>BTHU01000006.1:86710128-87310128 GCA_036184795.1 Tokudaia tokunoshimensis
AATATCCTCATTTGGGCCTTTCTACTTATTACAATTTTTAAGATCTGTGGGTTGTATCCTAGGTAGTATGCATGTTTTGGCTGATATCCACTTATCAGTATTACGTACCATGCATGTCCTTTTGGGTCTGAGTTACCTCACTGAGGATGATATTTTCTGGTTCCATCCATTTGCCTGTAAAATTCATGATGTCCTCCTTTTTAACAGCTGAATAGTATTCCATTGTGTAAATGTACCACATCTTCTGAATCCATTCCTCCGTTGAGGGACATCTGGGTTCTTTCCAGCTTCTGGCTATTATAAATATGGCTGCTGTGAACACGGTGGAGCATGTGTCCTTGTGTCCTTGTGGTAGGGTAGGGCATCTCTTGTGTATATGCTCAGGAGTGGTATAGCTGGGTCTTCACGTAGAACTCTTTCTAAATTTCTAAGGAACTGCCAGATTGATTTCCAGAGTGGTTGTACCAGTTTGCAATCCCACCAGCAATGGAGGAGTGTTCCTCTTTCTCCACATCCTCGCCAGCATTTGCTGTCACCTAAGTTTTTGGTTGTAGCCATTCTAATCGGTGTGAGGTAGAATCTCCTGGTTGTTTTGACTTGCATTTCTCTGATGACTAAGGATTTTGAACATTTCTTTAAGTGCTTCTCGGCCATTCAAGATTCTTCTGTTGTGAATTCTCTGTTTAGTTCTGTACTTAATTTTAAAATTGGGTTATTTGGGTTTTTTTTTTTTTGGAGGTTAACTTCTTGAGTTCTTTATACATTTTGGATATTAGTCCTCTGTCAGATGTAGGGTTAGTGAAGATTGATTCCCAATCTGTAGGTTGCTGATTTGTCCTATTGATGGTGTCTTTTGCCTTACAGAAGCTTTTCAGTTTCATGAGGCCCCATTTATTGATTGTTGATCGTAGAGCCTGAGCCATTGGAGTTCTGTTCAGGAAATTTTCCCCTGTGCCAATGAGTTCGAGGCTCTTTCCCACTTTCTCTTCTATTAGATTCTGTGTATCTGATCTTTATGACTAGTTACATAGGACAGATATTTCTGTCTGACTTAACTGTGTGGCTGGCTCTAGACAGGGGACCCTAGAACCCCAATCCCCGCCTCCCCAGGTGAGTAATGTGCACCTGGCCGAGAAGGGTGGCACCTCAGGTCCAGACTGGTCCTCTGAGGGCTTCCCATCCAGCTGTGTACTTGTGTACAAGCTTTACTCGTGCACACCCCAGGGTCCACAGAGCGCCCAGGGATTCATGTCCGTCACCTCTGCTCTGAGTCCTGTGGTCACGTCTGTTCTCTAGACCCCAGGATGAGGTGATGGCGATGTAGTTTGTAGGGTTTCTCTGCAGGAGGCACACTTATCACCTTAATGGTCAGGCATGGGCGCTTCTCTACCACATTCTCAATCGCAGCCCTAAGGGCCGTCTCAGGTCCTTGCTGTACACTACTGTGTCCCCAGGACAACACAGGACAGTCACAGGTTTCCACAGTCACAGGTTTCCACAGCCACATGTGCCTGTCTTGAAAACCTAGCTTATCGTTTCAGAACACCATGCTTTCACAGCACAGTAGCTGTGGTGGAGGAGGGACAGTGTGGTCATCTGCCAATCACAAGATATGTCCACAGAGAGGAAAAGAGTGGGCTTGAGAGAGAGAGGGAGGTGGACGAGGGAAGTGAGCAAAGAGGAGGGAAGGAGGGAGAGGAGGAGAGGGGGAGGGGAGGAGGAGGGGGACAGGAAGGGGAGGGGGAAGGGAGGGGAGGGGAAGGGGGAGGGGAAAAGGATGGGAGAGGGGAAGGAAGGAGGAGAGGAGGGGGATGGAAGGGAGGGGAGGGGAGGGGGAGAGGGGGAGGGAGAGAGAGAGAGAGAGAGAGAGAGAGAGAGAGAGAGAGAGAGAGACTTTGAGAAGGCTTCACTGCTTACCGCTGCTGCATTGTAATGGTGTTAACCGGACATCTTCGAGAACCGCCCCCTTCCCCACCGTGAAGCAAACAAATGCACATTATGAAGCGGATGGTTCAGATTTTAGCCAGCATTGGAAATGAATTCCAGGTGGTAGCGATGACAGGATCAACACTTTCTGGAACATGTTCTTTATTTATATAGTAAGAATATGTTTCATTTGTCTGACATAATTTTGGCGCGTGAAACTGATCTTTGTTTAACGTGTTAGATGGCGTTGAAAAATGGCAATGGGTTCTGTGGAGGAGACACCCACTCTGAGGTGAAAGAAAAGCAGAGCCCTGGAACCCATGGGGAATTGATAGAGTCAGCTGGGGTGGGTGCCACCCGGAGGAACAGGACACCCAGGACTCTGCTTTCAGAAAAGCTGAGGGGGGAGGAAGGAGGGAGGGAGGGAGGGAAGGAGGGAGGGGGAGGGGGAGGAAGAGGGGGAGGGAGGGAGGGAGGGAGGGGAAGGAGGGAGGGAAGGAGAGAGGATGATACAAGGGAGGAAGGGAAAGAGGGGAGAGGAATAGGAGAATGAGAAGTAGAAGGAGAAGGAGGGAAGGAGGGGGAGGGGGAGGGAGAGAAGGAGGGAGGGAGGGAGGGAGGGAAAAAGTGAAGGAGGAGGGGGCAGATTTCTCTTCAGCCCTGTACCGCCTGGCTGTTCAGCATCTCAGAAGGCACATGCCAACACCACCAGAGGGGGTCATGGGGTGAGATAACATTCCTCTAGGAGCAAGACCGGCTCACTCCCTATTATGTATGTTATTTACTTAGGAATGATTAGATCAACATAAACACCCTCCACTGGGGCAGGGGTGGGGATGAGTCTCTGATAAGGGAGACCCGACTGGGAAGACTAGCAAGGAGAAGCTAAAGGGACTCCACAATGTTGTCAGTCTGGGGGACGGAACAGCTGTGGCTCAGGACAGTGACTCAAACAGACCTCCAGATGGCTCCACAAGGTGGCCCTGAGAGGCAGCCTCAGGTAGCAGCTGGTGATAGCCCTGAGAGCTTGCATGGGTCATGGTGCGAACTGTAGAGGTGAGAAGCCAAGTGTGTTATTGTCTTTGGGATGTGTTAGTGGGAATGGTGTCCAGGGGGACTGGGGCTCTGTCGGCTCACCTTGACTTCTGTGGGTGTTGTTTGGAATCCATGTCTCCTTGTCTCCTTCCATGTAGGTTGCAGGGCTGATAGGCTCATGCTGTGATGCTTTCTTTGCTTCAGGGCCGAATATAGGTATATGAATATATATGTATATTGTACAATATATATGTACATAATAATATATATGTACATAATGATATATATGTACATATAATATACATAATATACATAATGAATATGTATATATATATCACAGTCAAGCCAAAAAAGAAAGCAAAGTCTCCTGATATATATATGTATATATAATATACATAATGAATATGTATATGTATATATATATATCACAGTCAAGTCAAAAAAGAAAGCAAAGTCTATATATGTATATATATAATATATATAATGAATATGTATATGTATATATCAGGAGACTTTGCTTTCTTTTTTTGGCTTGACTGTGAGACCAGAAGACATGTTCAGTAGCAGGACAGGGAGAAGGGACTTCCTTTGCAGGAATCTTAGCACCTCTAGTCATGTGTGTGGCCAAGGGCTAGGAAGACAGTGGTTAGCAACTTGTCCTGGGATGTGTGGTCCACAGAGGGAGAGCTTCTCAACATTTCTCTGAATTAGATTCAGCACTTTAGCTTCCATGAAATTCCTCAGGTCCCATAACCTGGGTTCTCTGTGCCCCGGAGGTTGTCACCAGGAAGCTAGAGATGCTGTCCAGAGCAGTCAGGAATGATGTACCACACGCGAATCTGGTCCTCATCACTCCCAAGCATTAGATGTGCCCTGCTCTGAGGGACAAGCCTGTTGGATTACACCCCAAGGAGTGCAGAATGCTTGAAGGGTGCCACATATTTACTATCTTCCAATCTCTGACACTGCAACAGAGGTCATTCATAAAGTTCACACCAGAGGTCATTCATAAAGTTCACACCAGAGGTCATTCATAAAGTTCACACCAGAGGTCATTCATATAGTTCACACCAGAGGTCATTCATAAAGTTCACACCAGAGGTCATTCATATAGTTCACACCAGAGGTCATTCATATAGTTCACACCAGAGGTCATTTATATAGTTCACACCAGAGGTCATTCATATAGTTCACACCAGAGGTCATTCATAAAGTTCACACCAGAGGTCATTCATATAGTTTACACCAGAGGTCATTTATATAGTTCACACCAGAGGTCATTCATATAGTTCACACCAGAGGTCATTCATAAAGTTCACACCAGAGGTCATTCATATAGTTTACACCAGAGGTCATTCATAGTTCACACCAGAGGTCATTCATATAGTTCACACCAGAGGTCATTCATAAAGTTCACACCAGAGGTCATTCATAAAGTTCACACCAGAGGTCATTCATATAGTGCACACCAGAGGCCATTCATATAGTTCACACCAGAGAACTTCACAACTAGGGAACTGGAGGGCTACAAAAAAGAAAAAAATCACATAATATATGTAGGCAAGTTTCTGTTTTGTGTTAGGCCACAATGTAGTTTATCTTAAGGTAAATGTGGCCATGTGTATCCTAGACTGCAGGTTGGGTGTACCTTGTGGGATTTGAGGGCTCTCATGGACTGTTTAAACTGGGCACCCACACTGTTTTCAGACATGTCTCTAGGAGGGAATCGATTCCTTGACGTCGGGACCCTCTGCATGGGTGCCGCAGCAGCTAGGCATCCTGGGCCAGTGTGTCCATGGGAACAGAGGGAAAGCCTCTGCCTTCAGTGCCCCAGACTTAATGGCTGCACACTGCTCAGGAAGGTTGGAGGTATCCCCACGCTTCTCAGAGAAAGCACTCCTGTTTGCTTCTCTCAGGACTCTTTAGAAGTTCAGAAAACTTACAGGGAAGTAAGTTTCCAGCTACGGGCACCTGCTCTCTTTGTAGCCCAAAGCTCATTCCTGTTCTGAGGAATTTCTGCCTGTTTGACACTTTGGACAAGTTTCCAGTCCAGACTTCTCAGGGATCCTCGGCTGGATGGCTAGAGGGTCACCACTCTGTTCTGATGCCCGGTGTCAGCTGGGACTACTGCTCCTTCACTGTATATACCTGCTTGCAAGCAGGAGCCTCTAGCTAGCCCCAGTGTGTGTCTCTGTGTGTGGTGTGAGTGTGACTGTGTGTGTGGTGAGGGGTGTGTGTGTGGGTGTGTGTGAGTGAGTGTGTATGTGCATGTATGGAGTGTGTATGGGGTGTGGGGTATGAGTGTGTGTGTGTGGTGAGGTGTGTGTGTGTGTGCATGTATGGAGTTTGTGTGGTGTGTGGTGTGAGTGTGTATGTGCATGTATGGAGTGTGTGTGGGGAGTGTGGGGTGAGTGTGTGTGTGTGAGTGTGTACATGCATGTATGGAGTGTGTGGGGTGTGTGGTATGAGTGATTGTGTGTGTGGTGAGGTGTGAGTGTGTATGTGCATGGGGTGTGTGAGGTGTGTGGAGTGTGAGTGTGTGTGGTGAGGTGTGTAAGTATGAGTGTGTATGTGCATAGAGTGTGTGGGGTGTGTGGAGTGTGTGGTGTGAGTGTGAGTGTGTGTGGTGAGGTGTGTGTATGTACATGTGTGGGGTGTGAGTGTGAGTGTGTATTGAGGTGTATGTGTGTGTGTGTGAGTGTGTATGTGCGTGTATGAAGTGTGTGTGCTGTGAGTGTGGTGTGATGCTTGTACCTGCATGTGCACATGTAGGTGTTATGTTTGTGAGTATGAGTGTGCATGTCTGTGAGTGTACATGTGTATTGCGCACATGCATGTCTGTGAACCATAGATCTGATCAGCCACAGCAGTGCCCTTTTCACCCATTCCAGTTCTCACTCACTCATGCATTCAGACACTCACGTACTCAAGCACCTGAGTGGTCATTCATTCATTCACTCTCCTGCAGACATTCATTCATTCAAATACTGGTGTATGCAGGTACCTCCTCACATACTCAGACAGTCAGATTATTCAGACACTAGATTATTCACTCATTTATTTAGTCACTCATGCATTCAATGTGTGTGCGTGCGTGCGTGAGCATGCATGCATGCATGCGAGTGAGTGCGTGCGTGTGTGTGTGTGTGTGTGTGTGTGTGTGTGTGTGTGCATGTGTGTGCATGTGTGTGTGTGTGTGTGGTGCATGTGTGTATGTATCTGTGTATGTATGAGTATGTGTGTGTGCATATGAGTATACTATATTCACATACTATACTCATTTTAATTCCTTCATTGATTCACTCACTCATTCCATTCACTCACTCATCCATTTTCTTTCTTGACACGAGAATGTGTGTTGATTCCTAGGGCTAATGTACAACCACCGGAGAGACGGATGTATTTGATGACGGCGCCCACTGTTAGGAGCATGAAGCCGGTCATGACGCTGTAGCCTCTACAAATTCTGGAAGGACATGTGGACATGGCTGTCACTGGTGTTGCCTCTGTATCACTTGGCCATCCTGGAACCCGGGACTCGGAGACTCTCAACAGTACAGTTTCAATATTGACTGTGTTTGTCTCGTAGCACACACACCTCTTCTATCGAAGCGAGAAGTCGATTTTGTTCCACAAACATTATCTTAAGAGTCAAGTTTCACTCCACTGGCTGGGGCCGGCATGAGGGCCTGAGTTTCATCCCTAGGACCCAAGTAAAAAGTCAGGTGCTGTGGTGCACGTTTGTAACCCCAGTGTTGGGAGAACAGAGAGACATGGTGGGTTCCGGGCCAGTGAGAGACCTTGTCTCAAAAATAATCAGTGTCACCTGAGATTTTCCTGTTGACAGCCTTCGCTGATCTAGGGCTTATGGGGAAGGTATGTACAGAAATGTTTCTATCTTCGGTCTTATCTGGACACAGGCTGACTGAGAGACTCTGGACCGTGCTTGGAGCCTTAGGACTCAGGCCTCTCTGCCTTGTAACCTGACTCCATAAAGAACAGCCAGGGATCAGGACTGTTTCCAACTTCAGTGGTCCCAGTTCTCCGTGCAGATAATTGGATAATCGCTTGGGAGCTTTAAAATACCTGATGCGTGGGTTGCACCTGGGCTTTGCATTAATGTGATCTCCTCCTCCGTGTGCCTGGCCATCAGGACTTTAAAATGCCCCCAACTTGTTCCAAACGTGCTGCCTCGCGGGTGTGCCCTGAACTCCATCACAACCCCTCCCAGAACAGCCCCGCTGGCTGGCTCCTGGCTGGGAGCCCAGGTGAGATCTGCTGCAGGGTAGCTCCCAGTGGAAGGCAGAGACTTGCTGGGGAGTGGATGCCGGCTCTTGGCTCTGTGCCTTACTGCTGTGTGATGGATGATCTCGATGCTTTGCTTAACCACCTCTGTGTGGATGCTGACATCTAACCCCACATCTTCCAGCACAAACAAGGAGCCATCACGGGCAATGATAAATGGGACCAGGCCCGAGAGATGGAAACAGCCCTGCAGTATCCTTAATGCCCTTCCCTTGGAGGGAGGCAGGATTAACCACACACTGGGCAGACAGAAGTTCTGTTCTTGGTTGGAGCCCGTAGGTGAAAACCTGGTCTCACTAAGACGGCATTTATCATCACTCCAAGCGCTGTGGCTGTTTTCGTTTTTCATCCGGAGAATGACTTGCAGGCTCACTGCGAAGCCCCTGGTAACTCGTGACTCTGTTTCTAACTTTCTGCAAGATTCTGGCAAAAAGCCATGTCAAAGTGTGGAGAGTACGGAGCCTGCATGATGAATGGTCTCAGAAGAAAGCTGGAAGAATGCAGAGAACCCTGGTGACCCTTGGTTAGCTGTGACAGCCGCCCCCAACTCCTTCCTAGGCTGACGGTGAATTCATTGCTAACCCTGTTTTTCTTCTCTTGTCTTTGCTCCGAATTGTAAAGGAGAGCAGGGTGTCCCTAAAATATTCTCTCTCTCTCTCTCTCCCCTGCCTCTCTTCAAGCCCCCCTTTCTCTCCCTGCAAATGCTTTATTTCTTTCTACAGTGCCCCCCCCCTTTCTCCTCCTCCCTCTGCAAGCTTCCTTTCCCCTGTAGGATCTCCAAGGAGCGCCTGCTACATCTCCTCTGCCTGGCTGTGCGTCCAAGCTAGGGAAGCGTCAGAACAGAGAAGTTCTGAATGAAGATGACTGCTTCTGACTCAACTTTCTGGATTATCAGGGAACCCCTCAGAGACTGCTTAAGTTAGAGAATTTGTTAGGAGAAAGCAAACGGGCCTGTGTTTTCTCTCTCAGTCTTGCACAGAGGCACCATATTGGACCGGGTGCCGTGAGCACCCAGTGCAACGTGCCTACATTTTCATGAGCAGGTCAGCAGTTGTGGCACGCTCCGAAGGTGTTCACACGGGGTCCTGCCAAGAACGATGTTCCCACCCTATGAATTGCAGAAGCATCTGTCTAAGAGGACTCTGTGCCATAGATATTAATTGAAATGTTATATATGATCCTGTGACTTACATATTTTTATGGCAATATATGTTAGGCAAAAGGGCAATGAAAAAAACAGGGCACAGGATGCTTTGTGCCTGGAGATGCCACACTGATCGTAATGAACACCAGATTTGCTCATTCCTACCAGGAGGTGGATCGGTAGTCTGTGCTCAGAAGTGGGTACATGGCTACCAAGAGCCTGGAGAGACCCAGCCCTTTAACTACTTGCTCAGGAAATGACCACCTTGAGCAGTAGTGCCAGCAGGGGGCACTTGTGAGCCACACTGGATGAGGCCCTCTTGAAGACTGTCTCATTTCAGAGGTGGACTTGAAGAGTGGTGCCTCGCCTGTTACGCAGGAGGAGCAGCCCCTGCAAGCTTCTTACACCTAGCTTCAAACCTTCTGTTTGCTAGGCCATGGGGAAGTTCATCTTGGGGAGCAGCTGTCTATCTACTGTGTCCTAGATAGACCCAGACGTGGAGTCCACTGAAGGATTGGAGCAGTCAGGTGGAGGCTATTTGAGATATCCTCGGCAAACTGTGGCTGGGTCTCGGAGTTCTGCTGGGAATGGGCAGGCTGGACAGCAAGATTCAGGACCTCTTCGTCCTTTGTGGTTCTTGAAGGTCAGTGGTGCAGGGCTTTGTGACATAGATGAGTACCACACAAACGAATTGTTATTTTGCAAAGCCAGCTCGTAATGAATACTTTGGTTAGAAAATGCAAGCGTGTCTGACCTCCTTTCTGTCGCTGGCCAAACAAAAAGGCAGAAACCACACTTGGTCAACATGGTGCTGGCCCAGAAAATCTGAGCAAGTGGACAGAGCAGAAGACACAAGTTTCCCCTGAGGCTGGATGCAAACACTTGCTGAATATTACCGGGTCTGGGCAATGTCCCTGTCACCTGAGTGTTAGAAAAAGCTTCGTCACTTCAGGGCCACTCCATAGCTTTGACACATGTACCTTACGCCCCTATGCCAGGATGGGTGGGTGGTTTGAATGCACTCATAGTTTGCAAGACCTGGCAGCAGAGGCATCCTTCAAGAAATGAACGCAGGTGCCGTATTTGGTGTCTTGTCCCCTAACCTGATTCTGGCCCCACTATGACCTCATTTTAACTTAACATCAGTCAAAAATCCATTCGCAGCTAAGTTCACATTCACAGGAACTAGGAGTTAGAATTTTGATGTGTCGTTCTGAGTGACAAAACTCAGTTTATGACAAGTGGGGGGGGAGGGGGCTGGGGTTGTTTCCTCGGCTGGCTAGCACTTGGTCACCTGCAGGAGCAGGTCATGCACCACTAGGTGGCACTGGGATCTCAGGGACAGGTGTGCTCAGGGCTTTACAACCCACGGTGGGGAAACTGTGGAGCTGGATAATGACAAACTTTGGTGCTGACCCTAAAAGCTCTCTGCTTCTTCAAGAGTACTTATGGTCACAGCAAAAAGCTTTCTTGCTTTTGTTTGTTTTGTTTCAGTTCTGAAAAGACTAGCGCAGCCCCTAGGCCATCCTGTCTGGATGTTCCCAGACTCCACAAGCACTCTCAGCAGGTCAGGAGAAGGAGAAATGAAGAACAGCTGCCTGAAAGAGAAATGCATGTCTGTCTGTCTGTCTGTCTTTCTGTCACCTGTTGCCCTGAGAAGGGTGTAGGGACAGATTCCTCTGAAAGTATCCTTGATTAGTGCTGCAAAAAATGGGCTGGAAGTTTCTAGAACCAATGACCAGAACAGGCATAGTGCCTTTGGGGTACCACACAAACACTCGCTTGTACATTTACAGGTATCCCAGAACACAGCAATACACGAAAATGCACACAAATGTACATTTACAGGTATCCCAGAACACAGCAATACATGAAAATGCACACAAATGCATGTGTACAGTACATGCATCCTTCACACGAGGATGTACACATGTGCATATACCTCTGTACACAAGGATACATGTATGCCTGTGCTTACATAATCCTTGTACACATGTATATACACATACATATGCCCATCCTGTGCACACATCCATAGTTGGCCGTACTCACAGGTGTACAACCCACCAGGCGTAGAGCCTGACCAGAAGCCACAACAGTGTCACCCATGGCCGGCTACTGGCCTAAGATGATGCTCACGGTGACAACGCCTGATCTAGATGTAGTTCAAAGTCCCAGTCACTCTCCTGGAAGGCCTGTGGGTCTTGAGTCTTGGGTTGGTCTCCAGAGTGAGGCCTTCTTTGGGTCTGTCCCCAACCTCCAGCCCAGCTCACTGATTATCTTCAGCTCCATGGACAAGTATCTCAGTGAGAGTCCTCATCGGTGACATGATGCAGCCTGCTGCCAGACTAAAGCTGACAAGGCCTTTCATGCGTTTTATGACTGCATTTGGCTACTTAGAAGTAGTTGGCTTTGATGTGGTGTGCACCGAGCAGGAGCATGTGACTGGCCCTCAGTGGCAGACCTCTCTGGGGGGCTCCAGGCTGGTGGCTCTTTCTAACAGTCTTTTATGGCCTTGCAGGTGCCCGAGGCCAGGATAAACTGGGCGGGCAGGCGGTTATTGATAAGGAAACTTAATACCTAACAAGTGCCAGGTGACATTTCCTCCTTGATCCATGAAGGGATGAGGGCTTAGATCTGAGCTGAGGTGAATAAAAAGGATGATTGTGAAGGGAAAGGAAAACAAACCGTCACCTGCCTGGCAGCGACTAATGCGCACCTGTGTTGACTTACTGGTAATGAGAACTCCTTCCCTCAGCTCGGCCAGCTCTCCGCTCACCCAGAGGCCACATCTTTGGGCCCCTTTCAGAAAGAACTATAGCCTCAGGGGAAGATGGGTCTTTGTTCTTTCAGTTTAGGAATGTGGACAACAGAAACTCAAGCGAACAGCCTTAGATCCAGTTAATAGTCAGCATAGATTCCCTCGGAGTCAGGGCTGAGCCGAAGGTAGGCTTCTCCATGCAAAAGATGAGCTAAGCTGGGTTGAGATAGAGCCAAGCAGAGCTTGGAAGAGATAGGGTTAAGTGGAGCTAGAGAGGCAGATCAGATCAGAGCAAAGGTTAACTCTAGCAAGCCAGGGTCCTGCTCCCCCGAGAGACCTCTCAGTTCACTGATCTCATTGCACAGAACACTTCTGCATGGCTTCTTGTCACCTTCGTGGTACACACTCATGACACGCCTGCACCTGCCACAATCCTGAGCTTTTGTTGACTCTGAGCCCACAGCGTTATCACGCGGTGAGCGGATGCATTTGTCAATTCTCCTTAATTTTATTCTCAACTAAGCTTAGTAGATGAGACAATAGAAGTGAGAGATTAGCAGCTTCCGGAGGGTCTCCGCGGCAAACTCGGGAACACCGTGAGATGGAAGTGGTTCCAGTTCTTGTCAAACCATTATAAAAGCCAAGGGGATGGGATACTGCTTCTCCTTGGAAGGAGCTATGGAGTGAGATTACTGATCAGTCCAGTTCTCCAGAAGAAGAGGGGGACCTGGATCACTGACTGCAGTAGAAATTCAAGGCAGATGCAGCTGTTGGGAACACAGGGCCACCTCATCAGCGTTTCACCCCAAGCTTGGTGCCCAACTGTCCTGGCTATGAGAGACAAGAGATGGGGGTTGACTTGCTGGAAGTACAGAGCTGTTCTCCGGAAGCCAGCTTTAGCACTCAGTACATGGCTGTCGTCTGGGATCAGTCAGTGGCTCAGATGTGGCCTTCTGGGTGTGTTCAGAAGGGTTTTTTTTTTTGTTTGTTTGTTTTTTTGAGGACAGAACTCACCTCAGCAGAAGGAAGCTACTAGGGATGGCGAAACCACCTTGTTCTTCTTCCAGAAATGGTTGGTCCTTCCCTTTAGGGTCTCCTGCAGCTGTCTGGAAACCCCAGCTCCTCCAGATGAGGTTGGGGCATTTGGCCAACTATTTTCAGGTTCTTCTTAGAGATTGTTCCTGGCTGAGGAGGTCAGGGGAAGCCTTGTGCTGCAACACACTCCGCTGAGAAAGAGCTCCAGCGTGTTCCAACAACACCAAGGGAGTGCCTATCCTTGCCCTAGACTGCACAGGCCTCTGGAGTTTCAAAGAACAGTATTTGCAGAAATGGTTCTAGGTCTCAAGAAATCATGAGCGCAGGACCATTGCTGTTCTCTGATGCTCCATTTCAGAGTCACAAGATCTCATGCAAAACCTCAAGTTGGGCCTTCAGCTACCACAACTCCCCGAGTCTTAGGGGAGTTAGGGAGAGGCACACTCCAGACATATTTTTTTGGCTGTCTGCTATCACTGTGACTATCAAATATCACTTCTTGGGCCAGGACACAGTACTTGGCTGTGGGACCAGATGGGGGTGGGGGAACTTGAGCTTTGTTCTCTCTCCACTTAGCTTTGAGAATTTTGATAGTCCATGCCAAAGTTAGCTATAAAACAGGTATCGTACTACATTCTCCACAGAAGTCCCCCTATAAGAAAGCCATGCTCCAACATTTACTACGTGTCTGTGTATGATAAAGTTGAGAACCATTGGCTGTCAGTCCTGGAGGGTCCCCCATGGACAGTCATGAACCGCAGATAGGCTTATAGATGAGCAAGAACAACATGTCTCCCAGATCTCTCTGGCGTGAAGGGGGTTGCTCTGAGGTGAGGAGGGTTGCACTGGGGACAGGAGGATCTCTTTGGGGCCAGTGTCATGATGAAACACAGGTAAGCCAGGTGCTTCTTGCTCCCTCCTCAGCCTCTCTCTCACTAACGTGGAGTTGGCTCTTCTCCCAGGTTGCATGGCTCTGAACAAGGTGTTTGGGGCTGAGAATGAGTCACCTGAAACTGGAAACCAGATCAGGCCTCTGGGCCCATCCATTCTGAAAGTGTCAGTGTGGAACGAATGACATTAGGAATGCTTCTCCATGCCTTTAAATGTCCATTGCACATGGCTATTTGGACAGGTCTTACACTGCTCGGCATAATGGAGTCCATACATTCAATAGTTTAGAATATCTGAGCCAATGTGTCTTCCCTCCCCCTCCACCCCCGGAGCCTCATAAAACCTGACATTTATAATCTTTCTGCAGTCAGGACTTAAAAGATCGGTACCACAGAGGTGGCCCAGCCACATGTGTACATGGTTAGAGGCGTTTTTAAATAAAGGCATCTCTTGGGGTTTGTTTTGGTTTGGTTCTGTGTTTTCATACCACCAGATGCTTAGTAATCTGTTGATTTAGTAAAGTATGTATTTCATCCCCAAAGAAAACTCTCAAACAATTGGCATCCTCAAACCTCTAGGCACGGGATTGAATTTTGAACAAAGACCCTTGGCTTCTCCAGACCCCAGTGGGCCCCACCTGTGACCAGGATGGAAGACTCAAGTGCCATGTTTATAGTCTCTCCCTGCACCATTCAGAGAAGAAGCTATCACCAACAGTGTTCAGGAGTAACCACGTGCCACACAAGCAGAACAGGGCGGGGGGGTGGGGGGGGAGGTGTCATGTCTATATCCACACAAACACTCTGACATTTTGGGGAGATATTTTCTGTTCTCTCCACCAAAGTTCTTCACATTTAAGAAGGGGAGTGGAGAGTTTTTAAGCGTAGTGGTTTTTCCATTTGACAGTGCTCTGAGGCGCTCACAGCCCCTGGTCAGCTGGAGACAGGGAAGTCTCTCTGAATTTTGTCCTGAGAGCTCTGCCTCAGACCATGCAGTTGTGACAATGACACTGACTGGATGGCCCTGGTGTTCACTGTCCTCCGTGGAGGCTCCATCATTGAAAGATACAACGGACACCGGGCTACACACTGCTGTTATGTGCGAGCCCCTTCTTCTGCCTGTGACATCGTGGGGAACCTTTTGAGGATCCTTTAGAACGCCTGTTAGATGTTCCTGTTCTCCTCTGGCTAGAGACCGCAGTCCCACCAGTTTCTGGTAAGATGCGTGGTTTGCTGCAAAGCCCCTTCATTCTGTCTCCAGCTGACTTAGGTCCGTAGATTGCTTCTGATTCTTGAATGAGAGGGGACCATGCCTGACAGGTGAGTACATGGCAGGTGCCCTGTGAGCCCTTTAGGTCCCTGTCCTCCTGGCCACGAAACATTCATATGTGGCGCAGAGTGCTTTTCCTGCAGCCGGAACCTCGTTTCTGCCATGGAGCTGAATTGGCCCGGCAACTACACCTGAGCCCGCCATGCACACTTCACACCTGAACTCTCACACACTGAGACCACCATGCTCCAGTGTCTCAGGATCAAACGGCGTCTGTGGGAAACTGATCGATCGTGACTGGTCCAAAACGGGATTGCTGCCATTTCTAAGGGAGGGTTTTTAACTCTTCAGGTAGAGCAAGAGGTCTTTCCTTTCTTGTGCTGGATTTTGCCTATTCTGTGCCACACTCTGTCCCATCAGGAAATGATGACCCAACGATCACGGGGGCAAGACCCAGTGAACTGCAGGAATTAGGGCCTGGATGTGGACGTGGTCAACCCTCCTGTCCCTGGACCGAGCACGGGAACTATGAACTTCCCATCGCTGCCATGACAAGTCAGCCAAGTCAGCTCACTTGGTGATTTAAAGCAGGATTGACCTGCTGTCCCAGAGTTCCTGAAGTCAAAAACCTGAAGTCAGACTCACTGGAAAGGGGAAGGTGTGGGCAGAGCTGGTTCATTCTCCAGGTTCCAGGCACCTTTCCTGGCTTTTACTGGTTTCTAGAGGCACGTGTACCTCTCCACTGTCTAAACATGTCACCCAGTGTAGCCCCTGCTCCTGGAATGTACCAGTGAGCAAATGGTCAGGTAGCCATTTCCTTCTAGAGGGAGGCATTTATGGTGCAGGAGGAACACCCTCTCTCCCAACCACACAAAGCCAATTAACAATAGCTGGAGAGAAGACTGTGGTAATTGCGTTAGGCAGGGAGCTCCAGGAATGCAAGTTTCACCCAGGTCGGGTGAGGCTCTCTGGTGATGCTCCCTGTCTTGGAGTCACCCACGGTCCTGTGAGTAACTAGAATAAACTGGTTCACCACCTTAGATTGGGAATCGTGGTTCTTAAGATCTGCCATCACCAGTACACTATCGAGGGAGAACAGATATGTGTGTATTTCTCTCCAGAGAAAGTCATAGAAGAGACTCTCTTTCTCTTTCTCACAAGGATACTTGTGACGATGTCCAGGGCTCACAAGGCAATCTAGGACCATACCTCCTCCCAACCCCCGACCCCAAGGCTTCTGATCTGAGCTCATCTGTAAAGTCCCTTTTGCTGTTGTCCACAGCCTTCAGGCGTAGGGTGAGACTCCTCGGGGAGCACGTATACAGTTTTCCCTATCGGACCCACTGGATGTAGGGTACACGCTGAGGATCTGTGGATCCTGACTGACCCAAACCCTCTGCAGTTCATTTGTTCAAAGCTCTGAAACGTCAGTAGTGCCGTACCTGAGCTTCCTGTGTTAATGTGGCATAAGCTGGGAGTGCTGGCTATCACTGCTGCAGAGCCCATACCTGGAGTCAGGCCTGAGGAGCCTCATTTAGAAAGTTTCCCGCTTACAGACTGTTGGCTGTGGGCACGGACGACGACCGTGAGTGACGGCTGTTGAAATAAAACAGGAGCCAATAAAGGAGCAGTGAGTCACGCTGTGGTCACAGTTACACCAGCCAAGCTCTTGTAAAGGGTAGGGCTGTGGGACGCAAGTGAGCCCACACCGGGCTGTCTCGCTGGGAGTCTTCATGGATGCCTGGCATGATGACTGCCCAGCTGTCAGATGCTTGTAATAGCATCTACAAAAGACATAACGGGTCTTTAGCTTTTCCATGTCTTTAAGGGACTATGAGGCTCTGATCTTTCATTCTCTCTCTCTCTCTCTCTCTCTCTCTCTCTCTCTCTCTCTCCCTTCCTCCCTCCATCCATCCCTCTCTCTTTTCTCTCTCTCTCTCCCTTCCTCCCTCCATCCATCCCTCTCTCTTTTCTCTCTCTCTCTCCCTTCCTCCCTCCATCCATCCCTCTCTCTTTTCTCTCTCTCTCTCTCCCTTCCTCCCTCCATCCATCCCTCTCTCTTTTCTCTCTCTCTCTCTCCCTTCCTCCCTCCATCCATCCCTCTCTCTTTTCTCTCTCTCTCTCTCTCCCTTCCTCCCTCCATCCATCCCTCTCTCTTTTCTCTCTCTCTCTCTCTCTCTCGCTTCCTGGCTCATTAAAGGGTGAGTATACCCAATTTTGGACTAGACCTTTCAAAACCGTCATTGAAAAACAAACATTTTGACATATAAGTGAATTATTTTAGGCATCTTGGTCTGATTAATATAAGGAATCGGTGTCAGGAGTGAAATCATTGGTACAGCTATACTGGCAAGGTAAGGTGAAAGAGGCTATGCTTTACAGAGGGAGCTTGGAGGGCCTCAGAGGATCAGCTAGAGAAACCTCGAGTGCATTGAGGAAAATGTATCAGCAATTCTGTGCAGTCTCAGAAGAGAATGTGGAAGGAAACGGAGCTAGTGAAGGCCATCCTGATGAAGTTTCCGATGAACACAAACAGTCTCCTGGGAACTGTAAAGAGGCTATCCTTATTTGTATTACAACATTAAAAAAAATGATTGCATTTTGTCCATGTCTTGGGACTTGAGCTTAAAGGTGATGGAGAGAATTTGAAGGCAGCGCAGTGCCCAGACAGTGGATGAGTGAGTGTAACTGTCTGCTTTTAGCCAACTTTATAAGTGAGGATCAACAGCAAAGGGGAGCGGACAGCAGGATCTGGAAAATCTTTGGCACGGCCAAGAAAGAAGTGTATATTTTTGTTGTATCCAGGGCAGGTACAGTCAACAGTTCAATGTAAAGCGCCCAATTGCTCCAGGCCTCGACCACAGGCTCAGAAGTGTAGAAATGCAAATGAGTTTCAGAGATTTTCCAGGGCAGATTCCCCCACCCCCACCAAGAGCCCTGGAGTGTTCTGCGTGCCCAGAACTGTCCTTGGATTCAGACCCACTTCCTTCTGCTGAGCCAGTAAAATGTCCCAAGGGTACCATAAACATGCACACCTCACAATCGTCTCCACCATACTGGTTCTGCAGACGTTCAGAGGGTAAGAGTTGTTACACTGTTAGAGGCTTCCAGTAGGATTTCAAGGAAATGCTCTCGACGCCAGGGTGGCATGTGGCAGGATCAGAGAAGGCTGCCCGCAGTCATCAATATGACAGTGGAGACCCAGCAACATGAAGCATGTGCTTGGAAAACTATAGGTAGTGTAGGAAGCCTGCCAGGAGAGCAGTCATGTGTGTTGCAACCAGCCATGTTATAAGGGTGGAGTTCCTCAGAGGAACCATGATCACGATCCTTAGAAGTTGCCGTGGAGATTGTGACTTCCAGTTATGTTTTCCTTGCTGAGTTTCGGTCTTGGTCTGGTCCTTCCTTTCTACTTCCCCCTACTCTTCATTCTTGGAGGAGGAATCTGGATGTTGGAAGTTTGTAACAGGAACTCCTGGTCAAGTTTGTCTGGAATCTCCAGGGAGTCTTCAGACTTGACCCTTGGGGTGACGCTGGACAGGTGGGACTTGGATAATCTTGGGATGGACTATGGGTCTTTTGCACTGTGAGATGGATGTGAGCCTTTGGGGACAGCAATAAAATGATGCATTTAGATGTCTGGTGTCTCCCATTGGGTGTGTGTCAAAGGTTTCTCACGGCAGTGTCACTGGGAAATAGTGGGGGATCGAGATAGGCTGACTGGTGCTTAGGTGCAAAGGGCATGGCCTGCGGAGAACCCTGGGTCTCTTGACTGTTCCTCCTCTCTGTCGGCTTCCTGGATGTGAAGTTTTTTCTTTCTCATTCTCCCTACCAGTACCCCACAATGCCCTGAGAGCTGAGTCCATCCAAGCACGGGCTGAACCTACTAAACTGTGAGACAAAGTGAAGTTTTCTCCTTACAGGCTAATTATCTCAGGCATTTTGTTATATTAATGGTGAGCTGAGTAACAGAGAACTTCGTGTTCTCCTTCTGAGGACATGATGTTGCTATAGTGGGTGACTTAGAAAGGAAATTTCTGTGAGCTTGATTTTTTTTTCCCATGACAGTTTCTCTGTGTAGCCCTGTCTGTCCTGGAACTCACTCTATAGACCAGGCTGGCCTTGATCTCAGAGATCTGAGTGCCTCTGCCTCCTGAGTGCAGGGATTAAATTGTGTGTGCCACCCTGCCTGGCTTGAAAAATTTTAAACGGTCATTTAAAATTCACTACACATGAATATGCGCCGATGTGTTTTACAAAGACCTCCCCAATACTATTTCAGGTATGTCAAGCATCTCCCCCTCCCCCTTTCTTCTCTTGCTATCCCCCTTCGTCACCCTAGCCTTACTTCCGTGTCAACGGCCTACATGTGCACATGATTCTATGTGTCTGTATAAATTCTAGCACTCACAGACGAGAAAAAATATATATATGATGTGTGTCTCTCTGAATATGACTCATTCCCTATGATACAGTGACCTCCGGTTGCACCCATCTCCCCACAAATGCTTCCTTCTTTATGGCTAAATACGATCCCATTGTGCTTCTGTGGTACATCTCGCCCACATCTGTCACGGGCATCGAGGCTGACCACGATAACTTGGCCAGCATGAGCAGCGCTGCAGAGAACACATGAATATTCCCAAGTATCCCTGAGACATGTCGCTCTGGGTCTATACCAAGGAGGAGTAGAATGGGGTAAACTGGAAGGTTCTATTTTTAGGTTTTTTTTTAAGAGCCCCCTCCACTGATTTCCACAGTGGCCGCACCACTCCCCAGCGGTGCATAAAAGGGCTTGGACAGTTTGAATGACGCGTTCACCTCCCATCCTTCCTCTCCTCAGTAGATCAGCTAGTAGCTCACGACAGAAAGTGAATGGGGGGTGGGGGGTCTGGAAAGTTTCCAGTGGATGGCCGGGTCTGGGAATGTCAGGACATTCCCTCAGACTTGAGCTCTCCGTCAGTCAAAGCAGAGAAAACATGTTTTTTCCTAGACTAAAACCACTCACAAATCATGGGTTATAAGTCACAACAACAAAAACTCGATTCTGTTCAGAACTGACACACATCCGCGCCCGGCACGTATCAGAGGGAGGACTGCAGGCATTTGCTGTGGGTTCTGTGCATGAGAAGGCTTGCTGTGTAGTGGGTGGCTGTCTCCCCTGAACGGGACTTTCAGGGACAGTCTAGGGCACTGGCAGGGGACCCCCAACCACCAACAGCTGGCGTGGAGGCCGCAACAAGGGGAATCGGTAATACATGGCTTATATTTCCCTGAAAATAAATATCTGCTGAAAAATTAAAGGAAAGCGTGGTTGGCTAAATGTATTTGGGTTTTAATCAAACCAGAGTTATGTGAAAAACAGCCTGAATACTCAAATAACTGAGGCCACCGGCAAGAACTCACAACAGTGTCTTGGGCTTGACGGGTGGAGGACAAGCTGGCTTCAGATCTAACCTGAGGGCCAGGCAGCCACAACCAGTGTGGTTCTGACAGTTAGAGGAATGAGTTTATATAGTTCTGAATCTGGAGCTCACATAAGAGAAAAAGCTGTTTCCTTCATTCCCCTTGGAGAGGTCCCCAACAACCTGTCTATTGAAGGAAGCTGCCTGTTGCAGGAAGGGGTTTACACAGGAGGCTAGAAAGCATGGAACCATGGAGCAGGTGAAGAGGGAGGGGCCTCTTAGTGGCAGACAGAGCCACTGGACCTAGATCACAGCATGGCTCTGCCTCGAGATGGTGTATAAGGGTGGCTGCTTCCTTGGAGATGTGGCCAGTGTTGTCCCCAAGGCACCAGGAGACAGACTGGAGATTATTCCATCCCAAGTCTTCATGCGCAAGAGGAAAGATAGAGGCGATCTGTATTCTGCTCTATCCCACAAGGCTTTGCCTTTGTACTCATTCTGAGCACAGGCCTGGATGTCCCCTGGCCATCAAGAGCAGGGTGTAATACTCAAGCTCTGGGCAGAAACTCTGAGGAAAAGCCTCTGTTTCACTGCTAGAAAATGAAACAGATCATTGGTAAGGCCCAGCCTGAGATGTAAGAACCAGCCTGTGTGAGAAGGAAATCTTGGAGGCCAGCCTGTAAGAACCAGCCTGTGTAAGAAGGAAATCTCGGAGGCCAGCCTGTAAGAATCAGCATGTGTAAGAAGGAAATCTTGCCTACAAGGTAGGTGGGAAGCGCTCAGACCCAGGCTGACTCTGCCCTTTAGCTTCAGGTCTACACAGCTTAGGAACCATCCCCAAACTGCCTGCACCTGCAAGCATTGGTCACAGTGACCAGGTGGTCTGCATGGTACCTGCCAGGCCACGTGTGCCTAGTGATGTGAGTTTGCCAGGTATTTGGCCTACCTCACAAGCTCTCCATAGCCACTCCTTCTCCTTGGTAGAAACCAAGTGGAAAAAGTAGCCTCAGGTCACTGAAACTGAAAAAAACTGTCGCCCTTTCTTCCGTAAACGAGCCCATAATCCACTCTGGACTCTGCACAGAACCACAACCAAGCCGGTGTCCTCCGCCGGTCCATGTGAACCTGGAAAGCGCTACGCACATACATGGGGGGGGGATGTGAGACAAGCAGAGTCCCAGCTGTGAGACACGAGAGTCCCCGTGTTTGGCTAGGGTTTCTGCGGACGCTCGAAATTGGCCACGGTTGCTGATCAAACGTCCTTGGAGGCTAGTGAGGGCAGAAACCTGGCAGCGAGGCTCCACCAAGGCCTGGCAGTGATTTCCAGAACCTGGCTGGACTTGCAGCACACCTGGCCTATCTGCAGCTCCGATTGGGATCTTCTTCCAACAGCTTCCCCACTGAGCGAAGGCAGAGCCCCATTCAAACAAGGGCCTCTGTGGGGCCAGCTCTCTGGTTCCAGAATCCAGAAGAGTTCCACGGGCACAAGGACAAACACAAAACCACACCAGGAGGAAAAGCAGACACAAACAAGACCGAGTGCCCTCCTTCGCAGCGGAGAAGCTATCGCTGACGACTCAACACCGAGTACCACCGTACCCCGTGATTCGCCAAGCTTCTTGCAGCTGGGTAGCCTCAGGCACTTTTCTCTCTAGTTTTAACTTGTCAGATATAGATATATATTTTTTTAAGCAAAACTAAACCAAACACTACAGGCCTATTTTGTCCTGCCCTTGACTTGAATGCTCACACATGTCTAAATTCTGAGTTGGTTCTGGGCTGTTCCTGTGTCCTCGGGTAGTTGGGGTGCAGGATTCTCTGTGCATCTGAGTGCAGACTCCCAAGCTTCCTCCTGCTGGAACCCAGTGTGTGTAGACACAGTGCCCTGGGGTGCAGGGTATTAGCACCCATGCCTCTTTCTTAGGTGGTTTTTACCAAATACCAGCACGACAAGATTGGGCTGCGGCACTGATGGGGAACTTTGAGGATCTGCCCTGAGAGAGCTAACCATAGATGCAGAGATATTCACAGCAGCACCGTAGTCCATCCCTCTCTGTCTTCAGTGATAATGTAGGTCAATAGCAGCATGACAAGCCGAGGGACAGCTCAAGAGAATAGGGGCCACTACCCAGGGAGGTCATCTTATGTGCAGCCAACACTGCAGAGCTCTTGTCTGCTTAGGTGACATCCACGGCTGAGCCGCTCAGGCCTGTGGCACCATCTTCCCTCAAAGTCCCTCAGAGCCCCAAGCTCTCCTGGAAGAAACAAAAGCCTGAACTCCAGCCAGGCCATCTCAGGGAGAGTCTGTTTATCACATCTGTCCGTTTATGTTTCTGGGCAAGGGTTCTTTAAAGAAAGGGATCTGAGTCCAAGGCTAAAGTCAGCCTTTGGAAACCCATGCTTTAAGCCTTGGGTGGATGCTGTGTGCTTAGCGTGTGAAAATAAATGGTGTTCTACTCCCCTGTGTTTCAGCCTAACTTGCTTACACCATCCACTCCACTCTAGGACAGTCACCTGTTTCACAGGCTGCAGGACCCTAACATAGTCACACCTGGTGAGGCCGCCCAGGAGAAACAGTCTGACAATGTGGACTGAAGACTAGGGACTAGAGAAGATAGCATCATTTCACTAGCTGATACTCAGAGACACTTTCCTGGAAAAATAACATTTTGAGCTCATAAAAATACAACCGGGAAGCCAACGAAAGTCTAAAATATTATTACCTGCAGAAAAGGAATGAATCACTCAGGGTAAGTCAGTATCTGGGTAGGTGGGATTAAATCAACATTTTTAGGCATCTGTCATGTGTGAGCTTTGTGAGCGACAGAAACAGAAACAGGTCTCAGTTCCTGCCCTCTGGATTAGAGAGACTGGATTAAAATTCTGTTAAGCTTTTAATCCCCTGTAGTGGATACTGAAATCATCATGTCTGGGCAGACATACAAAGTCAGTGATTTCCAGAAGTTATTATGTAATATAACCATCTAGGCATGGGTTCCAGGCATGCATTTGTCAGTGAGCAAGTTGAATGGGATTTTCCTGAGCACTGGGGATAGCAGCCTGGTTATGGTCCTGTGTTTCCTCAGACCCTTGGAGGTTTTGTAGTAGCATTGGGAATTACATCCTGGGCCTGTTTGAGTCAGGATGAGGTTATTCTGTAGAGGACAGAGAGGGACTTACCTTTTCAGGCCAGCTAAGAGGTATACCTGGAGCTGGGAACCCTGTGGAGCTGCCCAGGGCCCACCATAGCTCATTCTTTGTCACTGTCTATCAATTTTCCCCGTGCCTTCAACACAGAACACATCAGGAGCTCTTGAGTTCTGTAGAGAAATAGAACCAACGGTATGAATATATACATAGATATTCATATATACATATACACAAATATATGTATATAATAAATCCACTTCTCTATATATACATATTTATATACATATATACATACATATATACACGTATATACACACATATAAACATGTACACACACATATATATACATATATACATACATACATATCTACATCTACCTATACATATATATGCATATATATATATATATATATGGAGATTTAATAGATTGTCTTATGTAGTAGAGACTGTCTGCAAACTGGAGAGGTTGAGAACCTGGTAGTTACTTCCTTGGTCTATCAGACTGAATGCCTTGACATCCCACCTTGGTGCTGAAGGCCTGGAGGACAATTCCTAGTCTTCAGTCCACATGGGAAGACTGAGCATCTGGGTTCTAGTAGCAGAAAACCAGAAGCAACAGCGTAGATGCCCTCAGTAGCAAGAAGGGACAGGCAGGCAGGCCAGTGGAGGGACCCATACAGATCTACCCAGAGGTGTGTCTCTTGCCTGACACCAGAGACAATCCAGTTGACAGTCAACCCACTCACACCTTGTTTCTAGGGAACCATAGTGAGTCAGACACTTGTAGCAAGCCAGCACTGAGTGCTGTTCGCAGGTACCAGGTGACAGCAACAGAACTCACATGGGGACAGCATGAAGCAATTGCAGAGGCATCTTTCAGTTGCAAAGGCTGGGTGCCTGGCAGCACCATCTCTTTGGGAGGATGAGGTCAAGTAGGTGTTCACTGAGGTAGACAGCAGATGACCTGTCAGAGTGGTGGGCAGAGCTCTGAGAAGCATTGTGTATAGTAACAGCCTGTGGCCAAGCCATGACACTTGTAATGGTCGTCACAGCCAGTCTCTCGTGTACATTTTGGGATGTGAACATCCCTATGTCATCCTCCCTCAACTCACTAGACACTGAGGATGGGGAGTCTGGGTGGTTCATCTAACCCTCAACACATGCCCACATATGTCCCCTCCATCCTCACCAACGGATGGGATGGACGATACCTACCACAGGTCTCTTTGGAGGACTCCAGTCTCCTTTTCTCTGATTTCAAGCAAAGCTCTCCAGAGACGAATCGAGTCAGTTCTGGGAAAGGAGTGTGAAGCCTGCTGGTGGACCAGGTGGTGTGGGGACACTTGTCCTCACCCTGCTCACCCACGCTCCATCTGCATTTGTGGTTTGAATTAACAACTGCACTGTTTTTTATTCCAAGTGAATTTGAAGGTTACTAAGAAAAGTTTTTGATATATGTTTAAATATGGGAGTTGAGGAGGAGAGAAATTTAGGAGGAGGGTATACACACCCAAAGAGGGTTAGTATCAATTTTACAAGAGTCCTTAACCAGTCTCTTGTTAATTTCCACTTAAAGATTGGCTCCCCCCGCCAGTTATGAAAGTAATAGTTTTACTTAAGAGACAGCAAGGAAAGGCAAGATAGAAATAGAGAGAACATACCAAGTATATAATATACAGGAATATGAAGGGGAAGAAGATAGTTGTGTAATCTTGACATGGAAAGCCCCTAAGGCTTTGGAAACATTTCTAAAAGCAACAAAACCCACACTTGGATGTGTAGATGTATACATGCACATGCATGCACAAAAACTACCATATGTGCACATGGACCTCTGCACATACATGCATATATACATGCATACATAGGACCTCTTTGATCTGTGAGGACTGGGGAGCAGGCTAAGCTACAGAAGGCCCCTCTGTGCCCTGGGCACCCGCGTCCTGAGTACACTTGTGAGAGGCTGGGCTTGTTATTGGTCTCGGGGAGTAAGGTCTCGAATCATTCAGAATGAGGCAGTATTTGACATCAAAGTGGTCACACCCACAGCCAGTTTGTCCTGCTTACTACTCAGAAGGGACAGGAGGGACCATCAGTCACCTTCAGAGAGCCTATGGCCTACCTCCTGTGGGTGAATGCACGAGCATGTGAGGTAAGTGCGTATGTGTGACTTTGGAAGTATGCCTGTGAATGTGATTGTGAATGCATTGTGTGGAATGCGCGTGTGATTGTATGAATGTCCCGCCCTATATATCGACTTTCAATCCCAGGGGTGGGTGCAATTTGATCACTCTCGCATATGATGGTTATAGAAATCAAGAGTTAGTCATAGGCTAGTTCTCCTGCGTGAAGAGGGACAGAATGTAGCTTAACGTTGTGGTGAACATGTTCACTGCTGAAGAACACATTTCAGATGTCCTTCAGATCAGCCAGTGTGCATGTCTACATGGGAACATGTCCTAGCGACTTTCCCAGTGACTTGTTGATATTTGATATCAGACCCCAGATATTTCCGGCTCATAAAACCCTGGGGTGTGTGTAATTGATTTAGTTGGAGCAAACGCAGGAAGTTATTGAAGCCAATCAGCCAATACTCTAAGGGATAATTCTGAGGAGAGGAGCCAGATTGTGAGGTCAAGCTCAAACCAGGACATCTCAGAGTGGAGGCATCAATGACAAGAGGAATGCAGGTGGCGGTGTCACTCTCAAGTTCTGGGAACCAATTCCCAAAGAGTCCACACTGTCTGTGTTCAGCTGGTACCCGTGCCATACTGAGTGCCTAGAGAGAGTTGCAGAGCCCTGCCAATCACACTTCTGTGTGGCAGATGGTCCAGGATTGTGCTGACAAAGATCCACCCTTCTCTCATTCAGATGTACTGAAGTCTTTCCCGGGTGGCTGACTGGGGTGAACACAACCATCTGTCTGTCCTTCTAGTATGCATCCAGGCGGCCACGGGAGATGGGTCAGCCAGAATCACCTATCAGCAGCGAATGCTGGACCTCCCATGTAAACCAAGGGTGAGCCAGAGAAAAGAGACTTGCTAAGATCCCCAGCCTTGCTGATGGCAGATGGGAGCTCCTGTCCCTTTCTGCCCAGACAGAGTTCCAGGAGCCTTGGCCCTCGTCGCTCCATGTCCTGACAGCAGTTCCCATAAGGCAGGATCTTCATGAAGGTCAATGTGTTAGTCAGACTTCGATCGCTGCAAGAAAATGCAAAGCCCACCATCCTAGAGAGAGAGAAGCTGGCCTCTGGCACTTCGTTCTGCAAGCATCAATTCGTGAATGCCTGGCGTCCTGGCTTTGGCCTGGGTTGAGGCAGCACATGGACGAGGGAGTATTTTCTAGAGTTAAAATGCTTACTCAGAAGCAGTGAGCAAAGAGAAACAAGGCTCTGGGGACCCCCAGTCTCATGCAAGTCTGCACTTCAGTGACCAAAGGACCTCGTCAAGGTCCTTCCCAGTGGCATCGACTTGGAAGCCAAGCCTTTGGACCTTGCTTGAGCATTTGAGGACATTTTAGATCCAAACTATGATAGGAATTATCTCAGAGTATTGGTATAGCCTGGGCTGGGGGAAAGGTCCTCTTGGACCCTTCTTGTGGATGAATTTAGTGAAGGCAAAGGATTGGGCCTTGCCGGATTTGAGTGTATTTTCATCAGGCGTAGGAAGGAGAGCGTCCTGTTGGCGTCTGTCCCCCGGATTGCAGAAGTCAGCAAGCTCAGAAGCCACCGAGAGACTGGAGAAGCAGTGTCCCCAAGATGGCAGCCGTAATCAGAACCAAACATCGCCCAAAGCTGAACAGCGAACGACAGAGCAGATGACATCTGTAGAAACCACAGTTGTGATTAAAGGAAATTGTAAAAGTCCATAAAGGGCTCAATAACAGAATGAGGATAATTAAAGATTCAATTAGTAAACTTGAAGATAAAAGCCAGATTATCTCTCGGAAAGCAACTAAAAAAATGGAGAGATGGGGGAAATGCAGAAAGAATGTCAAGATGTGCTGTCAGTCAGAGGCAGGGCTTGGTGCCTTTCTCAGAAGAATGATAGTAAGAGAGTTCAAACAACTCGTAGGAAAACTAATCAAAAGGAGAGGGGGGAAAAAAACAGAAAAGAAAGCTCAGAGTTGAGGGAAGGCATAAATCTTCAGGCTGACGTAACTCTCTGAGAACAGAGTAGGCTAGACTGTGGGAGTTCCAGCTCCTCAGATCCTGGGGACACATAGGAGAACCGTCGGATAGAGAAAGGACCCAGAAGAACAAAACATATTGCCTACAAAAAAATAAAAAATAAATAAATGAATAAATAAATAAATAAAAATTAAAAAAAAAGTGAAGGAGTTTTGCAAAAGTCTTACCATAAAACCCACTGCCCCAAGGAGGAAAAGCGATGGCTCTGAAATAAAGAGAAGGAGTGATTTTTAAATCAAAGATCCACTGTCCAAACCAGCTACCAGCAAGTAGGATGGGAGAGAGACAAGGCGCTTTCAGACCAGCTGAAAATAATAAACATGTACCTTATGCATGCACGTTGATTAAAAAAAGCCTGATTGTCTCCAGCAAGTCACATAAGGAATCCAAAACACAGAGAGACATGGGACTTGAGAAGAGATGTGGGGCCCAGCCAAGAATGCAGGGGGAGGGCAGGACAGCAGTCCAACTTGGAAGAGCTGGTCAGAGGCCTGGAAGGCTAGGTCTTCAAGGAGGAAGTGTGTTCCATCCAAGAACTTCTATGATAGAAGCCTCAGAAGGGTGTGGCTGTGTGTGGAATGTGTGCACGTTCCGTAAGGAGGCTGAACGAGGCCGCACGAGGGGAAACGGTGCTGGGAAGGATTCCCCTCACCTGCTTGCTCCAAAGTCCCCCATCCTCTCGACTATGCTCTTCTGCTTAGGATGTCTCCATCACCATGACAGTATAGCTGTGTTCTTGCCACTTGGGAAAAACCTCCCTCTGGCTCGGTGCTTCTAGCATCTAATGGTACTCATCGTTGATGACAAGTACTGTCCATCACATATGCCTCACGCTCTCCTGAATCCTTGGCATCCCTTTCTTGATTGGCTTGTCATCTGGGCTCTTCTACCGGTGATCACTGACAGCAATTAAATCCTACAATGTTCCTTGACTTGCATTCAGGAGAATCTCTCCCACCTTCAGGGCACTTCCTTCACGTCAAGCCCTGTCAGTCCATCTGCCTTAGGCCCCTCCAAGCTCAGTTTTTCTTTCTTCCCCTGACTCCTTGATGTACAACATAGGCATGGGGGTATGGCCCAGGGTTTGTTCCTGTGCCATTATTAGTCCCCTTCTGTGGTTGTGTCTATCAGAGTTCCCAGGAAGACGAATACCAATGGGTGACATTCATCTACTTATTCAGCATCAAGAATAGGCTCACTCGATGATTCTGCATCATTGTCTGGAAGAGAATGGATGTCACAAATGATCACACAGCAAGGGCGGATAACATGAAGCGAGGTGTGAAGGGGTCTACGTGAACCACATAGAGTAAGGAAATCACAATCTCCGTCTACCACAGGGAGCATGGTGGAAGGTTTAGGGTGGGCAGTAGCAGAACGGAAGACAAAGAACAATACTCCAGTTTCCCTCTTCAGTACACATCTGTGGGAAGTGGGAGCAACAAAACCCAGAAGCAGGTCCGTGCAGCACCTTTAGCAGAAGTACAGGTATACACGGCAGGGCCACAAAAGCCGCGAGGCGACTCAGTAACCAGAGTGGCTAGGCTATACTAATGATGAACAGAAGTGGGGGAGCTGGGCCCTCCCCGTGTGGCAGAATGTTAGAGGACTGTGGGAAGCGGCTGCAGCTTCACTGGAGGCTGCTGGGAAGTGTTTTCTAAGAAAAAGCAAATGCTTCGCAGTACAGATTTTGTGCTATATTTAGCACAAAAAAAAAAAGATGAACCATGTGTGACTGAGACAGGACAGGGTAGGCAGCCCCCCCCCCCGCGTCCCGCCCCGGTCACTGGGGTCAGTACTGGGGTCAGTGTTGGCAGAAGATACCCCAGGTGACCCCTGCTGATCTCTATTCTGTGTTGCAATCTGTTTTGACCCACGGAAATTTGTAGCATCTTCAGGCTGGTCATGTCGACATATTATTCTGCAGTATGAAAGGAGCCTTAAAAATAACAGAACCCCCCCCCAGGACCAGTGGTGGACCCTCTGGATGCAGGCCACATTCATTTCCAGCTTTCTCGGGCAGGAGTTTCCTTATCAACGTCTGAGGTTAGTTTTATAGTTTCCAAAAGTTGGAGCTGCCAAAGGGCAGAAGCTGCTTATCTCTATTAGGCTGCCGACGTTAGAACCTTTGTCCCAGGACACAAGCTTCCCAGGAAAACATGAGGTTCTCTGTGACTTCTCTCAAAGACTCAGGCACATGGCACACAGAGCCCAAAGGAGGCATCATGCTGGCGGATGCAGAGGTTTGGGGAATATGTGTTGGGATTCTAGAGTATGACTGGCCTCTCCAAGGTCATACGTCTTCATAGACAGTGGTTTGTCCTATCCTGCCAGTGTCCGGAAACTGTAAGAACCTCTGGTTACTGGTTCATTAGAAGACAGAGAATGTCTAGGCTTCATTTCCCAAGAGGGAGGCAGGTGTGAGGAATGAATGTGCCACAGGCTTAGTTTTATACAATAGAAAAATTGTCCTCAGTTCCCTTTAAAGAAAACAAATTTGCGGCCAAGTACTTAACGGAGCAGAGCGTGCTTCCAGAGCGAGCGTGTTTGCCCTGTGAGGAGAGGCAGCCTGTACCGGGTCCCACAGACAGCAGGCCAGTCAGCTGATCAGCTACATGCTTCCTCTGACACAAGACCCAGACCTGTGATTGTGTGTTTGTGAAGCAGCCACTTGGCCTCTACGAGGGAGACCCCCACCTCCTACACAGAACATTACTCTCCACTTGCCAGTCTATCAGGGAGTGGTCCTCCCTGTACTCTGCTTCAGACTGAACTACCTGCTTTACCGAAGGCATCAGCAAAGGGCCGTCATACCAGACGATGCCTGAAGCCCCAAGTGTGTCTTTACTGGGGTGTAAAAAGTCTGAGGCCAGTGAAAAGCTTAAGAGTCAGTAGCAGGAAACACCCCGTCAGGGGCAACGGCCCCTAGAAGAGTTCAACGATGACAGGTGTCCTGCAGTCACCGTGAGCTTTACCTTCTTCCTCAGCGTGTCTGGGTAGGTGCTCCCACAGGAGAGGGGTGTTGTCCTCTCGCAGAGCAAGTGAGTCGCAAGGTCTTTATCTATACAAAGACAGCCTGGAATGGGAGAGATTTTGAAAACATTGCTTTGGGTAGGAGAATGAATTAACACCGGTGAGTAGTAGTTGGGTTTGTAAGAAACCATGAGCAGGTGGAGCAAGGCAAAGTCCTCTAGTGGATAGGGCCAAGAGGACAGCGGGCTGTGTGTGTCCTGGGGTGGGTGGGCATCCTTCTCAATCCCTGTGGCCCTGGGGATAGGTCTTCTCTACCCAACCTGGGAGTTATCTCTGGCATGAAGCACGCCATCTTTCTAAGTTTTTTTTGTTGCTGTCCTGAAATGTAGCCATGGGTTCCCAGCCCTTCCAGAATGCTGCCTTTCTTGTCTTCCACACCAGAAGCCTAGAATTCAAGGTTCACAAGCAAAAGAGCAGAGGGCCGAGGATGAGAAGTGCATGTTGGAGATGGCGAGACAACCCAGCAGCTTCCATCGCAGGGTGACTGACTGCTCTGCCTGTGTCCTTCAGGTCTGCTTGGGTGTCTTAGGTGGCGACTTATACCTGGGAGTTTTCTTTTTAACTCTAGAAATGATCCCACAGTGAGCAGTTCACAGAGAGGAACCATAATTATGGAATGAATCATACCGAGATTTAATAAAGATTTACCTCAAATATTTATAGACAGAGCTAAAAATATGCTCACCCCTGCTCTGTGGTCTGAGAGTTCGTCAGGAGGGTGAACAGCAGCGCCAAGTTGCATGCGCACTGAGGTCCTGGGCGGGGCTCTCCTTCCCGCCTGGCTCTGAGCAGGGCTGGCCCTTTTCTGACCTTGCATCCGAGGAAGCCTCCCATCTCCCCTCGTACTGGCTACTTCTCTCAGAAAGTCTGGAGTTCACCAGGAGGTGGTGGTGGGTGCTGTGCTATGCTGAGGCCCTTGGGTGGGTGAGGCACTGACTTCCATGGTCTGTGCCTTTCTCCATTCTTTACACTGCCGATCTCACACTCAGGAAAGTTGAGATGCTTTCTTTTTATTAAAATTGATTTTTAGCACGGGCAGTGGTGGCGCACACCTTTAATTCCAGCACTTGGGAAGCAGAGGCAGGTGGATTTCTGAGTTCGAGGCCAGCCTGGTCTACAGAGTGAGTTCCAGGACAGCCAGAGCTATACAGAGAAACCCTGTCTCCAAAAAAAAAAAAAAAAAACAAACTACGAAAAAAATGATTTTTAATTAGTATCATTCAAGTCTGCATAACTCTGCTTTTACGCATGCATGTGTGTAGCACACACCCCATTTGGATAGAAGAAGGAATTGGTGGAGGAGCTGAGTTTGTAGGAAACCATGGACAGACAGGTGGAGTCAGGTCAAGTCCCCTAGTGGGCAAAGCCAAGAGGACGCTGGGATGTGTGTATCCTGGAGCGGATGGACGTCCTCTCTCCTCCTCAACTCCCTCTCCCCCGAATAAACTCTTTTGTTCTGCAGGTTTCTACTTTCGTGCCATCTGTACATGTATGATTTTATAAATCTGTAAAGTTGAGGGCACAGGAATGAAAGAAAACAATGCAGTAATTGTCTGACGCTGACTTAAATTATTCAGTATTGTGATCCCCAGTGGTAGCCAGTTTTTATTTCTTCCAAATGTCCCAACTTCATTTTTCTTTATGGCTGAGGAAACATCCTCTCATGCATATGAGCTGCGTTTCCCTCATCCTTTCTTCGGTTGACGGACGCCAAGGTTAGTCCCATAACCCAGCCGCTGTGAGCAGTGCTGGAGACAGTCCGTTGCTCTTCTTTAATCAAACGTCCCACTGTTTCCCACCTGGCTACCTAGAGACCTGTGCAGATGGTACCTTGCTTGATAGCTTAGGAAGTACCACTTTCCTGCCGCCCATGTTTCCCAGACCATCGACCTCTGGCTTTTTAGGAGCCCTGATGCTCCAAGAATGGACATTTAATCTCAGTGAGGAAGCTAGAAGTTTCCAGTCCAGATGCTGGGAAGCAAATTGCTTTCTAGAGAAAGACTCTTTCTTAGCTTGCAGACACTGGCTTCTGCTCTCTCATTGTGTTCCTACATGGCCTCTTCCCTGGGTGCTGGGAGAGCCTTTCCCCTCAAGCTCCTGAGCTGTAGACACCAGTCTTGCCAGTTCAGAACCCAGCCTCCTGCCCTTATTGCACCCTTACCTGCTCCATCAGAACCCTGCACTGGATACATGGTGATGGGGTACAACTGCAGTATCTATATTTTGGGGGCACCATAGACTTTATGAGACAGGCGCTCCTACATAGATTTGAGAGCTGAAGTCAAGGGGAATTCCTCAGAGCTGAGCCCAGAAGCTCAGCTCTGGAGAGACAGGATGGTTGTAAGTTGCCTATCAGAGGATGAGCTGGTGGTGTGTTTCCCATGAAGAATTCCTGTGAGTTCTTGTCAGCTTAGCCTGGGCGCTGGTGGCCCTTAGACGTGGAGTCTGATCTCAGGAGCCTTCTCTTCTTTTTCCTCTGATGTCTGAGTGATGACAGTCAGGACAGAGGCTTCCAGAGTGGAAACTTTTTCCTTCACGGACATGAGGCAGGCCGTTTCTCACCTGCTTTTGTCACTGCAGGGATGATCCTGGATCCCAATCCAGCTTTAAGAAGTTGTCCCTTTGCTGGGCACAGACTCTAATTTCCCATTATGATTTGAGATTCACAGGAGTGTCCTAGATAGAGACGACCTCTGGGTTGTGTTCTGTGGACCTGGCACCCAGAAGACTGAGATTCGAGGGCAAGGTCTTAAGGTGTTTTAAGGATAAGTTTGGACCTGACAAGGGTGAGCTGTATGTTCAACACTGACTTCTGTTTCCCCTGGGATCCAGGGGCAGCATGTTCTTCTAGGCAGAGGTGACGCGGGATTTTTTCTACCAGCTACAGACTTAATTGTCTCTCACTTCCGCTTGCTTCCCTTGATCCGGCTACCTTCTGACCGCTGTTCAGTCACTTCCTGACTGAGATCAGTAGTGGGCTGGCCTGATGCTGCTTGTATTCTAATGCTAAATACTAGCTCTCAAGATCCCGGTTGCCATCCCCCACCCCTGGGCCTGACAGCATCACCAAGTGATGCTGTATAAACCTTGCTCCCCAATTTAACTGGTCAATAAAAGGTTAAAGCCTGTGATTGGGCAGGAGAGGGAGAAAGGTGGGACTCCTGGTGAGGGAGTTACAGGAAGAGACAGAGAGGAGAGGGCCACCCTGAGAAGATGTGGCCAGGAAAAACAGGGACAAGCAACAAGGGACATTATGGCTGGGAAATAAGATAAAAAGCTCCAAACCTGCCCAGTCTAGGCTCATGGCTTGTAAATAAAGTACCCAGATTGTGCGTCTTTTATACAGGCTAGCTAGAATGCTCAGTTCCTTTTAAATTACCTTTGGTCCCTGCCTCAGTCTTTTTTTTTCTTTTCTTTTCTTTTTTTTTTTTTGGTATGCTGTCAGAAGAAGACAAGGAACATCAGTATACCACCTCTCACACTAGAGATGGTCTCCCTCAAACACATTCAGCTGATTCTAGAGCTACTCACTGGATCTTCCTGATCTGATCCAGTCAGCCAAAGCACTTCCACATCCTGGGGGGGGCGGGGGGGTCTCATTTTGCCACCACTGAGGAATCCTGCAAGGTTTTATCAAACCAGGTGAGGAGACAGGCTCCTGGGTCCTCCTCCAGAGACACCGTCTTCACATTTAAGAAAACAAAGATTTGGTTTCCACCTTTAGTAGGTACACAAAAAGTCCACAACCACAAGGGAGCTAGGCAGCCCTTGCGGGGACCCGAGTACTCCCCGGCAGCATGCAAAGAGCTGAGTAATTCGGCCTAACCCCTTAAAAAGAATGCCAGTTATTTTTAAAAAAAATATCCTCTTCCATGATTCAAAAATAAAACAGAGTTTTGTTCAGTCTTAAACATTCACACAAAACCATTTCTTCGGTGGAAAAAAAAGCAAAACAAAACAAAACAAAGACTAAGTAGTTTCAGCCAAAACACTTTCAGAAAGTTATGAGTCACTGAGTGAAGGTCGCAGGGGTGGGGGGTAGGGGGTGGGGGTGCTGGCAGGGGCGTGCAGACAGACTTCACTGAGGTGCAGCACTCTGTTTTGCTTACCTACTGGCATGTCAATATATTCAAGAGGAAGGCACAGGCTGCGGCTACTCTCTCTCTCTCTCTCTCTCTCTCTCTCTATCTATCTATCTATTGGTAAATGAGGTTGACACCTGTTCTGTGTATGCGGCTGCTACGTGAATGTCAAGGGATGCCTGGCTCCTTCCATCTGAAACAGCACGCCATGATGGTAGGGCAGCATCATCTGCAACCAGTGGGGACAGGCATCTCCATGACCACGACTATCCATCCTAAGGGAGCCATGAGAGAGCATGGGAGGACACAGCCTGAGTCCAAGGACTCAGCGGAGAGAGCCACTCAAGGGAGTGTGAGCACGTTAGTTGTTGGTACTCTGTCTGGACTCCACCCCCACAGTTACCTGGCAACAGCCAGGTAGGCCTGGCTCACTATAAAAGGGGCTGCTTGTCCCCTCTCTCCCTCTCTTATTCTTGCTTCCCTCATGCTTCTCTCTTGCCCTCTTGGGCTCTTCCCTCCCCCCTTCCTTCCCCCCTTCCCTCCCCCCACCTCCATGTGCTCATGGCCATGGCCGGCCTCCACTTCTCTACTCTCTGTCTCTCTCTACCTTTCTCTGCCTCTTAAGTCCCCTTCCCATTCCCTGAATAAACTATTCTGTGCTATACCGGTGTGTGACTGGTTCCTCAGGGGGAAGGGAAGCCTTGGCATGGACCCGCTGAGGTACTCCTTTCCCCCACACCTCACCACACCCCCATAGAACAAATTCTTACATTTCTTCATCTTTTTATGATCATAACATTAGTCACCCCCCCCCAGATAAACCCTTCATCTAAAGGCTTTGCACACAACAAACCTAACAGTAAACTTATATGACGTGGGGCTCAAGCCTAGCTTCCTGTCCTGGGCAGTCAGCTTCTTCTTTCCAGCAAATGTGTGTGATACTTTGAAGTTATTCAGGGAGAGTTAGACATCTACTCTCTGTGAATAGATAGGTACAGGAGACCTGGCAGACAGACAAGCAGATGAGAGAGTGGGACCTCAGAGACACGTACAGCTTCTCCAAGGAAAAATGGCTGCATGCATGGCCCTGTGTCAGGACACACTTCTCTCACCCCTATGCTGCAGGTGAGGCCTGTCTGCTGTTTTCCTCGGGGCAATAGGAGCTGCTGGAGGGCTCTGCCACCACCGTGAAACAAGGGCACCCAGGCCCAGGAAGGTGTTTCTGGGTGTCACACTACTGTACCGTGCTGCCTAGGGAGGACCATGGCACAGGTGTGTGCTCCTTCAAGACAGTCACTGGCCTTCTCTGCACCCCAGTGCTCAGGAGATGCCCCCTAACTTGGAAGGGAGAAGCCCGGGATAGCAAAAAGCTTCACAGCCGTGGTGTGCTCAGAAGCTGCAGGAGACGCCTGAACACATAGCTCTGGGAGCTTAGCCTGCAGCCCGGCCTCACATTCATTCCACCTCTCCTGGGCACTGGGCTGAGCCTTCCTAAAACACTCTGCTCTCATCTTGGACCCGCTCCTGGACCCCCTAGAAGTTTCTGGCAGAGCACCAGACATCTATGTAACACACTCAGAAACCCGGAGCAGTAATTACACCATCAGCTCCAGCAGAGAAGAAACACACCTTTGTGATAAAAATACAAACAGTTTTGCACATGAAGACTTCATTAGATATTTATCAAATAATTTAAAAGTTGGCTCAAAATGACTATAATTTACTGTGAAGCTCCCTGATAGCCAGATAAAAGGAAGGACCGGAAGGCAGCGTTGGCTGACTTGACTCTGTTCCTTCTGCAGAGGGGCTTCCTGGGAACAACACGCATGCCCATCGATGGCGTCACTCCAGGGCCACAGATGAAGATGCACTCAGCAGAATATCTCCGAGGTGTGGTCAGGAGACCTGGCTAAGTGGGGTCCTGAGGAGAGTGCTAAGTGATGCTCTCCATAACACATAAGAAGTTTGGTATTTATTAACTAAAGGGCCGATTAAGGACGACTGTGTACCTAGAATGACAACATGGCTGGCTGTGTCTTCTGAGGGTCTCTCATGTCCCGAGGCTACCTTTTGACAAAGGAGGAGGTGTAACTCAGAGCTGAGGATAAAGTTCAACATTAGGTTTTGAAGACAACTGTGTGGACAGAGGGGATTCTGGGTATTGCCACAGACTTTATCCCGAAGGCTGAACCTCATTTCTGTATTCTTGGGCTCTTGGCTGAAGCCCTTGGGGAATGTGTGTGTGCCTCTGTGGTCTGACACTCTGTGAATGTGAGAGGCTGGGAGAAAGGATGCTAGTTATTGGTTTCATCTTGAATTTGTTAGGAAGCCTCATACGGTGTGGCTATCACCAGACACATCTGTTCAAGGATATGCATACGGAGGCCCAACCTGCTAGCTGTGGTGGAAGAGTCCCTCACATTGCAGAGACGTGGGGTGAGCCAAGAGAGGGTACCAGATCATTCTAGAACCCTAGAGTAAACATGCAGGCTGCCGCAGTATAGACAGGACCCTGGTTTGACCGAGAACAAGGCTTTAGGGCCCAATGTGGTCGAGTACACTGAGCTCCAGCGTGCAGCCTGCCCAGTCTCACGAAGCCTGACCCTCTTTCCCTAAACCACCATCAATTTTGCAAAGCAAACGTACTTTAAGACATGTCAAAAGTTGTACGTGTCCCAGGTGGGCCAGGGAAGAGGGAAGACTGGTGTAAAGGGAGCCAAGAAGTCTCACTTGTTGATGAAAGGTAAGATTACGCACCTGGCACTGGCTGCCTGGCTGCCGACCGCGGTGAAGCGGCGCTTTTCTCTGGCCCTTTCTAAATGTGTTTGTTATGTTGGCTTACACAGAGGTGCTATTCACGGCTGTGGTGAGCCTCCTTCTCGTTTGCTATGGAAGGGCGCTCGAGCCTGGGCTGAAGTACATTGAGTCTCCTGGGAACTCCAGCCTGAATGTGGACAAGATGGCTAATATTTTAGATAAGAGTAAAACATCAGGTGCCTTTTGTTGTCTAAAACCAAAACAACAACAACAAACAAAAACAAAAACTGCACATGGGAATGAGCAGAGAGCAACCCTAGAAAAAGGAAGAGCCCAGGCAGGCGAGTCCCTCACGGGTGGGGTTGCGGATATCTGTGTGGAGTTAGCATCCAGGCTGGTCGCCAATCTTGGCTTCTACCAATCACCATGAGCTGCTCTGTATCCCCAGTAAGGAGAAGCTGGCTCTGAAGGTCTTGGAATTATCTGGAAATACCCATAAGCCCACCTGTTTCCCTGAAGACCTTACCTGCCTTTTGGTAATCTCTCATCTTTTGGTAATCTCTCATGAAATGCCCACCGAGTCTTTCTTCTGGACTCCAGTCTTCTATCTACGTGACCCACAGGATGCCTCAAAGACCAGTTTCCCTTAGCACAGTCTTTGCTCTTCCCCAATAGCTCTATCTTGTCTTACCATGTGGCATCCTCCCCCGCACCCCCATGCAGTGACCTCCCCTCCCCCCACCCCCACCCCACGCCCACCAGAATTCTTCACAACACATCTGGCTCTTTCCGTTCTTTCAGAGGCTGACTCAGGTCGTTAGCAAGTTGCTCCAAAACTTCCACTTCCTTCTGGGTTTTAAGCACTGACTTCCCTTCTTGATCACCTCTCCATGCTAAACCGTGCCTCCCAGCTGACTGTGGCCTGGGATCTTTCTATGATCCCAGAAGCAGAATGATCTGCTATGCACAGAGCCCCGAGAGAGGCCACTAGCACAGTGAGCCCCCCACATCTTGTTCTGGTCTTAAGAGTGGATATGGCCACCCTTCAGTGTGTTGCCTGCTATTCAAACCCCGCCTGCCTCCCCGCTGGGGTCGCCAGGCTATGAATTGTTTTTCTAGAGCTAATGGGTCCAGCATGATGGAAATACCACAGCATCTGCTTTCCACACTTATTCACTAATTCTGCCCACTGTCGCTCTTTCCCTCGAGTTTGGCGTGGATAATGCGTGCATAGCCACAGTGGATGTGGGGGAGTGGGGGTGGGGCTGCATCTCTTTAGAACTCTGAACTCTTTTTCTGTGCTCTGAACTCTTTTTCTGTGCTTGTGTTCCTGCGGTAGGACCCTGGCTGGGTCCTGAGAGTGTTAGATGTCGGATGAACCATCCCTTGTGCAGCGGAGCCACCTTCCTGCGGAACATTCAACTTGGTGAGAAGTCCCCACGCTCCTTAGCATTCCCTGTAAAGCTCTCATCAAGTGCTAAGGCGCTTCCTGCTTGTCAGCTCTTGCTAGGAGCTAATCCTAAAGAAAGTGTTGACACCTCACTGTGACTTTGATTTGCATTTTCCTGGGATGACAGCTAGTTTTAATGGTCAACTTGACATAACAAAGAATCACCTGGGAAGAGAGTCTCAATGAGGAATTATTAAGATAAGGTTGGCCTCTGGGCATGCTTGTGAGGGATTTTCTTAATTGAGTTAATTGAGGCTGAAGGTGGCAGCCCCATTTCACGGCTGGGTCCTGGACTTGGTGAGAGTAGGAGAAGCCGGCAGGCTGAGCTCTATCTAAGCTTGCAAGGGTTTGCTAGTTCCTCTCTGCTCACTGCTGTGACTTGACTGGCGTTTCAAGTTCCTACTGTGCCTGTCCTACAGCGATGGATGGATGAACTGTAACTTTGTATCCTGAGCCCTAAGAAGAAAGCCCTTTCTCTCCTAAGTTGCTATTTGTAAACAGCTTCTTTGGAGAAGAGCCTGTCTAGGATCTCTGTCGATTTTCACGTGGTTCACTTATTCCTTATTGGGTGTCTGGCTTTTGAATATTTTCTCCCCTTCCACAGGCTGCCTCTTTTACTATGCTGCACCCTTTTATTTAACATAACGTCTTTTGTCCACTTTCACTTTTGCCCCAAGAATTCCTTCCCCAGCCCAGGACCCACATGCTCCCCTCCCCACCCCGTGCCACTCCCCTCCCCCCCCACCCCACACACAGACATTTCCTTCTAGGAGTTTTAAAGCTTGCTTCTTGCACTTTAGGCGCGCTGTGTAAGTTATTTTTACACACAGCCAGTGCACTGGTTAGTTTCTATCGACTTGGCAGAAACCCAGACTTATCTGGGAAGAGGGACTCTCAGCTGAGGAATTGCCCCTGTCAGAAGGACCTGTGGACCTATCTTCACAGCATTTTCTAGATTGTTGATTAATGTGGGAGGGCTCAGCCCACCACAGCTGCTCTCATGCCTGGGCAGATGAGCCTGGGCTGTGTAAGGAAGGTGACTGAGCAAGCCAGAGGGAGCAAGCCACGAAACAGTGCTACCCCTCCATGGTCTCTGTTTCAAGCTCCTCTCTGAGTTCCTGCCTTGACTTCCAAACAAACCCTTTCCCCCCAAGCCGATTTTGGTCAGGGGTTTTATTACATCAACAGAAAGCAAACTGGAAGAATTTGATTTCGTTTTTCTGCATGTAAATATCTCCATTTCCTGGCACTGATAATTTGAAGAGACCCCACCCCTTTGTGTACCTGGGTGAAGATTGGTTGACTGTGTATGTGTGGATGTATTTCTGGGCTTTCTACTTTGTTTTGCATCTGTGCCTGCTTTCTGACTTGCCATTTTGTGTGGTCTGTTGAAGCACTATGCTTCCACCGTCACCTTCTCCTCCTTAGGATGGGTTCTTGGCTACATGGGTTCTTCTGAGATGCCATCTGAATTTTAGGATTTCTGAAAATGTATTTCAGCCAAAATCTCATTGGAATTCTGATAGGAGTTACATGGACTCTATAGATTCCCTTGAGTGGTTAGCACGTTTGAACATAGGAAGTGGAAAAAATAAGGGAGCAATGGCTCCAAACACCGAAGACTATTCCTGACACTGAGAGTTTTACTTTAGTTTGTAGTGTCTAGTAGGAGCATTATCACCGGTCATAGAGTAGGGTGTCTCAACTCCCTACTTTCTCCTTCAATATGTCTATCTGTATCTTCAAGCCCCACCGATCTTCATGGTCATGTGTATGCATATATATCTATATATCTATATCTATATCTATACACACACACACACACACACACACACACACACACGTCTACAGTAGGAGGTTTCCATATAACTTTTTCTAAAGGTATTTAGTGTTTAGTCGTTTCATCTGTCACCTGATGTCTCCTCTGGTGGGATCACATCATCTTCCATTCCTGGTGTCAGGTATAAGGACTCTGACAATTCTCACAAATCAGTTTGGAAGAGCTTCTGTAGGCAAATATTGCACAATGGAGATTGATTTCTAGAAGTCTCTAGATATGGGACCCAAAAATCAGATTACAAGAAGTTTGTTTCCGGTGTCCCCAATGGAGGAGTTAGAGAAAGGACTAAAGGAGCTGAAGGGATTTGCAACCTCACAGGAAGAACATCGTATTCAACCAACCAACCCCCACCCCACCCCCCAGAGCTCCCAGGGACTAAGTCACCAACCAAGGAGTACACATGGCTCCAGCTGCATATGTAGCAGAGGATGGCCTTGTCAGGCATCAATGGGAGGAGAGACCCTTGGTCCTATGAAGGCTCCATAGATGACCCAGTGTAGGGGAATCGAGGAAGGGTAGGTGGAAGTGGGTTGGGTGGAGGAACATCCTCATAGAAGCAGGGGGAGGGAGGATGGGTTAGGGGTTTTCTGGGAGGCGGGGGGGGGGGACCAGGAAAGGGAATAATGTTTGAAAAGTAAATAAAGAATATATTCAAGAAAGAAAGAAAGAAAGAGAGAGAGAGAGAGAGAGAGAGAGAGAGAGAGAGAGAGAGAGAGAGAGAGAAAGAAAGAAAGAAAGGAAGAAAGAAAGAAAGGGAAAAAAAGAGGTTTGTTTCTGGTGTGACTTCTTTGTCCTTAACAGGTGGCATCTCCTTCCTGGTTCCTACTGCGATATTTGCTCTGAGTAAGGATAGATGGAGGAGAGATCACAGTCTCTTCCTCTTCTGATTAGGTCCCACCCTCTCTCTCTCAGTAATGACCCTTTTCTCAAGGCCTGAACTCCAAGTATAGTTGTAGAGTGTTTAGGCTTCAATATACAATCTGAAGGGAGGGAATACAACTCAGTGGTTGACAACTTACCTTGACCCCCTCTCTCTCAATTGAAAGGGGTATTCTTCCATCAACTCCATCTTGGTTGGGTATCTGAAAGGGGAGGGTGTGTTTCCGAGCCTCACGGATGGATCTCCACGATCACCCCTCCTCCGGGACTGTGTTACCTTAATCAAGATGTAACAAGGTTTAATACCGAGTGGGCACATCCCTCCCTGTTTGCTCCCTGTTTCCAACAGCTCCTGATCACGTGTCTTTCCCTATCAATTTTGTTGATGCTCCCTAGAAACCCTTGGGGGATTCTGATGGCCATGTCCTTGAAGCTTTGAGTCAAATTGGGAAGAGGTAATCCCTCCCTTGTGGTATACATCTTCTGGTCTGTGAACACGGCATGCCTCTCTATGTGTCCTATGCAAGTTTTCCTTCATTTGTTTTATCAGCATTTTATAAATGAAGAAAAACCACAATTGCTGTGTAGGGCTTCTGAGAATTTTATTTGTGAAGTATTTATCTCCTTGCCTTGGATGCCATACGTGATTTAAATTTAGTCATCACAGTGTTGTCATAAAGACATGATTTTTGCACATTAGTTCTTGTATATTGCAATCCTTTGAACGTTGGTAAGGATTTTCCCCCTTTCTTTTTTGAGTAGGTTTACTGGGACTTTTCTACCTTAACAGTTATACTCTCTGCATATAGAGCAGTCTAGTTTTTCCCTTCTCAGCCCCAAGGCTGGTGTTTTTTCGTGTTATTGTAGTTGTTGAGGCCTCAGGTGCTGTGTTGAATAAGAGTAGTGTGTACTGTACGAACACTTCTGTTTCCAGCCTGATCAAGGTGAGGAAACTCCTCGTGTTTACCATGACTGGTACCTCTGTTTCTGTTACCGCCACATTTAATTGAAATGGTAACAGAGAGCCACAATAAACACATGGCTTAGAGTTGGGTGGCAGGCCGTTGGGGAAGTCCCCTTAGTCCAGGGTCAGGAAGTATTCTGGTCCGTCTTTACCCTTCACCTTCAGAATCTTACAGCGTTGGAAGCCAGATTTAAACTACTTGATTCCTGTTAGGGTGCAGGTAATAAACTGCAGAGCTATTCAAATAGTGAGAAATAGTAAATAATCAGTCCACGCGATTAGCTAAAAGTATGAAATAAACACCATAGCCCACATCCTCGGGATGGCATCCCAATAGTCTCACCCCCAACACTGTCATCCCAGTAGCTTCCATCAGTGTCCCAGTACCTCCCCCATCACCGTTATCCCTGAGGTCCCTCTCCTGTAGAGTCCCTGGTCTCTTGGTAGTGCCTTACTCTGTGTATTCGACCTGAGGCAGCCCCGATGTAGGACTCTTGTACACTTTAAGCAGTGCAGATCACTACATAGACGGACTCTTCTTTTGCTTCAGCAGCCAAACTTATCTATGAGTTATGAAATGCGACAGGAGTTAATTGAAAACAGGTGCTCTGAATAATAGCAAGCTGACTTGTTACCTGCCTCTCATCCGGTCTACCCTTCCATGGATGTGGGTGTGCCCTTGATAAGATCTCTTAAATTTTTCTGTCTTTCCCTTCCCCAAACTATTAAAGAGCAGGAAACAGCAGGAGGAGGAAGGGGCAGAAGATGTGGATAATTCGTGGGCCGAGCTTGCCCTCTCTGACTTATGCTTAGCACAACTTGATTTTCTTATCTGTTCTATCTTCGCTTTGAAGGCAGCAGCCCCTTTGCCGCACAGCCCACAGTGAGGCTGTTTTCATATGTGTCTGTGTGTCTGTTGATGAAGCCTATGCCACTGGAGAGCTTTCTCCAAGAGCCATCCATACACAGTCTACCCAGTTCTACAATACTGTTTAAGATGTTTCTCTGCGACTCAGGGACATACAGAACAGTCACAGTGGTCATTTTTATGTGTTAGTATGTCTAGGCCAAGATGTCCAGCTGTTTGGCCAAACACAATGTGCCTGTGGCCGTGAGGCATTCAAAAATGCTGTGAGCATCGGCCTTATGCCTTGTAGGTGGGCCTCCAGCCGCTGGCTGAAGCCTTTGGGGAAAAGGAAGGTTTCCTGATCCAGCAGCTATTTGGCCTGCAGAAAACCTCTGCACACACCAGCTGCTTCCTGGGTCAGTTTGCCATTCCTCCCTGGGGGGTCTCAGGCTCTCCAACCCCCAATCCTGCAAGAAGCCAGCTCTGTGATCTCCCTCTCCATCCCCAGCTCTCTTCCCCGGGTTATGTAAGGGCTCTCTATTGCCTTCTATAATCCTTTGCTAGAATCCGAGGCTGCCGCAGCTGAGTCAGACCATTCATGAATCCAGGTCAGCTTTACCCTTCAGTGAGCTTATACCAGTGTTCACAGTTCATATGAGCACGGGAAGCCTGCGGTCGAACCCGTGTCCTCCTTTTCTCTAGTAGCTCTCCATTCCTGATTCAAGTTCTGCTCCCCGAGTGCTTGTATCTTAGTCCATATCTGCCCCCTTAGTATTCCCCATGACTCACCCTGTGTAACTCAGCGACCCGAGAGCCTGCATGCAAGTCAAAGAATATGGCAGGTGCTAGGCACACCCAGGTCTCTACAGGGGCTTAGTCCTCAGGAGGCAATGGAGGTACATAGATCCTTGGGACAGCAAGAGGAAGAAGGGGACAGGTGTGGATCTGAGTGGCTTGGCATGACTTCTGTGCCTATAGAAGGATGCAGAATAGCAGAGGTGTTAGGGACACAGGTTTTCTGAGGGTCAAATTCGGCAGGGGGGATTTATCCAGGCCTGAAGTTTAATGAGTATATGACCTGAGAACAGGTATGTGTGTCTGTCTGTGTGTTGTCTGCTGGTGTGTATGTATGTATGTGTGTGTGGTCTGGTGTGTGTGTGTCTGTGTGTGGTCTGGTGTGGTGTGTATATGTGTGTGTGTTTGGGGGTATGTGTGTGTTCTGGCGGTGTCTATGCATGTGTGGGGTCTGGTATGGTGTGTGTGTGTGTGTGTGTGTGTCTGTGTGTGTCTGTGTGTGTCTGTGTGTGGTCTGATGGTGTGTCTGTGTGTGTGTGTATGGGGGTATATGTGTGTTCTGGTGGTGTGTGTGGTTTGGTGTGGTGTGTGTGTTTGTGTCTGTGTGTGGTTTGGTGTGGTGTGTATGTGTGTGTGGTCTGATGTGGTGTGTGTGTTTGTGTGTGCATGGTCTGATGTGGTGTGTGTGTGTGTGTGTGTGTGTGGTCTGATGGTGTGTCTGTGTGTGTGTATGTGTGTATGGGGGTATATGTGTGTTCTGGTGGTGTGTGTGGTTTGGTGTGGTGTGTATGTGTTTGTGTCTGTGTGTGGTTTGGTGTGGTGTGTATGTGTGTATGGTTTGATGTGGTGTGTGTGTGTATGTGTGTGCGTGGTCTGATGTGGTGTGTGCATGTATGTGTGTGTTTGTGCATGTGTGTGTGTTTGTGTGTGTGTGTGTGGTGTGTTTATGTATGGTATGGTGTGGTGTGGTGTGGTGTGATGTGTGTATGTATGTGTGGTCTGGTGTAGTGTGTATGTGTGTGTTTGTGTGTATGTTCTGGTGGTGGTAGTGGTGGTGGTGGTAATGATGATGGTGTGTGTGTGTATATGTGTGTGTGTGTGTGTGTGTGTGTCTGTGTCTGTGTGTATATTTGTGGTCTGGTGGTGGTGTGGTAGTGGTGGTGGTGGTGGTGGTGGTGGTGGTGGTGGTGTGTGTGTGTGTGGTTTTAGGAAGGGGACAAATGTAAGGCATTGCTGTACCTGTGGTCATGGCCCCAGTGCAGTGGTAGTTCATATAGAAAATGCCTGCTTCTATGGTATGGATTCTTGCCCTACCCTGCCTATGCCCCTTAGGAAAGGCACTCAGTGGAGTAGAAGGAATAAATGAGCTAGCTCACTGCAAGTGAACAGGAGCTAGCTCACTGCAAGTGAAGAGGTAGCTCTGGAAAGAGGGAGAAGACTTTGAGAAAGAGGAGCTAAAGCCATCCATAGAGCCTTGGCTCCTAAGCCAGGCTCTCCAGAGACAAGGTGAGCATATGAGTTCAGGCAGAGCTAGAGCATGAGGTCTCAGGAACCTGGGCCCGGGCTCTATCAGTGACCAGCCTGTGGTCAGGCTTGGCATGACTGGGCTGCTGCAGGGCATCCAGGAGTTTGTCCTTTTGCTAAGAGCAGTCCTGGAGCCAGTGGCCATCCTGGGAGGAGAGACCACAGGGAACCGGGACTATGACCTCACCCCCCCCCCACCCCGTGACCTCCAGGCAGGCTTGGGATGGTGCCCAGGCCAAGATGGCAGCACTCCCACAGCCTCTGCGTTGCTTACCAAGGTAGCCAGCGAAGCCGTGCCCAACCTGTCCAACAACATTTGAAGTTGAGAAGTTTTCTCTGGCTTCTGAGGTTTGGACTGACCATGATAAAGTGGTTGCCGAAACATGGGTTTACTGACTCCAGGTGTTCTGATGGGTGTGGGTAGAGCGTCCCAGAACTCTACTTAGAATTTCCAGGTTTATAGTTTATAGATGCTGCCAGTGAAACCTAGGGTAAAGCTGGTAAAGTTCATCACAAAGTGGAGAGGGAGGGGAGGGGAGGGGAAGGGGAGGAGAAGTGAGGGAAGGGAGGGGAGGGGAGGGGAGGGGAAGGGGAGGGGAAGGGAGGGGGAGGGAAGGGGAAAGGGGAGGGGAAGGGGAAAGGGAGGTGGAGGGAAGGGGAAAGGGGAGGGGAAGGGAGGAAGGGGGAGGGGGACGAGTAGGGAGAGGGAGGGAGGGGAGGGGAGTGGGAGGGAAGGGGGAAGGAGAGGGGAAAGGAGAGAAGGGGAGAGGGAGGAGGAGGGAGGAGAAGTGAGGGAAGGGAGGGGAGGGGGAGGGGAGGGGAGGGGAGGGGAAGGGGAGGGGAGGGGAAGGGGAGGGGAGGGGAGAGGGAGGGGAAAGGAGGAGAGGGGAGGGGAGGGGAGGGGGAGAAGGAGAACTGTTAGGCAGCAGGACGTCTAGCCACTTATATCTTAGTGTTCTGTGGAAACAGAACTTAATGCTCAATGCTTGGGGCAATGGAGCCATGTGACTTCCAAGTTGGGTGTGGCCTGTCTGCTCTGCCAGTTGGCTCCGTTGGAATGAGCTACCTGTCTCTTCATTCCTTTTTTTGTTAGTTTGTTTTCTGGTGTTTGGGTTGTTTTTGTTTTTGTTTGTTTGTTTTTTCAAGACAGGGTTTCTCTGTGTAGCCCTGGCTGTCCTGGAACTCACTCTGTACACCAGGCTGGGCTCGAACTCAGAAATCTGCCTGCCTCTGCCTCCCAAGTGCTGGGATTAAAGGCATGCCTGCATCCCCACTGCCTGGCTTCTCTTCATTGCTAATTGTGTCTATCAGAAGGGGTAGTTTGTGCAGCTGTTTTTGCAGAGCTGTAGATCTGTGGGGACAGCAGGTGTTCACCAGGGGGAACAGAGGGTTCCGTCTTACCCGTCCATTTCATTTTAATCAGCTTTCTGAACATTTATTTTGTGTTTGTGCACATCTGCACTGGTGACCTATGCGTGCTGTAGCAAGAGCGTGGAGGTAGGTCAGAGGACAACTGGCAGAAGTCAGTTCTTTCCCTCTACCATGTGGGTCCCAGGGATCCGACTCAGGGGGTCAGACTTGAGGACAAGCATCTAACATGCTGAGTCACGTCGTCAACTCCATCCATTTCACTTTGAAATTAAGAACCTGTCGCTGCCTTGAGTAGCTCAATCCAAGGGCCCTATTTTTTTTTAATGTACATTTAAAAAAATCTAATTAAATATAATTATGCCAGTCTTCTGCTTCCTTCCTCTTCCCTTGTCAGGGAACCTTGCTGTTAAGGTAGCAGTCCCCATGACCAGAGGCTTCCTGAGCTCAGAGTGAAATGGAGGACTCTCTATCTCAGCGGGGCTTCCCTGTCTCTGCCTCTGTCTGGAGAGTGTCCCCGAACACAGGTGGCTGGCCTTGTCTGAAAAGTGACCTTGCACTGAGTCTCTCTGCAAAGCTGCATAACTCGTGCATAACACGAGTCCTGCTCTGGCTTCCTGACTGACTTCTTGACCGAATGATAATTAGGTGTTGTGTTATAAACAATCAGCCCTTCCCACTCCCTTGATGTTATGACCAACTAGCCCCTTTCACTTTTGTCCCCCCACCCCCAAAAAAACCCCCACCTTATCTACCCTATCCCTGACACAATAAGGTAGACCTGTCTCACTGGGGTGGTCTCTGGAGGTCATTTAGTCATAGTCACAGCTGTCCAAATCCTGCTTCTGGTCTCTGCTTCCTTAGTCCTCTCAGGCTGGTGGCCAATATTCTCCACGGAGAAGTGGGCTGGCACACTTCCTATCCATCCCAAGTACCCGCAAACTTCCTCTTAAATCTATAGCCTCCTCTCCTTCAGCCATGAATGTTACACAGAGATGAGCAAGTCAGTGTTGCCTGCATGAGGCCCTAGCGCTTGGTATTGGATCAGGAGCTCATCCCTGGGGGGAGATTCAGTCCCCTCTTTCAGAAGGTGTTAATTGACCCCGTCTAGAAACACGATTTCCCCCTTGTTTGGAACGCCATTTGTTGCTGGATGGTGCTTAAGCAGTCATACAATTAAGATATCGTGGGTTTACCTTCCCCAACTGGGGTAGTTTGCATGAGAATGGGCCCCAGAAGCTCATATGTTTGAATGCTTGATCCCCAGTTGCTGGAACTGTTTGGGAAGGATTAGGAGGTGTGTCACTACTGGGAGTGGGCTTTGAGCTTCTAAAAGCCCACACCACTCCAGTTGTCTCTCTCTGTGTCACACGGTTGTTATCTCAAAATGTAAGCTCTCAGCGGCTGTGAGCTCCAAATATATCTTTCTTTCTATAAATTGCCTTGGTCATGGGGTTTTCTCATAGCAATATAAAAATAGCAACTAATACATTATCACAACTGGAAGGCACAACCCCACAGCAGATTTTTTGGTCTTCTGACTTATACAGTCTCTCTTCCCTCTCTTCTGTGATATCTCCTGAGCCTTAGGTCCAGGCATTGTGGTGTAGTTCTATCAACTGGAACTGGGCACCAGGAAGGTGTTCTCTGTTTCTTGACCAGTTATGACTTTCTCTAATAGTCTCCTGCTGCAAAGAGAAGCATCATTGATAATACTTGAGAGCTACATTATCTGTGGGTATAAGAACAGTAGATTAGAATACACTTATGAAATTATACAGGTTTAGGAGAATGGTGGTAGGTTCCTAGTTTTTGGGTAGGTCCCCAGTTTGCCTCTCTCCCCTTCTTACTTCCCTGCCTTACCAATTCTTTTTCTGGTGCTCTGTTTGGGTCCTGGTTGGACCCCTCCTCTCTTGGCTTTTTGTGCCTTGCCTTTTATGTGCACTGAGGAGGAAGATTGGGGTGTCCTGCTCTCTGTGGGGCACAGAGCACATAGGTTCTGTCTCCCATGTTCACTGGGTATGTCTTCAAGAGTCTGGAGATACTAGAAGCTCTTCATTTTTGAGAGGTGTTACAATGGGTGAATCTCTTTGTTTCCATCTCTCGATCTTTCTTCTCTGTTACTCTTTATTTTTCTCTATGTCTGTCTCTGTCTGCCTGTCTGTCTGTCTCTATCTCTCTCTCTGTATGTGTCTGTCTGTCTATCCCACAGCAGAGGGTTCTACTCCTCTCCAGTGACATCCCAACTGGATCTGGGTTATTGGAGCTTCTGTCCTGCTGGGTCTCATCCCTGGAGCATGTGGACAGCTCCTTTCTGCAGCTCCCTCCTTTACGTTTTAACATCCACAAGGTGAGGGATGGCCTTAAAAGATACTTATTTGTAGGAGAGCACTATGTCATGAGCTAATTAGGAATATTTTCATTTTCACAGCGGCAGATTAAATAACATAATTTAACATTTATATAAATTCCAATCATTTCTCGATAGACAATAAATTTGAAATGTTTCTAAAAACTTGAAGTCTACAAAGTCCTAACAAGGAATAAACAGGCTTGAAATTACTTCTGATCCCCCCTTTTTTGATACAGGGTTTCTCTATTTAACAGCCACGGGTATTCTGGAACTCCCTTTGTACATCAGGTTGGCCTAAAACTCACAGAGATCTGCCTGCCTCTGCCTCCCAAGTGTTGGCATGGAAGGTGTGCACCCCTACGCCTGACTGTTTCTGTTAATTCTAACCACTTCAAGACTTCTAGACTCTCTGTTTCGGCTAAGTGATTCCAACTGTACTTTCACACTGACCATTTTTCCAAGTCACATCCACTTAGAAGCTCAAGGCTCCAGAAAGCCCAGCTGCTCTTTAGACACGGAGCAGATCAAATATTTAGCGATGCTTGCCGTGTTTCCCCATCAATGAGAGGGGATCTTCGCATCATGGACTGTGCTCAGAGGACAAAGGTAACACGAAGTCACAACTCCATTTATTAGCAGAAAGTTCAGATGAATCTTCCTGAGTCTTCTTTAAAGCGGGTGTTCTGTGCACCCAAAGTGCACATCTTGCTCTGCTGAAGACATTGCAGCAATGAGGCTCATCACTGATGTTACGTTCAGAAAGCTCTGAAGAAGTTGGCACGTGTGTAAAAGAAGGAGTGATTCAGGTTACGGAGGAGGCAGGCTCCAAGTGCTTGAACCAACAAGGAGCTTACCGAAGAGGGTGGAGCTAGAGGTAGCGGACAGGTGATGCCACTCTCCCCGTGCAGTTGTGCTTGGATCTACACTACTCCTCCCCAGATGTTGTGTGAGTCTGGGACACTGCGCAACTGTTCGATGCAGATACAGAGACACCTTCCCAAGATGCAGAAGACTACCTTTCTGCCTTCCCTTCTGGAGTCACAAGCATCTCTAGTCTGAGTACTCTCAAGGCTAAACTGCCTTACAGGAACTAAAGAAGGAATGTGGTTTCCTTTGGGAATGCTGAAGTGAATTTCTTCAGTTCGGTGTGATTTTTTTCCCTCCTAAGGACAGAAAGGTGCAAGAGAGGTTGGAGGCAGACTAACCAGGACCAAAGATGTTTCAGATTCCTGGATTGGAGGCAGAGAGACATGCTTGGTTGTGAAGATAAATCAGAGTGAACTAATGAGGTACGGCTGCAGAAGTGGTGTGTTGTCTAGGAGATACACAGCAGTGCAGGACTGGGCGGGGCACTTCTCCCATCCACTACCAGGCAGCTTAGGCGTGAGGCTGTTTGTCTAAATACATAGCTTTCTTTCTGAGATACATCTTAATACTCAAAGAAGAGCAGGGAAGTAGGGGGATTATGGCCTGGAGGGTGTGTGGAATTCTGTCCCACTGCGGCTGGGTCAGAGAGCTGGGTGGAGGAGAGACTCACTGGAGGCTAATGGAGAGCTCTTTTTAATAGAGTATCTTCTTACACCGTTTTCTGTCCATATAAACTCTGTCTGTGTGGTCCACACTGCCCCAGAGGACTCCTGGCAAGCGGTATTTCTTTCACCATTTTAAAACTTTTTCCCCCCTCCTCTGAAGGTATGTCTCCCATGAAGACAGGAAGAAGGGAGTCCTTAGACTGGGTTGACAAGGAGGGCCGATCCTGAGGTAGTCTAGGCCCGGACACAGGGAGGGCTGGTCCTCCTCTGTTGAGATGATTTAGGCTTGGCTGACAAGATGGATGGATACTGAGGTTGACTGAGCAAGAATGGAAGCAAGTCCTGAGGGTATTGAGGCTTGGTTGACAAGGAGGATCAATTCTGAGTTGGTCCAGGGAGGGATGATCTTTAGTGCTGATGGACTAGGTTAGGCTACAGGGAGGCTGGTTCTGAGCTGTGTAGGTTGGGGTAACAAGTCCTAAGGTGAGGTCTAGGCCATGTGAGTTTGGAGGAGGCTGAATCCACCTAGCTCATACTCTGTTCCTGTGATCTTGGGTCTTGGTGGATTTTTACTAACTCTGAAGCTGATATATTCTGCAAGTGTCACACCCTGATAGACGCTGTTCCAGGAGCAGAAAGGCAGATCTTTCACAGATCCTGGGTATTGACAGTAGTCCTCATGGGGTGTTCTGCACATTCAATATGAACCATTATTTAGGTCGAGTGAATCACCCACCCACTTTCCCAGGACTGTGCCCTTTCTGCAGGCCCTGGCGCTGCAGGGATGGGTCTCTCTGGGAAGGTGATGATTCTGCCTGTGGCTTTGTAAGACAGAGCTTTCTTTTGAAACATTAAGTTGTGAAATACTGTACTGGAGTTGAAGAATCATCAATAATTCAGAAACAGCCACAAAGTGCTTTCTTGTTTGTTTTGAGGTAGACCTCAAACAATACACAAAAGGATAAGTCAGCGAGTGCGTGTCCACGTGCACATGCCCACAGATTCTCCTGGATGAAATGCCTATAGTTTCCATCATTCCCCCAAAGGACTTTGTGATTTCAAATCGTAAGAACTAAGCATTTCAGGCTGGGCTGTGGCCTGAGCCTTCCCTAGTCTCTTCAAAAGCTCTTTTCAAGAGTAGAAGAAGACCCTATCAAGGTGAAGCCAGGTTAGGAACTGCTTCCATGCTGCCAGCCTTGTGGCTCTGGGCACATCCTGTGACATCCTGAGCTCATTATCATTGTTGATAGAAGACTACCTTCGGAGTTCCTGTGGGGATGACTTAGCCTGTAACGCGATCAGGAACTGTTTCCATAGAAGCGATAGGAAACGTGGACGTGGAGTCTGTCATGTGAAGGATACGAAGGCTTGCTGACATGATTGAGCACAAGGACAAATCCAAACTCTAGCATGGACATACGTGAAACTAGAGCAGTGGTCCTAACCCCAGCCAATCTCTGTCAATGTCTACTCACATACTCTAACAGGCAGGATCTGGAGCTGAGGAACCTGGGCTAAAGGCTAGGCATGGATCCACTCGTTAGAGCAGCTATTGGCCCATCAAGGGAAAACTCCTGGTCAAGCAGACAGATGCTCTGCCCTGCGCTGAGCCAATCACCTAGCCAAGGGACCACCCTTGGGAAGGCAGGGCTCACCTTAAGCCTGCTAGAGAGACAGGTGAAATAATGTTTTTTCCTTCAAGAAGACTCTGTACATACTCTTCACAGAATCTCCACTCCTAATGTGGTAGCTTACAGAGAGGCAGCAAGATGGCTTCATATATCTGCCCACTTTTCCGAATCCCTCAGAAAACCATCTTTTTTTAAAGCTCCCCTCCCTGCCACATGACTGCTTGTCCTCTCTATGTCTGTCCCCTCTGTCCTGGCTCACAGAGAGCAACATTCCCCCTTCTCTCCTTCATTCTTGTCCTCCGGGAAGCCGTGAAGATTTACAGCTGGGGCATTTTCCTTTTCATCTCTACTAAAATTGTCTTCAGACTTCGGTTTGAGTCATTCTTAAATTCTTCTATTAATGAATCTAAGAGCTGTAAGAAGAGACCCCAGTTTGCTAAATATCCCAGGGACTGAGGGGACCACATTATGGAAAGAGGTAAGTAGATAAAGACAGGTCAAGAAGAAGATGGAGACTTTAAAAACCCTGGACATTTATACAGAATATACGCCAAGGGGACTCAAGGAATCTGTGAAGATTTCTCCTCTTAGGATTAAGTAGAAACCTGGAGGAAATGTTATGGAAACCAGAAGCTGGTGGGTGACTGTGATGTACATCTTAGGCAAAGTGGTCAGCTGCAGTCAGCTGCTTGCTCTGACCCAGCCTCAAAAGGACAGTTGAGGGAGACTTTCGAAGTCAAAGAACAAGAAAAGGACATTCGACTCTTCTTGTGTTTTGCATACTGGGAGTTGGGAAAATGTTTTGACACTTTTTTTTTCTTTTACTTGGCTAAGCATGAGTAAGCCAGAAATGATGGTTATGGTGAATGGCCTCTTCACCAAGTGTAAAAAGACTTTTCAGCTTAACACAGTAAAATAAGGACAGGAAGACAGGGTTGATGTCCAAAGAGAGTCTGTGGAGAGACTTGTGGGTACAAGATAATCCCACAGGGACTGAACTGTTTTCCTCTCATCTTCACTGTGACTCTTGCTAACGACAGAAATGTCTATTGGGGTCCACGTGTCGCATCCAAAAGCAAGCCACACTTACTGTCTAAAATTGAAAGCTCATTTCCAGTAGAAAGGTTTTTTTTTTTTTCTGTAGGGATGTCTCAGACCTGTGAGCTGACTACTTCCTGCCTTAACTTTGAAGGAAGTGGCTGACACATAAAACCATTTCTTAGTGGTTTTAATAAATGTTCTATTCCCCGCCCCCCACACACACACAATGGGAACTGGTTACCTCTCCAAATTCCACTTCTAGCATCTTTGAGAAGACAGAACTTGGCTTTCAGTCCACATGAGTGCCTCCAAATGTTAGAGGGTCTCTGAAGGCTCCTACCCTTCTCATCTGTCAGTGTCTTGGAAAAGCAAGCTGTTACACTGATCTTTCTGGAATCCCAGAGGACACGTGAAAGATGTGTTGAGATTCGAGGATTCAAGGCTGCGAGTGCCAAAGAGTTTTCCTCTGCCTCCCACATCTCCAGGGGATGTGATAAACTTGCCAGAGTTCCAAGTTAGGACATCTGGACTTGGCCCCTGATTTTTCTGGCTGGCTAAGAAACAGAGCTATTTGTTTTGTTTCTCATCTGTAAAATGGGAACAAATGAAGCCTGTTACTTGCTGGACACTCACAGTGGAAGAGAGTAGACAAAAGCTATTTTCAGACTTTGAGTGATAGGAAGACATTTCAACTAATAATTTGTACCCTTGAAATAAAACGTAAAAGGAAAATGTTTTGTACCAAATATTTCTTGAATGTGCTGATTATTATTATTATTATTGCTATTACTACTACTACTATTGTTGTAGAAGATAGAAATACACAGCATTTATTTCATTTTCTATTTCAATGTACATGTTATTTGCTTACTCAGTCATGCCTGTCCCTGGACTGAGTCTGACCCTGAAGAGTTTTGGTACAACGTTCCTCCATGTCCTCAATGTTGGAAAGGTGTTGAGCATTTGACAGATTGGAGTTTTGAGGGCTTCTTTCAGCAGCTGTCTCTAGAAGATTCTCTTTCCCCATGCGTTGTGAGAACTCCTTCTCTGAGGAGACATAAGCAAGGTCCACCTCTCCTCAAAAGGTCCAATGGCCAAAGAAACTAGGATTCCGTGGGGAGTTCAACATGGGGAGATAATAAGCTTATTGTGCTTACTGACATGCACAGGTGAGGGGTGACTGGCAGGAATGTGATTAACGTCAGAGCATCCATATTCCAGCCTTCACGCAGTGTGGATGATGGCTTCCACACCCACATAGATGGAGCCCCTCTCAATGGCTCTTCCCCAGCCCAAGAACTCGAGTACCTCCAGGGACCCCAAGGCCAAGCGCTATTAGGGAGAATTGCATAAAACATCTTGGGATGAACACCTGGCATCTCAGATGAGGTCCAGTGATACTTCCTATTCCTTCTCCCCTCGATCGAGGGGATGCCAGCTGTCCACAGGTCTGCTCCTAATGACCTCTTGAAAATAGGCACAGCCCATTTGATGAAGTTGGACCGGATTTGCTCTGGCGACCCTCATTCGGAGCTCCAGAGCTGGTCTTCTCTAGAGGACCCCGTGTTAGGCTAGGGCAGGGTAGCTGCTTTCTGATTGGTCTCCTAACTGCTCACAGGGATCTCCTGGTGAACAGCAGAGGAGAGAAAAGTCAGAGGTGTGCTTGCTGTTTTGCTCCCTACAGAAAGGCCCTGACGAGTCAATTGATTCTTTGTTCTCGAAAGTCTTCCCAGTTGGCTTTCTGCGTGAGGTAGAATTAAGGCCTTTTCCTGTGAAGCTACCAGCCAGGGCTAAACTATTTCAGCAATGCTCTCCTTTTGCAGAACCTGGTGTGCAGAATCCCCCCTGGTTTCCACCCCAGTCAACAGCCTACTTAAACGCACTTGTTGCTGAACACCTGAAAAGCTTGCGGTTTAAAGCGGCCACATCAATGTGTGCGCTCACCTTCCTCCAAGTTTGCCCAACGTAAGGAAGTCATCTGCCTCACAGATCTGTGTTCAGAGCCCTCCCGCCCCCTGGGTTAATCTGCGGAAAGATGGAGGACTTCGTGGTGTTCTCAGAGGCTCTTCTGAGGAGCCAATGGCCAGTTAGCATCTCAGAGAGCTCCCTTCTGGTGAATATAAAGCCTCGTGCGAGCCAAAGCGCAGTGGGGACCCTCCAAGGCGAGAACCGAAGGCACCCTAGGGCAGAAGGGCGGGGCTCAGTGCATCTCATGGAGCCTGTGTGAGTGTGCACGCCTGTAAGGTGTGCCCTTGCATTTGCTTGAAGAAGGCGTGCAAATAGCACCAACAAACGCTTGCTTGGTCCTGGTAGCCTTCGTTGTCTCCTTCTCAGCCCTGCGCGCCGGGCGGCCCCTGCGCGGGCGCGGTGGCCGAGGGAGGTGGGGCGGAGGGAGGAGATCTGCCGGCGGGAGGGCGGAGAGGGCGGGAGGGGAGGATCCGGGAAACTAGGGCTCTTTGACAGCAGCAGGGGCAGCCGAAGAGTTCGAGGAGCGCCGGCCGGAGCGCACAGAGGGGCCGTGCGGTCTCCACGAGGGGCCGTAGGACCGCGGAGCAGTTCTAGCCCGCTCGCCCGCGCATTCGCAAACCGGACCTTCGCCGAGTGCCAGGGCGCAGCGCGTGGGGCGTCTGCCTCGCTCGGTGCCTTCCAGCGTCACCATGCTGCCGCCACAGCTGTGCTGGCTGCCGCTGCTCGCTGCGTTGCTGCCGCCGGTGCCCGCGCAGAAGTTCTCAGCGCTCACGGTAAGTCCCGGGATGCGCCCCTGCCTTTCTCTGTTGTCCCTTGCTGAGAACCCACTCTCCCCTCTGGGACAAGGCTCCGGGAGCAGGTGGACCGGCCATCTCCAACAGGTGGGTCCGGAAGAGTCCCACGGCATCCGTGCCCAGGGTCGATAGCTACTCTGTATGTAAAAGGGTGCTGGTCCTACTAGTCCAGGATAGAAGGGAATGAGCATGCGGGAGTGCCCGGAACCCCCCACTTTAGGTGGGAAGGGATGGCACAGGGAACAAGGATCTGGGCCACTTTTGCATCTCAGCTGTTTCAGGGCGAACTTACCCGGAGTGGGCGTCCACCTTGCCAACGCCACCAACCCCGCCTAGGATTAGGAAGCGGGCGATCTTCGGCTCCAGCGCCACGAGGACCCCTTGCCCCCCCACCCCGCTTTTGGGAGGAAAAGGGGCCGCAGCCCATATGTTCCACTTGTGGCGGAGCATCTCAGAGAACCTTTAATTGAAACGAAGAAGCAGCTATGACATTGAATTAAAGATCGCGTTTCTTTAAAAAAAAAAAAAAACTTACAGAGGAACAATCTGGGGCATAGGAGGCATAGAGAGTGTGTCCCTGGTCTCGTGGGTCCTCTCCTCAGGGGCAGGATTCTGTGCGCGCCAGGGCGCGCTCCCGAGCGCGTGCGGCACTGTGGTTGACCGCTCTAAGTTTGTCTCTCTTAGTTGCAGTGCTGGCTACGCCAAGGCTCGAGGTGAGGTGCCAGAAGCCGCGCTGTGGATGGGGGCAGAGCGCGTCCACCTCGGGCCAACACAACCGCGGCCACTCCTGCCGGCTGGTGTCTGCAGAGCCCAGCGGGCAGCCCTTATGCGGCCTGCGCGCTAGGGAGCCCATAATTAATGCAATCTGCAGAAACGAAAGCATTCCACTTAAACGTGTTTTTGAACAAGTGCTTAAGAAAACACCAAGGTGGCGAGCAGGCCCCTGTGGAGACGAGTGTTGCAGTGGTAGGTGCCCTGGGGAGGGTGCTTATCCCATGGAAAACCAGGACTAGCCCAGGAGTTGAGGATCTTTGCAAAAGTGAAGCCAGCCTGTTGCTTTTTCCCCCCTCTCTCTGTTTTTCAGCAGCTTGAAGGGGGAAGATTGAGTGAGTTCATTGTTCATACCTAAAATTCTTCTGGGGCAGTCCTAGGGCCCTGCCTTGTGTCTCACGAGTGACTGATAGATTAGAACCATAGCTGGAGACTGGAGGGAGCTTTCACTCCCTCAGTCTTGCCCTACCCGAAGGAGCCTGAAGGGACGACATGCATGCATTCATATGTGAATGTGTGCCCAGATGCTCACGAATGTACAGAGCTCGTGCACACACTTCAAGTAAATTTTAAAAGTCCACTGGGAAACAGGCCAGTTCTCAAAAGGTCTTAGCACCATGTATCTGAGCAGCAGACTTTTGTAGTTTCCATACATAACTCCCTGCTCTCTCTCTCTCTCTCTCTCTCTCTCTCTCTCTCTGTCTCTGTGTGTCTCTGTCTCTGTCTCTCTCTGTCTCTGTCTCTCTGTCTCTTTGTGTGTGTGTCTCTGTCTCTGTCTCTCTCTGTCTCTGTCTCTCTCGTCTCTGTGTGTGTCTCTGTCTCTCTCTGTCTCTGTCTCTGTTTCTGTCTCTCTGTTTCTCTGTCTGTCTCTCTGTGTCTTTCTCTCTCTCTCTGTCTCTCTCTGTCTCTGTGTGTGTCTCTGTCTCTGTCTCTCTCTGTCTCTCTGTCTCTTTGTGTGTCTGTCTCTGTCTCTGTTTCTGTCTCTCTGTTTCTCTGTCTGTCTCTCTGTGTCTTTCTCTCTCTCTCTGTCTCTCTCTGTCTCTGTGTGTGTCTCTGTCTCTCTCTGTCTCTGTCTCTCTGTCTCTTTGTGTGTGTGTCTCTGTCTCTGTCTCTCTCTGTCTCTGTGTGTGTCTCTGTCTCTGTCTCTCTGTCTCTTTGTGTGTCTGTCTCTGTCTCTGTCTCTCTGTTTCTCTGTCTGTCTCTCTGTGTCTTTCTCTCTGTGTCTTTCTCTCTCTCTCTCTCTCTCTCTCTCTCTCTGTGTGTGTGTGTGTCTATGTGTAAGACAGATGGGTAATCAGGACAGAATTTTCTTCTCTTCTTGTCCTACCCCTTCTGGAACCTTCTTGCTTTTCTGCTTTTCCCCTTTGTCTCTACACGGTTGTAAGGGTTTCCTGGTCTCCATGGATGCCAGCTGCTTGTGGGGTCCCTTCACCGGAGCTGGGAGCTGGTCTTACACCATACAGGAAGTGCCCCATTTACCGCACTCCCCAAGAACACTTTGTCTTCAAATCACATTAACACATAAAATGTTGCTTCTTTTGCATCCAGAAGAAATATTTAAAGCTATAAACTATTTGTCAGGATTCTTCTCCCCTCCCTCCGCCCCCCAATCTAGATAATGAAGAACGTGATTGCAATAGAAAGTACTTAAGATATAATCGAAGTTTGAGTAGTCAATCACAGGGAAAGTTTACATGTTCTGGATTTCTCTGTGGTGCTAATCTCTTTTCAAGGTACCTTCTGTTTGTTGGAGAAGTCTTTGGGTTCCTAAAGACTAACCTAGAGAATGGCCTCCTGTGTACAAGATTTCTATTTTGCCTCTAGTAAATGACTGAAGCGTTAGTTTGCAGGAGTTCACAGGACTCAGTTCTTAAGGGTACATGGAATTCAATTCATGGAAATACATTGGACTCTCAGTCCACAGGAGTATACGGGACTCACAGTCCATGATGGTGTGTGGCACTCACAGTTCATGGGGATGTTTGGGGACCAGGTTTCTTCTTGATGGGTGTATGATCGTATGCAAGTGACTGAACCTCGATGGTCTTACCTATAGAATGGGGAAGATTACCCAGCCTGTCCTAAGGGTTAAAGCACCCAGACCTCGCTCATTCTCCAATCCAGATTATGCTGTTGCCCTGGAAGGAAGTTCAGAAACCATAGCCACCAGCTATGACACACCAGTATAAGAATACTGCTGTGTCATTGAGGGGTGTTTGGATATTAGAGCAGACTCCTTGCCTGACTTAGATGAGAGAAACCGTGTGGCCTGTCCAGGCAGATGGAAGAGCACATTCTCTGCTTCCCTTTGTGCTGCCCATTTCTTCTAGAAATGGGTAAACTGATTCACCTCTTGAGGAGGAAGGGCGCATGGACAGAGCCAGCCTGTGGAGTTTTCCACTTTTCTCATGGCCTGGTTGTGCACAGATGTCGGCATTCTTTCCAGTGAGTTGAGTGAGGTGAGGTGATGCGGGCGTTCTGCTGTGTGCTTTGTGATCTTCAGCCTGGGTCTTTGAAGAGAAGGAGAGTGATGGGAAGACGGCAGTTTGCACGCGTGGATTCAGAAGAACATCGCTGATGATCATCAGTCCATTACAGGACGTGCTGTCGATTATCCCGTTCCCTCCTGCATTTGAGTGGTGGTGGAGTGGAGTATACGGACCATGATGCTGTGACGCCATGTCCCGCAGTCTGAAAAATCAACACTGATCACATTTTCCTTCCTCTTATGGCAACACTATATCTGAGGCTCTGAAGACAAGTCTCCGGAACTGGGGAAGAAGGAGGGAACTAAAGACAATGTTTCCTACTAGCAACTCATTTACATGATCTCTAAGCCTTGAGTTCTGATTTGAAATGAAGATCGGGAATACCTTTAAGTCTGGCAACCTGGATACCTGTGGGTTACAGTAGCTCAGGGGTTTAAGGGATCTTGCATCCCAGTGCATCTATGATTCAGCCAGGATGACAGGATGTGGAGGTCATAAAACATGGCTGTGGCTTGAGAGGTTGGAGGTGAAAGGTAATGTTTAACAGGTTAAAAATTATATTAAAAAGACACATGATTTCATATATGCAAGCACAGGCTTACAATGAGGAAATGCCATTTGTGCTTTGAAGCTAAAGAAAATTGAAGAGAGAATTTCTCATTGTGGATAAATTCATTTACAGGGGATGAAACGTCCACCTCTGTGTGTGGAGCAGGGTCCTGTCACTAACTGTATGTCTTCAGACTTTAAATATCCATACACATATAAAATATCAGACTATATCCTACAGGAAGGAAAGGCTCAGAATATGAGTTATCGTGGCATTGAATTCTAATTTCACACGGATTAAAAAACCAAATTACTCCAAGTGAGAACCATGGATACAGTCTGCTGTGGTTTCATTGTTCCAGGCTGAAAAATCAAAAGGCAAAAGTTGTAATTCAATGCAAATAAAGAGCATGGCATAGAAATGTCAACTTACATTTGTATTTTAGAATTAAAAAGGAATTTTAAGTGGGAATCTTATAAAATCTGGCCAAATTAACTAGATTTTTCAACACCATGAAGGGCCACAGGATAACTTCACTTTGATGAGGCACAAGTCTATTTACATTTTTATTGGGTTGAACACAGTGTGGCTTACAGTAAAACTGTTATAGGGTATGTGCAATGCAATATCTATCTATCTATCTATCTATCTATCTATCTATCTATCTATCCATCTATCTATCTATGTCTCCCTCCCTCTCTGATAATATCATTTTTTTCTTCTTGCTTGATGTTACTTTCTCCCTCCATCCTTCCTTCTCTTGTCAAAGTTACTTGTGGGGCCCTTTGCTTCTCTCACGAGCCTGGAGTCATTCTGTTACCTTTCCCTCCTGGCCCTCTCTGAAGGGAGTTCTCAGTTTCTGTGCTTCCCAGTCTCATCCCTGTGTCCCTGAGCTGGGGTCTGTAGTACTGGGAACCTCTCAGCAGGACGGGACACCAAGCTCTTCTCATTTCCAGAACCTGGCACTGACAGGAAAGACTCTCCTTCTATTGTTAGAAATGACCTCTAAACCAGGGAGGACGCTGAGGGCTAGCGGAGGTGGAGGACAGTCAAGTGAGTGCTTTTCCACTAGGGCCATCCTGGGCTTGTCCTGGAGTTATGGACTGTAGTCACTGCTTAGAGAATGTGTGCTGGGTTTGTGTGTCAACTTGACATAAGCTGGAGTTATCACAGAGAACGGAGTCTCAGCTGAGGAAATGCCTCCATGAGATCCAGCTGTAAGGCATTTTCTCAATTAGTGATCAAGGGGGAGGGCCCCTTGTGTGCAGTGCCATCCCTGGGCTGGTAGTCTTGGGTTCTATAAGAAAGCAAGCTGATCAAGCCAGGGGAAGCAAGTCAGTTAGTAACATCCCTCCATGGCCTCTGCATCAGCTCCTGCTTCCTGACCTGCTTGAGTTCCAGTCCTGACTTCCTTTGGTGATGAACAGCAATTTGGAAGTGTAAGTTGAATAAACCCTTTCCTCCCCAACTTACTTCTTGGTCATGATGTTTGTGCAGAAATAGAAACCCTGATTAAGACAGGGAACAAATCTCTAAGTTTGTTGGCAACAACCAAAAATATAATTGGTACATAAAAGTTGCCCTTGCAGATTTGGGCGGTTTGTCTTTTAGATCCAGTAACCAAGTCGATAGGAACAAGGGATCTACTTTGAGCTCCAGATGGGTGCACACAAGAGCCGAGCTGCTTTTTGGATTTAAGACAATTGCCAGATATTCCAGGACATTGCTTGTTCTCATCAGCTCATACGCTGTCACCAAGGACCAGAAGACAGGTGTCTCCAGGCTGATACTCCAGTGTTTGTGCAAAAGAATCAGTGATCAGTTGATAATCATGAGGGCTGGGTTCTGAGGGAGCGATGAACTTGCCCACAAGCTCCTGGGCTCTCCCTCTGAGCTGGACGAAGAAGCCCTCCTGTGGGCTCGAGGACCACTATGCTTGCCACGCCCCTCTGGTCCCACAGGTGTGTGCACACCTGCTAGCTTTTATGCCTTCATGAAGAGCTCGAAAAACTAGTTGTGTTGGCAGCACTCGGGGCAACAGTGGGAATGTGTGTTGTTGGGTTAGTGGGTAGGTGGTCCTCACTCCTAGGGTATCTTTTAGCTTCAGGGCACCAGGGCTGTGGATGCCTAGGGTAAAAGGAGTGTCTCTGTGTTTAGTAGACAAATCTTTCTGAGTCTTTTTGGACTTCATTACTTTATTGTGCTCCGGTTTTACGTGTTGTTATAGGTATACTACTACATGGCTAAACCCCCGGCCCTAATGTTCAAGGTTCCACACCCAATCCTTCTTCCATTCTCTTTGGCCACATCCAACCTGGGCTTGCCTTTGTCTTATGGACTCTAGCTTCTGTCTTGGTCTCTGAGGGTCCCTTGTAGACTCCTTTCCCTTCCTATGGGCTTCATCTCCTCACTTGCACCAGATGGTTCTTACAACATTAAGGGCATCATGCCAATCTTAACTGTGGCGAGCCCTCAGTACAGATATATCTCACCTTCATGCACCCGGGAGAGCATCTTTCATTACATTAGAGATCAAGTAAAAGTAAAAAGGCTTCATAGGATATAGTCATCTCAACTGATAACCATTTTGATATGAAATAGAGATTTCATCATTCAGGTGGTAGTGACACATACCTTTAATCCCAGCATTTGGGAGGCAGAGGCAGGGAGATCTCTGAGTTGAAGACCATCCTGGTCTACAGAGCAAGTTTCAGGACAGCCAGGGCTATACAGAGAAACCCTGTCTCTAAAGAAACCAACCAACCAACCAACCAACCAACCAACCAACCAACCGACTAACCAACCAAATAAATGAGTAAACAAGCAAATAAATAGAGATTTTATAATAATGAAGGGAATTCTGTGTTCATAATTCAGATGAATTCTAGATGAAATGAACTAAAAATGTTCTAGTGTGCAGTTTAGTTTTGATTATTGATTAGTTCATTCAACAGAGGATGTGGAACTGTTTGAGTTAATTTAAAATTTGGCTTTTAAGGACTGGGGAAATGGCTCATTTGGCAAAGTGTTTGCCTTATAAGTGTGAGGACCTGGGTTGGATTCTAAGAACTCATGTTTTTTTTTTTTTGGTTTTTCGAGACAGGGTTTCTCTGTGTAGCCCTGGCTGTCCTGGAACTCACTCTGTAGACCAGGCTGGCCTCGAACTCAGAAATCCTCCTGCCTCTGCCTCCCAAGTGCTGGGATTAAAGGCGTGCGCCACCACTGCCCGGCTAGAACTCATGTTTTTAAAAATCTGGGTATGTTAGCAGGCACTTGGAATCTCACCAAGGGAGAGACAGAGACAATCTGATCCCTGGGACTTGTTGGCCTATTAGACTAGCCTACTTGGAGGGCTCCAGGCCAATATGAGACCAGTCTCAGACATACAAAGATGAATAGCACCCGACGAACAGCATTCAAAGTTGTCCCTTGACCTCTATCTGTACACACAAATATGTGTACTCACCCACCCACACATATGTATGTGTACCAGTGTGTGAGCACACACACACACCCACGAGTTAGCTTTCGGGAAGAGACCTTAGTGTTCTACTTTCCAATGGTGGCATGACAGGAGAGGGGGAAGAGGAGAAGTACTTTTGAATTTATCATCTGTTTATGGTTTGGGGTTCCAGGCAATGACACTTCCCGTGTGTGGCAGCTTCTCCCAGAAGCTGTCTGTGTGGTTTCCTGAGCTTTATGAGAGTACGAAATGTGTGTTGGACTATCCATCACACCTTTGTGTCAAAGAAGAGTCCACCCAAACATGGCAGTAACTCTGCTTCCAGGTGACTGGTACATCCTCGAGGGGAAGTGAACAGGCAGAGGGTAGTCCTGTTGTCAGGCTGGAACCGTGGTTCTGCCCTGTTTGTCCTGCCTCTGAAGGGACAATGAGCTCCAGGGCACACACGTCACTTTCTTTCTTTCTTTCTTTCTTTCTTTCTTTCTTTCTTTCTTTCTTTCTTTCTTTCTTTCTTTCTACCTTCCTTCTTTTCTTTTTTCTTTTCTTTTCCTTTTTTTCGAGACAGGGTTTCTCTGTATAGCCCTGGCTGTTCTAGAACTCACTCTGTAGACCAGGCTGGACTCGAACACGAACACAGAAATTCACCTGCCTCTGCCTCCCAAGTGTTGGAATTAAAGGCATGTGCCACCACTGCCCAGTGACACTTCACTTTCTTTTAGAGGAACTTATTTCTTAAAAAGGTTTTGAAGAGGGGTGGAAGAGAGAGAGAGAGAGAGAGAGAGAGAGAGAGAGAGAAAGAGCAAGAGAGAGGGAGAGAGGGAGAAACAGGGAGAGAAGGGAAAGAGGGGAGAGAGAAGCAAGGGGAGAGGGAGAGATGGAGAGACTGAGGATGGTGAAAGTGAGGGAGAGGGAGAAAGGGAAAGAAGGAGAGAGAGAAGGGAGAGAAAAGAGGGAAAGAGGGAGAGGGGGACAGGGAGAGAGGAAGGGGAGAAAAAGGAGAGAGAGAGAGAGAGAAGGGGGAGAGAGAGGGAAGGAGAGAGAGAAAGAGAAAGGGGGGGAGCAGGGTAAGAAAGGAGGGAGCAAAGGAAGGTACTATTGAAGGAAACCAGATACCAGATATGTGGATCACAGGCCTTTTCCAGGACAGTGCTGGCCAGACCTGCTGCCCCTCGAAGTGAGTGAGTACACAGGACATTCTGCACGTTGAGACCCTGAACCCTGCACCCTTTCTCTTTCTCACATCATGGCTTAAATGCACATTGAGGTGCCCTTCCTGGACGCGTGTCTGGAGCTGCCTGCAGGAGTGGTACAGGGACTTTGATTCCAGTGCAGGTTCAGAATCTGTCATGTCAAAACTTTATCCACTCATCCAGCAATAAGAACTGTCACTATTTCTTCTTCTTTGAGGACTGCTTGTCCATTCCAGGGTTGAAAGGAGATGGTAGGACTCTACAGGGCCACCTTCCTTGTCCCTAGCCCCTTGTCTCTCCAGGCTCAGTGTCTGTTGTCAGGGGTGGATGGATTAGTGTAGGGTTACACGAGGAGCTAACACTGTGGTTCTCAGTGCTTGTGTGGGACAGTGACCCTTACTGTTTTCCCCCCTGCCCCCCCCACAGAGGGGCTACTGGCCATCTAAAACACGTGACTATCCATGCCAGACAAGTGTGTCAAAATTCACTGACATAAACACAACCTTGAACTAAGATGTGTGCTGGTGGATGCCTAATACGCCTAATGACTTTCCGAGATTCTAACCAGTCGCCCTTAGCTGTGTTTTTGTTTGTAACCCTTTCTGTCACAGGAATACTTCATCATTGCTGATCACAGGCATTTGTACTTGGATGCCTATGTCAGGTTGGAAATTCCCTTTGGGTGATGCCCATGTGGGGTGCTCCTGGTTCTTCATGTAGAGGGGCTTCCTCAGCCCCTAGGTTGTGCTTGTCCAAACTCGTTTCACCAGGTTTTCATTTGTTGCTTAGCCAGTGTCCCTGGATAAAGCCTCAGGAGACTTGGAAAATCATAGCCTCTAGCCTTCCCATGATTTAACTATGGTCATTCATAAAATGCTAAAGTGGATCCCCGAGTCACACTCGGCCACTAGGTAGTTGAGGCTGTGTGGTCAGCTGAGGCTGTTTGCAGGTGTGAGTTGTGTTTCCAGCCCTCCTTGAGTGACCCCCTACCCCTTATGAGGGGACAGCATGTGGCCTTTCGTACATGGAATCGAGATGCCTGTACTAATAACAAACCGTCTTTGCTCTCTGTCCTGTTCTCTCAGCTTTCTGAGCTCCTCCAGATAACATCTTGTTTGCCCTCACCCTCTCCTCACCAGATGAGTATAAATATACGTCCCGGCTGTGTGCAACGTGGAGTTTGGAAACCCCCTGAGGGTAAGGAAAGTGAGCAATAGCTTTGACCTGAACACACACGTTCAAGTTCTTTCTTGAGCGGATACACAGATAGGTGCTGTGCCAATCAATGTCTCACTCTTAAAAGGTTTATCTTTTGGGTAGAGTTGCCAAAGACAGATCTTTCTATTCATAGGCATAATCCAGGTGGAGCTGGGAGTTCCCTTTCTGTACTCTTGGCTTCGTTCCCACCTTTCCCTCCCAGAGAATGACATCCAGGTGCAATCTCTGGGCAGCACCAACCTACCCCTCCACCCTTTGGAAGGTGCTTCTAATGTTTCCCCGAGTCCGCCACAGGAGGGAGCCCAAGGGCATGAGCTGTCTTTCAGAGGGGCTGGGGTTCCCACCACAGCCTGGTCCCAGCTTCCATCTACACAGGTAGATACTCTGCTCTACTGTGTTCACACAAAGTCCCAAGTGAGGAAACTAAAAAGCACGGACACTGTATTCAATGTTTCTAATAGCTTTATTTAGAAGTCTGGGACATTTGTGTTAAACTCAGTGTTACCACCCAAATATCAGATAAGGGTAGAAATTTAGCTTTAAAACAAGTCAAGCTGGGGAAAGAAACAGGAGGCTGGGCACATTCTGGTGTTCCTGTTTTGTTTCTGTCGCAAACTTAATTACCCCATTAATTTTAAAGCAATGACTAGAGTTATTCCGTTTGCTAAGTTAATATTGTATCTGTACTCTCCACAATCAAACTCTAAAATGTGACATTTTAACCTATACTAGAAGAAAACTAGCTACAGCAAACTACTGTTCTGTACCCAGCACTGCAAAGGTTTGTTCTCTTTTCAGTTCAGCAAGTGTTCAAAGGTGCTTTATGGAAGTCCTTTGGGAAGGCGAACTACGGGCTTTATTTCGTTTGAGACACACCCTTATTAGACACATACTTACAGAGAGGGAGGCAGAGAGGGAGGGGGAGAAGGAGGAGGACGGAGACAGACAGGAGGCAGGAGGCAGAGGTGCCTATAGCGACCAGAGTTACAGACAGTTGTGAGCCGGCTGATATGGGTTCTGAAGTGCTAGAGTGGTTCTCTGGAAGAGCAGTACTGTTCCTTAGGCTGATCCATCTCTCCAGTCCCTTGAATGCATTCTCCTTGGTTATCTTTTTTGTCAAATACTTCCTAATAGATATTCTTACTAGATACATTCTTCTCTTTTTCTTTAAACATAGGGCCACTGAGCCACACACTCAGTTCTGCTCTGTGGGACCTTTGCACTTGTTAGATACATTGTAAACAGACACCCTGATGAAATGCACTCTTACTACATTCTTACTGATGGTTCCTTTGGCATCTGGCTCGAAAGCCATTTACATTTCTTTCATCCAAAAACCGCAAGAAAGTTAAAAAAAATAACCACTAATACCCCCACTCAAATTTATGTTCCCACTTCTATTGGTCCCTGCCCCCTTTCCTTTCTATTTTCTTTGAAATGTGCCAGGCATACCCTTATGCTGCCTAGCTGATTTGATTCTAAGAAGCGCCCTTCCCCCAATGGATTTTTCCCCTCCCTCTTTTACTTTCCCTTCTCCATCCACCCCTCCACGTTTCCATCCATCCCAGTCTCTGTCTCTTCATCTCCCAGGCTTTTCCCAGTGTGCGCTTCTTTGTTCCTGCCTGTCCCATCCCCATCCCACGCTGTGAGCAGATCTCTTGCTGTCTTATAGCTGGGCTCTGCTGTTGAGTCTAGTAAGTACCAGCGAGGTTATCGTAAGCTCCCAGGGCAGGATGGAGAGACAGAGGCTGCACACCATCTGAAGCAGAGAATATAAGACAGGTGAGTGAACTAGCCCAGAGCTAGGTTGTTCTGTTTAAATCTGAGAGTGTCCCAAAGGCTCAAAGTTTAGGTCACAGCTGAGGGTATTCGGAGTGGGTCTGTTCCTGAGGGCCCTAACCTGGTGATGGGGTTAGTTCACCTGCATGGGCTGTGAGGAGACAGTTAGGGCTGACGGAGGAACGAGACTGCTTGCAACATGTCTGCCAGGAGCGCATCATGTTCCTGGATCCTTCTCCCTCTTTCTTTGCTTCTTTGGCTGCTGTCTTCTTTCTGCCTTACCACCACCAAGGGACCAGAAAGGCACCTCTAAAACTAAGAGCGGAAAATCCCCTTTCCTTTGAAAAGTTAATTTCTCAGGTCACAGGGACAAAATATATGACTAATACAGGGACTCAGAGCCAAAACACAGTTAGTCCTCTATTTTTATGTTTTAGTCACTTAAAAAACAAAAACAAAACAAAACAAAAAATAACCTTTCCCTTTAAATGCTTTCTGGCTTTCCATTTAATGCAGAACCCCAAATAGTAACCTTTTTTTATTGGCTAATTTCTTTATTTACATTTCAAATGTTTTCCTCTTTCCTGGTCCTCCCACCTACCCACTCCTGTCCTCCCACCCTGGCATCCCCCTACACTGGGGCATCAAATAACCTTAGGCCCAAGAGCCTCTCCTCTCACTGATGTCCAACAAGGCCACCCTCTGCCACATATGCGGCTGGAGACATGGGTTGCTCCATTCTTTGGTTGGTGGTCCAGTCCCCGGGAGCTCTGGGGGGTACTGGTCAGTTGACACTATTTCTCCTTCCATGGAACTGAAAAACCCCTCAGCTCCTTCAGCCCCTTCTCTAACTCCTCTATCAGGGACCCCTGAGCTCAGTCCAATGGTTGGCTGCGAGCTCCCATCTCTGTCTTTGTCCGGCTCTGGAAGAGCCTCTCAGGAGACAGCTATATCAGGCTTCCATCAACAAGCACTTCCCAGCATCCACAATAACGTCCAGGTTTGGTGGTTATATAGGAGATGGATCTCCAGGTGGGCAGTCTCTGGATGGTGTTTCCTTCAGTCTCTGCTCCCAACTTTGTCTCCATATTTCCTCCTGTGAATATTTTGTTCACCCTTTTAAAAAGCACTGAAGCATCTGCATTTTGGTCTTCCTTCTTCTTAGGCTTCATATGGTCTGTGAATTGAATCTTGGATATCCTGAAATTTTGGGCTAATATCCACTTATCAGAGAGTGTATACCATGTTTGTTCTTTTGTGACAGAGTTACCTCACTCGGATGATATTTTCAAGTTCCATCCATTTGCCTGCAAATTTCATGATGTTGTTGTTTTTAATAGTTGAGTAGTATTGTGTAAATGTACCACATTTTCTGTATCCATTCCTCTGTTGAGGGATGTCTGGGTTCTTTCTAGCTTTGGGCTATTATAAATTATAAATATGGCTGCTATGAACATAGTGGAACATGTGTCCTTATTACATGTTGGAGCATCTTCTGGGTATATGCCCATGAGGGGTATAGCTGGGTCCTCAGGTAGTAAGTACTATGTCCAATTTTCTGAGGAACCACTACACTGATTTCCAGAGTGGTTGTACCAGCTTGCAATTCCACCAGCAGTGGAGGAGTGTTCCTCTTTCTCCACATCCTTACCAGCATCTGCTGTCTTCTGGGTTTTTGATCTTAGCCATTCTGACTGGTGTGAGGTGGAATCTCAGGGTTGTTTTGATTTACATTTTCTTGATGACTAAGGATGTTCAACATTTCTTTAGGTGCTTCTCAACCCTTTGAGTTTCCTCAGTTGAGAATTCTCTGTTTAGCTCTGTTCCCCATTTTTTTAAATAGGGTTATTTGGTTTTCTGGAATAAATCAGTAGCCTTCCTATACTCAAAGGATAAATAGGCTGAGAAAGAAATTAGGGAAATGACAACCTTCACAATAGCCACAAACAATATAATGTATCTTGGTGTGACTCTAACCAAACAAGTGAAAGATCTGTATGACAAGAACTTCAAGTCTCTGAAGAAAGAAATCAAAGAAGACCTCAGAATCTGAAAAGGTCTCCCATGCTCATGGACTGAAAGGATTAATATAGTAAAAATGACCATCTTGCCAAAAGCAATCTACAGGTTCAATGAAATCCCCATCAAAATTCCAACTCAATTCTTCATAGAGTTAAAATAACAAAAAAACCCAGGATAGCTAAAACTATTCTCAAGAGTAAAAGAACTTCTGGGGGAATCAATATCCCAGACCTCAAACTGTACTACAGAGCAATAGTGTTAAAAACTGCATGGTATTGGTACAGTGACAGGCATGTAGATCAATGGAACAGAATTGAAGACCCAGAAATGAATCCACACTCCTATGGTCACTTGATCTTTGACAAAGGAGCTAAAAACATTCAGTGGGAAAAAGATAGCCTTTTCGTCAAATGGTGGTGGTTCAACTGGTGATCAACATGTAGAAGAATGCAAATCAATCCATTCTTATCTCCTCATACAAAGCTCAAGTCCAAATGAATCAAGAACCTTCACATAAAACCAGATACATTGAATCTAATAGAAGAGAAAGTGGGAAAAGCCTTGAACACATGGGCACAGGGGAAATTTTCCTGAACAGAACATCAATGGCTTATGCTCTAAGATCAAGAATCAACAAATGGAACCTCATCAAATTGGAAAGCTTCTGTAAGGCAAAGGACACTGTCAATAGGACAAAATGGCAACCTACAGACTGGGAAAAGATCTTTACCATTCCTACATCTGATAGCATGCTAATATCCAATATATACAAAGAACTCAAGAAATAGTAACTTTTAAACTTAACAACAGCAACCAAACCCCCTCCAATTTTGTATTTTTTTTTTTCATCTGAGGGGTCTGAGCTCTCCGGATGTAGTGCTGGGCAGCATCTGACTCGAACTGTGAGGGTTGGTACTCTATGTTACAAGTGGATTGTTCCCTGTGACAAGCAGCTTGCTTGTCATATGCACCAGGGGCTTCAGTTCAGGGTCTCGCTCACCTCCAGAACCCACAAAGAGCACTTCTGGGTGGCTCACTCAAGTTAGCTCACCTTTTGTGGTCCCTATAGAACGGTGTTGTGATCAAAAAGTGCCTTGGGGCTGTCATTTGTAAATATGCAGGACAGTATGTTCTGATCATATATGGGAGACAGAACCAAAGGCACGAGGTCTTCAAGTGAGTTGGTGACAAATACCAGGAACTGCCACAGGGCTTCATACCCAGTGTACCAGGACTGCTCACCTTTACTCTGGTGACAGGGTGGCCGCTGAGCAGAAACTCACCAGCTGCTGCTCAGGGGAAGCCTGAACATACCACCTAACATCTGGACTAACACCTGGACATACCACCTAATACCTGGACATACCACCTAATACCTGGACATACCACCTAACACCTGGACATACCACCTAATACCTGGACATACCACCTAACACCTGGACATACCACCTAGTGCCTAGACATACCACCTAACACCTGGACATACCATCTAACATCTGGACATACCACCTAACATCTGGACATACCACCTAATGCCTAGACATACCACCTAACACCTGGACATACCATCTAACATCTGGACATACCATCTAACACCTGGACTAACACCTGGACATACCACCTAACATCTGGACTAACACCTGGACATACCACCTAATGCCTGGACATACCACCTAACACCTGGACATACCACCTAATGCCTGGACATACCACCTAACACCTGGACATACCACCTAATGCCTGGACATACCACCTAACACCTGGACATACCACCTAATGCCTGGACATACCACCTAACATCTGGACATACCACCTAACGCCTGGACATAGAAACTAATGGTTTTGTCCTTTCTCTTAGCTGATAGCAATGGGGCAGCTTAATTCCGTCCTTCCCCACTCCTTATGTCCTTATTTGATTGTCCTTTCACCTTTTTACCCTGGTGAGGGTGGCATCCCAATCCAGTCTGCTCTACTTACAATAAAATGGACACCATGAGTTTCTGGCATACTGTGTTCCCACATAGAATGAAATAAGACCCTTTGGACATTTTCCAAAATATCTAACTCTTGGGAAGCTTGGCAGGACCTCACAGTGATGACACAGGCGTGTTACAAGTCAAGCACTGGAACTCAGTGCATGAGGGCCCTCACCGGGCACCAGTTCCCTGAGTCCTCATGAATACTATGTGGGTGGTACAGGGGTTTGGTAGGTAACAGGGGCTTCAGGGTATCTACCTGAGCCAGCATTCTGTGTTGTCCTGGATACATTGCACATTGTAGTAGATCTGCTCTTAAGTCTTAGTCCTCTGTGTTGTAAATGGCAGAAGGGTTCTCAGTCACTCCCCTTTTGATCTTGGTATGGCCTGTTCACGTCTTCTGTCTCATTGCTACAGGGAGAGTTAGACTCCCAGTAAAAGTAAGGCTCTCAGAGCTGAGGTTCGCCATGCTGGTGGGCTTGGCTATCAAGCAGAATGCTTGCTCCCACCTCCCAGTGCTCCGTGCCTTGGGTTTCTTTGCTGCTATGAACATCTGTCTTTTATTTTATATAACTGTCCTTCCTCCAAGAAGGCATCTCACCTTGGACTGGCTGAAACCACTGTTTTGTGTGTAAACAAAGCAGAAAGGTGGGCACTGGTTGGGCCTGTGATTGTATTTATTCTCATTTTTAATGATTAAAAGCTAACCTGCCTTTGAAAATCATATGCTACGGCAGTAAAATTTTCTGTAAATGCTTGGCACCAATTGACAATGATGGAGTGTGGGTAACAATGTGTAATATATCTGCAGTGTTAGGTATGCACAAAATTCTGTTCAAAATGATTAACTCATTATACATTATATGTTATATACATATGTATATTATATATGTACACTACATATATATTCTTTTTTTTTTTTTGGTTTTTCGAGACAGGGTTTCTCTGTGTAGCCCCTGGCTGTCCTGGAACTCACTTTGTAGACCAGGCTGGCCTTGAACTCAGAAATCCACCACCTCTGCCTCCCAAGTGCTGGGATTAAAGGCGTGCGCCACCACTGCCCGGCTACATATATATTCTAATTCTCACTATTAGTACCTGCATCTAACCCTACCTGTATTAGTTACATTTCTTTCTTTCTTTCCTTCTTTCTTTCTTTCTTTCTTTTTTTTGTATAGAATAGAGTTTATTCAGGGCATGGGGAGGTGAGTTAAGGGGGTAGTAGAGGCAGAGAAAGGCAGAGAGAGGGAGAGAGTAGAGAGGCAGAGGCCGGCCATGACCAGGGAGAGAGGGGGAAGGAGAGGAGAGCCCAAGAGGGGCAAGAGAGAAGCTGAGAGTGAGAGAATAAGAGAGGCAAGAGTATTAGTTACATTTCTATTGCTGTGATAAAACACCATGACCAAGGCAACCTATAAAGGAGGTTTATTTGTACCTACAGTTTTAAAGTGATAAGAGTCTATCACTACCGTGGCAGGGTAGTGTGGTGACAGGCAGGCATGGCAGTTGAAGCAGAAAACTAAGAAATCGCATCTTAAACCCATAGGCAGTAAGCAGGGATCGTGAACTGGAAATGGTAGAAACCTTAAAGCCCACCCACATCGACATTCTTTCTCCAACAAGGCCATACCTCCTACGCCTCCTCAAACAGCACCATCAAATGAGGAGTAAGTATTCAAATGGCTGAGGCTATGGGGGACATTTAATTCAAACCACCACACTCTACCCCTGACTCCCAGAGGCTCTTGGCCATATCATAATGCAAAACAAATCTACTGCAGCTCCAAAAATCCCCATAGTGTTTCAGTCTCAATACTGTTTTAATGGGTCAAGTCCAGCATTCCTTCTGAGATGCACGAAAAATCTCTTAATTGTAACCCCCACCCCAAAAGCAAATCACATAATCCCAACATCTAGGGACATGACACAGAACATACATTACCACTCCAAAAGGAAGGCACGGGTTTAAAGTGAGGACACACTGGACCAAAGGCCGGCAGGACGAACACCACATCCCCTAGCTTCATATATGGTGTAAAATGGCTTGGATGGTTCTAACTCTTCTGCTTGCTAAGACATCTCCTTTTCAGGACGGTTCCACTACCTGTGTGCAGCTTTTCCTGGAAAACATCCCATAGTTCTGGCATCTCCAACGTGTTTGGGTCTCCGGTGCAAACCCAGCCTTCACTTGCACATCATCACACTATGGTCTCTCAGGGTTTTGGCACAAGGCTTCCCTAGACACAGTGCCAGATCTCAGCAACTCTCAGAAGCCACAGAGGGGGAATCCAAGATCCGTTCCTTGTTACTTGTGACTTATGTCTCCTTCGTGCCTGTAAAGCCAACACCAGGTGGATAACCTTTATGTTGCCAACTTTGGTTACTGTTTGGGATGGACTCTGGCCCTCCTGAATTACATTTGCGGCAGTTTTTGTAGTTCCTCTGTCAGAGCAGAAAATCCCCAGGCCTTTTCCTTTTACCAATCAGAATCTTAGCTGGGTTGGGTGTCCAGAAGGCATCTCTCTCCTTTGTTTCAATGCAATCAGTCTTTTAATCTACTTAGGTCTTTTAGCATAAAACCTCAGCTGTAACATTAAATTCTCTAGTCCTCTTTTTCGCTACAAACTAGGTTTTGTGTTTCTCTCTGTTCTGCTTGCTCCTTTTTGCATTGTAGAACTATATAAAGAGTGCTTGCTAATAATCATAGGACTAAGTCTGTCACAATTAGGCTGTGTGGTCCATTTCTTTTACATTCAGGCTCAGGCAGGTTCTTGGTACAAGATTAGAAAGCAGTCACATTGTTTGATACAATTTCCCTGGAATGATCTCTAGCCCAGGTAGCAGTGTTGTTCTCTCTGAAACTCCTTGAGCTGGGGGCCTCCACAGTCCACATCACATAACGTTCGGAGCTTCCATCAGAACTTCTGTGACAGACCACTAAATTCTGCTTACTGGGTGTCCAATTGCTTTTCTAGTCATAAGTTTCAAAGACGTCCACTTTGCTCCCAGATCCAACATATTCTTGTTCTTCACAGAAATAGCCTACTTCTGCTACAAAGTTTTAGTTAGTTGTTTCTCTGTTGCTGTTATAAAATACCATGACCAAAGCAATTTATAGAAGTGAGGATTTTATTTGGACTCACAGTTCTGTCACCACCACAGTGTGTATGTGTGTGTGTGTGTGTGTCTCTGTGTGTGTGTCTGTGTGTGTCTGTGTGTGTGTGTGTCTGTGTGTGTGTGTCTCTGTGTGTGTCTGTCTGTGTGTGTCTGTCTGTGTGTGTGTCTGTGTGTGTGTGTGTGTGTCTCTCTGTGTGTGTGTGTGTGTCTCTGTGTGTGTGTGTGTGTGTGTGGCTGTGTGTAGACAGGGTGACTGGAGAAGCTGAAGGCTCATATACTAAACCAAAAACAAGAAGCAGAAACAGTGATCTAGGAATGGTAGTGGGCTTTGAAATCTCAATGCCCACCCCAGTGACATACTTCTTTGAGCAAGTCCACACCGCCTAAGCCTTCCCAAACAGCACCACCAACTGGGACCAATTATTTAAAAGCCTGAAGTTATGAGTGACATCTCTTTCAAAACACAATAATCTCAGCAGTGGGTGTTATAACCTTTATCCTTACCAATACAGAGAAGTAATTGTAGCTCATGGCAGTGGGTTCTTTAACAGCAACCTCAGCATCAAGTATATCTTACAGCATCCTTAGAAGAAGGCTATTCTGCCTACACACTTATCAGTGGGTACTCTGGACTACATCCTTACCAGTGGGCGTATGTAACTGTATCCCTGCCAATGGGAACTCTCATTATACCCATCTTACAGACAAGAACATTGAGATATGGCTAGATTAAATGACACGCCAGGGTCATGGGATGAGTGGGTGTCCAGCTATGATGAATGAGGTGGGAAAGTTACAGCCAGTAAAAGTCGTGAGTCAGGAGCTTGGGCCAGGGCCTAAACCTCATTCTAGTGCTCCGTAGATGTGTTCCTGTCAGGGTGACAGGCTTGCTGGACTGGTGTGGAGGAATTTGGGTCATAGGCAGGAAGTACTAGGTCCCAGAACAACGTGGAAAGGATCCGTCTGCAACATCTGGAGGGGATTCTGAAGACATGAGAGGATGAGTTCAGACTGGTCGTGGCTGGGGAGGTTGGGGAGCCAGTGAGAGGCGAGGCAGACCTGCATCAAGAGCTGGGACAGAAGCCAAGCTGGGAGAGGCCCCAGCCACTGTGGTCAGCTCAGTTACTCTGACTCCCCTGTCTCTGAATCATGGGTTCTCCTTTCCAATAGTAGGCATCTGGCTTCAACAATCTAGACTGAGAAATATCCATAACTGAAACCTCAAACTCTTTGGAGACCCCAAAAGACCTTTTGTTTTATTGTGAAAGATAAAGTGTTAAGCACACATGGGGAATTGGTTTCTCAGGCAAATTTCATTTGCCTACACTTACAGACAGGACTCTGGAGATCCTTTCTTTTAACTGAAACCCTGACAAAGAGCATCCCTGAACTCTAACCTCACTTAGAGGCGCGTGTTCAGAATTATGGGATACCCTTTCAAGAATTATGGGATACCCTTTCAAGCAATTCAAAGAAGCCTTAGATGTGATACAATAATATAACACATTTTGCAAAATAACAGCTGATCTGCCATTGCCTTCCCAACACTGGTAATTTTGGAATGTCTCTGCCAAGCTTTCTTCTGTGGCTTTTAGAAGCATTGCTACAGAGACAGAATATGTCACACTGCCTAACTACTTATACCCAAGGACAGAGGTGAGGGCCGAAGGCACGTAAGGAAGGAACGGACTCTTCGTGTTGGCCTCACTCACTCTGCCGCAAGAAGGGTAACAACTTGTGTGCTAAGTGTGTTCAGTTGATAAGGGGACATTCAGTTGAGAATGGTCAGTGTTGGGAACCCAGGTGTGGGATACACATTTGCTCTATTTCCCTGTCTGTCATACCCCTTTGCTGACTCTACAATTAATCTGAAATTAAGGCTATATTTAATGTAGACCTCAAACACGGGCAGCCTCAGATGCTCAGACTGTCTATGTTCATATGCAGGATTATTTTGGGAGGAAATATGTTAAGGGGCAATAACTTTACTCATTAAAATTGAAAATGTCAAAAAAAAAAGTGTCAGCCTCACTGCGTATTGGCTTTGATTTAGATGCTTCCCAATCATGAATGGGAAGGTTCCACATCCCCTGGGGCTGTGAGTGTCTACAAAGACAAGCAGGCTCAGAGTAGGTCCTCTTTCTTGTTAGTGTTAAACGTGCTGGAAATGCCAGGGAGCGACTTGGAAACATACAAGGGATCTTTAGAAACAGCATGTAGGGCAATTTAGAAGTCTGAACTTGCCTTTGAAGCGAATAAACGGAGATGGAATCTGAGTGTCTTTTCCTTGCTGTGTTTTGAATTCCCACACTTCTCTTATTGTCAATCTGATAACAGGTGTCTTAGTCACTGTTCTATTCCTGTGAAGAGACGCCATGACCACAGCAATTCTTAAAAAAAAAAAAAAAGAAAAAGAAAAGAAAAGAAAACATGCAATTGGGACTGGCTTAATCGGTTCAGAGGTTTAGTTCATTAGCATCATGGTAGGGAGCATGGCAGCGTGCAAAAAGACTTGGTGCTGGAGAAGGAGATGACAGTTCCATATCCTGATCAGCAGGTATCAGAAGAGAGAGAGAGAGAGAGAGAGAGAGAGAGAGAGAGAGAGAGAGAGAGAGAGAGAGAGAGAGAGAGATGGGGCCTGGCATGGGCTTTTGAAACCCTCAAGCCCATCCCCAATGACACAGTTCCTCCAATAAGGCCACACCTAGATGGGTCTGTGGGGTCATTCTTAATCAAACCATTACACTCCACACTCCACTCCCTGGCCACCACAGTCATGTAGCCATATCATAATGCAAAAATGCATTCAGTCCAGCTTCAGAAGTTCCCAGAGCCTGTCACAGTCTCAACACTATTTTAAAAGTCCCACTTGGGCTGGTTCTACATCCTGTTAACAGCTCTCCTTGGCAAGTATCCCGCAACTCTGTCATCTCCAACATCTTAGAATCTCCAACAAAAATCCAGGCTTCACATTCAGCTTTTTGCAACGGCCTCTGAGACTCCATGTAGAGACACCTCTGAAATATGCCTGGCCTCAAAAGTTTTTCTTAGCTTAGAAGGGAGAATCTATAATTCTTTTCTTGTATTCTTAATTCTAAAGCCAGAGCCACATGGCTGTAGCTGCCAGCTTTTTCTGCCTGTTGGAGCTAGAACTTGGCTCCGTCATTCACTTACATCTACACCAGCTTTTTACTGATGCTGGGTTCTTTCACTGCTTAAACTCGCCTTTAAATACCTTTCACAAGTTGGGAGCTTAGCTGGGTAGAGTCTTACCCCAAGTTCACCACTCCCTTTATTCCATTATTTTATTTATTTATTTATTTATCTAAACTTTTTATCTCTTGAGCACAGGACTTAGCTCCATGACACTTCCTGGTTCTCCTTTTCTCCTCAAACTGTACATTTCATAATCTCTCATTGTCTAGCTTATTCCTCCTCATTGCAGATCTTCATAAGAATGATCACTGTGAACTGCATGACACAATCAATACTAGGCTGTCTTGAAATCTCCTCTGCCAATGCTATTAATCTGAAACTCTCCAGTTTAGCCTCAGGCAGATTTTTTTTTTTTTAAGGACAGGGGAGAAAAGCAGTCACATTCTTTGCCAAAATATCACAAGAGTAGTCTCTAGGCTACTTGGACATTGCTTAGTATGCTGTGGTATCCAGTTTTCTGCCCTTGAAATATGTTACTAAATCAAACTTAAAATCGGAAAAACCCTTTACTCTTTGTTCTGGGATACTCCCTGAGGGTCAAACATGTCCTGGCATGATGCTTGGGGATGTAAGGGATGGCACTTCCAGGTGGAGATGCTGGTTTCTCAGCAGAATCACCACAGATGGAAATCTTGTTTGGATCCTAGAATGAGTTACCTGCTCTTGGATTCTTCTAGAACCACTAACACTCCTGAAATCTGCCAGAGATCAGTTCACCTACTGTCCCTGTTGTTTACCCTAGGCAGGAGGGATAGACTTCTCCAGGAAGGAGGGGGCACTTTTGAATCAGGAGGACAATTGGCTTCCATATCATCAGTTCTGTGGTTTCTGTTAGTGTGTTCTCCATGACTAAGAGCCAGAAATCCAAGTTCTTTAATGTTTCCTCCAAATCAAAGCTATCTAGACCTGATAATGTTATACTCACGGCTTCTTAAAACAATTTTACCTGGGACTGGGTATGGCTCATGTAAGCACTTAGATGGAAGCAGTGGATCTCTGTGAATTCAAGGACAGCCTGGTCTATGTAGTGAGTATTCAGGCCAGTGCTACAGATTTAGACCCTGTCTTTAAAAAAAATTGTGTTTACATGTTCAGTAGTCATGTTTTGACAGCTTCTGGATTTCTTTCTGTATTGAGATTTTATCATATCATTATGGAAGCATGCTTAGAACAGCCTCATTCTTATTTACTTTTCTGCTGCAATCATTAAAAAGAAAAGGAGAAAATCAACTTAAAGGAGGAAGGGTTTATTGCAGCTCATAGTCCAGAGAGACACAGTCCATCATGGTGAGGAAGACACGACAACAGGTAGGAAGGCTTGGTGACAGAAACAGTAGGCTGGCTGGCCATAATGCATCCATACTCAGGAAGCAGAAAATGAACGGGAAGTGGGACAGGCTATGCCCCTGTGACTCACCTCCTCCAACCAGGCTCCACATTCCACAACCTCCCTAAACATCGCCACCATCTGATGACCAAGTGTTTAAGCACAAGAGCTTTGGGGGACATTTCTCAAACTGCAACCACTTCATGTTGAAGAAAACCATTTGGATGAGTAATAATAGCCTTATGATGAGCCATGGAGGGGACTACAAGTCAAGACTGTGCGTGGGCTTGCTTGGAGTACTGGATACACAACACCATCCCACGGGTTCCACAGCATGGGTCCTCCAGACATTGACCCAAGTGAACCAAGGTTCTGAGGGGGCTCAAAGGCTTGGTGGATCACATCCCTGCTTCAAAACAAGCAGCTCCCATTCCAGACAGACCCTCAAAGCACCTCCAGCAGATCTCATCTACCAGTGTTTGCTCGTCCATTAGTGGCAGGTACCTGGCTAATTTCATTGTCTCCATTCTCCTTTTAGACCTTTGCCAAAGATCTGACATATTTATTTTTTCGTCAAGCCCCATATTGAATTGTTCCCTTCATTTTTATATTCTCCATTCGATAATAAATAGTATCCTGGAGCCATTCTGTGGAGTCTCCTTTCCCTTAAAACTGTTTAGGCTGGCTTTACTCTCAAGTTCTTGACCATAATAGAATCAAACTCAGGGGCACCTTTCTACAATCTTTCAAGTTACTAGGCTGTATAAAATGGCCCAGGCAAGATATAACGTATGGACCCAAAGATCTGTTCTAACGTGCTATTAGCTGGAAGAGGAAAGGTTTTCAGAAATTGTAGAAAGAAGGAAGCAATCTGGGCTACTCTTGTGGACAAATTGCCTTGTTGCTTAGTAATTTAAAAAAAATAACACATATAATTTTCTCTGCCAAGTTCACACAGTGTTTTGTGGGTTGCATGTATGTAAAGTCAAGGTGCTCTTGGTTAGGTGGGAGTACCCCCAAACCTGGGCCCTTCCCTTGTTCCCTTGTTCTTGGGCACCTAGAGACCACATGAGGTTGCTTGATGACTGTGAAGGTGGGGGAAGGGTTTAGAGAAGTCTGGCAGCATTTGGTAGGGGATGGTGAGTGGTCAGGATTGATGCAGGATGCATAAGGGGGTGACTCCAACCTCTCCCTTTGCTTGGCTTTATGGGAGTCTATTAAGTTTCAAGAACAAAGCATATTTGTCATAGTGTGTGTACAACACTCAGTCTGGCCTCTCTGCATTTGTCCCAGAGGATGAATTTTTCCAACTCCAGCCCAATGAAGGGTGCACCTGCATTATGTTTGTTTCCATGTTAGCCACTGCCTTGTGTGGGAAGGAAGCGGAGTGGGGAGAGAGGCCAAGAAGAAAACTTGTCCTGAATGCTTGGCTTACTGGATGCATCAGCGGGCCAAGGAATGGTGACTGGCGCAGAGGGACAGTAAATCCTTGTCCGGCCCCAGCATTCCTTTCAGAACTGTGGTTCCATTTCAGTGAGATTCATCTGCTCTGAGTGTCAAAGTCATAGTGCTGGTAGGACTGGGGTGGGGGACATACTGAGGTCCCTGTGGCTCCCAGGTGAACACTGAGACTCTCTTCTCACAACTTTCTGGCTACCATGATGGATGGACTTTACTGGTGTCTCTGGAATCCCATTGGCAGAATGAACATGACCAACCATCAAAGTGACAAGATTAAACTAAATAGGGCTGGAGAGATGGCTCAGTGGTTAAGAGCACTGACTGTTCTTCCAGAGGTACTGAGTTCAATTCCCAGCAACCACATGGTGGCTCACAACCATCTGCAATGGGGTCTGACGCCCTCTGCTGGTGTGTCTGAAGAGAGCAATGGTGAATACATAAGATAAATAAATAAAATCATTTTAAAAATTTAAAAAAAAGATTAAAATAAGTAAAATGTGTACTTCCCCATTGTGAATATAGAGTGTGTGAAATGTATTTCAGTAAAGCCATTTAAATGTTGTTTATATGTGCATATATTAATATCTATCTATCTATATCTTTGTATCTATGTATCATCTATCTATCTTGTCTATGTAGCTATCTATGTACCTATCACCTATCTATGAATCTATCTATTTATCATCTATCTATCTATCTATCTATCTATCTATCTATCTATCTATCTATCTTCAGCCATTTAAGGTTATGTTTGCCTGGTAGCTGACTTTAGAGTTCCTTATTTATTTTCATTGTTAATCAAGGCTCTAGGGATCTAGCTGTGATTCTTCATTGGCTGGAGTAAGATACTCTTTGCTGCTCACTGAGAACAAAGGAAGAGTTTGTGTCCAGGACAACAAGTGGCACTCTAGGTCTTTGTCTTCCACAGGGACTGTAGCAGGCAACTGGGGTATGTCTGGGACAGCCTGACTACACACAATGGGAAGTGCTTCCTGCCTAGAGAATTTCACACCTTTCAAGCCACCTCCAATCTGCATTCCAGTTCACGCCCACTTAGAAAATCTTCCTCCAGTCACTCCTGACCATTCGAGTTTCTAGAACCATTAACACATCATTCTGTGCTGATCTTGGTGATGATGGTCTTGTACCAAGCTCATTTCTGAGTCAACAGATGCATCTGATGGGTTAGGAGGGTGCCTAGCAAGGCTAAGTACTTTCTAGATTCAGAAGCTCTGAGCTTACAAGCCTTTCTGGCTTGTCACATGAGGCAGTCTGACTAGGTTTCCACAAGCCCCTGCATTCCATGGACCAGGAGCAGCATTAGCTGATCTGGCCCTTCTGTTTAGCTCCACAGTATTGATTTTCCTTGCCCTGATTTGTCAGGGGTGGGGGGTGGGTGGTAATCTTGGAGGGGGGGGGATAATCTTTATCGAAGTTAAGTGATGTCCCTACAGGTTCCGTGGTTGGCTCCCAGTGATAGGGTATGTGTGGAAACTTGAGGCCAGGGGTGTTAGTCCCTATAAAGTCCTGAAGTTTTTCTTCCTAGGAACTTTCCTAAGCACGGGGAACAGGTCTCAGCAGGGAGAGTATGCAAAGCTAGGCAGAGGGACCAGCTTTGCTGGGGTGAGTGAGTATTTTTTAAACAGATAAGGGTTCACCAGTTTACATAAACGCAGACGTGGCTGACTGAACAGAAACCATCAGTAGTGTGCAGAGGGTTGGGATTCAAGAACTGGGTAATTTTCTAAATCTCGCTATTTGTAAATGGTCCTGAAATCAACAAACTTCTGCACAATAGCTCCCCATGTGACTCTGAGCCTGTCCTGAGGCAGGATCACAAGCACTTGTGGTAAAATAAACAGGGCCTTTGGTTCTCGACCAGTGGCTGGTCAGCATACTGACATTTACAGAGACAAAGGGTGCTCACCACATCGCCAGCATGCCAAGATGCCTGGTTGCAGCCTCATTAGAAATGATTTCTCTACCCCGCACACTCCCCCTGCCTGACTTGAGAGAACAGAACGGAAATTTCCAGTTCCTTCGATGAAGTAGTGAGTATGTTTCTTTCCTGCCTTTGGGCAGGCAGACTAAATTAGAAACAATAATTTTCTCTGCTTGATCCACTCAGAAAATACACATGAAATTCAAACAGGTCCATGTTCCTTCTGTCAGTGGTGGTGCTTTGAGCCCAGGGGGAGCTAAGACTGTCCCCATCAGAAAGCCAGTGGACATAGGGCAGCTAGACACTCCATACCACTTATTCCTGGCTTCAAGTCCGCACGCGGGTTTGCTTCTAGCAGTTCATAGTCCCACTGTGACTTACCTTGTGGGCTATGGTTGCTCTGTGAGGTGAGAGGTGGGGTCTAGTTTCTCTCTGCAGGACAGAGGCCACATGTCCATTTAAACAGCTCTCCTGCCCCCAACCCCGTCACTCAGTAATTGCACCAAGTCCTTACAATACACAGAACCCCTGGTCCTTCATTCTACTGCGTCTTTGCTGTCTTATGAAATAGACGAACTGTTAACCTATCTTGCCATGAATGTTTGATTCGTTATATTAAAAATCTAGTTTTTAAACAATCTCTGCCAACATCATGGTGCTTTTTTTTGGGGGGGGAGGCAAACAAAATCTTTAAATGAATTTCAGTTCTAAGATCCCACGAGGACTTCTTTCTGGCTTAAAATAAAACCATCAATGAAGTTTTGTTAGATAAATCTAAGGTCAATGATGTCTAAACCTTGTGGGCTAAATGTGGGCTAGCTGTGGACTAACTGAGGCTAGATAAATGCTGGTCATGGCTAGCTATGGCTAGCTATGGGCTCGGTGTGGGTTAACTGGTCTTTACTCTCATTTGAGTCACTGGATACAGGGTACTTAGGGAGTATCAAGTATGAGGGTCAGAATGTTTATTGTTTGCAGATACTGTCATTGGTGCATTTTGCTATGTGTATGAGTGTTCACCTGGAAGTCTGTGTACCACATGCATGCAATGCCAACAGAAGCCAGAAGAGGGCATCAAATCCCTTAGAACTAAAGCTACACTTGGTTATGATCCTCTCAATCGGTGCTGGGAACTGAACGCTTACCCTTCTGCAAGACCAGTAAGCTCAACCATTGAGCCATCTTTCCAGCCCCACTTCTCCAAGGTTTTAAACATGAAGGGAAGACAGGTATACGAGTTGGTTATTTTGGACATTTTCATCCTACTTATGTGTGAAGCACATTTGTGTTGTTATACACATAACGCACAGACCCTAAAACGTGCAAAACCTAAATCTCTGTCCATTAAACAGATCCCATCCCTCCCCCTGCCTGCCTCAGGTTGCCACCATTCTGGAGTCACTGCCGTTCTGTCTCTGTGGGTCTGAGCCTGCTGAACACATCCTGTCAGTGGAGTCTCTGACTTTTCCTGGGTTATCTCTCTGCACAATCATTTTTTAGGTCCATCCCTGCGACAACACATCCCAGAATTCCCTTCTGTTTTAAATTCCTAATATTGCATTGTGTGCGTAGACTGATTTGCTTAGTTGTTCACCTGTAGTTAGATGAGAAGACCTATGTCAGGCTTGTATTTTCAGTGTTGCTAACATTCTGGGTCTGTATAGAGAATGCCTAAGTACCTCTAACAGCAAACATCTACAGACTCACATAACTTGAACTTGCGGTCTCAGGTGCTGTTTGGAGGGCATGGAGTGTGTGGCCCTGTTGAAGGAAGTATGCCATTGAGTGTAGGCTTTGAGAATTCACAGCTTTGTTCCACACCCTAGCTTGTTCTCTCTGCTTCTCCTTCTAGCCACCAGGCGCCACGATAGACCCACAATTATGGACCTCCAGCCCCCCCCTCCCCCCCTAACTCTAAGCCAAAATGAATTCTGTCTTGTCTAAGTTGTTTTTGGTAGGAGTGTTTTTTAATCACAGCAGCAAAAGTAACTTTTATTTCCATTTTAGTTCTTTGAGCTACACACACTCACTTGGGTTCTGGGTCACCTGGAAGATCTATATCCCCCCCCCCCCAAGTGCCTGTATCACCGAAAAATCCCATCTGAGTTGACCAAGCTCCTAGTCTCTCCCTGTCTCCCAGTAGTTGTGATTTCCATTTTAAATTTTTGATAGTGGGCCTTCTAATAGGTAAAATATGATGTTCCATCATGTGGTTTTGATTTGCATTTCCAAAACCATCAGCGACATCAGACATCTCAATTCATATCCTGTCTTGAAGAAGTGTGTCTTCACCCCCACAGCCAAGGGTTACTCTGGTTCTATTCACTAGTATCAGGGGACGGGAGTTCTTTGTATGTCCTGACCTTCAGCTTCTCTTCAGATGCCGAGTTTACAGACTTTCCCCATACCGAGGACCTACATTTTCACTTTATTTTTACTTTTTGAGGCAGACTGGTTCTTTCCTGAGGTTATCAATCAACTTGTCAACCTTTATTTTTGCTGCCTGTACTTTTGGTGTCATAGCCAAGAAGTAATGGTCAGACCCAAGGCCGTGGTTCTTCTCCACATGCTCCCTTCAAGAGTTTTGTGTCTTGTGATGGCCCCTTGCTCCATTTTCAGTTAACTTGTGTGTGTGGTGTTGGGTTAGTGTCTAGTTCTAATCTTCTGCATGTGTCCTTCCGGTCTTCCCAAGGCCAGCTGTTAAAAGCTGCTACCCCTCGACCTGCTGGATTTCCACGCCCCTGGAAAATCATTTGGCTGTATGTGTAGGAACCCGATGCTGGCCTCTTTTCTTTTTCATTGGTCTATATGTCTGGTCTGTCAGTATACTAGTCACATTATTAAAGAATTTTAAAGGGTTCCTCTGAAAAAAAAAAGTCAAACTTTTTGCATTATGGATGTGAGCTATGTATAGACAGCTGTGTTTATTTAGATATAACCCCCTTCCTTCATCCCTTCTTCAACGTTGCAGGATTGAACTACTGCTGTCTTTGGCATTTTGATTCTTCAGTTAAAACTTGACAAACCTTGGCTAAATCTGATATTTTACATATTATCCTGCGTTCAAATAGATGTCGGGGGTACAAGCATTCTTCTTACTGAAAGCGCAAGTCAGTCACATTGCACTAGATGCTTAAGGGTCTTGGAGCCCGAACTTTGCTTTGGCTATAGGGAGAATGGGAAGGGTTTTTTGCTCCTTACTTGAAAGAACTAGCCTAAACACCTAATAGCACACAGAGAATACGGAGGGATGTGTTGAAGGTACCCATTCTTTCTTCCCTGTCCAGAGGCATGCTCGTAATTTCATGGCACCTGACAAAACTCTGCCACTCGCAGGCAAACACTCCCCCAACTATGAAAGTCTTTCACCCTCTGGCTGAAACCCAAATGTGTTGAGGAGTGAACAAAGCCTGTGAACTAGCCCTTTGCCTTGAATATGACAATGACTCTGAATTTGCCAGGGAAAGGTGACTGTGGCGGAAGGGTGGAGAAATGCAGGCACCTTGGCAGTTTGATTGGCTGGAGAAGATGTAGGTTGAGGGGAGGTGCCAGTGTGGGCCTATAGATATGACTGTGTATCAAAGATGCTAGGGACCTTAGGGAAGCTTGGGTGTGGTACCTGAATCCCTGGGCATCCTGCAGTCCCTTTGCTTGTATTTGCTATGTTGTTTGCTATCCAGCAGGCCTGGAGAATATACTGTGCTGTGGCTTTACCAACTTTCTCCTTTGAGGAGTGCCCAGAGAAAAGAGGTGAGAACCCAGAAGTTCGTGGACACCAGGTTGCCTCTGCCTCTTTCTGATCCTGGCAGATCTTGGGATGCGCGTGCTGGTACTTTGCTCATGTCCCTTGGGAAGCAATAGTTAGGGTGAAGTCAGTCACACAGGCAGGGGATGGCCGGTAAAGACCCGGTGCCGTCCCAGTAAGCGCATGTGGCTTACAGGGAACCTTTGACTAGGGTAGCCAGTGTCCATGTCAGGGAGGAGTGCAGTCACATGGGAACCACAGAATACAGTGTGCGTGGTGACAGGTGACCCCACAGCCCAGAGGCCTTTGCTTTTCTCTATCGGGGACCGTGAGCCTTCCACCACCCTGTCTCAGCGATGCCTGGTGCCACTCAGCTGAGAGTCAGGTAAGATAGAGGTTCAAGTCTGGGCTACATTCCTGGCTTAGTTCGACTGTGCTTGTTCAAAGGCCACCAGGGTGTAGCCCGGTGTGTACTCACTCCATCCAGGTGCTTTTCCTTTCTTTCCCTGTGGACTCAGCTGAATCCACTTCCTCATTTATTCCCAAGATACCAAGTGCATATTTGCCCATAGCTCTGGCATATCACAGATACAGGGATGAAGGAAGCTTGGGTGTAGAGCCCTGTTAGAGGACAAGGATGTCTGGTCACCCCAGTGAGGAGATGCAGCTCTGAAGGAGGTAGTAGCCCCGATGGATGGAGATGTAAAGAGGAAGGAGAGGAAGAGAGAAAGACAGGAGAAGGGGAGAGGAAGGGAGAAGGGGGAAGGGAGGGGAGGGGATGAATGGGTTGGGTATACAGAAGACAGGAAAGAAAGGTTCTCCCACAGTCAGGCTGCCTCTATAGGCTGCATTAGCCTTGGTCAGGGTCAGGCAGATAGACAGGGAGTTACACAGTGGCTTGGATGGGTTTGGGACAAGATGACTGTAAAAGGTTTTAAGGTAAAGATCTAGTGCTCGCTGACGGACAGTTCATGCCCTCGGAGTCAAAGCTGTCAACATGGCCGCCACACAGGCTGGACACTCAATTCCCAGAGATGAGGAACAGCTTGCTGAGGGACAGTTTATGCCAAGCCCTTGGAGTGTTGTGTCAAAGCTTCAACATGGCCACCACTCGGGTTGGCACTCACTTCTCACAGATGAGCACCAAGGCTGGAATGAAGACATCACTCTCCATAAGACAGAGATATAAAGGGTGGGAAAAGGATGCCACCCATTTACTTCTGATTCTATTCCTGCAGAACACAAGGCAGCCTTGGGAATATGCACTGGACCCACACTTTTCCTTATATATAACTGATCTCCCCAGTCCCAGGAAGAAAAAGTCTCTTGTGTGAAGAGGCAGAGGACACATGATTGCTGGTTGTTTCAGGATGCCTAGCTGGCTTACAGTTTGATGTCCTTCTCATAATGCAAGCTTTATTCCTGGTCTACCACTGATACCATCCACCTGGGTGCCAAGCATGGCGGTAGCTGTATGCTTTCAGTGAGTCTTAAGTGTTTCACCAGTTAACGATGAGAAAAAGAAGGCGAATAAAAAATGAATGACTTTAAAAGAAATCAGATGAGGAGTCCACTTAAGAAATCTGCAACATTTAGGATAGAGAAAAAAGTCCATGTGACTCACAATCTCTCTGACAGTTTTTAGGTACTGAGAATTTTGCAATCTTTTATCTATGGAGTGTGTGTGTGTATAGAATATTTGCATACATGTATGCATATATGTGCTTGTATGTGTGTGGGTGTTGTAAATATATGTGTGTATGTATGTATGCATCTATGTGTGCATTTGTATGTTGTGAATACATGTGTGTATTGTGCATATATGTGTATATGCATGTATACATGTGCCTGTATGTTTGTGTGTTGTAAATATCTGTGTGTAAATATCTATGTGTATGTATGTGTATGTTTATGTGTGTTTGTGTGTTGTGAATGTCTGTGTGTATGTATGTGTATGTGTGTGTTTATGAGTGTTTGTGTGTTGTGAATATCTGTGTGTATGTATGTGTATTGTACATATATGTATATATATGTATATATATTTGCCTGTATGTTTGTATGTTATGTATATATGTGTGTGTTTTGAATATATGTACATATATGTATGTGTGTGTGTTGTGTGTTGTGCTAATGTGTGTATGTATATGTATGTATATGTTTATGTGTGTTTGTGTGTTGTGAATATATGTGTGTATGTATGTATATATGTGCCTGTTTGTGTGTGTGAGATATTCCACATTTTAAAATATTGTTTGACAATGTAAGACAGAACTGTTCAATGTTATACATGGCATGAATTAATATTCTTCTGATGTCTGCAAATATAATAGTGGTTGTCATTACTACTTTTTGCTTTATATTGGATCAAACCCAGGGCCCTGTGCATCCTGGGCCACCACTGCCTCTGAGCGGTCACAGCCTCAGTCCTCTGGTACGTTCTTGGCTGAAGCTTTGTTATTGGAGACTTAGCTTTCCTCAGTTTTATTTTGCTATTTTGATTAATATTTCAGTGGCTGATGTTGCACATGTGTATTCCTGTACAGTTCTAAGTTTTATTTCATGCAGTTTGGAAGTGGAATTACTTGGCACGGAGGTATCAGCATGGCATTGGCTTCAGCACACGCTATAAAGCAGCCTGGGTTTCTGTATTGTCAAACACTGGGGCTCAGGAGCAAGTCACCACTGAGCATTCAGAACCAGAAAGTTTGTTTTCCTTGGTTTCTGGTCTGAACGTCTGCGTTCATTACAGACTTCAGTGTGTGGTGGTGGTGACTGCAAACCTTTAACCAAAGTTGGGCTAAGTTAGAATACTTCTGAGCCCCAATTAATGCTGGTTAGCTTGAAATCTGCAGTATGCATGGCTTCAGTTTCCTGTGGGCCTGCACTTTTCAAGTCTTGGTGTCAATGAGGAACAGATGGGCTCAGATGCAGGAGGATTCCTTCCTGGGGAAGCTGGTGCCCACTGCTTAGATGGGTATCCATTGCAGGTTGGACATTTAAGGTGGTCACTCCCCACAGCCCCGAACTGGATTTGCTGTTCTCTCTGATTTCATTACTCTCTCTTCCCATCATTCTGTAGAAACATGTCTGGAGCTGAAACACTGAAGGTGTATAGATAAACTTTGTTGTTGTTGTTGCTGCTGCTTCTGTTGCTGCAATTTCTCTGATGTTCTGAGAGAACTGATAGTGCTTGGGGCACCTTGTGAGTGAGAGACAGAATCCTGGCTCTTTGCGTTATGACCTCTTAAGTTCTAACAATAAGTAGTGTGCACTCCTCTCACCTGGTTCTGTGAGCACTGGCTGATGTCTGTTGGGAGAGCAGCATGATGGGCGTAGGCGTGGCGTGTGTGTGTGTGTGTGTGTGTGTGTGTGTACACATGTTCGTGTACTTACATGCATGAAAGCATTGTGTGGAAAAGTGTGTGATGTGAGTGTATGTCTTTGTGTATGTCACTGTTTGAGAGAGACCATGTATGTGAATTGAGTCTGTGGGCATGTGTGTGTCCATGTGTAGGAGTGTGTGACAGCATCGTGCGCATGACTAAGTGAATGTGTCATGGCATTTGGGGGTAGCTTTCTATCTGGTTGCTTCTTGGTGTTGTCTGTGGGAAAAGGAACAGCTGTGGTGTGTGGTCCAGCTGTTCCCTTATCTTACATTAGAGAGCAAGGGCCCTGACCTGCACACAATGCCTGCTCTTAGCTGGTCCTGCTTTAAAGAGAGTGGTTCTGCTACTTATTAGTGCTTTAAGATGCAATATCTGAGTTATATTTATGAGACATGGCAAGGCTATATGTTGGTGCATTTTAATATATCTATTACAATATATTTAAAAGGCATTTCTACATAGATAATAAAGAAGTTAAAGAAGCTGTAGTCTGGAGAAGATGGCGGAGGAACCCTAGGTCTCCTTCCACCTAGATATCAACTGCCCTGTGAGCGTCTGTTCTGGACTCTATTTTGACTGAGGTCTGGGACTTCAGGGGAAGGTTTCAACAATGAAGCATAGTTAGTTTAGGTTGACTCTAACTCTCAGTATAGAAAACGTCCTCACCAATCCTGCCAATTCTCAGTGGTAGATATTTTTGATATCACAGCAGATACTGAGGTTGAGTGGGACCCTGGTGTAGGGAAAAGATGGTGTAGGCTACAAATACTGGACCCTGTGCTGAGATTAACATTTGCAGCTTCTGATCAGAGGGATATAGACAAAGAAACGGTAGTCATTATGATTTGTGCATACAGTATCATATCCTCCAACTGTGGTAGGACTCTTCTCTCTAGCTAAAATGACTTCTAGGGGTCTTAAAGGGTCAATACACATGCCTCCTTTGGTTTTTTTGTCTTCCATTTTGGGTACATCAAGGGTGAGGGCATATTCAAAGCTAATCTCATATGCAAAATGAGAACATGCCCACCCATGAGTAGAGAAAGTTGCTCCCAAAAGATGTAAAAAGATCTTAAATGTATACACTTGGCAAAGCCATGACATAAAGCCATGTTGCAACAGAAGAGAAGAAACACCAACAGAAAGTGGTTAGACTTTCATGCACAGTTTTGACAAACAAACAAACAAACAAAAAATCATAAGACACTCAAAGGCATATTTCAGCAAAAAGGAATCAGTAGAAAGACTGACATTATTTGATAGTAGAGACACATGACAAGGCCTAAGGCAGCATCTTAAAGATGCTGGAGGAACTGAAGGAAGATGTCAAGGGAGTCATGAAAATAGTGTATGAACAACAACAACAAAAAATATCACCAAAGAGAAGAAGCCTTACTGAAGATTGGAGCTGAAAAATTAACAGAAATGGAGAATTTCCTAGAGGGGGGTTTCACTAGCAGGTGTGGGGGGGGAGGGAGGGAGACAGGAGGAGAAGGAGGAGGAGGAGGAAGAGAGAGAGAGACAGAGAGAGAGACAGAGAGAGAGAGAGACAGAGAGAGACAGAGAGACACAGAGACAAAGACAGAGACAGACAGACAGAGGCAGAGACAGACAGACAGAGACAGAGACAGGCACCGAGAGACAGAGATGCAGAGAGACAGAGACACACAGAGAGATAGGGAAAGATATAGAAAGATAGAGTCAGACACACAGAGACAGAGAGACAGAGAGAGACAGAGATGCAGGGAGACAGAGACACACAGAGAGAAATTGATCTTTGTCCATCAGTGTCCCTGATCCAACATGGTGTCTGGGAAGGAGAAGAGGTTCTGTATCTCCTGAAGCAATTTAGTCAAAAGAGCCCACAGACTCAGCATCTTTCTCAACATCATTGAAAAAAAAATAACCAAATGGCAGAACCAGGAATTAAAATAACACCACAGTCAAAGCAGCATGGTGCCTACCAAAAGACGTCATGGACCCAATGTGTGACTTCCCTTCTCCTCAGGTTCTCTCTTACTCCATGGAAACCGATGTCCAACTTTTGTGAAAGGCCCACATGTTTCTTCGTGTGGCTGAGCAGGACAATGGCAATTAAGATGGCTTGACTCGTTTACCACCTATTTATAAGCAGTGCGCCTTTCTCCAGGGTAGGAAGGCTGTCCTGATGGAGATTTAGCCCTGGAAGGGCTGTGATTTATCCTATGAACTTAAGAACTGGCTCCTGTTGCTTTCCTTCTCCGAGCTAATGCTTGTTGTGTGCACTTCCAAACCCACCGTGACTCATCAGCGGCTTGGTGATGGTGCTAGAGGCTGATCTGGGGACACCATCTGCCTCCTTACTTAATGTGTTCAGATTCTGCTGGTTCTTCAAAGAGTATAGGGACAACAGTGCCAGCCCTGCTTTCCAAGCCAAATCCTGTCACTTCGTTAGAGGCAGGGCTGGGGTAGGACCTCAGCTCACTGCCCTGCCTTCTGGATGGAGACGAGTCCTCTGTGGGGTAGCAGTTTTCCTGCATTGGGGTGCTGCAGTCGCTAGTGACTCACGAGTAGGGTAGGTCTCTGGTGGCCAGGGACCTGAAGATGGTGCAAGATGGCTGGTGACGTCCCTTTGATTCAACCTCTTAAGAACTATTCAGCCGGATGGGGCTGGCCAGGGAGGCAGCCGATAAAAAGCCTCCGTACAAGTTCTAATACGTTTTCCACCTGTTGTATCTCCCATCTTGCCCTCGCCTGAGGGCTGAACTTGTTTGTGGTGAGGGTTTAGGTGGTAAGAGAAGAACCCCTAAGCCAGGACCCACGACCTCCATGTGTTTTCACACTGTCACGTGATTGTGGTGATTATGTTCCGAAGCGCCAGGCGCTTGTTGTCCTCCCAGTCCCAGCTGCCCACAGATATTGGTTGGTGGTGAGTCACAGTGGTTTTCCAAGTATTCACAACCATCGCTGACTTTGGGAAGGGAAACACTGTGAACCAGCTCTGAGACTCACAGGAGAAAGCCCGGCCCTCCAGAGCTAATTCTACAAACTCGTTTCTCCCACCTTGCTTCACGGCTTGCTGCTAACTTCTGCGAAGAAGCAGCGATGAAGAGATGTGGCCCAGATCCTTCGTGTAAGCCACACCAGGTGGCTGAGCTTGTTGTGGTTTCTATAACAAGGGCCAGGAACCAGGAGAGAGCAGGAAGGAGAGATGTGGTGTGGGCCCCTGCAGGAAGATCTATTCCTGACATTCAGTCCCACCTCCTGGCTCTGTCCTGAACAATTAAAGGTTGTTTTTCAAGGGAGAATTTCCCATGACAGCAAAAACACAGTCCTGACTTTCAAAACCATAAAGTTGAGGGCATTAAATGGGACTTTCCACTTCTCACTGTCTCAAGCATATCCTTAGGCCAACCTCCGTAGATGCACAGACACACAGACACCCCTGCGCACAGACACTCACACACACGTGTGCACACACACACACACTCGTGTACACACATGCACACATGCACATGTATGTACACATACTTGTTCACACATATACACACACAGGCGAGAGACTGTGTGTGTATATACAGGGGCACATACACATAGGCCTGTGTACATAGCACAGATGCAGACACATACAAACATACACATGTACGGATGTACGAACTTATTCTCAATCTGGGTGACTTCACTTTAGTCTTTAGTAGCCTTTTGTTCCCTTGCTGTTTTAGAAGCAAGGTGCAGACACAGAGAGCAAGAAAGTCCTGTCACCCACATTGTCCCTTGCTCTGTACTAAAGGTATGAGTGGATCCAATTCTCACAGCTGTGTTTAACCTAACCCTTAACCCCTGAACCCTGAACCCTGAACCCTAACTCCTAACCCCTAACCCCCAGTCTGAACCCAGGCAAGCTCCTCTCATAGAAGGTGGGTCTCAGTGGTCTCTTAGCACCCTGATAATATCACATGGCAGAAAAGTAGACTTGTTCATGGGAAGTGTTAATGTTTGTGACCAAACACCAAGTTGCAATTACTGTTGAATGAGGCAGATGTGTTATAGGGTTTTTTTTCCCTTGGAAGTGGGGGACGGAGACCTTAGAGATGGAAGAGAATCTGAGAGACAGTTTCTGCAGACAACATGTAGACAGAGGCAAGACAAAGATGCATCTTCTAAACTGTCTCAGAGTCACCCCACTGAAGAATGGTTTTTTTTTTCATTCTGAGCAAGACACCCCAGTTCTCTGGCCTTGGTGTTACCATATAAACAGTGAAAGATGGCCCAGATTGTATTGGCACACATTCTTGGACAATGATTCACTGCTGTTTTATAACCTTAACCTCATAGAAGATTGTGTGGATGCTGGAAAATGTTAAAGTGAGTGACAGGTCTCTAAAACCAAAGGAAAACTTCCTGCCCAGGAAACATGGAAAGGCCACTGTGCCATTGAGATGGACGCCATTGTCATGAGGGTTGACTGCCACAGTGTCACAAGGCAAATTAATCTAAGCTGATCCATGTATTAACCTATACTAATAAAACAGTAAGTGTACTAATTTCTAGTAGTTAAGGTAAGTTTGAGAGAAATTGACCATCCAATATGCTTCTTTTCCAGTAAGTATACAAGTCTTAGGTAAATGGCCACTTAGGAAGTCTTTCCACTTGAGAACCTTGCCCTGAAGCTCTGCACCGTTCAGCCATCTTGGCTGCTGTGGCCATTTTCAGAGGGTTTTCTCATTTGTAGCCTATTGAGCATTTCTGAGATGTACCACCCCTGTGTGGCCTGACATTCTTGCAATCTCTGCATGGCCCACACCATGGGCTCGGCAACTTGAAGATATTACTAATGAGTCATCCAGATGTCATCAAACTGTCCTAAATCTGTCTCCATTGTAAACCCTGTTGTTTTCTTGGGTTGACATGACTCCAGGCACACTGGTCTAGATTTAAGAAAATTGTTATGGTGATATGACACATAAAGGGGGGGGCTTTCCTCTTTGTCCCTGAGCAAATACAGCAAGTGATTAAGAGAGGTAGCCAGACAACTTCGTAGATGGGTGCAAACAAATTTGGCATTCTCTTTTCCTAAATGTGGGAGTAAGCCTGTGCTGGAGGCCTGACCAGCACCACAAAGCCATAGGAGGCCAAGACACTGCTGCAGCACTGAGGTCTTCCTGCCCTGGCTTCTCCAGAACTAGGAGTGTGAGACCTAGATAGTTTCAGCCAGAAGAGGGACCAAGTCTTAGTTGCCCCCATCCTCATGCCACCCAGCTGGTTAACTCTGGGGAGGGGGTGAGCTGAATGGAGCCTTATCTTAGTTTTTTTTTTTTTATTGCTGTGAGAAACACCACGACCAAAAGCAACTTGGGAAGGAAAGGATTTATTAAGTCCATCACCGAGGGGATGCAGGGCAGGAACTTTAGGCGGGTCCTTGGAGGCGAGCAGAGCTATGAAGGTTGACGCCGTGGATGCTGCTTACTGGCTTGTTTCCGGTGGCTTAGGCAGACTGTTTTCTTATAAAGCTCAAGCCCACCTTCCCAGGAGTGGCACAACCCACAGTGGACCGGACCCTTCTACATTAATTATTACAGAAGAAAAATGCACCAAGTCAGTCTTGTGTACAGGCCGATCCTATGGAGGCTTTTTCTCTATTCCTAGAGGACTCTAGCTGTGTCAAGTTCACCACCACCACCACTACCACCACCACCACCATCAAACTAAAATTAATCAGCGTAAACCTCTTTCTTCCCCTGCACCCAGAACCCCCACAGGTACATGCCCCTGTGTGAAGAGGCCGTCTCACTGTCCTTCGTGAGACAGTGCAGTGGTTAGATGTTGTGATGAACTTTCTCCCAACATCCCAGGTGGAAGGCAGGCTTCGTAGGTCAGCTGAATGCACTGGAGAGAGTCAGGGAGGGCACATGCTTCCTGTCACAGGGTCTCTGAGCTAAGGCAGGGATTTCTGTGTGTCTGATGGACAGAGACGAGGACTCATACAAAACAGCAAGACCTAAGGATTCTGTCTGCTTGGCTCTTTCCTGATGGCAGGGCATTGCTAGAGATAGTACTTGGGAAGCCTGTGGCAGTCAGTTTGATAACTTCCAACCGGTACTTTATCTGATGCTGACAGATGAGAGCATCCTGGGGTCTCCTCCACAGCCTCCCTCCATCCTGTGAGAGCCTGAACATTCTTTATGTCTGTGCGTGACATTTATCTGTAATATGTAGGAAATAGATGCAGTTCTATGTGGTCCTCATTGAAGACTCACCACATGGTCAGAGTTTTGCGCCTGGCATCGACCTGACAAGCATTTTGTGAAACTGCTGTTAAAAAAGCTGAGCTGTCCCCTGGGACAGACCCGAGACTCTGCCCAACTCCAGCTTGTGCCCGTAGCCTCTCAGCCTCAATCTCATGGATTCTGGTCTCACCACTAGGCTTCTGACCTCACTTCTCTAGGTCTTGTTATCTTTGCCTCCCTTGGGTCAGTGCCAGCCAATGAGTACTTGACTCGCTGGGCTGTGTTGGAAGTGGGGAGGTAGCCTTCTGAGAGCCCCATCTCTCAGAGCCACCCTTCCGAAGCCTCTGCACGGAACCTCTCCCTAGAAACCCCTCCCAGAGCTTCTTTCAGCCATCCACGGAGTTCCCTGTCCGCTCCGCCTCTCTCATTTAAGCACCTCTGAAGTCCCTGGAAATCCTTTCTACCCTCTGCACAAGCCCCAGCATCTCTTCTTCCTGTAATTAAAACATTTCCTTCTCTATAACCAGAACCGTGAATTTCAAGATAATTTCTTTGAAAAATTGTTCTTCTCTCTGGAGTTTTGACTCATTGAACTTGTCATATGCTACAGAGTTCATTCTTACTTGTCTTATTATAAACCATTCCTTTTTTTTCAGAAAAACCTCAGGTTTTTAGGGAGCTAGTTTAGGGAAATAATCATTCTGTAGCCCTGGTTTCTAAATAAGGAAAGACTTGCTTCTGATGGTAGACTATTTTATGACCTCTGTTATGAGTACTGTAGCATCTGCCAAAGGGGACCACCAAGAACTCAAGGTGCATCTGGGACAGTGGGCAGTGGAATTTCTAATTTTATTTCATGGCAATTAGTTTAACTGTAGAAGCTGCATGTGTAGGTGATTTCTTATTGGACTGCAGGGCCTGGAAGAAAATATATTTGGGCTACTGAGGGTTCTGTTGAATCATAAACAGGCCTGAAAGAAACCCCACTGTTGACTGTTTCTGTGGATCCCAGGTCTTGCTACGGGCCCAGTATCCAGCATGGTAGCACCTGAGTTAAGTGCGCCTGAGGCCCAGTTGGGAGGTGTCAGCTGAAGGACTGCAGGCCAGTGTCTGGCACTGTGTGCATAGCACCAGACCCTATCGCCTAGATTATACCCCTGCTCCAAGGCTGTAGATAGCACTGGGGCATTCGGGAGTGAGGTATCTATAAGAAGGTGCAGAGATGGGGAGGGTTTTCTCTCCAGGATTTCGTGACCTGGCCATCTATCTCACAGTGTAAACAAAACTAAAAATATTTAAGAATTCCTTCCCGTGTATGAAGCAAGGTAAGGGAGAAAGGAGGCACTGGCTGAGGAAGTTTCCCAAGCAGGGTTTTGAATCAATCCCAGACCCAAGGCCTTCTCTCTATATCCTGCCATGGCTTCCTTCTTGAGTCATTCCTGAGTGCGGAGGGCTTACCTTCTTGGGAGAGAAAGACCCAGCATGGTCCCCTGGCGAGTGCTGCTGAGATGATGGGAAGAGACTGGTTCAGCCTTGGCTTGCGGTCTGGTGACCCTGCTGACAGTCTAAGTGACCACGGGGAATGGCATCTACTGGTGGCCTATGAGCTTCTCCTGGCTCTGATTAAGCTCTGGGTCTCTGTCCCCACTGTCACTGACCCACAGGGAGGGTATCAGGGGAGGGTAACCCTAACCCTAACCCTAACCCTAACCGTTGAGCATTCAGCAAAATGACTTTTTCCTTTCTGCCACCTGGGAAATGTTTGGTTTTTTTTCATAGGTCCCTTGCATAGGGCTCAGGCAGGAGAGGTACCCTTTTTTACAACCCCATCCACACCCATGGGTCCTTGCAAAGTCTGGCCACTGGACCTTTCCCTCCGTGATGATGTAACCAGAAATTTTAGGGCAAAAGCCCTGGTTCCAGCAGCTTCAACAGGACGGGCTTGGTCATCCAACTCAACAACCCAATGGAAGAATGAGAGACTTGCTAACACCAAGTAGGTGAAGAGTGCACTGACCCCAAGTTTACCTTTACGGTACTGACATGAGATTTTAAATAGAGTCAGAACTGGAGGAAGTAGACTGGGTAAGCCCAATGAACTATCCATGGCTAACGTGTGATTCTGTCTGTTGTTGGTCCATTGTCTTGGCTCCTCCTAGCCATGCAAGGTAGCCTGAAAGAGTCTTTATTTCTAGCATGGACAAGGTGATTCTCAGGATATGATCATATCTGCTCCAGGTAAGGCCTTTCCTGATGGACAATTACTAGTGATGGATGTGTGTGTGAGTGTGTGTGTGTGTGTGTTTCCCGACAGGCTATGATCATTTGGGAATAATAGGCAACTCAAGAGGAACAGCTAGAAATATCTGTGCTTTGATGCAAAGTAAAGGAGACAGCTAGATGCAAAAACAAGGCTAGATGTTGTCATTTACCCTGCTTTTTGTTTCCTCATGGGCCCAGTTTGGGACTCAATGCTTTTTAGCAGAGGCATAATCTAACTACCTGTTTCAATGGAGCACGGGATTTTTTCGGAGCTGCTCATTCACAAGCTAATTCCCATAGTTAAGGCCCCAAGTGGGAACTCACTTTGTACCAATGATCTCAGGGAGCTCCTGGCTTTTGCAGGAGTCTGGAAAACACTCATTGCACTCTAAGAAGCTGTGAGGAACATGTTTCCCAAGGAAGCAAAAGTGAGTGAGTGCAGGCAGAGCTGTGTGATGGGCATTGGCGTGTGTGTGTGTGTGTGTGTGTGTGTGTGTGTGTGAATGAGATCTTCAACGGCACACGGAGCTGGATGGGCCGGGGAATGGACATTGGTTGGCCTCTACTCATCCCTGCCCAGGGATGGTTCATATCACAGCTCTTTAAAATATAAAGATGGCAGGGGCTGGAGAGATGGTTAAGTGGTTAAGAGCACTGGCTGTTCTTCCAGAGGACTCTGATTCAGTTTCAGGCACACACATGACACCTCATACCTGTCTTTAACTCCAGTTCCAAGAGATCTGATAACCTCACACAGACGAATGTGAAGGCAAACACCCCCCGCCCAAGTAAAAATAAATTATAAACTATAAAGATGGCTTAGGCCCTTGTGAGACCTCACGGCTGCCATCCCTCTCTCGGGACAGTCTCTCTCACCTGGCATGAGGGAGAGGGGGTGTTTTCCGAATCAGACTTCCTGCAATGACATGCTCTTCTGTGTCCTATTTGTCCCCATGGTCCTAGTCCTTGCTAGAATGTCTTCAGTGTATAATGTATGATCCTCACTGAGGTTTGACTGTGGGCAGTTCCATCTCGCTATCTGCTCTGTTCCCAGACATCCAGATTAGTTTCATGCCTATAGTGTGTACTTTAGTGTAATTTGCTGTGGCTGCTCTGAAATGAGCGGTAGACTGGGAGCGAGAAACTGGGTCACCTCATCACAGGTACGCACTGTACTTGGATTCCAGAAAAGCTATGGCAGCATGGAGAACAGGGGCTGTCTACTGGAGGTGGGAGTTGAACTGCTCCAGAAAAGTAATGAAACCATTAGGAGGTTTATGGAGACAGCGTCTGTAGTCCAGACTGACCTTGAACTCCCTGTGATGACCTTATTTCTTGCTGTCCCACCTCCACTTCCTGAATGCTGAATACAGGCATGCACCATCATATCTGGTTTTATGTGGCACTAGGGATCAACCAGGGCATGCTACATGATTACCTTAGCCACTGTGTTACATTCCAGCCCCAAACTGGACTATGTCCTAAAGGTCTGACTATTAGCGCATTGATAGCATCACTGGATGAGGTACACAAAACTCCATGTTTTAGGCCTGCTTCAGGTGCCTCTGAGGGAACTCTTTCCAAAGGTTCAGCTTGGGGTCCCCGCCCGCAGGACATTTGATCACATGTGAACACTCCTGATATTCTTACCCTGTCACTATGGAACCAGAGGTGGGCATGTTGGTGAGCTATGATCCTACAATATGAGCCTCAGATACTGATGCCACCACCTCCGGAGCAATTGGTGCCTAAGAAATGGCGTTAGTCCTGGAGCCCTCATCAGCTTCTCTCTATGCTTGGAGAATTGTTCCCCAAGTTTGCTTTTGATTTGGCTAAGCATTAGTTTCTCTGATCCTTTGATCCTTCTAAGGGCCTGAGAAGCACTGTACAAAGAATGGTGTAAAAGCAAAGGGCTTCATACTGGGTATCCAGCACTGCACAAACTTACAAGCATATGTTGCCTGTTGAAGTCACATGCACATGTATCTTTTGTAGATTTCCATGGTTCAGGTTCTCATGAAAGTGATCTTTGAACACACACACACACACACACACACACACACACACACACACACACACACTCAGGTTCTCATGAGAATGATCTTTGAACAAACACACACACACACATACACATAAGCACACACACACATACACACAAGCACACACACACACACAAGCATACACACACAAGCACACACACACACAAGCACACACACACACACACACACACACGCTCACTCACGCTATAGTTCCCGTGTAACACCTTGAAGAACCCCAGGATTTGCCTTTTAGCAGCAGACTTCTATGTCACAGGAGGCCTGCACTTGTCCTCTATGAAACCACAGAAGCATGGGGATTGGCTGTCCCATTGCCTCTTCTGCAAGGCAGGCTACTGGTAGCATTTCACGGGAAGGATCTGAATCATAGGAAATCATGCATGTGGCGAGAAAGACTTCTAGCACCTTCCAAACCTGGCTCACCATGGTAACAGCAAGCACGTTCAAGCTCTAAGCAGGGAGATAGCCTGAGAGATGAAATCTGATAAGACATGAGTAAAAAGGAGAAGACAGAAGTGAGGGACTGGTAACGGAAGGAGCCATAGGTTCCTTCTAGGGTTGCTGGCTGTTCCGTGTTCTGTGAGCTCTGGGTGTCATTGTGGAATCCTACCGCACATTCTCAACCCCCTCCTCTTGCCCCTCCATTTCCCCCCACTGCATAGACATGACTCTTCAGGCAGTAAGCCAGTCTTGAGCACCAACAGGAGGTCAGTCCTGCATGAGACACCAAAGCCATGTAAATGGGTAAATGCCATCTCCCAGTGTTTTCCCGTTAAAGGATTCCAAGTTGATTTGCTGAGGGTTCACTGAAGGTTCTTCCACATCCCAAGGTCGTGTGGTGGCCCAGATCTGTGACCTGGAATGGTGCTGTTAATGCCTTATTGGCACTTTCTTGCTTTCCCCCTGGGGTCTTGGATAGGAAACCTCTTCTTGGCTGTCGTTGAGGACAGTGCCCACGGACCGTGGAACTTTCCACAAACACTTTAGAGTGAAGAGATCTCAGACAGAGCATGTCTGTCTGAAGCCCGGTCCTGTCTCAGGACTGCACAGTGAGTTTGCAGACACATCATCTCTTGCCCGAAAGACTAATGACTGAATGCCAAGGAAGGTAATTTCCTTATTGCCACGGGTAACTCTGGTATTGAAGTAACAGCAGCCGTATGGTATCTTATTAGGAAGAATTTAGGATAAGGAAGTTCCCACCCACTCTTATAAATGCACACTGTAGCAGCAGATGACTGAGTTTCATCCAGACATGCTGACCATAAGCAAAAACACCGGTTTCCATCCCTGAGAGCAGAGGGGGGAGGAGACAGGGAGGAGAAAGAGATAAGAGGACACGTTCAAGGACATGAGAAAGGAAGATACGGAGCAGGAAGGGCATCCTGACCCACACTGAGTGCACCTGTGGATTCCTGACCACATAGAAAAGAGCTGAGAGAGTTGGAGGACATGTCAGGTCACAGAACCCAGAATGGACATGTCTAATGTGTTTATAAATATGGGAACGAGGTTTGATGTCCACTAAATCAAAAAATAAAACAGAGGAGGAAGGAGATGAGGGAAGAGACAGAGAGAGAATGAGAGAGAGAGAGAGAGAGAGAGAGAGAGAGAGAGAGAGAGAGAGAGAGAGAGAGAGAGAGAGAGAAAGAAAGAAAGAATATGGATACATGGGTGGCCTGCTTGTATTAGATGTCTCCCTCTCTGTCTAGGATTCCAGTTCAGAGATCTTGAGTGCTGTGGTGGAGTCAAGGTTATCCACTGTATCTTCACCCAGGTGCTCTGCCTTTTCTCCTCATGCAAGGGGACTTGTTTCCCACCCTAGGTAAAGTGACCTCTATCCCTAGCCTCTCCCTGTCTACCTGACTCCCCCTAACTTACTCCTGCCACCCGGAGACAAAGCCAAGTTTCTCTTTTCCTTTCCCGGAGTCTTCCTGCGTCTTTCGAACACTTTCTTAAAAGACCCACCATCCCCCTTTAACCTTTAGCTCCTTTCCTTCACACTCTCCGTGTTTTACCTGGAGCTAATCACGCATGCGAGGGGTGCCTGGAGTTCACATAGTATAAGTGGTATTTGTGGAGAAGCCACGGCGGACATGTGCGTATTAAAATAATAGACTCTAGGTATGTGATTGGTAGGGCTCATTGCCTACGACTTACTTCTTCATGTCTGATCAAGATAGCTTCCAGAACATGATCTTATTTTATGTTCACAGTGATTTTATGAAGTGAGTGTTGTTTTATCACCTCCATTTCACACACAAAGAGACTGTGAGTACCCAGAGCCTTATGTAGGTGTCCCATCTCTGATGCTAACTCTCATCCTTAATTTTAGGCACTGACTTCTGGTACAACTGTCTCCTTATGGCTGCCCTGACTGCACAGGTGTCTTCCTGGTCCTCAGACATCATCCAGTCCTGTAAATCATGTCAAAGTGTCTCTCGTTCAATAGTTCCCCTTAGTTTCAAACATCTACAAATGTAACTCACAGTCAGTAAGGCATGCTTTCTTGATGAGGCCTTGAACCTAGGTCCTGAACTTGAAGGGTTCAATTTCTACAGCTCTGACCTACGTTCACACCCCCGAGCCACCCTGTTCATAGATGAGGAGTAAGGAGAGTGTGTGTCACCATCCTCATGGGGACCGTGTCCCCTGGTGACAGGGGGTGACCAATGTAAGGCTGTGTAGTTAGAGGCAGCACCTGCTGAGATGTGTAAAACCTTCTTAAGGCCAGACCTTGTGGTATAGCTTTATCCATAAACTCCAGGCTTCACAGAGGAGTTGAGCTCTCCTCCACGTGATCTGAGCAACCCAGGCTGTAGAGCGGAGCTGAACTCCAGGCACGTGTTCTTCCTCACGGCTGAACATTTGGCATTTTCTCAAAGTGGCCAGAGTTGTCTTCCTATCAGTCCTGTTTCCCGGTGGAGCCTCATCTGAGGCTCTGTGTCTAAATGAAAGGTGGTCCTTGGCTTCCTTGGTGAGATGCTTTGTCATGCAAGGCACTTACAACCAGAGGGAAGGTGGTGTTCAGCATGTTCTTCTATCTGGCTTGATGTATGATTAGACGGAAGGACAGGGCCTGGGGCTTAAGGAATAGGCAGCCAGATGAAGGGTGGCCGGGATCCTGATCCCTTGTCCAAGGAGAATGGGCAGGGCCAGAGGAGTCTAGGTTGAGATTTCCCTAGGACTCATAGCAAACCCAAGGACATAAGAGAGGAAAGCAAGGACCCAAAGCCTGGGCAGTCTATTCTTGGGACCTACACCATGCAAACTGGTTCTGTGGTTAACTGCTATGGTTCCTACAGAGAGGGTCTTGGTGCGACTACTCTTGTGAGAACTTGTGAGGAAGTGTGACCTTTAGAACCCTCTCTTTCTGCAGAGATAAGATGTGTCGGGTGAGGAGTCCAAAGGCATTTCATAGGGATGTGTCAGCTTCTCAATTTTGGGACCAAGCGTTCATTCAACAAACATGTCAACGCTTGTTGAAAAATAATAACTTTCAAAGCATAAGAATAAAAACTACAGATGAAGTAGTGTACCCCAGTAATCTTAGAACTTGGAAGGTAAGGGGCAGGAGAATTAGGAGTTCAAAGCCATCCTTGGCTCTATAGCAAGTTTGAGGCCAACCCTGGGCTATATAACAGCCTGCCTCAAGAAAAACCACCACCATCACCACCACCACCACCACCACCACAACAACAACAAAACAACAAATACCTCAGAAAACAAAAGAAAAACCACTGACCTAGTTCAGTAAGGAATACACAAATGTGTTCTGACAATGAGGCCATTTTACAAGGAAGGCTGACCTGCTAGTTCGTTCAGGGCATAGACATTAGCGGCTTCGAGGGATATGAGAAGACATTTGACCTTGAATGAATTAGTAAAGGGGCTATAAAGAGTATCATCATCATCATAATCATCACCACCATCATCATCACCTTCATCATTAGCAGCAATAATCACAACAGCGATGATGCCATCTATAGATCCTTATGAGGATGGCAGAGTGGGTGAACCCCTTCCTCTGGTTTCTAAGGGGAAGGTGAGTGGGAGAGTACCTTCCACTTACAAAGGGCTACACTTGTCTTCCCATCAGACCTTAGATGCAGACTTGTGGCCATCGACTTTCTAAATGAATGGCGTACAATTCTGAAAGCAATTCACTCGATGCTTCTGTTAGATGTGAGCACAGAGTGGCTGTGTTTCTTTGGAGTCTGTTCTCTGTCTGCCCTGTGCTCCTGTCTCCTCAACATGAGTTCTTTAAAATTCTCTTGCTTCTTTTTCTTCCCCAAGTTCTTGAGAGTCGATCAAGACAAAGACAGAGACTGCAGCCTGGACTGCCCAAGCTCGCCTCAGAAGCCGCTCTGTGCCTCGGATGGGAGAACCTTCCTGTCCCGATGTGAGTTCCAACGGGCCAAATGCAAAGATCCACAGCTGGAGATTGCCCACCGTGGGAATTGCAAAGGTAAGCTATCATAATCAGGGCGGGACGGCAGTGCCTATGTGGCAAGGGCATAGATAATTTACTTTCACACTTAACAGCTTGGAAGTTTCTAAATTGGTAATTATTTCTCAGAGCATGTGTAGAGTAATTTTTATGAATTTTAAAGTAATAATATTTAAGGCAGTGTTTTATGTAGACTGGATTAGTCAGGAACTTACTATGTAACAAAGGTTTCCACTTCCAGAGTACTGGGATTAAAGATGGGTACAACCACGCCTGGTTTATGGTCTGCTGGGTACTGAACCCAAGGCCCCTTGCATGTTAGGCAAGGAACTCTCCCAACTGAACTGTCTCCAGTCACAAAGCAGTCATTTTTACAAATTGTCTGATTTCCCCCCAAGTGTTTCATGTTGTCATAAAACAAATTTATCACAAGCGCTTCAGGGTTGTTTTTGCCTCAAAGTGCTCTGAAATGATTATCAGCTCTTCTTTTTTTTTTCTGTGGATGAGGTCAGTTTGGTGTGGACGTTATCTTTGGACTTATCGGTCTTCAGATTAGCAACTAGATCCAGAGTTGGCGCTTACAGCAAGCCTGGGAAAGCTTCGCACAGTAACAGAGGGTTCAGCTTAGTGCCAAGCACACAGCGCTTTCAAAGGGGATTTACTTTCTCAGAATCTCTGGGAAACAAGACCACACAGACTAAAATGGCCTTGAGAAGATGTGTGTTGATGAGCCATTGACTCTGACAATCCTCCTATCTAAACAACCCAACCACATTAACCACCACCAGGGCCATGCCTCTGCCTTCAATTAACCATGTTGCCAGATTGTTTACTCTTTCTGTCAAAGTGCACAGTTCTGCTAGGCAAACCTGGGTCATTGTTACAGGTAATGCAGAGAGACTGTCCTTCAGCTCAGATGGCTCGTTCGTTCACTTACTGACCAGAGCAAATGTCTTTCTTCTGGCCAGGCATGGTTGGGCACACCTGCAGTCCTATCACTTGGGGAGTTGAGGCAGGAGAATCCTGAATTCAAAGCCTGTCTGAACTACTTAGTGAGACTCTGTCTCAAGACAACGTGAAAGTGAAGGGGAGCTGGGAGGTGGCCTAGTGGTAGCCTGATTGTCTAGAACGAATGGAACCCCAGGTTTAGTACTTGGGACTAAGGCTAGCGATGGTGCGTCATGATCATAATCCTAGTTCTTGGGAGGGTCAGCCTAGGAGAAGACTTTGAGTCCAAGGTCAATATGGCTGCATGGTGAGATCTTGACTCATAAAAACAACACAAAAATATAATCAACCCAATACCACAACAAAAACACTCAGTACTACAGGAACAACGTAACCCAGTGGCAGTCATCTTCCTTAGTGGTTAGGAGGAAAAGAGGACACTTAGGATGGATGCCATTTGTTAATGATATTCTTTGCCTCTAAACACTCGTTCCTGTTTATTGGGAAAAGACTAAACTAAATATCTTATTGAGCCTTGTCCACCTGACATTGCATACTCCATATTATTACTTTGTCCTATTGCTATTTGTCTCTGAATATTGACTTTCTTCAGGAAAAACAAGAATGAGAACAATATGAATTTTATTTATTGTGGAGCATCCGTGGAGTCACACCATACTTCTGAAAACATGTTCTCCTGTCCCCATGAACATGCAGTCATTCATGCACATGGACGTGTGCATATGTACTTGTACACACACACACACACACACACCATGTTCAGGCAGTCACCTCACTGGTTCATTCAAACCCAAGTCTTGCACAAGTCCTGACATTTGTTTAGGGTTGATGACTTTGGTGAATTGCTGCTTCTGTATCCCTGAAAGACTCCCTAAGGTTCCGTTCAGTTCCGCCCTGCAGTTCCTGAAGGGTGAGGTGGTACCCCATGGACACCACAGGCATCCCTGCTTCCTCATAGCACCTTGTAGGTTGAGAGTGAGCAGCCTACAAATTCAAATTCGAGGAGTCCGCTCTTGCAATTCCAGCTGAAGACCACTCTTCCCAGCCTCTTCACACATTTAAATAGATGGTGTGATCGAAAGAGTGTCCCTGGGTTTAATGGATTCCCTACAGTCGTGGTACCAGAGGCTGTGGGCAACAGATCTGACAGCAGTTCACCCTCGCAGATGTCTGTGCAGCGAGACCTAATCAGACATTTAAGGAAAATTTAGATGCAATTTTATGTCTTGACTGTTGCTGTCTCAGCTATATGCACAGAAGGAAGAGGAACAAATGAAAACTTCTGCTAAATACCAAGACACGATCCCGACAGAAGCTTCTAGAAGCAATCGCCTAGGAGGTCTTGGCTTTCAAAAATGATCCCTGTGGGAAGCGGTGGCGGTCACGTGGCTCCGCAAAGCCTGGTATTCTTTGTTCCTGCTTCCTGCCACATTTTATTGGCCCAGCTGGGTATCCTGCTGATGGATCACAAGGAAGTGGTCAGAATGAACAGCTGCTGCCATGGTTACTGAGGACCAGTACAGGCATGAGAAGGATGGTGTGGGTCAAGGGGCTTGACGATCTCAAGGGAAGAAAAATGACAGTGGGGTGCTCTTCTGTCCCTAGTATTTCCTAGTGTGTCCTGGTATTTCCTAGCATGTCCTGGTATTTCCTAGCATGTCCTGGTATTTCCTAGTATGTCCTGGTATTTCCTAGCATGTCCTGGTATTTCCTAGCATGTCCTGGTATTTCCTAGCATGTCCTGGTATTTCCTAGCATGTCCTGGTATTTCCTAGCATGTCCTGGCATTTCCTAGCATGTCCTGGCATTTCCTAGCGTGTCCTGGTATTTCCTAGTGTGTCCTGGTATTTCCTAGCATGTCCTGGTATTTCCTAGCGTGTCCTGGTATTTCCTAGCGTGTCCTGTTATTTCCTAGCGTGTCCTGGTATTTCCTAGCATGTCCTGGTATTTCCTAGTATGTCCTGGCATTTCCTAGCATGTCCTGGTATTTCCTAGCATGTTCTGGTATTTCCTAGCATGTCCTGGTATTTCCTAGTCTGTCCTGGCATTTCCTAGTATGTCCTGGTATTTCCTAGCATGTCCTGGTATTTCCTAGTATGTCCTGGTATTTCCTAGCGTGTCCTGGTATTTCCTAGTATGTCCTGGTATTTCCCCAGGGCTTGGGCTTCCACTGGCTCTGCTCACAATTTGATTTAATTGTGTCAGGGTCAGTTTGAAGAGGAGAGAGATGTTCTCTCAGGGTGTCCTGGATCATTGCTGTTTGCTGACAGCCTCCTATTTCTGGATAATTTCCTCTCGGTGGAGTTCTCAACCCCTCATGGAGGAAATTTTGTATCATAAACTTGAAACTTCTAGAAACACAATGGGGGAGACTCAGTCAAATGGGGCTCCTCTCCAAAGCAAAGTAACTGACAGAGCAAGGACTACAAGAAAAACGTCACAGGCTCCAGCAGCGTCGTCCTGTGTTGTGCTTATGTGGGGCTGTGACCAGCCCAGGCCACAAATGCAGAGCTGGGGGAGGGGGGTGCCCTCCATGCATGTGTGCTTCTTCAACACAGGGGGACATCACATACCTCTGGCACGCTGGGGTCCAAATGGAACCCCAAGAGGCAGGCTCTAACTAGCTCCCATCTGTGGTGAGCGAATTTTATCTGCTGGGGTATGCCTTCACCAGAATTAACACAGGGATGGGGTCTTTGCCTAGGGTGGCCTCCACCATCAGGCATTGCTTCCATGGTTCCTAAAGTCAAGAGGGTGACATCTCATGCCCTGAATAACAACCATTGAGGAGATGGCTTATGGGAATGGACCCATGCCACCAAGCCCAGGCACGGCACTGGCTGCCACACGGTGGATCATGGCAATGTCTCTTCCTTTTCAAAGACTAAAAATGCTGTTATCTGTACAAGACCCATGCGAACCGTGCTCCCCTGAGCTGGCTGAAGAAACATGAAATCAAGTTTTTTTTTATTGCCCTTCAAGAAATACAGTGTCTAGCTCTCCCTCCTCTTTGTTCTACTGGTGTGAAGGCTGGCCACACTGTAAAATGTCCAGCTACAGCTAACATCTGTATTTTGAGGCCATTTTTACATATTTTGTGGGTGACAGATTTGTGGGCCTGTCTCTTTTGCATGTGCTGGTTTGGAAACAACAATTAAGATATTTTATTCCACATTTAATTAAATTGGATTAAAATGTACGTGTCTCATGTCATGATTTGACATTGACCCTGACTGGAATTTCAGTGGTGTAGACTGATGGATTTTTTTTCCCTCATGTTTTCATAGAAATTTGTGGAGTTTGTGTTTTTCAGAACTCGGCAAACCTATTAATATTTTTTCTTTTGATCTGGAACCAGTATGGCTGCTTTTCTTTTCACCAAAATCTCTGGAACTCAATTTTTTTAAAAAAAAAAAAAAAGGAAAGAAAAGAAAAGAAGAAAATAAAGGAAAAGGTCACATGCCAGGAAATCTTGGGATTATTTTGAGATTTCTGGGAACAAAACTATAATAGATTTCCGGAAACAGCTTGAAGATTTCTACTCATGTGGGGAGCTGCAGATGTTTGGTTGCCAGCCCAGTCCTCCTGCGCCCACCACTCACCAATACTGGGATCCCTGACATAGGAGAGCTATAGGGGAGGAACTCACAGGGTGGCCTGACCCCATGACGAGAGTAAAGAGAGTAAACCACCGTTGTCCTTGTTATGAGGTTGAGGGTTCTCACTGTGTCAGGATGGATCACAGTGGCTCAACATCACTATCCAACAGAGATCAAAAATGGACTCTCCAGCCTCCGCCCGAGCTCAGCTCTCCATCTGTTTGAGACCCTCAGACTGGGTAGGTCCAGGAGTCAGAATCTATCCTTCCATAGAGGAGTAGAGAACATATTTGTCTCCCATCTCCAAGAAGACTACATGAACGCTGGGTGTCTTCCCATCTGAAGGTTTCTTCTTTTTAAAATACTTCTAACACCCTTTTACTGATGGGCAACTAGTAAATTAGAAACTGGTCACGAGCTCCAACATCTACCCATTTCGTGGACACAATCATTCATGGACTCACCTTTTAAGATAACCCCGTGGGAGAGTTAAAGGAAACACTGAAACCAGGCTGGTAAGCCTATAGCCCCATGCAGGACTAACGTGACCTGTAGGGATAGGTTGAATGGTTCTGCTGGCTGCTTCAGTGAGGGGTGAGACCTATCTGAATCCCACTGAGGAAAATAGCTGTCCATGAAAGCTCTGTGTAGGGTGAGGGGCACACGTGTGTATGTGTGTGCAGGTGCGAGTATATGACTCACACAGAAGCAAGGGTGAGTGTGCACATGTACACATACGAGCGTGCAGGTATGAGTGTGGGTGCAGACTGAGGGTGTGCTTGGCTTTGCTCCTGAGTGTGCATGAGTGTCCGATGCCCTCCTCCATCCAGCACCTAGCTGTCATGTCTCGGTTCCCATGGATACAGTGCTCAGAGGCAACAGCTCTGCCCTCGGATTCCCCAGCCCTGCCTGCATGGATCTTACAGCACCTTCACCTGCACCATGCTCAGCATCCCTGGCTACCGTGTCATCGTAGACTTGAGAAGTCACCGTAGGGACTTAACCCCTTTCCCAGCTGAGCCATGGCCAGGAACCCAAGCAAATGCTGTGGAAATACTAAGTTGGAAACGGCCCGTCCTGTTTGCTCCAGCTCAGCTGAGGTCTCGGGGCAGTTTCCATGAGGAAGGAGCTGTTGTGTGTAGCATCAGCCAGCTTCTCCCTCTGGAGGGCTGACAGTCACCCGTCACCGTAAAGAAGCTGGTGATTGCACCATTATCCATTCCGGTGTGCAGGGAGTGAGGTGGGTTCTTGTGACAAAAGATGGTGATAGTCAGACATCCCTTGTTTACACGCTGTAGAAACTCTCAATTTAACACATGGTAGTGATACTCACTGATTACCTCCATCTCTGCAACACCAACTGTGTGCTGGTGCTGTACACTTTATGAAACTTTTGTCCCTGTTTCTCGAGTTCCATAATCACATATTTTCCCCCCATCGTCATATGAAGTTAAAAGGACTTACTGTTCTGCTATTATAAGTGCAGGGCCAGCTGTCTTAACTGATGGCTAGAGACAACAGTGATCTTCTGGGAGAGTATGCCGTGACTGACCTTAGGTTCCCACCACAGCACATCATCGTGTGGATGGGAAGTGTGCTTTCAACCTAAGGGTCACTGTGAATTTTCTTTACCCTTTTTTTTTTCCCAGAGTCTGGGCTTAAATTACAAGTGGGTAAAGCATTACAGCTTTGAAATACAGCGTCTGTTATTTGAGGCCATGGCCATCAAAGGCAAGGCTCTCCTAATCTGTCATTTCTGTGGCCAGTACATGGAACCATCGGAAATAGTAGTGAAATCTGCTCTTGATCCCAGAGAGGTCATGGCCTTTGCAGTAACCATGACGACAGAGTGGCCCGTAGACTCAGACCTGAGTCTGTGAGAGTCAGACCTCTTGTCTGCCTGCTCTGCCCTGTGTTCAAAGGCGCTGAGACATTTGTCCACCTCCAAGAGGAGTCGGCTCTGTACGAGACACATTTTAAAGGCTATCCTGGTTGTTGTAGAATTATTTGGGAAGAAGAACCCTAGTTGAGAAAAGCCCTCCTCCGTCAGATTGCCTGAGGCAGGTTTGTGGGGCATTTTCTTAATTAATAATTTCTTATGGGATGGCCCAGCCCACTGTGGCGGTTACCCCCTTGGGCAGGTGGTTCTGGATCCAAAGCCAGGGACAGCAAACCAGTAAGCAACACCCCTCCATGGCCTCTGCTTGAGTTCCTGCATTGGCTTCCCCCAGTGTTGGAAGGGTTCATGGAAGTATAACCCAGATAAACCCTTTGCTCTCTAAGTTCCATGCTAAGACAGAGGCACTATCTGTAGTTTGGCATGTGACATCTCAGCATGGGGCACGGGTGAGCAGAGCCCCGGGGATGTTGGTCTCTATCTGCTCCTGCTGATCAGAGGTCCTTGAAGGAGGCACCTACTGTGCACAGAGACCATGAGCTGCCCAATTACACAAACCTGCACATGCCCCGGACTGCCCCTCTTCAACTCCTTCTCACTAAGATTTTTAGATAGAAGACATCCAGCAAAGCCATCTCTTTCAATGACTGCTTGATTCTATTCTGAGTGGTTTCAGCAAGATGGGAAATTGCTCTCTTCCCATTAAACACACACACACACACACACACACACACACACACACACACACATACACACATACACACACACATACACACATATATACACACATACACGCACACATACACACACACCACACACACACACACACACACACACATACACACACACACGAGAAATAACCATAGCAAACCACTGCTCACTGGTTTCTCATAGCAAACAGAATCTTTTCTGGGAAAAGTTTTCAATTAGCAATAATCGTGTCTCGGATAAACCTCATTGGCTACAATACTGCCACTGCACAAAACTCCTTTCTGGATTAATATAAATTTATACACAAGCAATCCTGTGACCCCTCTGGGATCTATTTTACTTTTCAATTGAGATTGGAAAAAGTTGTTTCCAAAATGTATTAGTATTAATCAACAATTTATCAAAAACTTCTGTTTGGATATTGTTAGTGGCGCCTTGCTGCTTTATTTGTAAAGTCTTGGCTTTTTCAGGTCAGAGTGAAAGGTCTCTAAAACATCTCATTTAATTTGCATCAAAGATACTTTCTCTGTTCTAGTAAAAAAAATAAATTATATACAATTAAGTGATTAAATTATTAATAAATTTATTTAGTTAGAATTTTCTTATATGTCTATGTGAATGTGTTTGTGTATGTGTGGTGTCAGTCTGAGTATATGCTGTGTGTGTGTGTGTGTGTGTGTGTGTGTATACAGAAGCCAAAAGAGACTGTTGGATCCCTTGGAGCTGGAGTTACACATGATTTGAGCTGCCCAATGTAGGTGCTGGGAACTGATCTTGGACCCTCCGGAAGAGCAGCCCATGCTTTTAACTGCTGAGCTATCTCTCCAGTCCTAGTAAGAATATTAAAATTGAAATTTCTATTTAAATTGAGTTTTCTTATGACGTAGAAATTAGTCAGAGCTTTAAAAATACAGAGAGCCACGTTCACTGAGAAGGCCATGGCAGTTTAAAAGGAGAGAAGACATAGCTGTTGGGAAATGCACGGGCTAGCATGGTGGTCCTTATCAGTGGGAAGTAAAGCAGTTCAGTCAGTGTGGAACCCCTGCCCCTCGGCAGCTATCCCACTAGTGACAAAGTCACTTGCGACACAGCAATTCTGCCCCCGTGTTAAACCACGAGGGTATGAAAGCAGGCACTCAGAGCTGACCTGTAGATATTCAGTGAGGCACGTGCATGGTGGCCAAAAGATGGGGTCCACCAGTGTTGGTCAGCAGAGGGCCGGGTGAGTCACAGGAAGCACTGGTACCTGCCCCTGCTGCAGCTGGGGTGTGCCGCGAGACACCAAGGCCCGTGGCTCTCCATACAACGTGCTCAGAATAGGCAAATCCATAGATGTAGAAAGGGATCGGGGTAGAGGGTGTCTGTGCACTGGATACAGGATTCTGTTCAGGGTGACAGCAGTGTGCGGGAGCTAGATAGGGTGGAGGTAGCAGAGGACAGTGGTCATCTCACACCAGGACCTGAACTGGAAATAGCTCAGAGGGGAGTTTTTATGTACTGTCCAGGGGTATCAGAGTAATATTTGTTTTGCTTAGGGGTTGCAGATTTTATATTCAAGCAGAAACAAAAGGCCCAGAGAAAACTAGCTTAATGAGGTCCCTGAACATGAAAGTTGTTTATTTTCTAAAGTATTTGTGAAAGCATAAATAATTATAAAAAAACTAAACAGTAATACAAATTTAACACCAGTAAATGAAACTCTGCTAAAAGAATATTTGTATTCTTTTAAAATCGACTGAAAATCTATGTCTGGGAAAAATATAATGCTCAAGGTGTCTTGAAAGCCTTTCATTCTTTGGTCTACATGGCTGTATATATCAGAGTCTAGCTTAGAGTCAGAGGAAGAATATAAGGTGATGTTGCCAGTTTGGGGTGCAGATCCTCCAAAGACTCTGACTCTTGAGGGATTCCCAGTGGAGACCTTGATCAGACTTGACAGTAGTATCTGGAGTGGGTCATGGCAGCCAGGTGGCCTTGCCATCTGGGGATGACAGTTTTCTGATTTCACAGATTTTTATTGGATTGTTGTCATTGTCTCCTATGACAAGCTAGCCTGGGATGTGCTGGCCATGAATTTGGAATGAGCATCCCATCACACAGACTTTCACATTTGGAAATGGCTTGATCAAAGTGATGTGAAGGCTTTGAGGAATCGTGAGCTAAGGATGAAACAAAATGTTGCTTGAAAAATTATGTTCTTCTGGCATGTTTTGTGGTGGCTCAAGTATTAGGAGTAGCTTATGGTTCTACGTTTACCCTAGCTGAGGCCCTGCAAGCTGAAGCTCGTGTTGTATTTCCTTTTAGACAGAGAGGTCACAGGTTATTCAAAGCCAGCAAACAGCAAATCCATGGTTTCTATTCAGTGAACACAGTGTTGACCCAAAGAGATGGCTCACTCTGTCAAGTGACAGCTCATAATCGTGAAGACCTGAGTTCAATTCCCCGTGCCCACACAAAGAGCTGGAAATAACTGCATATGATCGTAATCCCTGCTTTGGGGAGGCAATGACAGGAGGAGTCACCCATGTCCCTAGAGCTGCTGTGCTGATGCCATCGCATCTGGTCAGTACCCACGATGACAACATAGGTTGTAGCTCCCAGGGATAACTGTGTAGAGAAGAGGAATGGAAGGCTTAGGGTGATGTGTCCCTGGGGGGTGAGAGGCTGCAGTGTTCTTGGTCTAGGCACTACTTACTTCAACTGGGAGACAGGAATGTTGGCAACTGATACGTCTCCAGGATTAAATTCAGTGTGGTCAAACTGAAAAAGGGTGGAGCTTGCTGTGCTATCCCCAAAGCACGGTGCACAGGGTGGCAGGCCATACGATGTTTTAGTGTGTTTGCTCCTTAGGACCTGTTACCCTCTCCACAGCATGCTGAGATGGATCATGGTTAGTGCTAGACCCACACCCAAAGCTGGCATCTGAAATGAGCCAGGAATTCACCTGCAAGGTCCTGTGTGGTCAGCAGAAAAGAGAGACTTAACTCACCAATGCTTTTGTTCACTTGTGCAGAAACATTTCCCTTCAGGGAAATAAAATATACTTTAAAAGTTTAAAATTACACTATTTTTTATATTTATTTGTATATCTATCTATCTATCTATCTATCTATCTATCTATCTATCTATCTATCTATCTATCTATCTATGTATGCATCATCTATGTATCATTTCTGTGTGTATCTATATATTCATATAGATATGTATCTATATGTATTTATGTACCTTTGTATTTATGTATGTATCTATGTATCTATATATCTAGCTTTGTATCTATGTATGTATCTATGTATCTGTCTGATCCCCCCCTCTCTCTCTGTGTGTGTGTGTGTGTGTGTGTGTGTGTGTGTGTAGCACATGCCGCAGTGCACCTGTGGAGGTCAGAGGTCAACTTGTAGAACAGATTTTTTTCCTTTCACCACGTGGGTCCTGGGAATTGAGCTTAGGTCACTAAGTCTCTTGGCCTGTGCTTTTTGCCCACGGAACTATCTCACTGGCCCTACATTTACTTTCTGTATTCATGTGTGGGATTGAGCACAGGACCTGAGGCAGAGAAGCGGCATTTCACCGCTGAGCTCCTCGTCCAGTCTGCTCGGCTGTTTCTGAACTTTACCGTTTTCACCAGTCATCCAGTCCCTGGAGTTCTCAGGCTTCATATCACTGAGTAAATCACAGAGACAGCTTCATTTTTCACATGAGCTGTGGGATGTTGAGCTTTTCATCACCATGTTTCCCTGACAGTTTGGTACAGACTGTGAGACCCTAGAGACCAAGATGCAGAGGAAAGAGGTGAGTCTTCACTCCCTTCGACGGGAGCCTCAGCTCCACTAGGTGTTGGGCTACCGTCGAATATCAGGCCCCAGCACCTGCCTCTGATTTGAGTTGAGTTGTGTGTTCTGACTTCCCGTCTGCATCTAGGTGCATCCTGGGGCCCTGGCACAGCCTGTTTCTTGTTTTTAGGAAGCCAGACTTTCTCATTCCCCACAGATCCCTTCAGGGACTATTCCCAACCTCCACATCCCTTCTATAAAGTGTGGAGAATGAGCCATACTCTTCCCAGCTCGTGTGGGAACAGAGGGAAGCACCTACTGTGCTGGGAAGCCCTCTCAGCCCAGTGGTCTACCCCCTCAACAGCTTGTACTTGTCTCTTAGAATGTCCTCTGTTGTCTTCCTTCCTGCCTGTAACTGCTCTGCCATGGTCTTCCCGTAGATGTGTCCAGGTGTGTGGCTGAGAGGAAGTATACCCAGGAGCAGGCCCGGAAGGAGTTCCAGCAAGTGTTCATTCCAGAATGCAATGATGATGGCACCTATAGCCAGGTGACTTGCGCTAAGTCTAAGCCTAGGCCATTGGGGTTGAGGTGCCAGGGCTAGGGGTGAAAGGGAAGGAGGAGCTAGGGCCATTGAGTGGGAAACAGTCATCTTGTTTCTGAGACACCAGCCTCAGAAGCCTCACAGACTATTATGGTATGTAAGGGAGGGTTCCAGACCCTAGCTGGCTCACGTGTCTGTACCATAACCACGGTGTACGCATCCTTGTGCTACATGAATGTGGTGTGAGGCAGTTCTCTCAGATAAGCTCGTTAACCCTGGTCAACTGTCTGAGCTCTGGTTCTGACTGTAGCTTAGCTCATTCATGAGCCCCATGAGTCCACGGTACGATGCTGCCACGTCAAGTCATGGCTTGCCTATGATCGTGCTGCCGGCCAGACTCTGTCAGAAATAGCTTGGTTTTAATTTGAGTCAGTCAGTGCTGCTATCGAGAGCTGCCTACAGCACTCCACCAGTGTAGTCGGTGCTGGGGTGGGGTCAGCAAGTGATCCCATGTGAACTGTGGGGCCATGTATCTCAGCATAGTCATGTGACGTTTGGGGAGAAGGGAGAAGGGATAGCATGGGGGGAGGAGTTACACTCATGGATGTCCCTTACTGTGGTCAGCTGGAAGTCAGACAAAGGGATCTGGGGGAACCGAGAAGGTGATGTAGGAATGCATCATCACTGCTGGACACCTATCTCCTCCACCTGAGTCAGTCATGGGCTCACGGAGAGATGTTAGGGAAGGACTGGCTTTTCCCTGTGTGAAGAAGGGAGGACTTTAGGTTCTTGCAGCAGAGCCTGGCCCTCACTGTTGTGCAGTAACGTATACTGGTTCCTTTCCCTCCGTACATCTTAGCATGCAGCTCCCACTGAGTGTCGTCCCCGTCATCCTCTGATGTGACTCTGTAGGAGACTTGTCTGTGGTTAGCTCACTTTCCTGTCCTTTCTCTGCAGGTCCAGTGTCACAGCTACACAGGATACTGTTGGTGTGTTACACCAAATGGAAGGCCCATCAGTGGCACCGCCGTGGCCCACAAGACACCCAGGTGCCCCGGTAGGTCTGACTAATGCTGGATCCAGGGAGATGACGTCCTGTTTCTCTTGGTCATCTTACTCAGATTTTCTCACAAATCAAAAGGACATTTGGGGGATGTGGGGGTGGGGGCAGTAGGATGAAGTCACTGACACACCACTCCACATAGACCTGGAGGAAAAAAAAAACAAAAACAAAGACTTTTGTCTACATGTTGGGGCAGGGGACAGCTCACTGTAAGGACACACTGGGCTTGAATCATTTGAAAATATAACCACAGAGGTTATATTTTAAGTCACCAGCTTGAATGACCCATTGTTTTCCTTGGCCAAAAAAAGCAAAAGGTCCTGCTTTTATATACATGGGTTTTCAAAGAGAAAGTGGGTCTTTGCTCACAGTTCAGTTTCCAGACGTTTATGTGTGATATTTTATTACTCAGACAGGAGCTGGATATACTGAAAGCAACAAGGCTGGCGGCCTCACAGTCTATAAAATGGTCCCCTTTCCACTAATATTTTACCAAAAAAGGTTATAGGTGATGATTCAGATCATTTTTATGTGAAAATTGTCTCCTGCCTGGGCCTGACTAACTTGCTGTCTGCTGAAGGAGTCCTGTCTGAGGAACCTGAACGTTCTTGTCATCCGAGTCTTTGGCAAACCAATCGGATCTAGGAATGAAAGACACACGTCTCTCCAAGTTTGCCACTTGAGGATTGAAATGTTAGTGTCTGGAGTTAACTGCCAGACTTACTTTCTATTTAAGGGTCAGGCACTGCCTGCCGAGATTTCATTTGTTACTGTGACCCAGGAAGAGGAACTGGTCATGGTACCATTGGCAGTGGCCTCCTTAGGACCTTGTGACAAATCCTGTATTTCAGTGACTATTCATCTCTGAAACCCACATGCTCTATGTCATGTAGAATAGAAATAGATTTGTTTCATTTCAAAACTGTTTTACCACTGAAATCTATTTTTCCCCATGAGCTAATGTTTACATTGAATAGTTCCTGTACAGACTTGTAGAGGAAAAGACAGACCTGCTCTCCTGGGAGAAAGCAGAGGCAGGGCAATAGGGTTCCATGCCCTCTGAAGTGTAAGGACAGGCTGTGGGGAAATTGGGCAGCCTACTCTAACCCCACAGAGACAGAACTGACAACGTAGCCTTACATAATACAGTGGACATCTTCCTGCGTCCTGACCCAGCCTGATGGAGAAGTGCAGTAGTAGGTTTCCCTTTACACTGATTGGGCTGGATTTGACAGCAGGTTAGAGCGGTCCTGGTATTGCCTGAAAATCCCAGGGAGCTTATGCTTTGGATATGCCCATGGCATCAGCAACCAGCCGATGTGCAGCACAGGCGCAGGTGGTGTGCAGCACAGGTGTAGTGGGTGTGCAGCACAGGTGGTGTGCAGCACAGGTGCAGGTGGTGTGCAGCACAGGTGCAGGTGGTGTGCAGCACAGGTGCAGGTGGTGTGCAGCACAGGTGCAGGTGGTGTGCAGCACAGGTGCAGGTGGTGTGCAGCACAGGTGCAGGTGGTGTGCAGCTCAGGTGCAGGTGGTGTGCAGCACAGGTGCAGGTGGTGTGCAGCACAGGTGCAGGTGGTGTGCAGCACAGGTGCAGGTGGTGTGCAGCACAGGTGCAGGTGGTGTGCAGCACAGGTGCAGGTGGTGTGCAGCACAGGTGCAGGTGGTGTGCAGCACAGGTGCAGGTGGTGTGCAGCACAGGTGGTGTGCAGCACAGGTGCAGGTGGTGTGCAGCACAGGTGGTGTGCAGCACAGGTGCAGGTGGTGTGCAGCACAGGTGCAGGTGGTGTGCAGCACAGGTGCAGGGGGTGTGCAGCACAGGTGCAGGTGGTGTGCAGCACAGGTGGTGTGCAGCACAGGTGCAGGTGGTGTGCAGCACAGGTGGTGTTTAGCACAGGTGCAGGTGGTGTGCAGCACAGGTGCAGGTGGTGTGCAGCACAGGTGGTGTGCAGCACAGGTGCAGGTGGTGTGCAGCACAGGTGCAGGGGGTGTGCAGCACAGGTGCAGGTGGTGTGCAGCACAGGTGGTGTGCAGCACAGGTGCAGGTGGTGTGCAGCACAGGTGGTGTGCAGCACAGGTGCAGGTGGTGTGCAGCACAGGTGCAGGTGGTGTGCAGCACAGGTGCAGGTGGTGTGCAGCACAGGTGCAGGTGGTGTGCAGCACAGGTGCAGGTGGTGTGCAGCACAGGTGCAGGTGGTGTGCAGCACAGGTGCAGGGGGTGTGCAGCACAGGTGCAGGGGGTGTGCAGCACAGGTGCAGGTGGTGTGCAGCACAGGTGCAGGTGGTGTGCAGCACAGGTGCAGGTGGTGTGCAGCGCAGGTGCACCAGGAAGACCTGGGTGAGACCAGAGCAGTCATTTCACAGGCGTATGCTGAAGCCATGGATGCAGAACACCTCAGTTCCAAGGTGGTCGAGGCAGTAGCCTTTCCCAGAGGAGTGTGTCCTTGAGTCTTCATGCCAGGGCAGCACAGGTTAGAGTCCCACTGGGACTCTCAGAAAATGGGCCTGGAGACAAGCCCAGAGGTGACTGTGTGGCAAGGGAGAGGACAGAAGGACAGACCACCCATGACAGTGTGTAATGGTCACTCAGGGCCCAGCACTTTCCTTCTGGGAACGGACCCTGGAGGAACACGACTTTGTGGTGCAGACATGTGTCCGGCCTACAGCAATGCTGGCTGTAAAAGCCAAAACCCTGGGACTGTCTGTAGGATAACACAGCACAGAGTGCTAGCCTCACAGTGGGATAAACATCAGTGCAGACAGATGCACACTCCCTGTCTCTCTCACTGGTACCATGGAGCTGACGGCTGTATGAGTCAGAAGACACGGGAAAGTACAACACAGGGTGGGGAATTTACAGCTCCGAGCAGACGAAACCAGCCCTGGTCTGGAGGTGTCCTGTGGTGACCACAGAGGAAGGGAACTGATGGATGGACAAAGGGATTTGTCAGATTGCCTTACATCCTGTGACCTGGATAGCCCGACAGCGGCTGTCTCCAGAACTCAGTAGCCGGTCAGTCCGTGAGGCAGGATACCTCCACAGTTTTACCTTGGTCTGGAGAATTCCTGGAGTGTCACTGGGTTTTGGTACACGTTACAAGCTGGGTTCCGATGTCCTCAAAGGAATGAGTGTAGCAGCAGTGGCTGCAGCGAAGGAAAGGTAATAAGGCCAAAGCAAAGCCATCCCCTCAGACTTCCTCTGTCTTTTCTTTTTCTTTTTTATTATTGGATATTTATTTACATTTCAAATGTTATCCCTTTTCCCTGTTTACCCCCTTCCTGGAGACCCCCTATCCCATCCTCCCTCTCCTTGCTTCTATGAGGGTGTTTCTCCACCCACCCCACTCCCACCTCCCCACCCTCAATTCCCCTACACTGGGGCATCTATCGAGCCTTCTCAGGACCAAGAGTCTCTCCTCCCATTGATGCCTGACAAGGCCATCCTCTGCTACATATGCAGCTGGAGTCATGTGTACTCCTTTGTTGGTGGCTTAATCCTTGGGAGCTCTGGGAGCTCTGGGGGGTCTGGTTGGTTGATATTGTTGTTCTTCCTATGGGATTACAAACCCCTTCAGCTCCTTCAGTCCTTTCTCTGACTCCTCCATTGGGGACCCTGCGCTCAGTCCAATGGTTGACTGTGAGCATCCGACTCTGTATTTCTAAGGCTCTGGCAGGGTCTCTCAGGAGGCAGCCATATCAGGCTCCTTTCAGCAAGCATTTCTTGGCATCCACAATAGTGTCAGGTTTTGGTGACTGTATATGGGATGAATCCCCAGGTGGGACAGTCTCTGGATGGCCTTTCCTTCATCAGACTTCCTCTTATCTAATGGCCACTGGAAGGTGATGTCCACATTTAGGATGTGGACACTTCAAATACCCTGATCCAAAATCCCTCTCACAGGTATGCAGAGAGGCTGGTGTCTTAGCTGCTGCCAGATCCAATCAATCAACATCCCATTGGGCTTGAACATTTTTGTTTACATTCTTAACCCTGATCCACAATTGTCCTGAGGGATCAGGATGGAAATGCCCTAATTCTTTTCTTACAAATCTTAAAAAGCCAGTCTCCTTCACAGATTTCCATTATGCTAACCTCCACTGACAGCCACTGCTTGCACTAACAAGTAATTAGGCCATAAATCATAAGCCAGTGACCTCCCTGTCCTTTTGATTCCCTGTGGCGAGTTAGGTATGAGGGGCAGGGGGCTCAGGCAGTGTAGAGATGCCAAGCCCCTCCAACCTTTACCTCCTTGTTCTGTCTTACTCCTCAGTGGGCATTCCTGAGCCACCAGCCTCTCCCTACTACAGGGCAGTGCTTGGTCAGTTCTTGCAGTATTCCTGTCTGGATTTGTTTTGCAAGAAGCCCACTCACCGTTCCCTGTTATTGCTGCTATTGCCAAGCACTGGCCACCAGGGAACCAGCATTGAGTGGAGCCTGGCAGACACTGGTGTAGCCTGGAGCCTGGGTCAGCCTGTGGACAAGCACTGCAGATACATACCGAATACCATCTGCTCTGTCCAGTGGCATCCAGAAGAACACCACAGAGGGGTGGTTCTCATAAATAAGGGCAGGTTTGGCAGGTATAGGAGATGGTCTCATTTCTGAGTTCTATTGACTTTGATCGGCCTTTTGGATTATTTCTGTGTATAGATCAGGTATAGAAAGGGGGAAGGCCTGAAGAAAGACTCCCACGGTGGTAGTGGTGGTGGGGATAGCTTCAAGAAGAGTGGTGACAGGAAGCTAAAAACGAGGGTGCTTTAGAGGGACTGAGCTATTCCCTGGTGACTTCCTGTCTCCCCTCCCGAGAGCAGATGTTCCTTGCTTATGGCTTGTAGACTTGGGTGCTTCAGGGAGCCCTGCGTGCTTAGAGCTCTTGCTGGGCCGCTAATGCTTGCGTATCTTCTCTGGTACCAGAAATGTCCAAGAAAAATGGCGAAGAGTCCATTCTGTTTCCCTCGTGTCCCATACTGGTGAAGGATGTAGGCTCTCCAGAGGGTCATGGCTAGTCTTCAGGGACTTAATTCTTCATTCTGTTTCTCCCTCCCTCCCTCCTCCTTTCTCCCTGCTTCCCCTGCCTCTCTCCTGCCCTCTCTTTCTTTCTTCTCTATTTCCAAAGACTGACCTGACTGGTCATAGATGCAAATGTTAGAAACAAAGAAACTTCCCTCCAAGGAGGATGTCCGTAGCAGACTAATTTTGTAATGTGGAAATAGCTTCAGGTTTTAATCCCTCCACTTTCATTGCTGACGGAGAGCTCATTCAGGCTTAAGATACTGTAGGCTGACCCTTCGTGCAAAGACTTGAAAAAATCTCTATTGTTTTTAATTTATGTGTATATGTGTGTGCCTGTGTGTTTATGTGCATGTGTTTGCAGATGGCAGCAGAGGACAGAAGGTGTCAGATCCCTTGGAACTGGAGTTACAAAAAGTCGTGAGTCTCCTGGTGTGGGTACTGGGAACTGAACTCAGACCTTCTCCAAGACCTCTACAGAGGTTCTTAGCCTCCCAGCCATTTCCACAGTGAAAAGACTCTTAGCATCACAGTATCCTAAGAGTCATCACTGGGACACTAGCCTAGCCAGAGGTTGGCCTTTGAAGTTAGGCTTCAGATTTCAATTCTCAGGAGAGGGGCAGAAACAGTGTGGTTTGTATGTGGTAACATCACACTGCTTGTCTCCCCCCCAACCCCCCAAGGACCAGCTCTGGAGTTGACAGCAGGTGGATGCTTCAGTAAAGGATCCAACAAGACAGAGCCACACCAAAGGTGCCTGCCCCTGTCCATTTACGAACAAGTTGTTAAATGTTCGATCTTGCAACTTGTAGTTTTTGTGGCCATTCTGACAAGGCTGTGAAGGTTGAAGGTCTCTTCTGGGATCTTGTCATGCCCGTCTCTGCTGCTTGGTCCAGGGAACTCTACTTCAGGGTGTGGAAGACCCAGAGATAAACTACATATGACCTTAGATTGGACCAGGTGACCTTTCAACGGGTTGACAAAGAAGTGAGACAGTCCTTGAAGTTAGCTAGCACAGTTCCTGTAAAATTGATTTTACAGAATGTTTGTGAACATCCCTTTGCCATACCTAGTTCATCTAGGGCCCCCTTCATGTACTTTAATAAACTTTCTGAAAAACATTGAGAGTCCTTTCATAAGTAAGTGGTCCTGGTTTATGTCGCTCATGTAAAGATCAATACCTAGATACCTCTGGAGAAAAGCCTTAAAGCAAGCATCACCTCTTAACCACCTGCGTGGTCCTCACTCCCAAAGCGTGAGACAAGGGATACTGGGGACAGCCTATATTCCTAGGCTAGCCCCAAAAACTGTGACTGTGTGCAATATCGGTAGGTAACCATACATTACCTACCCACAGTGTTACTTCTCTCTGTTAAATCCTACCACGATTGCACAGAGGGTGAGAGTCACCGAAGCCTGTTCTCTCTATGCAAACTAAGAAGAGGAGCAGAAGAAGAGAGCTTTGCATCAACTCCAAGAAGTGACTAGCTCTTACTTTGCCTTGAGAAAGACAGTGCAGACTTTAGAAGTGGAGTTGGCTCAGCGTGCATGAGAGGGAGAGTCCCCTTCATCAGCTTGAGGGGATCCGCAGCTGGGATGGCAGGTCAGGTCCCAATCATGCAGGAGAGCAAACGGGTAATGGCTTGTGCCCTGTTCCCTCGGGAGCCCCAGGGGTAATGGGTGGCATGAGGGACTCTTGGCTACTTTAAGGAGCCATTCTTGCACATTCAGTCTAGGCATCTGTATAGACTCCACTCCAGGCTATGGTCTTGTTTGGTAAGGTGGACTGGAAGATCGTAGACTGAACTTTCAGAGTCCAGAGAACTGTGGATACAGTCCTCACACCAGCTGCTCCAATCCAGCAGCGGACTACTCTCCTTTCTCCTCTAGTTGCCTGCTGGCACCAGATAGTGGGCTGAGTCTGCTACTCAGTAGCCAATTAGCTTTCCACGCCTCAGTTTCCTCATCTCTGTTTTGGTTATAACAGTAGGGCTGGGTCTTGAGCTGTTGTTAGCATCGAAAGACCTAAGGAGTGTGAAGCTCTCAGGAGTACTCACGTGCTTGCCTCCCATACAGACACGCTGTGGGTGCCTGTGTGTCTGCTGAGTTCATCTCCCTGCATTAGCCTTGCCTTTCTGGTGCTGTGTTACGTTGCTGTTTATCCCGCAGAGCATGGCGGCACATTGAATGCTTGTACGAGTGAGCAAACACGTTTGAGAAAACTGATGGGTGAGGTCAAGGTGGTGTGACACGGTGCGGGGACTCTGCTCCAAGGAGTTGGCAGCTCCTTCACTGTCTACGTGTGGAGCACGCAGAGTGATGTCATGGGTCCTCTTGAGGGGAGAGTCAGCATCGCTTCTGCTGGCTTGCTTCTAGATGAGGCTACCACACTGCCCATTTTCTGCTTTGTGGCTCTTCTTAGAGCAGTCTTGCTCTGAACAATAGGCCAGCCTCAAACTTGAGAGTCCCCTGTGCCTCAGCCAAGTGCTGGCTACAGATAGTGAGCTGAGCCTGCTACGCAATAGCCAATTTAGTCCTCCAGGCCTCAGTTAAGGTGTCATAAACTCTTTCCTTTTTGTAGCGGAGGAAATAGGTTTAGAGAGGGGAAATTCAGAGATCTACGAGGGCACAGAGCTGAGACGCGCTGAGGGCCATATCCTCTCCCTCTCTTACCATGCTGCAACTTTCAGTACCAGCTTGATCTTTTACATCATGCTCGTGGCCTCTTGTTAGAGAACAAGAGAGCAGAAGCCATTGGCACCTGCTAAGTGACAAAGGAAAACGTTTGTCCCAACACAGTGAGCACAGTCCATCTTTTCCTTTCTTTCCCCAACCTCCCTGCCCTCTCCCGAGAAAAGGCATGTGATCTGTGGAGATGGTGGTTTCTAGGGTGATTCTTGCTGTGTTAACTGTGCTCTGAGGGAGACACTGGCTCGTTTAGGTGAGTGAGTGCCACCTGTCTGAGCATCACACCGGCTGTCCCTGGTGTCCATACCATACACTTCATCTCCTGGGAAAAGAACTAGTGTGTCCTTAGGGCACTGCCCTCTGTGAGGCTGTGGGTAGGCCTTTGTCATGTGGCTAGATCTGTATTTTAACCAACTACCTGGTCTGTAAACTCAAGAGTCTAGTACTTCTCTGTACTACATGGCCCACCCCCTGTCCCCCCGCACACACACACACACACACACACACACACACACAAAACCCCTTGTAATTGCTAAAAATGGTACCTTACTTAAAAGGCCCCTTTCACAAGACAGAGAAGCTCACTGACAGAGGACATTTAGCATGCCCTTCTGGTGCTGGTCTGGGGAGTGACACATGAGGAGTAGCCCACTGTGGACAGTAATGACAAGCAAGCTCTGTGAGAAATCCCAGCTGCCCTGTTGGTCCTGGATTCCCTTGGTTCGCCCACTGTCCTGGCTGAGGACCTGTGCTCAGTTGCTTTCCCAGTCCTTGATGACAGAACCTTGCAGGGAGGTTAGGACAGAAATCCATGGAGTCTTTGATCCTGGACAGAATCCAGATCCCACTGAGTCAAACTCCCATATTTCACAATGTTTGGGTGGCATAGCGTGTGATCAGGGACACTTGGTTCTGTAGCGAAGATCTTTCCTACAGATGGAGATCAAGACAGAACTATTTTTGGCTAACCATAAATGCTGAGGGGCCTGATGAACTCAGTGCTGGATGTTCCCAGAGGACCTTGGTGCCCTGGGGAGAGTGCTGGCTGCTCAGAGAGAACACCCCACCCCCAGCTCCCCGATTTGGGGGGAGGGTGGTGGTAAGCTGTCAAGTCTTTTCCTGATCTTGTCTCTAATCAGCTTCCTCGTCAGCCGCAGGACCATGTTTCCTCCTCAGATTACAAAAGATTATCTTAATTTAGCCCCCGAATCTCTCTCAAGGGAGTAGATTAATCATCTAGAATATTTATATTTCATTCACAAATTAAAAACCCCTCCACACTCAAATGCTCGGAGACAGTACCATAATCCTGCTCATTTGCAGTCAAAAGAGGGAAATCTTTGATTCATCGTAGCTACATGTGTTGGGCAGAAGGATGTGCAAGAAACTGGTCCCCAAAGATGGGGTAGCCAGGCAGGAGTTGGAGGCACAGAGTGACCAGTTCTGATTCTTACCAAGGTAAACTCAGAAGCCACAGAATTCCCAGGCAGGAGAAAAATTTAGATGGGAATAGGAAGGTGCATTAGATGGCACTTGTAGGGGACCATGCTGATGAACCAGGAAGTCCAGTTGGCCTTCTGGTCTCCTGGGTCGTGGGCTAAGGTCTCTAAGGTATAGCTTAGGCAGCAGCTACAAAGCGGCAGAAGCTGTAGTGTGCAGAGCAGCCTTCTGCATCCAGGAGTCTCAGACTTACTTGCTTTTGTGTCTCCCAACACATTATTACTGTTTTTCTCAAGAAATGCCAGCAGTTGAGATGATGTCACAAAGTCGTCTTTGCCTTTCATGGAAGTGTTGGTCTCTTTCCAGTTTCATAGCCACAGCCGAAAACAACCGTAGCAAATTATAAATTGGGGCATCTCCACTGAGGGGCGTTTCGTTAGTCTCAGCTCTGAGCCCCCATACACTGAGTAGGTGGAGATGTGGGAGAAGATGGTATCCAATGCTTTGGAAACCCAAGGACACCGTCTCAGACTTGTGAGAACTGTGTCCACATGTGCAGAATTAACACCTTTCTCCACGAAGCACGCATGGGCAGTGTGGTGAACGCATGGCCCTCACACAGAAGGGCGATGAGCTCAGTAGAAATACAGGCAGCCACAGCATCTCTGTGTGGAAAGCAAGCACCTGGGGTGTCCTCAGCCTCTGTCCTTCACTGTCCTGAGAGCACCACACCCCTTAGATCTGTCAGTGGTCTCTTTCCCTCTTCTAAAGACAAGTCTACAGTTTTCCTGTCTTCCCATCATCAGATCTAAGTTGAAGCCAAGGATTTGGTTTCCTTTTCCGTCTGATCTGAGCCTTGTGCCTCCGACACTCCATGTGTGCTGACAAGGATGCAGTCTGCTTTTCTGGTACATATAGTACCATATGTTGGGGTAAAGGTCTTCCACACTTAGCAGCAGAGCCTAAGAAATGGGAATTCCCCTGAAGTATCACTTCGGTTCCAGTTCCCCTGGTGGTGTCAGGTGACTTGTGTCATTTAACTAGAACATGAGAACGTACTTCGAACTTATTAAAATAGAAGGGCAGAGCTGCTTTCCTTATTTGATGAAAGCCATTTGGTAGAGCATTGTAATTCCGTTCTTTATTTTCCTCTCTTAGGTTCAATAAATGAGAAGTTGCCCCAGCGGGAAGGTGTAGGAAAAACAGGTAACTATCTTGAAAGGAATTTGCATGATGGGCTATGAGATTTGATCCGATTGCACCGTGAAATGACTCTCAAGTGATAGCTGAGGTACTTTGGAAGGTGTTGCCCAGATCTTCCAGCAGCATGCATCCAGTCTTGCCTTCCGCTAGTCACCTGTGGGTCAGGCAGTACACTCAGGGGTATTGGCTACAGTTTGTGTGGGGACCCATGAAAGGGGCTCAGGACCACTGTGGGTATGTTGTGTTCAACTGTAGGTGTGTAGGATAGCACTGTAGTATAAGAAGAGAACTGTAATATAGCAGCTAACGCTGTGGGTGTGGCAGATTCAGCTGTAGATAGGAATGCCTTGTTCAACTGCGGTGCATCAGGTAGTAATAGAGGTATATGGGGGCAACTTTGGAGGTGTCAGGTACTACTGTGGGTGTGGCAGGTTCAAATACTACTATGGGTCTATGAGGAATACTGTGGATCTGTCAGGATGGGTTGTCGGTGACTTACATTCAACTGTAGGTATGTCAGGCAATCCTGTGGGTATCTCAGAGTCCCTGTGGGTGTACTGACTTCTATTATAGGTGTGTTGAGTGACTTGAACAACATCAACACTTGGACAGAGTAGAGGTTCAGTATTTTGGCCTCTCACATTCCGAGCCATAGAAATGACTGTGGTATGTGTGTCTGTGAGGAGGCAAAAGTTTCTCTACAGCACATGCTCTTCTGAGCGAGCGACAGACAGTCTCTTCTTGCTTTGGGGGGCCACTTGCTAAGTTCATCTTCTCCTGGGCTGTAACCTGCCTACTGAGACACCTTGAGAAGATCTGTCCTTTTGTCCCTTGACCTTCCTCAGTTTCCCCTGAAGTCCCAATACCACACATTCTGCTTTAGTCTTTCGAGTCAGGAGAGATTTTTCAAGATGCTTTTTTTTTTTTTACATAACCACAGACACCTTTTGTCTGGTGGGTTGTAATTTAATAAACCTGACAAAGAGAAGTGGTACAAAGACAAGACAAGTAGAACCGAGTTTATTCAGCCCCGTTCCTGGGGCACAAATCGAAAGTCTCTTGGCCAGAAACTGGACTTCTTGCCCTGGAAAAAAGATCTTTGTACTGTTAAGATACAGGCATGGAATAAGTACAGAGGGTCCCAGGACAGATACAGAGAGGCCTGGGGTAGACAAAGAGGATTAAAGCATCCACAGAGGTTTGAGGTATGCTCAGAGGAATCCTAAATAGCCACGGCCTTTGATCATTCAGTCTAGAGAATTTACACCTGAGGATTTACTGGAGGAAGGTTTTTGGTATAGAACACACTTGCACACTTGATGGGGGTGGGGAGACCACAAGGCAGAGGATTCTGCTGCCCATGAGCACCTCCTTATCAGGATGTTCATGGGGTCCACCAGAGGACACCCCTGGGGAAGTGGGGTGTAGGTAAAAAAATGAATCCAAGGAACAAGCAGGCCTCTGGACCAAACTCCACCACTCTTTGGACAGGCACCCAACAGAAAGAAAGTGTTAATGAAGAAACAATCCAGGTTTAGAGAAAAAAAAAAAGGGAGACATGGCAGAAACCTAGAGGAAAATACAGCTTCCAGGCTCTGTAGGCTGTGTACCTCTAGATCTTCCAGGCTCTGTAGGCTGTGTCCCTCTGTTAGAGCTTCCAGCGGGCCCATGGTTCTGTGAGACACAGCATTCCAAAGACAGGAGGGACTGAGGGTGACCCACACAGGGGCCTGAGCTGGACGGACAGAGCCTGGGCACAGTTCCACCTTTGGGCTGGACATCACCAACTGTGCCCACTTCACTCTCAGCAGCCCTGTTCTGTTCAGCCAGTAGGGACCCTGTGATCTTGGGAATGGCTGACCAGGGCAATTTGATTCTTAGCAATATACACCAGCAAGAACTCAATCCCTCTACCTCCCCCCAAAAAACCCAGGAGACATACATACCATCTAAAGGCTTCTGCTATGACCTCTCAAGATTCGTAAAATTTGGTTTAAATATATTATTCTTTTCATTTCATTTATTTATTTGCTTTTAGAAAATAAAATGGTTCAGCCGCAAATTTGCCTTATGTCAAATGTTAGGCTTGCGTGTTCCGTATAAGTCACACTGAGTTTTCGATGTTTAGACACCAGACTTTTTTTTTTCAAGAGATTATTAAAGATTAAAGGTTTTTAAAAAGAAGACTCCTTTGCTCCCCTGTAATCCTTGGGCAGGGGCTTCTAGACAGCGGAAGGATAGAGTGGAATCACAGCTAGCTGAGTCCCATGGCCAGCCCTTGTCTTATATGATAATTCTGAAATCAATGTATCAAAATGTTTGGGGCAGACTTGAATCAAAGCAGCAGGGAGAGAGTTGGAGAGAGACCAATGTCCCAACCACTGTTGTGTCAGATGCTATGATGCCATGAGCTTCCCAGGAATCCACAGGGAGGTGGTCAGTAAATTCAGTGATGACCCTCCAGGAAACGGGGCCATTCCTCTCAGAGTCCACCCTGCCTTCCCACCAACCTCTCTTTGTTTGCTTGACCCTTCCCACACTGCGGACCCCCAAACCTCACGCATACTACTCCCAGGGTTCCCTCTGTGCCTCCACTAAGTGGCCAGAAGCACATGAGAGGAAGGGTGGCTTGCTGGTCTAGACTGTGGCTCTCAAAGTGTCCTCTGCATAAGAACACATGCAGGAATGGCATCCACAATGACCCTGGTGGATCTCTGTTCTCTTCCCCACCTCATGGCCTGCAGTAGACAGGTCTTTTAGCACCCCTTGCCCTCACTTTTCCACTTGCTGTAAACTGCCCTATAATAGCCACTGCCCTGATGGTTTAGGTCTCCATGCGGGCCTTGGCTTCCGGCTTCCCATAGCATTTGAGAGTAGCAGTCCCTTAGGCAGCAGGCCAATGGTGCTGCCTACCCCTGCCCCCATCCCCACCCCCACCCCAGGGTACTGGTTTTTGCTCTGTGCTGGGCTGTGTTGGGAGGTTCTGCGGGTGGTTTGCAGGTCCTGGGCTCCAACCTGGATGCACACTTATTTAGCTTACTCTCATAATTGTAGTCTCCTTGCAAATCTTTTCCGTTCTGAATTCAGATGACGCTGCAGCCCCAGCATTGGAGACTCAGCCCCAAGGAGATGAAGAAGGTAAGCAGATGATGGGGAACTGGGTGGGGAGCAGGGAAGGGGGCTGTCGGGGGCTGGGAAGTGATGCCGAGCCGCTCTTGGTGTGATGCCACTCACAACTAGACACACAAAGAAGGCACTGCCCGCCGTCCCTCACTCGTGAATCTAGAAAGACATTCTACACGCAGGAAGATAGCCACCCAGGATGGACAGGAAAAAGCCCGGTCAAGCAACACAGAAGCGTGCTTCTGTAGGATGCACAGGGGTAGAGATGGAGAGCAGAATGAAGACCCTAATAGTGGGTGATATGCCAGTTCCTTCCTCCCGCGCACGTGTGTGCAGTGCAGAGAGTGACGGACAGGCCCCATGCTTGACCCTAGTGGACTGTAGATGTGAAGAAATCAGGTTGGATGTCTTCATCCTGATGTAGAACAGTCCAGTGGGGTGGCCGTGAGAGCCCGCTCCCGGGGTCGTAAGGTTCCATTGCTTCTCCTGGTTATTTTCCCACATTGCCACAGGGTTCTGCTGAGAAAAATTCCTTGGAAGTCATTTTATTAACAGAAAATGTATGTGTTCAAAATGGTGTGTAATAACAGGTACCGTTTTTCCTACTCACGGCTGGTCTTTATGATACCGTGGCAAGGCTGGATCTCTCACGTTTACCTTTAACAGATTGTCTGTAGCATTGCTCATGTTCTGAAGTCAAATGGGATCAGTCTTCGGGGAAAACGTGTATGAAATGCACATTAGAAAACACACACACACACACACACACACACACACACACACACACACCACACCCCTAACACGCGACAAGAGTACAGAATCCTACATGCTTTCCAAATAAGAGCAGTGGCTAGTGTGTATTAGGGCTGCTTTGGGATCTGCCATGTTAACTTTCCATCCTGGAGAACCCCAGTTCACCCATAGGAATGCAGGGCTGCCTATCCCACATGGAAGGGGCTTCAAAGCCAGGCAGTGTGCAGGGTCTGTGTTTTCAGGGCCGCATATAGCCAATCACATTTGGTAATCGATATTAAGAGGCTGCTTTCCTCAACCATGTGATGTGAAAGATATTTTACATGTTGTCTTATTTTATGTGGAATCATTCAGCTGTGTTAAGAGAGCCTCATGTTAAATGAGTGACTATTTTGACTTCGTGGGATGTATTTGTGCGTCAGGCTGCTTCCTACCTCCCCCTGTTTATTCCCTCCGGTGGCGATGTTGAGAGACAACCCAGGGTTTCCTGTATATTAGGCAATTTGCTATACCACTGAGTTACAACCCCAGCTCACACTGGAGTGTTTTATAACACCTAGAACCTGCCTTTATCCAAACATATTTTAGTTACACGTTCAGATTAAGAAAAAAAATACATTTAAATTTTTCTATTATTGGTCCCTTGGCCATGTGCGTTTGACCATTTCTGACTGTTTCTTTTTGAAAGGTGCAGTGGACATTTATTTATTATCCTGGGAGGGGAATTGGAGCCCTTGCTGAATTCCTTCGCTGAGAGACTCCATGCTTCCTGACGAACTGTCTACCTTATCGTTTCTCTAGATATTGCCTCGCGCTACCCTACACTCTGGACCGAGCAAGTTAAGAGTCGGCAGAACAAGACCAATAAAAATTCAGGTAAATTGGGACCTGGCGTCAGTCTGTACGGGAGTATTTAATTCAGGAGTTTTGCCTTCTGCAGGTTTTTCAAACTGTTTTTAAATTAGATTCTCTATATTCTTGGAAGGGATTGTGGACAGCTGTGCAGTGGGCTGGGCAGGCACAGTGGGGCTGGTTGGTGGCGAGTGTTCTTTCTGAGCTGTCTGAACATTTGGCTGTTTTAGGCTAAAGCCTCCAAATGTATGGACTGTACCTGATGCAGGGCAGGGCAGTACTGACAGAAATGACCTTTAACAAGCAAGGGCTTTGACATTTGTAGACAAGCCAAACATCTTGTTAGTGACCACTTTGTTCCGGGAGTTTAGGAGCTCAAGTGGGTGGATGTCCCACTTGCTTCCTCTGGCCTTTTGTAAAATCTGAAGCTGTCCTCTGGGTTAGGGGATAGGCAGTCAAGGAAGGTCAGGGTGACCACAGGAATTTCCTGAGATTGACCTTGAGCCCAGAGATGAGAGGCAGCTACTCCCAAGGGCATCCTGGCACAGAGTGCTCACGTCTGGGCTGTACGCATCTTTTAAAGTACATTTTATATATGATACAGTAGGGATCTAAGAAGCGTCACAGCTCGGAAGAGAAGAATCTATGTGTGTCTATATCCAGCACAAAGAGGACTGACTATCCAAACCCTTTGCAGAAAAGCAGGGGAGAGACCTCCTCTCAGAGATGATAGCTAGGGAAAGGCGAAACTGAGTTCACCTCGGGAGAGAGGCAAAGGCATTTGTGTCACTCCTGCAGAGTATTCTACCTAGAGTCCAAAGCCTTGAGATAATGAACAATGGTTTTTCTGTCTATGCAGCAGCTATGGTAGCCTCCACCTACATGAACACCAAGATAGACTTCAGAGATACCTATCCAGTAGTCTGGTTTGAGCCTATGGACTCCACGAAATGGGCTTTTTCACTCAGGATTGGAGGAGCCAAAGGTCCTGTTCTGGGCTCCACACCAGGTGTGGCAGCAATGGCTGCCTCTTGTTTTCCCTACCCTTACAAGGACACTGAGATATTTCAGAAGTTACTGCGGGGCCAAACGGGAGCCACATGGACCTCAGCTAAACCACCCAAGTGGTACTTACCAGGATCAGAATGGAGTCCGGCTCTCCATTTTCCTACCCCCTGGAAGCTCTGAAAGGCTATAGCTATACCGTATAGTAAAGGCGCTATGGTGAGCAGAGGCTATAGCTATACCGTATAGTAAAGGCGCTATGGTGAGCAGAGGCTATAGCTATACCGTATAGTAAAGGCGCTATGGTGAGCAGAGGCTATAGCTATACCGTATAGTAAAGGCGCTATGGTGAGCAGAGGCTATAGCTATACCGTATAGTAAAGGCGCTATGGTGAGCAGAGGCTATAGCTATACCGTATAGTAAAGGCGCTATGGTGAGCAGAGGCTATAGCTATACCGTATAGTAAAGGCGCTATGGTGAGCAGAGGCTATAGCTATACCGTATAGTAAAGGCGCTATGGTGAGCAGAGGCTATAGCTATACCGTATAGTAAAGGCGCTATGGTGAGCAGAGGCTATAGCTATACCGTATAGTAAAGGCGCTATGGTGAGCAGAGGCTATAGCTATACCGTATAGTAAAGGCGCTATGGTGAGCAGAGGCTATAGCTATACCGTATAGTAAAGGCGCTATGGTGAGCAGAGGCTATAGCTATACCGTATAGTAAAGGAGCTATGGTGAGCAGAGTTTCCATGGTGACCAGCTACTAGTTCAAGGGTGGGTTCTGAGGGCTGTGGTTCCCAGTGGTTGGGTGATCTCAAGTCTCCCCTCTTAGGTCAGGTTGTTGTGGCTTTAATTCCAGTCGCCTGCAGGCAGTCCTGTCTGGGTAATAGCCAGGGACTGGCCCTCACCTATACCACTGAAGGGCTCCAGGCTGCAGCTCCTGCTTCAACAGTTGGACTGCTCTCCCACTTGCTGTGCAGAGTAGGCGTTGGATGTCTCTCTGCCTTGTTTATTTTTAAATGCAGAGTGGCGGTGTTGAGTATCTGCTTTTTCTCTCTGTCCCTGGCTCTTCCAGCCGCTCTAGAGCCCGACACTGAGCCTCTGCAGACCTCCAGGGGAGAGTGCTTCCTGCCCTCAGTCTTGCCTCTCTGCAGACTGCTGAGCGCAGGCTCGCCAACATCTTACTGTCTTTCTGGATTTTGCACAAGCTGGAGAAAACAGAGGCCTGGGTTGTATCATCTTTGGACACCTCCTCCCCTTCCCTCTGCCTGTCCCTCCTCAACGGTTAAACACTGCTTTGGCTTATGTCCAAGAGAACCCTTGATGGTCACCATGTCCTGTGGTTTTATGGGACCCCCCTCAGTGGAAATATTTCCTGCCTTATTCGGGATTGATAACTTTTGCTTTATTGCATATATTAAAATGAATGCCAAAAGATAATTATCTTTTAATTCTGCTTTAAATCAAGCTAAATTGCACTCCCTGGGGGAAAATCATATGAGTTACATTTCATTTTGTAACTTCTAGGTTTTTCCTTTTGTTTTTTATTTTTGTTTGTTTTTTTTTTCAAAAGCAAACTTATAAAACCATCAAAATACCATTTAGACTCTTAAGTTCTAAAGCTTTGGTCATTTGAAGAGATCATAATACATAAATTACATAATTCCCGTTAAGTGTAGCTGTGACCATGCATGATTTTTAAAATGTTCATTATCCTGCTAAAAATAAATGTACATGGTGGGAGTTGATTTAATTTTCCTAACTATATGGGGGAGGGGGTATGTTAATTTCAAACATGCTTAACTCTCAGATTTCAATGTTCAATCAAACTGTAAATGATCAGAGTATTCAAAGCTCCAAAGTTAAAAAGGCAATGAAACCGAGCAGACCCTGGGCTAGGCTGCTTGGAAACTTGCGAATGCATCTCCAGGTAGAGAAGAAGCACATTTGACTTTATTCTCTGAAGAGAGACGAAATTCAGCTCGCCGTCGAGTCGCTGGTGCAACAGGGGTTTCCTGTGCAAGGGGAGCTCTAGAGCAGAAAGGATGTGGCGTTGGTTGCGCATCAAGCAAGGGACTCCAATTACACATGGTATAATGTCATTCTTGAAACAGTCCCACGAGCCTGGAGCTACCGGTCTCCACGGCAAGCGCATGTTTCTGAATCCTCCGTGGATGCTCAGCCCAACCCAGAACGTAGATCTCTCCTGCTGCTTTTGGCAGAGAAGATGTGAGGATTTCCAAAGATGGCTGGGTGTGGGAGGATAGGAAGTAGGGTCGCTCAGGCTGACAGAGGACTGAGCTGTGCAGACCTCTGAATGTACCTGCCTTAAATGTGTATTTCCTGCTAGTGTTTCTCTGCTGCCTGGCTGGGGTCAGAGCTGAGTTCTGACTCTGGCAGATACAGAATAGAGGGGTTCTGACTCTGGAAGAAGCCCCTGGACACAGAAAACAGGCCTCATGTATGAGAGCTGAAAAGAGACAGGATTCTCACTGAAGACTGTATTAGCCAGACCCTGTGATCCTCCTCAAGGAACTAGAAGAATGGCAGGCATCTGATAAGGAGGTGCATTGTGAAGGCTCGATGAAGGTCAGAAAACAGCTGTTTCCAGATGTGCATGGGAGTTCTTGGACTTCAAAGCCTGAGGCGGCACGCTCATTCTCCTGAGCAACGCCAACCTAGCTGAGTCCTTCTTCCTAACAGACATCAGGGCTACTAGGGCTTATCATACTCCAGGCCTCAGGAAGCAAAGAAAGTGAGAGGCTCTGGGCTGAGGTAGCATCTTACCGTGGGATCCTGACAGAGCCTGTGGCCTCTTGGATTTGTAGCTGTACATGTGTCTTCTGCAGATGCTGGTAGAGGCTACTAGGACCTCCTCACCTAGCCTACTTCTTACAGATAGTTCCAGAGAAATACATGGGCCTTAGCATCAGCCTTGCTGATTCATTTTAAGCTCTTTCTTTCTCCCTGTCCCTGTCCCTGTCCCTGTCCCTCCCCCTCCCTCTCTCCCTGTCCCTGTCCTTGTCCCTCTCCCTCTCCCTCTCCCTGTTCCTGTCCTTGTCCCTCTCCCTCTCCCTCTCCCTGTCCCTGTCCTTGTCCCTCTCCCTCTCCCTGTCCCTGTCCCTGTCTCTCTCCCTGTCCCTGTCCTTCCCCCTCCTCCTCTCCTTCTCCCTGTCCCTCCCTCTCCTCCTCTTTCTCTCCCTCCCCTTCCCCTCTTTCTCCCCCTTCCACCTCTCCTTCCCCCTTCCCCTCTCCTTCTCCCTCTCCCTCCCCCTCCCTCTCTTCCTCTCCCTCCCCCTCCCCCCTCCCTTTCGCCTCTCCCTCTCCCTCCCACTCCCCTCCCCTCCCCGCTCTGTGTGTGTGTGTGTGTGTGTGTGTGTGTGTCTCTGTGTTAAAATTTATGGACCACCAAGAACACAAACTCGCTCTTACTGGTGTGAAGTTGTGAATATTCTCAAATGTTTCTAATACTCACGCTAGGCGTGAAGCATAACACTGCTCTCAGGAAGGCTCTGAGACAAGGCTGATGCATTCTGGGTACAGGTCTGACACAAGGTAAGCATACAGTTCACCCTATTCCACGAGTCACCCGTGTGCTTCTTTGACTGTGTTCTTCGAAGCTTGGTGGTTATCTCTGGGATGCATTGATTCACTTGGCTTTTCTTTCATTTCTTCTCGGGGACCCCCGCTCTGTCGTTGGTGTGGATCAGTGTTGGTCACTGGGGCCCTTGAGCAGGAATTGGTGAAGCTGCTGCTCGTAGTTCAGAAGTCTTTGTGGTCCCCAAGGGCAGCAGGTCTCAGTTTTATAGAAACTGGTGACATTGAGTTGATCATTGAGAGTAGAATTTGGAATTAATCCGGGCAGTCCAATGGTCAGCTCCTTCCTTCACTGTAATGGATTGAAAGTGGTGTCAACAGCCATTGTGAGTGGCAGAGATGCCAACGCTGCCGTTTACTAATGGGCGTGCTGCGTTGGACCTCCTTCCACGAATGCCATTAGAGTTCTCCTTCACATTGGCATCTGCTTTGATCTGACAAATCTGCCTGGAAACTCGAGGGGTGGGGGGCACCACGATGTTCCCAAAACTTTGTTTAGCTTTTCTGGGGCTTAGGGGTTTAGAAAAAAAAATTTCCCTTGAGTACTCTTCAGAAGCAAATTTTAATATTGTTTATTATTTTGCCTTGGCTGCTCATGTGAGAGTCCATAGATATCCCAGCCCCTGGGCTTAAAGAGTGGAGATTCGTCCTCAACGGCCGGAGCTAGGGCTGAGTCTGTGCAGTGGAACTGGCAGAGTTGGTCTCTTGCAGATTCTCTTTGACTTGCAACAGAGACTCTCTGCCTCCTCACAGGAATGGCCCTCTGATCGTTTCAGGTGTCCCTCTTTCTGTCTACTTGCTTAATTGGAAAACTTGTTTAATTCTCATTTGAAATGTCCTGTCTCCAAACTCTCTCATATGAGGGTTCAGTGTATGAATTTCTGGGAGACACACATCAGAATCATTACTAATGGGGTGACTCAGACTTGAGTAGAAGATTGGCGTGGAGATGGAGCCCCAGTTGTTGCTGTTACATACGTAGTCCAGGAGTCTAGTTCTGAGTAAGAGTGAGTTTGTGCAGCAGGTGAGAGGGACTCGAGTCTTGGCTGCTGGGTGAACTCTCAAAGTTCCTTATGCAGGTTTCCGTTTTTACATGGCAAACACTGACTGAAAGCAAGGATTCCCCCAAATGTAGCCATGGTTTCCAATCACAGGTATTATGTATAAAAGATGGCCATTCACCAACAATACTTATTGGTTATGAAAACCAGTCAAGCATAAGACTGTGCTAATACACTAAGAAAATGTGCATGTGTTTTCGGAAACCACAGTAGCATGTCTGTCTGGCACTTCAGCCAGAAGGATGCTCCTTTCCAAAGTCCCCTTGTCCCCTGGGGCATGTTTTCCTCCTCCATGACTGTAGCTGTGCACACTGGTGAGTCCCAGACTCCAAGTGCCTCCTGTAGTCACAGTGCACAGGAAAGGAAGCTGCACGGGAAAGGAAGTCCTTGAGGTTTTAAGGCATGCCCTTGCAGCAGGCACCTTTAATTTCTGCACCTGTGGATTATTGCATCCACGTATTAATACTTTATAAACGGAAGCGATTAGCTAAGCTAGTAAGTACCGTTTATTAACATTTCGTCACACAAAGCAGAGTCAGTCTGTGTTAATTTGGCATGTGTGACGTGCTTGTCCAGTCAGCCACCTGAGAGAGGAGCGCTGTTGAGAAACATCATGGGAATGTGCATGACAGGAAGAGACCTGGGGAGACATTAAGAAATCCTGACTGGATCCCTCTCCCTCTCACTGCTGTATTACTGCCCAAACCTTCTGAACTTGCCTTGAGAACAAAGTTCTCCAAACTTCTCAGCTAAAAGACATTTTTCTCTTTGCTTGAAAACTTAGAAATCTTGATTTTTTTTTTTTTGGTTTGTCATGACTCTGATCCAAGAAAAAAAATGATATTTTATTTTAGAAGACAATTAAAAAAAAATACAATACAGCAAATACAATGCTTGCTTGCTTGGAAATCACTTTACTAGTTTAAGTTGTTTTTTCCCTAAGTTAAATATTTTTTAAGCTAAATTTTTCACCCAAATACTGACATATTTTGTGATATCCAAGGTTACCCCTATAACTTTTGTGGACACAACTTGTTCCCGTCAAGTTATACATGAAACGAAATTTTGGGTTGATGCAAAAGTTAATAAACAAATTACTTAAGATATTATACGTACTTCTTGTTTTGCTGTTTGAAAGTTAGTACCTTTTATTTTCTGTTTTTCTTTGCCATAATTTATAAATCCATACTGACATTCCACAGATACCCTGTGCAGTACTGAAAGCCTGTGGGGTTTCTAGAATATGTGGTCAAATTTAATAGTTTGAAGAAAGGGACCACGCCCCCGCCACACATAGACACACAGACCCACAGACACACCACACACACACACACACACACACACACGCACGCACGCACGCACGCACACACACACACACACCAAAGAACAGTGTCAGGAGGCCAGTGGTACCTACACCCAGACACCAGTGTTAAGGCAGGGCTGAACAGGACTTCTCTTTAGGTGTGAACTAATTTATTTTTACATCATCTATACTTTATTTTGTAGGCAGCTTTAGCTTTCTAGCCACATTGTCCCAATAACAGAACCACTGGTCTCCCCACTGTCTGTGTTCCACATCCCCAGAACTAACATGGATACATACCTTGTGGCCACCAGGCACCTGTGGTCTGTCTGCTGTGCTCACTGTTTTGACAGGCCTCTTATATTTATAAATGTGCAGTAAAGTTTCTCAGTACCATTTATTATTTTTTTTCATGATAGCTCACTTTTTAGCATGGACTATTCTGTTGTGGGGATGTTCACTGTTTTGTCTGTTCCCCTTCTGACTTTCTTGGTTGTGTCCAATTTGGGGCAATTATGATTTAATCGTCAATAAGTGTTCATATTCAAATCTGTGCAGTTTTATAGTCATGCGACCTGGCTCCTCATGTAGGTACAGAGTTATAATGGATGTCTGCGTTTGGCTTTGTTTCCCCCCATAGATATGGCATTCTGAAGTCCCACTTACCACGGTGAAAGCCATGGTTTGAATGAGAACAGCCCCCGTAGGCTCATAGGTTTGAATACTTGGTCCCTAGTTGGCAGAACTGTCTGGGAAGGATTAGGAGATGTGCACTTGTTGGAAGAGGTGTGTCACAGGAGAAGGACTTGGGAAAGGCTCCTCTCACCTTCACTGTTCTGTCTCCTGCTTGTGTATCATGATGTGAGCCCTTGACTGATGTGTAACCACCCATCTCTGTGCCTTTACCCTGCCATCGTAGACTCACTCTCTGCAACCATAAGTCCAGTTAAACTCCATCTTTTAATAACTTGCTTTGGTCATAGTGTTTTATCACATTATCTGTGATAGACAGACCTGGCCATGGTGTAGTCTTTTGACAAATATGGAAAACTTTGGGATGTTGGGTTAGAACGGCAGAGTCAACTATACCCTATGACAGAGACATAAAGTTATAGGGTTTGGAGTTTGTCCTGCTGGGTTTCTGTCTTGCCTTGCTCCAATACTGACTCACCACCATGCCTCGATTTCGCCTTTTAGGCATGGTAATGTATATTTGGTGCCAAGTATGTTTGAAAGTATATGATTTGCCTCTTGATTTTACAGTGTGTGTGTGTGTGTGTGTGTTATAATTAAGAGACTGCCTTAAGTCTCAGAAGAGACTTTGGACTTCAAACATTTTAGTGGTGTAGAAACTGTGAAAACCTATAGGGAGTTTTGAAGCTGGTCTAAAACCTTGCATTATGATATGGCTGTGAGCCTCTGTGGACCAGGGGTGGAGTGTGGAGGTCTGGGTGGGAATGCTACCCTCTGTGTCCTCTTGTGTCCCCCACAGACTCTAACCTTCTGGAACTGTGAAGTCCAGTTAAACTCTTTCTTCTGTAAGTTACCGTGGTCCTGGCAGTAGAAAGGTAGTTATGACAGGGTGTTAGTCTCATGGTCCATCCTTCAGCAGCGTTTGAGGCTGTCAGCCTTCGGGGTTCAGTTGTTTTCATGGGGGTGTGACTATACATCCTAATCATTTTAACCTCAAACCCCTGACAGCTCTGGAGCCCAAGAAATGCCCCAGGTTCACTTCACATCTGGGTATGTTCCTTGGGTGAGGTGTCTGTTCAAATTTTTCATTTGAGTTATTTCCTTTCTTACTGTATTTACATGATCTTTATAAGTTGAGGAGGTGTCCTGTAAATATGTTCTCCCTCCATGTGACCTCTTTCATCTGCTTTGTGGCATCTTCCTACGAACAGATGTGTTGGGTGCATTGAAGTCCAGCTTATCACTTGATTCCATGATTATGGCCTGGTTGCATCTGAAAGTCAGACTGCCCCACTGTGAGTCAACAGTCCACCTTGTTTTCTCAGCCAGGGTTCCTTAGATATACTACACTCAAAAGCCATGACCCCAGATACATACATATATGTATAACACAGAAGTTAAAATAAAACATTTACTAATTTCATATTGAAATTTACCTTAGCACTATTCTTCAATGTGAATATAATCTTACTATTTATTAAAGATAAAAGAAAACTTGCACACTAATGCCATGGATATGGTAGTTTAGTTTTACGTAGAGTCTTGGCTGAACATTTGATATTGTGGAATGTAGAGCACCTTAATGTGTTTCTGAGATGATCAATATTCTGATTTCGCAATTGTTAATGCTGAGAATATTATTGTTTCTCATAAACACACGGTACAAAATGTCAGAAGTATGCATTAGGCCGTTTCTGACATATGGCAGTCTTGAACCTGAGCTGAGGTGTTTCGGGGAGTGTTTGTTGATGTTGTTGTGGTATTAGAGTGTTTTAGGGTTTCTGTTGCTGTGATGAAACACCATGAGCCAAAGCAAGTTAGGGAGAAAAGGGTTTATTTGGCTCACACTTCCATGTCACATGGTTCATCACCAAAGGAAGTCAGGGCAGGAGCCTGGAGGCAGGAGCTGATGCAGAGGCCATGGAGGGGTGCTGCTTGCTGACTTGCTCCTCATGGCTTGCTCAGTCAGCTTTCTTATAGAACCCAGGACCACCAGCCCAGGTGTGGCCCCACCTACAATGGACTGAGCCCTACCTTATTTAAGATTATTTAATTAATCACCACTTAAGAAAATGTCCTACAGGCTTGCATACAGCCTGATTGTTTTAGAGTTTCTATTGCTGTGATGAAACACTATGGCTGAAGCAACTTGGGGAGGAAAAGGTTTATTTTAGCTTTCCCATTACTTGCTTTTTGTTACATCACTTAATTAGTTGATTAAAGTGTGTATGGGAGTATGTGAGTCTCTCCCTCTTTCTCTCTTCCTCTCTCTCTCTCTCTCTCTCTCTCTCTCTCTCTCTCTCTCTCTCTCTCTCTTTCTCCTTTGTGCACCTACACATGCATGCATATAGCACATATATGCCAGGGCATGGGTATGTCGTTCAGGGCACAACTTATCAGAGTGGGCTCTCTGCTCCCACTACATGGGTCATGGGGTTCGGCTCCATCAGGCTTCACAGCAATCGCTGTCACCCACTGAGCCATATCATTAGCCCTTTGTCTCATTTTTCAAAGCCACTGCTTTAGACAGGTAGAACCTCTGAGAGGCTGAGCCACTGTCTGATCTTCTAGCAATCACTGCGGTGGGTGAAGTCACTGGTCTCAATGCTGGATGTTTCTGTGCAATAGAAGATGTTCAGATTTCCTTCGTTAAGTCCCTGGACGCAAAACAAAACCACCACACTTTTCCTTAACTTCCTTCAGATAAAGCCAGTTTCCTAATTCCACAGAATTTTCAAAGAGCATTTCTTATTCTTAGGCAATGTGGTGCTCTTCTCGCTAACTCCTAAAGGTCCTGGGGCAGAAGGCTCAGAGCTGGGGCCGGGTTAACTCACTCACTTGATGAGACTGTTTCCCGGGCAACTGTGGCAGAACACGCAATGCTGCTGGAGCCCCACCTCTGAGGGGGACTTGACAAGAGAGGGTTGGGCCTGGCAAGCACCCTGAAGAGTCAGGCTTTACAAGGTCAGAGTGAAGATGAACAAAGTTTCTCAGACTCTGAGAACTGCTTTGACATTGGTGTGATACCCCGAGGGGTGGGAGAGCAATGGGATTTCAACACAGGGTCCTTTGCTAGACACAGGGACTATGGAGTTTCACTGTGGCATTTCCTTAGCAGACTTTAGAACACACGGGAGTCACTAGAAAGAGGTCAGAAGAAGAGACCGCCATTTTGTAGCTTCTCACAATCAAGGCATGTATGACCAGCCTAGAAAATCTGTGTCTTTGGTTTGGTACGATGCTTCTTTCCTCTGTCAAGGTCCAGAATCAATGCTTTGGGCTAGAGCCAATTTGCTGCTCAAAGTTAGCTCTAGTTTTGTGTCTAGAGAACCTGGATCTAGGTATTTTATCCAACTATTTATTTGTTTGGTTGGTTGGTTGGTTGGTTTTTTTGTTTCTTTGTTTTATTTTGTTTTGGAAGTATAGTTTTTGGAATCACTTTGCCTAGTTTGTCTTTGAGGGGTGCTTTTGGAGAGGGAGTTGTTGGCAGTTTGGCTCTATCCCAGGATTGTATACCCACACCAATTTCCTACTTTTTCACATCTCCTGCGGGGTGCCAATCTTGTAGGAACCTGGGCCTCCTCGCTGATGGAATACAGGGTTCTAACCTACACCTCCTTCTGTCCTGAGGATTACAAAGAGCACATGTATGATTAGTACCACCCTGCCATGTGATAGTGATGACCTTGTCTCTAACATAATATATTATGTGAATCTCTCAGGGTTATGCTTTACTGTCAGTCACAACCACATCCTGAGCACAGGAAAAGCCAAACACTGGGATCCAATTTTTGGTATTTTTTTTAATGAATATTCAAGTAAGTTTGCACCGTCTGATCCGAGGTTTCTGGGTACCTCTTCCACCCTGCTCATTCTCCTATGTCATTGCTAGCAAATCCCGTTCTGAATTCTTTGTTTCCCCTTGACTTCTTTGATCATTTCATATAGGTTTTGTGTAATTGGAAAGAGAACCACAAGAGATTCCATGACTGATGAGGACAGCGTGTATAAGAATTAAGCACTGTAATCATTCTAAGGGGGGTGGGGGGTGGGGGGAGAAAAGCCACATGGAGAAACCTTTGGCACACGAAAACGCCACTGATTTCAGCATGATCTCAGAGCTCCTCAGAAACTCAAATTATGGGGCCTTACCTCCCCCAGACCTGTGGGTCAGAAACCTGGGCAGGAAGTGGGTAGCCTCAGAGCAACTCTGATGTTCTATGGGCTTCCTGCTGGCGCCTTTCTTTGAGGTCACTGGGTGTTGTCACTGCCACCATGGCACGAGTCATGAGTTGAATACTCATGGTTAGTAATGCTCACGAGGTTGGAAACCAAGTCTGTGTGAGAGAAGATGATAGATCCTGGGGTTTCATGTATACTTAGGCTGCCGCCCAACCTGACGCCACCCGTGACCTGCCGCCCTGCAGCCTTGCCGTGAATCTTCCTGTACATCCCTGTTCCCACCCATACTGCCCTCTTCACACACCCTGCCTGGGTCCCTTGTCCACACCTGCCCAGATCAAACCCCTCACCTGTGATGTGTGCTGGCAGTCAGGAATTGCAGACAACCAAGAGGGAGGAGGTGCTTCCCGAAACAAGTCCTGGAGGTGAATGAGACATTTTCTGAGAGTCTAGAAAATGTCTTAGGAAGATATGAAGAAGCCCGAAAGACTTGGGTCCTAACCCCTGATGCACATGGTGGGTGACTGCACACTCAGCAGAATTCCAGGGTAGCCAGCATGGGCTGCTACCACCAGGGTGGCAGTTTATCTCTCTATATCTGCTAATGCAGGGTTTCCGTTGAAGGCTGAGAGTGTGTGCAAGCGGGGTTCTTGTGTTTCCAATCCTTCGCTTGGTGGACTTCCCAATGTAACGGCAGAGGCCCAAGAACCAGGTGCCTGCACAGGTGGTGCTGAACCTGTGTAGGCCTCATTCTGCACACAGGCCTAGGCAGTTGTTGGCTGTGTGAAGGCCAGTGTGTTGCCCCAGGTTGTCCAGTAAGAGAGAGTTTCCCGATCCATGAGCAACTGCAGAGCCCAGGCAAATGGCAAGGAAAGATCAAGCTTGTCATTTACTCCTGAGATAAATGAGCAGGATTCCATGAAGTTAAGCTAAGGGATAGGGAGATGCCCTCAGTGTACTGCAGGAAGGAGTGTCGGGCTCAAGGTGTAAGGCACAGGTTCGGGCTTTCCAGAGGCTTGTGTGTTTGCCAGGGTGTCCCACAATGCTATCCCATCTTCCAGCCTATAGACGCTTCTACAGTTCCAGCCTTCAAACTTGTGGTTGTGACAGCCACCAGGAATTTGGCATGGGTCATTGTAGGTAAATTAAACCAGTGGACACACATCAGAGCAGCGAGCAGGTTGCAAGGACAGGTGTGCACACAGTTGTGTGTGTGTGTGTGTGTGTGTGTGTGTGTGTGTGTGTGTGCAGGGAGGTCAGGCTAGCAGTGATAGCAGAACTTCAGGGAGCCCCACTATGATGTTCATCATGGAAGCCCAGGAGTTCATAATTCTGGCCTCCTAGACTGTAGGACAAGTCCAGAGGAAACAAAGTTATATCTAAGTTGGATCTCATGGTGTGATTTTACGTTGGCTTTTTTATCCAAGTCCCCTGGACACAGAACTGAACAAGAGTGAACCCCCCCCGCCCCGCCCCGTGCTGCTCTCCTTTTGATTTCTTAATGAAAACCTTCTCTCTAATAAAACGAGCACTTTTGGTCTCTCAGAGCCACCATACATATAGGAAGTGTGCAAACAGGAAGTTGAACCTGGAGACGATGGCAGGCCATGCCTCATTGGTACTCTACAGTTCATGGGGAGACTCCGTGGCTCACTGGAGTGTGGTGAAGGGGAACAGCATGTCCTCTTGTGAGAACACAAAGCAAGAGTGGGTGTGCATGTGGACTGCGTGCTGGGCAGGCAGCTTTACCCTTTGTGGCTACTCTGACTCATCAAATATGAGGTGCTACCCATCGTGAGAGATGCCAAAACAGAAGAAGAAGCTTTAGGTGCTTATGTAGTAACAGACTTAGTTTAATTGCACCTGTAGAAGTATCTATAGGCTGGAAGATGGGATAGCATTGTGGGACACCCTGGCAAACACACAAGTCTCTGGAAAGCCCAAACCTGTGCCTTACTACCCACAGTAGACACTGCTCTGGAGAACCTCCCCACGAAGATGTCTGCTGTTTTGAGCCCTCCCATGACTCTCACTTCTTCAGACTTTCTTACAAGTGGACTTAAGAGAATGTTCTTTCAATTCTGAGGTGTCCTTTTAAAAATTAGCACAATGGTTTTGAGGTTCGGCCTTGATTCGGTCGGTCGTCCCTCTCTGTGGGATATGCATGAACTATATGTTATTGCATGCAGCATATTTTATCTGTGCATTTTTTCAATTCATAGATAGTTTTAAGAAGCAGGTCAGGACTGTTGGGAAGATGCCATGTCCATCTCTTCTTTGACCGTTTCATGAATGTGTGCTTTAATTTCTCTTGGAGTGTCCAGAATGGGATAGTGACCTCAGCGCTTGCTAGACTGTGAGGAGGCCCTGCGAGGCTCCAGGTCCTGCACTTCCCACCAACATTTGGTGTCCGTGTGCTTAATTTGGACCACGCACACGTGTGACATCTCAGCGCGGTTGTAGTCACCGAATCATGATGACCTCTCTTTTAGCGTGTATTGTTCAGTCCATGGCTTGCTCTCTGAAGTCTCGGTGAGTTTTGGATTGGAATATTTGCGGTTTTATTGATGAGAAGAGATTGAGGTCTTTGACAGAACTGTGTTAGGAACAGTTCTCCATCTGTGGTTGCGTCTTACTTTTTAATTGCGTCTTCTGGTGATTGTTTTAAATTTTAATGACATCTAATTTGCCCAGTTTTTCTTCTGTGGTTAGTCTGTCCTAAAGACATGGTGGGGCGCTCTTAATATGTGCTTTTTAGTCAGCACATTGCAGGTTGGATATGCATGTCTCATACTGTGCCCTGTGGCTGTATTTTCTTTAATTGGCATGCAGTTCTTCTGACGTTCTACCGTCATTTCTTGGGAAACGTTACGCTTCCCTGTGAATAGCTCTGGTCCCTTGTCAGTACCAGCGCAGGCAGATAGCCTTCTCCACTCTTTTACTTAGCCGTCTCATCCCACTGCCTGGGTTGGTGGGTTGATATCATCCTTTCAAACATGGCAATATTAGCTCCAAAACCTTGGAGCAATGCTTCAGATGTCATTTAAGTCTTTGGAATTAACATATTCATTTTGAAGTCCACATGTTAGTTTCCATCAAAGTCTGGATTTTGATAAGAAATATGTTACATCCACTAATTAATTTAGAGAACGTGACTTTGTAATGTTATAAATGTTAATGTTTACAGTGTTTTGCTACCCAGCTACATTCTGTACCTCTCCATTCAGTTACATTTTGTTTTTAGTAATGGTATTTTTAAATATCTTGTACCTTTCATTATGAACTTATTTTTAGGTGTTTTAGTTTTGATGTTATTACAAATGACATTTAATTTTCTTTATCTTTTCCATCATTTATTCAGAGTATATAAAATATAAATAATTTTGTACATTCACTGGCAGGTTTTTTTCCCCTTTATGGATGTTTTAGGATATTTTATGTATACAACACTGCTACGTGTATTTAAAGACATTTTTATTTCTTTAATTTCAGTCTTTATTTCTTTTTTATTTTCGACTCTGTTGCCTTGCCTGGAATCTCTCATAGAATGCTAAATAAAGGAAGGTCATTTCCACTTGATGTCAACTGTGGATATTAAAAGAATATGTCCTTCTTCTCAGACAAATCTTTTTATATTTCCAGTTTTCTAAGAGTTTTGCCATTTAAGTAATGAAGTTATTCACCTTAATAAAAACAAGACACCTCACCCTTGTGAGACTATTGACTGCCCCCAGATAGAGCCTCTGAAAGGGCCTGCCCTGATGACCTCCGACAGGGTTCTTGAGTGGTACCTGTGAGGCTCTAACCAGCCTCTCCAGTGTTGGGAGACAGTAAATCCTCGTTCCTAAGACACACGTGTGGTTCCAGCGGCTGCTCCTTTCATGAGGTGCTGAGGGAAGTCGGCCATGTCTTGTCTGCTCTGCTGGTGTAGACAAGTTTCCTGGAAGAAGTCTGCTAGGAACAACCCAAGGCTGCTTTCTACAGTGTGGGAAATCCAGAAATCCAACTTCAAGGTGCAGGCACATTTGACTTCCGGAGAAAGCACCTTCTTGAAGTGCCTTCACATGCTAGAAGAGGCAGATGAGTTCCCCCTGACCAGCTCTGGGCTCTACCCTATGACCAATCACCCCAAAGATCCCATTCCATCACCTTAGAGGTGAAGGTTTTGATGTGTGGCTTGGAGACATACACATGCACACAACATATGTATACACACTCACAAACACACATAGGCACACATGCACAGTCATATACACACAAACACATACAGGCGCTCACACACATGCACAAACAGACACTCTCACACAGGTGCGCATGTGTATGTGTGCACACACAGATACACAGACACATACACAAACACACATGCACATGTGTGTGCACACACACAGATACAGACACACACACAGGCACACACACACACACACACACACAGACACACACACACACACACACACACACACACACACACACACACACACACCTACCCTTTATATTAGGAGCAGGAAGTCTCACAGCCCAGTAAATCTAAACTTGGATTCTACTTCTTCCTTTGTGCTTTTCCCATCCTTTTCCTTTTGTGCTGAGTCAAATTTTCAGAAGAATTAATTGAGTTAAGTAATGAAATGAAAAATCAGCCTTTTCACTTGGAAAATTCAGCTATGCTCGATTTCTTCTTCAGACTCAACTTAGAATTAAATAAAAAGATAGAAGCACATAGGAAACAGACCCTCCCAGGACTAATCAGCTGTGGATTAAGGTAAAGGTGACGTTGCATTTGACATCGAGCTGACTCTACAGTGAGTGTTCTGTGTTCCAGGACACCAGAGGGGCCTGTGCAGATCTCTGCAATGGACAGGGCCTGGGAAAAGCTAGGGAGGGGACATGACTACTGTATGATTTGTCTTATTGCTTTGCCTTCTATTCGTGAAGGCCTTACTCACTAAAACACCCTCTGCCTTCACTGTAGCTTATCCTACAACAGAATTTGATTCCATCTTTCCAGTAGCCTTGAATTCCCAAATGCAAGCAGATTGTCAAGGCTGGGCCAGACATCTTCCCTACCCTGACATTCATGCAAACAGGATTTCATCTGCCAATGCAGAGTGGCTTGATATTTTACAATATGTATGCACAACACATTTTAGGGTTTTCTTTAATTCGATCAGTTTCATTTTGCTTATGAGGAACTTTCAAATAGGACATAAATTTCTCATAGGGACATTTCAGAAGTTTTCCATTCCCGTTCCTGTAGATACAGTATGTCCTTGGAATGGAGCACCAAACATATTTTGTGGCCAGATAATCACACTGTATATTCTATGACCTAATAAGAGTTTTGAAAAAGTGCCAACCAAGTCCTAGGTAACGTGAGGAGGGCTGCCCTGAGGAGCTGCCTCGAGCAGCTTGGTTTCTGCTCTCACAGTTTGTTCCATTTACTCTCAGATTCATGGGCCAAACCATTCCACAGAGAAGTGTCAACTGTCTTCACAGAGTTGCATGAACCCTTGTCTTGCTTGGCTCTCCTGAATAGCACCCCAGCTGTAACAGATCTGGGGAGAAGGGCCAGTGATTGTTGCTTTATGTTTCATGCTAGCCTTCTGGTGACAGTTGGGTAAAAGCTTTGTCAAATATCCAGCAATCTGAGGTGTATTTCATTGGCGTATCTGCATATGTTAGTTGCTCATGGAATGCACACAGAAATTGCAGATTATATTACAGTCAAGGCCCAGTGTCTTAATTCTTCTTTCGCTTTCAGTCATGAGAGTTGAACAATCCCCACAAGCTGAGTATATCCTCCATGATGTCTGTCCGGATAGATGCTTAGTTTAGCTTTCTTCTTCCTCATTCGGTAGTCCTTCTGAATAGCGACACAGGGGAAGTATCAGCAAGTTACATAGGTTATAGTTAATCACACACAGGCTGTGACTTTTAGAAATATAGAGACTGCATTTGATGATGTAGTCAGTTCACAGATAGATCCCAGAAACACATACAGTATTGTCCTCAAAATCACCAAGCAAGCCTATATCCATCGATGTGGCTTTCTATTATTTATTGCATCTAGAGACATCAATAGCCATGTAGCGAATGCCAAGTGTTTTTTCAGCACTGGAATCATGAGAAAAGTGACAGTAGACATTTACAAAACAGTCAGACATCCAATTTGCATCTGCAATCTCCTGATCTTTAGAGCATCACCTGGACCAGGCTCCGCCCTCTGTACCACACCTGCTGCTGCAGCTAGGGCAATACTGAGGCACAGATCCTTTCATATCAGCTTCCTCATATCTTCCCCTGACATCTCAGTGCTCATGAACCTCTTGCAACTGTGGGCAGTGCCTTCAGAGCATGCTTAGACTCAATCATCGCTTCTGACTTGCCAAGTTGTAGAGGTTTTCTCTTGGGTGTGGTATACTTGGCTTGACTGGAGTCTTTCCCTGCTGCCTTCTGTCTGAGTGAAACTATATGTGGCCAATCTAGGGTTGATGATGTGTGTGTGTGTGTGTGTGTGTTTGTGTGTGTGCCAGTTTATTTATCTTTTGGCAGATGTACCTTGGATATAAACTAGTGGTGGTTAGACACAAAGAAACTGAATTTCTAGCCTGAGAAGACATGACCCTAACCCTAACCCTAATCCTAACCCTAATCCTTACCCTAACCCTGATTCTAACCCTAACTCTTGTCCTGTCACATAAAACATCCCAACCTCACAACAGGGGGCTGAGGAGGTAAGAAGGCATCACTTATCTGTTCTTGGTCCTGGTTCCCACCGTAGTGCTGGGACAGCACACAACATCACTTAGCTGCGACTGGTCACTGGATTCCCATGCTGGCTCCATGGATCTGCTCACTCCCTGTTTCTTCCTACCCCTGCAGCATCCTCCTGTGACCAGGAGCACCAGTCAGCTCTTGAGGAAGCCAAGCAGCCCAAGAACGACAATGTGGTAATCCCCGAGTGTGCACACGGCGGCCTCTACAAACCAGTGCAATGCCATCCATCAACCGGATACTGCTGGTGTGTGCTAGTGGACACTGGGCGGCCCATTCCCGGGACCTCCACAAGGTAAACTGCACCCCCTTGGGAGCTGGAGGAACGGTTGGGTTCTGGAGCCAGCAAAGCAGAACCTGCCTCCGAGATTCTTTCTACTATGGGTTCAGTTCTTGTTAAACTCAGTGTCACAGTCTGAGTGTGACTGTCACACAGGAACTCTGTCCTCTGTTCTCTGTGCTCCTGCTGCTTAAGAAGAGTTGTTCTGGCCATAGGAGGGAAAGCTTGTTGTTAGCAGTCGTGGGCCATCACGTATGAAGCAGAGAAGGGGTCGACTCTAGGAAAGAACCTTTGGACCCCTTCTTGCTGCTGGCTTTGGCTGAAAGGTTAAATAGTTAAGAAGCCAAGGAAGCCAGATGCCTCAAATTGCTTTCTATAGAATGTAAATATTTGTATCTAGAAATTTTCATTTAAAGAGAAGAATGTGTGAGGGTTGGAGAGATGGCTCAGCCGCTAAGAGCTGTTAAGAGATGGCTGCTCTTCCAGAGAGAGGACGTAGGTTCAATTCCCAGCACCCACATGACAGCTTGTAACTGTCTATAACTCCAGTTCCAGGGGATCTGGCATCCTCATACAGACCAAACATCAATGTATATTTAAAAGAGGGAGGGGAAGGAGGGACACAGGGATGGATAGAGAGAGAGAGAGAAAGAGAGAGAGAGAGAGAGAATATGTAAGGCAAAAGTGATCAATGTTATTCATGGTTTGCTTATGTTTTCTGACAGTTTGAACAAACAGTTATATTCTCCTGAAATACCAGGATACATGTGTTGTATGTCGGGGAGGGGGAAGGTGGTGTCCTGAGTAGATGCACGTACTTGGTGGATACCTGTCAGTAGACGCTTGACAAAACCTTATGACTTTGATTTTTTTTCCCAGACTTATAAATAAGCAAACATCTACTCTCTCAGAGCTGCTAGCTTTGCTCCCTAATTTCACCCTGGGTGCCAGGATGAGCGTTGGAGTGCTCCCTAAATTATTAGCACTCAGTGGGAGGCCCTGGTCAGCGCAGATCTCAAGGGCAGAAGCAAAGATCAATTACTCCGATGGCAATGGCTTCATCAAGACCAAGTCCAACCCATCCCAGCCGTTTCCTAGCCCCTGACTGAGGCCATCTTCCCTGAGGGTCCTGGTTTGGATATTGTAGCAATGCTAGGACATCAAAGCTGATTCTAGCAGTCAAACACCCCTGTCTTCAAGACACTGGAGGACTCTGTATTCCCACTGACCCAGAAAACTGAGATGAAGCGGGGTCACGGGGCAGCCTTAGGTTTAGAGGCAGCACAAGTTGTATGGCTGAGCTAGAATCTCTACCATTCCTGGGGTTGGCTATGGTAACCCGTTGTCCTGTGTGTAGGTAGACAGGGTGAACTTCTTTCTGAGCCGCCTTCCTTGGGGGTGATCTTGGGGGGAGCCTCTAGCTCTCTCACACCATGCATCACTGGGGCACCAGTTGGTTCCTGCCAGCTGCCGGCTTGGCTCCATGCACACTTCTGTCATAGAGGAGAAACATCCCTGGCAAATGTGTTCTGAGTTGGCTAACAGACATCCTTACACAGTCAAACCCAGCACTCCTCCGGATGGCTCCGAAACGGTGAAATCAGCATTCGTAATTCTATTCCCGGAGAACCGGAGAACAGTTTAGATTGCAGCTGAATAGAAAGCCCGGCGCCCTCTTTTCCTCTGTGAAGACTTTTCCCCCTGGATATCAGGCCAAAGAGGCCAACCTCAGGCTCCTGCTTCCGTGTTTGCCTGATTAGAGAACTGTCCTCCCCAAGATTCAGAAAAAGGCTCAACCCGAACCAAACTGAGAGGGCTGCTCGGATGGCCATCTTCCTCTGTATCACACTTTCTTCTACTAAACGAAAGGCAAAAGATGGTTTGGATGCTTTGGGAATGAAGTTCTAGATAGTTGTGATCTGTGTGGATGCTGGGATTCGAACCCACATCCTCTGGAGGAGCAGCTCTTAGCTGCTGAGCTATCTCTCCAGCACCAAGGCAGTTTCTCTTTTTTGACAGTAAGAGTACCCGTCCCTGGGAACTGATGGGCACGCTCAATTGCAGTCTCACCCCTAGGCTGACTCCATCCCAGCCGGAGAAGGGAGCCATTTACAATGGTTCCTTCATTAAGTCCTAGAGCAGAGTCAGGTTCCAGTCTAATAAAGTCTGCTTTCTGAGGACAAGAGACATTGTCACCTATAGCATCTGACAGCCCTATCACATGTGATACCAAAGTGGAGAGCTGTTCAGAGGCGGGCAGGGGCAGGTGGGATCCCAGCTGGTCCCTGCCTGACCAGCCTTTCTAGACAGGGGAAAGATGACCCTACGAGGCAGAGTGGTGTGAGGGATGTGGGGCATTCAGCTAGAGCAGGGAAAGTAGTACAGAGGGCAGAGCTTTCGGGCTCAGGTCTAGGGTCACACGTCCCACAACAGCCCTGATGGACAGGGCTGACTGGAGTTGAGCCCTTGCTCATTGGTGCTGAGAACATGTCCCAGCTTCCCTTCCTTCCATCTCCTGTCAGTAAACACTGGAATGATTCGAGCATCCAGCATAGTGCTGGAGGACGAGGATTTGGTGGATGCAGAGGATGGACATCATGACTTCCTGAGGGAAGGGGGTGGTGGTGACAGAACGGGCCCATGGCTAAGCCTGCATGAAGAAGTGTTTTGGATGACGATTAATCTGGAGGGTATTGAGCAGGGACTTGGGGCACAGAGTAACAGAGTAGCTGAATGTGGCCTCTGAGACCGTAACACTGTAGTCAAACAGCAGGAGTCCCTTGGGGAGGGAGCAAGGTGTGAGGGCCACAGAGTGATGCCCAGCACACTTTGGGCAGAAGACAGAGCATCACCAGGCAGCCTTCGCACAACACTGAGCAAGACAAGTGTGGCTCAAGCCACCAGGGACGCCCCGACTTGCACTTGCCCTAGGTAGAGCTCAGCACTTGTTTTCCCCATCTTCTTCCCTACTTCCCGGGGAGGACTCCTTGACCTGGGAAACGGGAAGCTGCAAGTGTCAGACCCTTTTGCCATTTATAAGCCATCTCTCTGTCCTCGTGTACCACGGAGGAACAAGGTGCTTCTGTTGTGGGCTTGAGTCAAAAAAAAAATCACACACCCTGTGCTGTTCACCGATACAAAGCTGACCTTCCCCCTGGACCAGACAGGAGGTTGGGATGGTAGATCTTGCAGACTCTCCTGCCCCTCTGACGTTCTGACCATATCTTGTACGGTCTTGCACGGAGTTAGGGCACACCTGCAGGGCCCTGCTGCCAGGCCTGATGGCACTGGAGCTGGAGGAGTGGCAGATTTCTACCTGGCTGCTGTCCAGTCGTAGCAGGGGCTCAGAGAAGACTATTGGATTGCTCATGTCGGCTGACTGCCAGCCGTCCCATTAGACTTCCCTTTCACCTTTGTGAGGGCTGGCTCAGGCTTCGTCCACCTGCCTGGTGCTGCAGTCTGGCCCCATCTGCCTCGAGACAGCCTCCGCTCTGACAGCAGCGCTCTGCACAGTGGCCATGCGCATGCGGCCGTGAAATTGCACTTCTCCAGGGCGGCAAGCCTGGTATCTGATGGGCAGGCATAGCCAGGCAACATTCTTTTATTTCTTTTTTCTCCTTTCGTGAAGTAAGAGCCCGTTGGGAGAACAAAGGCTTTTTGCAGCCAAATTCACTTTGGTAAACCCGCAAGTTCCGCTCCGGGTTACCTTTTCTGCACCGGCCAGCCTTTCTCCACGCTCTCTCGAATGTGCAGAGCACAGTTACTTAAATGTGCTCTTCAAATTTCAGCACCACTGAAGACTCAAGATAGCTCAGCCCCGAGTTAGAGCAGAGATCAAATGAGTTGGAATGGGCCTTGTGGTCGGCCTGGCTCTCGGACCGCGTGGACCGCACAGACACTGGGAATAAGGCTCAGCTGTCTGACACTGTAGGACAGTCCATGGCTCGCATATCATGGGGCTGCTGGTTTGGGGTTCCACACCATCAGTTAAGAGCAGAGACACATGTTCACTTCTCTGTAGGTTGTAGGTCACTGTGACATCCATGACAGTTCTACCTTACCCTTGACCCTCAGGCCATGCCTGGAAACTGGAATGAAGCTCTGCTACCCAGGGTATTTATTGTCTCTGACTTGAGCATCAGTCAGGAGTAGTGGTTAATGACCCCTGAGGCAGCTGGTCGCATTCACTATTGTCTTCAGATGAATTTTGACTCATGTCTGATGACGCGGCCCTGGGCAGCAGACGCCGACTGAGTCGGGGTCCCTCCACCACACTGCCGTTGCCCTGTGCCTGCGGATGTTCCTTGCTGTCTGGCACTAAGTCTCTGTTCTCAAAGAATCTAGGCTAGTGGCTTTGAGGAAGGATGTGGTAGTTTGGCTGTTTGTGAGGGTGCATTGGGGACTCTAATTCCGGAAGCAATGTTTCAGAAAGATGTGGAGTTTGTGGAAAGAGGGCGTTGATTTCTCTGGTGTCAAAGCTGTGTCACAAATCATTTATTATCATCATCACATTGTAGCATATCATAGCACATAATATCGTCTTTGGTTTTGTGAGATAAATTCCCCTGCAACTAAGGCTAGCCTCAAACCCACTCGATAGTCGAAGGTACCTTGAACTCTCTTTTTAAAAATTAGTGTGTGTGTGTGTGTGTGTGTGTGTGTGTGTGAGAGAGAGAGAGAGAGAGAGAGAGAGAGAGAGCGCATCCGGGCACATACATGTCACATCAGGCTTGTGGAGCTGAGAAGACAGATCTCTGGAGTCAGTTTTCTCCTCCCACATAGATTTTGGGGATTGAACTTGGGTTGTTGGATTTCTGTGTCAAGAGATTCTATGTTTAACCATGGCATCCCTGCCTAGACTTCCTGTCCTGCCTCTACTTCCTGAGTTCTGGGACTACAGGCATACCACCACGCCCAGTTTCAGAACAGTTTAAGGAACGTCTCATGATGAGAAATTTCATTTTCTCATATTTTCTATAGTAGGAAAACAAATCAATAATGAAAAAGGAAGCCTCATAAGTGTTCTTACAGCCCTTCCTGTGAGTGGAAAGGGAAGTAGCCAGGGAGAAAGGAGGATTTTCCTGACTGAAAATTTGCAGACCTAGGACCTAGAACATTCCATTCATACATACTCCTATCATCCCCAGCCTAGCTTTCTCCTTTCTTAGCCAGTGCTCCCTTAGTCTACACAGTGCTCCATGGGGGAGCACCTCTTGTCCATCTCCTACTGCATCTGCAGCACCCCAGTCCCTAAGAAGGAGTCTCCAAGGTGGGATCGATGAACGAGACTTGGACAAAGCGGGTTGTAATTGTGGGGAACAACTCAGTCAGGGTTGAAGTCTGGCATCTGCAAGCAGCTGGAAGAGAAAGATGGACAGTGGGTTCCACTGTCCATTAGATTGTTCAAGTCAGCGGGATAGGTTGTTAGAGATACCCATGGGTAGACAAGACCCTGCTTCACTGGGATGGGCTCTCCTGTCCTCCACGCCTTGTCCTTGCTGAGGCAACCGGTTCCTTGAGCTCACAGTGAGAGTGCAAACATACAGAGGGAGAAAGTCAGTGGTCTCTGGTATAGACTCCACCTCAGCACCCACACAGGCCTGGGGCTAACGCAGTTTCAAAGATCTGCTGAGCAGCGTCAGAGGTACATCTGGGCTTGGACCAGAAACATTCAGGCAGCAAGTACCTCCAGGCAGACAGCATGGGCAGGTCTTCTTCTGAGGGATGCTACTAACGCCCGATAAATCCCACACTCCCTCCCTCCTTTCTTCTTTCTTTTTATTTTCTCTTAAAACACTTGGCCAAATTTCCATAGCTCCACTAATTGTATTGAAAAGTAGTTAGTCTTTCAACGACGTAACTGTGGGGTCCAAGTTCTTTCTGAGACGCTGACTTCCTTCTGAAGGTAGTCAAGTGGCAAACGCTTGCCCCATTTCCTTGCCCACGGTCCTTACTCCCACGCATTTGAAAACACCCCAAGAGACAGCTGAACTTTTCACACTTGCTTGTCTGCTTTTCATAAAGACACAAAGTAGAAGATGGAGGGCGGGGCGTGGGTGTCTAGAAACCGCCAGACAAGCTCATCAACTCGGGCTCTCAACCCCACTCTTCGGTCTTTTTGCCCTGCTCCTAGGTATGAGCAACCCAAGTGCGACAACACAGCCCGGGCTCACCCGGCGAAGGCCCGGGACCTGTACAAGGACAGGCCACTGCAGGGTGAGTACAGCATCCCTGGGGGGGTCAGACAGCTTGGTGACCACTCAGGACCACATGTAATGTGGGATGGGGAAGCCTGGTGGACCCTGCGCCTTATAGCTCCCCCAAGAGCCTGACTGCCAGCAAACATAGGAGCCCGTGTGTAAGAGACAGGTAAGATACACAGTGATCTCAGAGCCCACTCAAATTTGGCAATGTGGAAAATAACCACCAGTACATGACCAGACGTGTAAGGGGAGAGGGAAAAATCGTCCCTAAAGCGAGCCCCCACCCCCCCAAAAAAAATCCCTCCTGGGAGTTTCTGCAAGCCTTCACTTTGTGGGGGATGGGAACCCTGACAGGTCTCTTCATTGAACTGGTATTTGAAGCTGGCTGTTGTCTTTAATAAACACAAGTCCTTCTGTATACCAAGTGTACATAACTGCCAGGACTGTTTGAGATGAAACAGAGAGTAGATTTAAACTTACAATGAATCAGAGTTTTGGTTTTTTGTTTTTGTTTTTTTTTTTCTGGAAGATGCTTGTCGGGTGTTTGCTTTCTCCAAAAGCACACAAGTGTCTGTCTATGACTGAGGACCAAGGACCTCTGCTACCCTGACGTCACAGGTGAACTGGACGCCACTAGTACCCATGCATGGAAGAAGTTCTCTGCTTCGTTCCATCTGGTTGTTTTCCTTTAAGTGTCTGCAGACGGCAAATGCTCCATCAGAGTCTCCAGGCTCTGACAGCCCACTCTGTAAAGACCTCTATGCCTGGCAAAGTTGGTCTGGTCTCCTCTGGTCAGGGGAATGTCCTCCTGTAGTAATTCTCTGCATTTCCTTCATAGTTTGGACTGTATTGATTAAGCAATTGATTAAACAGGTAACTTTAAAATGAAAGCTATTTGTATAAACTAAAGAGGACAACGTACCCACATTTCCTTATGGACCAATGGTGCCGTCTGCACATGCTCACCTCAGAGGAGCAGCTGGCTTAGCCCTGCTGTGGGGAAGCGGCCACACCTTCCTTCCAGCATGGTTAGCAGTAGGCCACCTCCTGGTGATCTTGACCAAGGCTTTCTGTTGGTTCCCACTCTCTGTTCACCCATAGGCTCAAGAACCTGCAGATGACGTCATCTTAAGGGTATCATTCCTATCTGTGGATAGTTTCTTGCTTCCTGCTTCCTGAGTCAGGGATTGAGACAGACAGGATAAGGTTCAGGGTGAATCTGGCACGGACAGTGTGCCTGGGACCTTAGTATATGGATGCTTTGGTCTTAGAGACCTCTCAGCTGACTCAGAGGCTTTCTGACCTAAAGAGTACTTTCTCGCAAGTGTCTAAATCAAATTTTCCTTTGAGGCAATTGCTTATGTAGACTCTGCTGGCTTTCAACTCCCTATGCAGCTGAGGATAGCCTTGGATTTCCAATACTCTTGCTTCTTCCCCACAAGTATAGGATTATAGCCTCTGCCGGCATGTTGACTGAAATCAGGCTCTTTGTATCCGTGGACAATATGGTTTCTTAAAAGCAATATGGTTGCTGGATTTGACCAGGCCTCATCATATCCTATAGAGTTTCACCACGTCCTCTGCTCCCAATGCCTACCTTGAAGAACCCAAGACTTAGTAGTATTAATACAATGCCCTATGACTTCTAAGTTCTGTGGCTCCCCCCCCCATGAACATCACACACTACTGTCCAGTGAAACTTCCAATTGCTTCTTTCATGGAGGGATGTCATATTTTAGGTGGCTACTGTTCTTGATTCAAAGACTGGCTTTGAGAGTAATTTGGTGAGAACCAGTGGCCATCACTATGGAGAACATGACATGATATCATTGTTTGGCCTGTCTGAAGGTCAGAAGAAGTTACTCAGAAGAGACAACACTCAGCAGATAGAAGAGGTCCCATGTAGAGTCAAGGCAGCCACTGCACTTTGCTGGCACAAGGGGGAAGGACATGGCACATGGGGCCTTACCATCCCTCTGTCCTAGCCCTGGAGAGGTCAGCTAATCTGCAGTCCCAAGATGTTTGGGAGAGTGCTGCTCGCACCCACTTAATAGCTTCCACTAGTTGGAACTTATCATCCTTATTAGGAGAGAAATCCAGGAAAGTCCTAAATTAACTCCAGGATGCAGGATCTTCTTATTGAGGAGGAGAAACTTATTTCCACAATAACCCAGCAGGCACCCGGTAGGCAAAGCTTCACGTGACATAGGCTGAGGGGTGAGTTTTCTTCCGTGAAGACATGCGTTCCTTTCTGTGTTGCTTTCTGCCGGCTCAGTAGCCTTCCACTTCCATGTCAAGCTGGGAAGACTGCTTGCTGCCCTCGCCTGTTTTGTAGCTCAAGCCCACTGATGGCTTCGTCTTTGGAGAGATGGCTTAGTCTTTGGAGTCTGGCATCAGGTTGTATGTGGAGAGAGGTAGTTCCTCAAAGCTCTCTCGTGTCAGGGGCTTCTGTCAGGTTATCTTACAGTGGCTTCGAGAAAAGTGAAAACCAGGTTAATAAAAATGTAAAATAGTCAAACAGCCATCTTTTCCCCTTAGGCAAATCTCTCTTCTTTTGCTCCTACTTAAAAGTGCCGTATGCTAAGTGGCTAGGGGGATAGATCAGTGGTCAGGTCACAGGTTCTGTTCTTGCTGAGGACCAGCTTTGATTCCCAGCACACACGTCTGTGCTTCCTACGGTTATCCCAGCTCCAAGGCCATCTGATGTTCCTACATCCATGTGCGCATAGCCGCCAACAAGCATAATTAAACGTAAGTTTTTAAAAGATCTAAAGAAAGCTCATGGGTGTTTTGAACAATGTACCTGCCCTGTTCCTCCACTTATGCCACTCTTCCTAGCCTCATACTCTCTTGAGACTTAAAGAGTTATTTGTGAGGAATTCAGTGGGATCTTTAGTAGAACTTACCTTCCAGGGACACCCTCCGTGCCTCTCCATCAGCATGCACCTGTCGGGGGTACTCCTGTGTACCCAGGGCTTGAGATACCAGGTGAAGATGCGGACCTACTCTTTCTGCCCCTTTCCTGTACCTCACAGGTTCCCTTGGGTGAGACCCAGCCCTCCAACTCCTTTCCATTGGCACAGAGGCCACCAGATATGACAGAATAAGGGATCCTGAGTGTTTTCTTCTTGCCATCCTTTGGCAACCCAGCGTTGAGAAACATTTGTTGATTTCAATTAGTATCAATCTCTTTCTCTTTTAATTTTTTAATTTTTTGCTTTTGTTGAAATAGGCCTCACGAAACCGACACTGGCCTCTAGTAACTCGCTGCATAGTTGAGTGTGACCTTTGAACTCCCAATCCTCCTGCCTCTACCTCCTGAGTGACAGAGTTACAAGTGTTTGTTGCACTGAGGACTGGACAGGGGTCTGGTGCATGTTAGGCAAGCATTCTACCAACTGAGCCACGTGCCTCGCCTGTGGCATAAGACTTTAAAGGAATAAACATTTCCAGAGTGTGGACGGTAACTGATTCTGGAAGTTTACTGCCTTCTTTATACTTCAGTTCTTTCTACCCAGTGAGAGGAGGAAGAGATTCAGGAGTGCGTTCTCTACTTGGCAGCCCACAGCCATCCATCGCAGGCGTAATTATAGCCCTCCACTTAAACCATCAAGCTGCCTTCTATCTTTTTCAAGCAATATTTTAGCATGATTCTAAATTGCTTCAAAATTAATTATGACTTTCTGAGGCAGCAGAAAACGATCCTCACCTCGCCCTAGGCACAGCTTAGCTTGCTTTCCAAAAGTAATTAGACCCTAAGCTATGCATTCTTGCCAGGTATTGCATGACATAGGGAGAGAGGTTGGTGTTTACCTTTCTTGCCAAGCGGATGGGCAGACATCAGACAGCACTTTGTACAGCCAGAGGACTCTCTGACTGGGAGAGATGGCAATGTTTCTCTTCTAAAAACTAAATGTCAACTTTCATGCTTTCTCCTGTCAGGTTAAGTGGTGAATTCAAACATGAGTCAGCTGAGACCATGGTGGCTTTATGCTTGTTTGTTTATTATTCATTTAAAAAAAATGTTGAGACAGGGTCTCTTAGAGCCTATGCTGACCTTGAACTTGTTCTATAATGAAGGGTTACCTTGAACTCCAGATCCTCCTGCTTTACCTCCTGGGTTCAGGTTTTGCAGACGTGTGCTTTCTCACCTGTTTTCTGTGGTGCTGGAGAAGTCAAGTCAAGGCCTCTTGCATGCTCTACTAACTGAGCTACAGTCCTAGCTCATACTGCGCGTTATGCACAGTCCTCTACACTTGAACATATGGATGAAGCTGTGTGTGTCCCTCTGTGCTCACACGAGCTTGTTCCTGCCATCTGCTTCCCTAGCCCCCAAATATACACACACAAGAGGTATCCTTTGGTACCAGGTCTGTGGTGGTTCCTAGTGAGAAACAGTCTGAGAGGCTTATGGGCCTTACACATGGACCTCATCTTTATAAATAGCAGGGCCAGCTTCCCCTTAGAGACTGGATCCATGACATCATCCTGTGCTTTTGTGGGCCTCCTCAGTTTGCTATTCTATGATCACCACCATGAACATCATCCTGAAGGTAACAGCCTTAGTGTGGGCTCTACACGGGGCCCAACTAAGCAGCTAGCGGTGATCCGTGGTAAACTGGCAGTGGCTCGCCTGTACACCATTACACAGAACCAATACCATGATGTTTAGAAAGCTTTGGTGAACTGGGGGGAATCAGCGAGCAAAGGGGCTGGGAGGATAGGGAAGGTGTAAACCATACTCGGGTTGGCGGGACACCAGGAAGGTCAGGTGGACCACAAGGGGCAGGTACATCTTCCCATCCTTCCCATTCAGTCAGCACAGTTCATGCAGAAGGCCCAGCCCGGAACAACGGAGGGAGCTGGAGGCAGCAGCAGAATTCAAACACACTTCCCATCACACGGATGTCGGTCCAGGAGTGCTGGGGTACACTGACAGGGAAGAAGAGTGTTTAGAGACAGTCAGGTTTCGAAAAACATCTAAATATCCCAAAGATCTGCAGGCTTCTGTTTGATTTCTTGTTTCCCAACATTTTAGTACATTGAATACATCATTCACAAGATACCCACGGATTTGCCCAAGTATCCCAGGGCCAGTGTTGAGTGGCACGTGAACCGACAGGAGGGACATTCAACAGAGAGGCCTAGGAGTCCTGGCTCTAGGCCGGCTCTTTGACGTAGAGCTCCGTCAGCCATAGCTGTTTAGAACTGTGTGTTCGCTGCTTTGGCCGGGCAGGTCCATCGCCAGTTACGTGATAAGCTACCTGACCCCAACTCACGGAGGGTAGTGTTTACGAAGAAATGAGACAGAGTGAACTTTAAGTCACCCTCAGTCACCAAAGAAGCGTCACCAGACCAGTTAACAGCATAAGGAGCCCTTCAGAGACGGCTTCAAAACCATACGAGGAGGACACGCCGTCCTCCGGCAGCACCAAATATGTTTAATTGTTGCTAAACAATCTTCATTCTGTTGCAAATATTTCCTCCCTCGTGATTAAAGCCATTTATCTAAAATAACCTAGTTGGAAGAGATGTCCAGCTTGCTGTCCCCCGACCTTAACTCACTTTATCTATTTAGGCTCTGCCCAGGACTAATCTGATGGTTTTTTTGTTTTGTTTTTAAGACTCAATAGTATCCAAGTTGGAAGCTCCTCATAATACAACCATTCAATGGACCTAAGTGGATGGCTTAGGCGGAATGGTGCTGCAAGGGCCCTGCATCACCAGGCAGGCATATGAGCACACTTCTTGGACGATGGTTTCTGAGGCAGGATCTCTGAATGGTTGACGCTCACCCATTTCACTAGGCTGCCTGGCCACCCAGCCTTAGGATTCGCTTGGTTCACCTCCCAGCACTAGAATTCCAAGGGCTTGCTGCAGAGAGCAAACTCAGCCTTCATATCTGCAGGGCAAAGAGTTTACTGCCTGAGCTATACCCCGGCTTCATTCTCTGTTTTTCTCCTAAGCCCCAGCCCTGACTCGACTCTCATGTAGCTTCCTCTGAGGGCTTTTGAGTTGGTCTTATTTCTGGGATGGTTCAGATTCCAGAGGGTAGTGACAACCTTCAGGTGTCACATGCCCCAGGCTGGTGAGCTGTGAAGTGAGGTGACACGATTAGCTTGTCACGTCGGCTGCTGCCTCGCCTCGCAGAGTGAAGGCACTCAGATGCTCTTTTCCCTTGCTGCCTTTCTTTTCACTCCTACCAAACCATTTTCAGCCATCTGAAATCAAGTTTCACCCTCCAGTACCCACACTGTGTTTTGAATCAAGAGCTGGTCAGGATGTTACTCCTCTTTGACAATGTAAGTTGTTGCTTTCCAACATTGTGTGTGTGTGTGTGTGTGTGTGAGAGAGAGAGAGAGAGAGAGAGAGAGAGAGAAGACAGACAGACAGACAGACAGAGACACAGAAAGATGGAGAGACACATAGAGACAAGAGCTGGGAACTCTTGAGGGTATAGGTATGGGAAAACCACTTCTACTCTCTAGGATCTGGGACCTGGATATCAAAATCATAGTTTTTTTTTTCAAAATCATAGTTTTATTACCTTGCAATCCATGCCCCTAGGCAAAAAAGAAAGACACACACACACACACACACACACACACACACACACACACACACAGAGAGAGAGAGAGAGAGAGGAGAGAGAGAGAGAGAGAGAGAGAGAGAGGAGAGAGAGGAGAGAGAGAGAGAGAGAGAGAGAGAGAGGAGAGAGAGGAGAGAGAGAGAGAGAATAACATAATTAGGAAAACTGGGAGAATGAACAAAGATTAGTGTTTGTTAAGATCTGAGAAGCTTTTGTCCAGACTCATTAGAAGAATATCTCAGCTGATCCCCAACCACGCTGGGTCAGGTCCCTCAGGGGGAAGGCACACGCATTGGGAGGTGACAGTCACCTGCCAGAGAAAGTCCATGGGAGGAGACAGCCACATCCAGCTCCCTGAGGTGATTCTGGGCAGACATCTGGGGTTACATCTGTAACAGGCGGGGCTATGAAAAGATCCCGCTGGAAGCAAAAACTAGATTATATTCTTTTTATGATTTTCTTCTGACTAAGACCTCGGTGCCCACCTGCATAGATCGGTGACAGGCTAACGGGATGCTCCTGGGTAGACAAAAATAGAAGAAAGCTCGGTTTATAATGAATAATAGCAGGGCCTGGAAATTTCTAGATCTTTTTTTTCCCCCTTGAACATGGTTCAATATTTCATTCTAGTTCTCTTTTGACTTGTCAAACTGAGGGCCTTTGGTCTCAGTGAAACAGAGCCTCTGTCTGACAAAGGGTGATAATGGCTGCCCCTCGTGTGCTAATTGACTTTCGGAAATTCCTTGGATGATTGCGGATGCCGGCGGCTGGCGGCCACTCCGCTAGTCTATCTCTTCCCTTGGGTTCTTCCTATCTAATCGGCTCCTTGAGCCTGTCCCCAGACAACAGTCAATGCTTTTCTCAGTCCCCACTCTGCTCTCTTGTCACCAGGGCCTCATGAAGCTCAAAGCTTGAGGACCCTGTGATGCCTGTCATGTCCGTCGGGGACACCTCTGGGGCACACTGACATGCTCAGCAGAGAGGCTCGCTGTCACTTCACACCGTCTCCTTAGATAGTCACTACTTCCCACCTTCCCTGGAGCAAAGCAGGCAACAAGCTCACTCCATGCCACAGTGCGACTTTTAATCTCTGTAGGTTTTTTTTTTCTAATGGAGAACTCTTTCTGGAGTAATGGGAGGGATAAAGCAGATACCCGGACACAGACGCACCCACAGCTCCACTGATGCCCGTTTCTCTGGGCTGGCCATGAGGTGTATGTCACCAGCATTCCTCATTCTTGAGACACATATCTTTTTGTACAGACTGGCTTCCCAGAACTTGCCACCCCAGCACCCTCTGTGCATGGCATCTGGGAGGCCATTTAGCCTCTAAATTAGTAGAAGCAGACCGTTGTTTTGTGTCTAGAGAATCAGCAAGAAGCTGGGCTACAGCCCGACAACCCCTGCCCCTTCCCTGCTGACACTCATACCTACCCCTCTACAGCCCACAAAGGGAGACACGGACACTTAGGAGCCTGTAAAATCTAGTGTTTCCTCCCAGCTATTTAATTCCCAGATTTAACAACTCTGAGACCAATTATTTATTAATAAATGTCTATGCTATAAGCTTTGGCTTGTTCTCCAAATAGCTTGTAAGTTATCATTCTAACCTGAGTTCAGCTGCCTGCTGGTTTGTATCTGTCTCCTCGGCACTGTGTCATAAATCTCCCCTGCCTCCAATTATTTCCCAGAATTCTCCCTGGATGTCCCACCTCCTACTTCCTGCCTCAGCTCATTGGCCATATGCTCTTTTATTGACAGGTGATGCTCATAAGAGATTCTTTTGATAAGAGCTCGAGCCTATAGCTGCAGGTAGGACAATTTCTGGGAAGCACTCGTTTGTCCTTCAGCGAAGGACAGTGTTTCCTCTACCTCTGAGGTCGTGGCTGTTGGAATCTGGCAAAGTCTAGGCATGAGGTGGAGATTCCTGGAAGCCAGTCTTGGCAGTTGTGCTCCGAGTCCTTCTCAGAAGCACCCAGTAGGACCAGGTTCAGATTCTTACCACTGTTTTCACACAAGCTCTCGGGCTTGGAGTAACCTTTTAACTACCAAAGCTAGAGTCTGTGGGGCGTCTGCAGCAGACAGAAGTCACACACACGGTGCTCAGACACACACCAAAGCCTGGAAGCTTAAGGACTCAGATTTTGCCCAGCTGGGGAACTTGCATTACTCCCTGTAAGCACTGAGGCTGAGAAGTAGGTGACTACATTGTATTAAAAGCAATCATTCTGATGCATTGTGGAGCATGATGGTGTAGACTTGGACACAGGGGAGCTCTGCCCCCTGCCGAGCGTCCTGGGTCAGCTCCTAGGCAGCTGAAGAGCTGACTGGGAGTCCAGAGAATCCCTACCTTATATCATGCTTGTGTTCTGCAGGGCACATGGAGACCAGGGACAGCAGGGGTAGCTTGAGGTTGTGTGGCCCAACAGGACTACATGCACTGAAAGTTGGGTCCAGTCACATCTTGTTGTCCTCGGGAGTCTGGGTCTTTTACCTTGGCATTGGCCTTTGGTAATTTTATTTTTCCTTCATTACTCTTTACATATTAAAGGTAAATGTTCATCATCTCGGTAGCACATCCCCAGTTGACCTGCCATGAGGTTTTGGGCACTGTCTTGAGAGTCCCAGTTTTCTTAGAAGCAGTCAGTAACTGGGCCCAGAACTCACACAAGCAGCGTATCCATGTTTCTACTGCCTGGAACCTGTGTAGGAAGTGTGTGCATGTCCCCCTCACCTGCATGAGTATGCAGGCCACTCATGCCGACCTCCTCCACCAGACTGCATATCCTCATCTTGCAGATATACACTCCATCTCTTGCTTACTCCTCCATTAAGAGGCCAGTGACACAGAGCTAACAGATTGTGGGTTGTCAGACACTTGCCTAAGGGAATGATTGTCCAGGCCATCAGGCTGGTCACGTGGCCTGCATGCTGCTCAGGGGGCGTGAAGTGACAAGAGAAGCCCGGGACCAGCTGCACTGGCTGTACTTTATGTCTGGTCTTTAAAGAATGAGAGCAGATAGGGTACTAGGAAAGTTCAGCCATGCTGTCCCTAAGACCACCAGTCCCCATGTGTAGGTTTGTCCCTTTGGATATGATGATTTGTGTCCAACACAGGCCAAAAAGAGGGTTACTGGGTGCTCATCCTAAAACTAAGTTATCACTACTGGAGTCCTGTTGTTGGAGCAACCTGTACTCTCGCCATTCTTCAGGACTGTTCTATGAGCTCACTAGGCCCCTGGGCTGTAGTCCAGCATCTGCATTGGGATTTTAGGCTGCATTTGAAGGCATCTGGCAGTACCTGCCTGATGAACTTCCTGGTCTGGAATATGCTTATAAAAATTCAGCTCTCTGACTGACCGGTTCCTATGTGTTTGAGTGGACTCTGGAAGTACCTGAACTGTGTGAGCTTGTCTGACACCTCTGCAGGGGAGAACATTTTTGCCCAGGGTCCTAGTCAGATGCTGACCCTGTGAGTTTGAGACAAATGGGTACTCACTGACTCATATCAGGAAATCCTAAGAGGAAAACCTTGCTTGTCAGACTCTCCCTGAAGAAATATAATTACAGAAATGTGTGTGAAGAGATGGCCCTATTTCAAGACAGCCTAGAACATATTCTGAATGGCAGTGGGCTGGGGGGGAATCATGCGCATGTGCCAACCACCTATACCTCTGCCTATGACTGTACGGACCCCAAGCTTGGCTCGGGCCTGTGACCTCAGCACCTGTTGTGACTGCCCACCCACTGAAGTGGCCTGTTTATCCACACTGGGGCAGGAGTCACCCCTTAGGCACAGTTTTTGCTTCGTTGTACAACAGGGAGGCTCCTCCCTGTCCCCTGACAGGAAGTGTGTTTTATAACCTGCATGTCCAGTCACGGTGACCACCATTTATTTCCTCCTGCTTTAGCCGCTGCCATCAAACAGGACCTTTTGCATATTAGCGTAGCTCCTCTTCCGCCTCGACTCTCCATTCTCATTTTCTTTTCATGCTGACTTCTTTCCTACACGTTTTACCATGATCGAATGTGTGCCCTTTGCTGAGACGTCTGTCATTTTCCTAGAGTCAAGCCATTTCTCCAAACAGGTCCTTGCTGTAGGGTGCCCTGCACTCCTGTGGGCCTGGGGTCCTGGAGCCTTAGCTGAGGTTTTCACTGAAGTTTCAAGCCACAGAGACAGAGGACACTGGGGCACTATGCAGTCACACAGAAGGAGAGCAGCTCTCACCAGAGCAAGCATGCTGCTCTCACGGCTGGGATGGTCCTGCATCCTCTCATGGGATGCAGAGGACCAGGGCCTGCTCCGATGACAAGGCGATGAGAATACAGAACCCAATGGTGCCGAGACTGATGGGTGTGGTCCAAGCCAGGCATAGAACCAGACGGAGGGTATCAGGTCTCAGCTTCTCACAGACTGCGGTTCTTGTTCTTGGGATTTGATGTCTGGTGGACAGCCTACCGCGACAGGGTGTGAAGCAGACCTGTGCCAGGACCCTACGGGCTGTGCCACCTTTAAACTGGGGAAACGGGAATCCTGGTGATGAGGTAGGCATTATTGAAAGGAAAACATAGCTTCCAGTTTCCCCATCCAGCAGCTGCCTCCCAAGTAAAACTCTAGGGGTATAGAAAATCCTTATTAACGTAACCTATAAATAAGTATATGCATGAGGCGACAACATTCCATTCAGAATGGAACTGGATTCTGTTCCCTGAAGCCCTGCGTTTACGACAGCCTAGGTGAAGGAGTCTGGAGCAGGGCCAGGGAAAGTCTGTGGGAGATAATCCTTCCCTCCTTCCTTGTTCTGACAGACAAGCTGGGAGTGGAATCTAGAGAGAGCCTGTTTGCAAATGCAAAGCCAGCAGCATTTAGCCAGTGTAAATTTATTCCTTTATTTGTATCATAGCCCCTTCCTCCATCCCAGCTCTACTCAGATTGGCTTGTTTAGTAAGGTTTCTATCGGGTTAAGAGAGATGAATAGAAGTCTCTGTAAAAACACACCTCAGATCTTCCACTGACACCTCCCTCCAGCACTGGCACTCATTCAGATACTTGCAGCTGGAGCTGGCTTCCAGTGTGTCTTATGCCTGATGACCAGGTTGGGGTATATATTATCCCATCCATGAGGTTAAATCCAGAAAAGACCCAGGGCAGAGGGGGAGGAGATGCTGGCAATGTCTTTTGAAAAACTCTTATTCCTCGGTGAACATAATCTTGGATGCCCCGCTTAACTTCGAGAGGACCTCCCTGGGTGGCAAGCACCTGTGTTCTCACCTTATTACCCACCGTGTACGGGCACACAGTGCTTGTCCATCCATTTTCCTGGCCACCAGTACGTGTGGTCCAATGTTTGTCTGTGATCTTGATTTCATGTTCTCTGGCATGTGCACCTTGTCTCCACTGTCTCCACTGTCTGCTTTTGATTCTTCCTGCACACAAATAGCCAAGATGGGCCAGGCCTCCTGGAGCAGCCCAGACCTTACTCTTGTGATTGGCCCTCTACAGTATGAGATTCCACGCAAGGTCGTCAGAGGGTCAGTGCTGCCCCACTGCATGGACTTTGCGAACTCACAGCTCCAAAGATTAAATTAACTAGGCCAGTTGTCACCTGGGAAATTTCAGTTTGTCTGAGATTGTGACATATAGACCATCTGGTGTCTTTCCATAGGAAAGAATCCCAGCCGTCAAATAGCACTTTTTACATTAACAATACTCTCCTTGCTACAACCCAAGAGTCATCAGGAAATGAGTTATTTTATTCTGACCTTTGTTGAGCAGATACACCACTAAGGGAGCAGTTGAGTCTGAGAGCAGATTAGCAGGCACTGGGCCACTGCGTTTTAAGGTGCGATTCTTATCCTCAGTCCATGGTCCACTTTCCCTGCACCCATGGAAGTGATATCAAGTGTAAGAAGGTAACTTATCCCTCTGTGCCTCTCAGATTCCTTTCCTAAGCCCTCTCATTCAGTCACCTGATTAAGCTGTCATACCCTGTGAGAACTCCTGGCTCCTACTTTGCAAAGAAGTCCCGAGTTCTCTAGGGCAGTGTCTGCATGAACTATGGGAAGATTGCAGCATTCTGTTCCTCTGCAGTGAGGATGCTGCATGCATGGCTTCTCTTGCCAAGATTTCTGAGGTAGAAAGAATCCAAACACATAGGGCTGGGTCTAGTTTCCTAAATGCAACCAACACTATCCCCAACCAGACACCCAATAAAGGTGGGATCTGGCTCCAGGGAGGTTGAATTCATGGTGAAGATACACTGGCTAAAAGTGTTGTATTGTACGGAATAGGAAGGAAGTCCTCATCAGAGGAACCAAGAAGACAGTGTCTTTGAGCTGATTTGTTAAGGAGGAGGGAGATGAGAATAGACAGAGAGGAACAATACCCAGAAAACAGACCTAGGGATCCAGAGTGAAGAAAACCAAGAGCCCAAGAGCCTGTGTTTTAGAAGAGCTCTCCATGCTTTCCTTGTGGTCCTGTTGCACTGTGGTGTCGGATATGCTCAATGAGTGGAAATTTCACATAAGTCCTTGGCTGGGTCATGGGGAGATGGGCCAGATGGGCATAGTCTTTCCTTAGAGAATTTGCCACTTTCCTGAACTCTTTTCCTGGGATTTCTTGGGCCCTTTCCCTTGAGTGACAGCCTGGAGAAGAGAACAGTTCAGTGACTTGGCTGTGTTATAGATTTAGATAGAATTTTCTAAAATCAGGAGTTAGAGCCTTCCCCTCCCTCCATTCTCCCATGCTTGATGTCCCAGTGAGCTAGAAATGGACCCCCTTCGGTCATCTTCTCCCAGGGCTTTCAAATGGCAAGAGACTGGTTGGTAGCTAGTCCGTTAGAGGTTGCTGGAGTTAGAGGTGACTAAAGACTGCGTAACACCAGAGACGCCCAAGAAGCGGCAATTCTGCCAAAGCTCCAGCAGCCTCCACAGCGAGTCCTTAATTAGTTGTTTTCCTGGAAAATGCTCAGCCATGGGCAGTCATAGTTCTGATTTTCCAGAATACTAATGTCTAACGTGCCAGACACCAATAATTTTACTATTCTTCACATTTTTTTTTGCAAGATAACTTTTTTTTTTAAAAAAAAAGCATAAATACCAGAAGCCAGCTAGGAAAACCATCACCACTCTTCCATCATCATAAAGGGAATGTCTTTGCTCCCAGTGGCTGATATGACTGTGCGGGTATTTGTTATCCACTAAGTGTTTGAGGCCAATGAGTATTCATTTCCTGGCATTTCAGGCTTACACCGCCTAGGCGCATGACGTTAGGTTATTCTATTTCGTGTTGGTATTACCTCAATATTCCAGTAATCATAATGATTTGGATCATAATTTTTTAAAACTTTGGCTATCCAACATATTGAGAAAGAAATCATCTTTGTACTATTTCTGAGTTTGGTTGCCAGGTTAATGAATGTCCATCTTCACTGATATCATTGTGAAATGTTCTGCAAAGGGGAAAGCTGAAGACGGAATTTTACATCTTTTTCTGGCATGGCTCTACCAGACTGTCATTATTCTGAGGTGTTTGTCCTCAATGCTCCTGATCCTGAGCCTGTTAACTCTATGACTGAGTGGGTGGCTCTGTTACACCTCAATGTCCCACCTGGGTCCCAAGTGCAGAAGCTTCCTCTGTCCCCTGCTGTCCTTGAGGAGCCTCCTGAAGCCCAGTGTCTAGTCCTGTTGAGACAAGAGCAGTGCATCTTCCTGTGCTTTCTGTGCGTGTTGGTGAAAAACCACACAAGTCCAATCCCTCTTCTCCTTGAGGACAACAGGTATTGGTGACTCAGCAACTTTCTCCATTGGCTAGCTTGCCTTCTCCTGCCACTGGGAACCAAATCAGGTCAGTCCCCTCTAGAGAAATCTAGAACAATATATTGTGTCTTGTTTCATAATCTTGGAGATGAATCCTGAGCTCCGGAGTCTCGGGACTGAGCACCAAGGGAACCCCATGTAGTAAGTAGTCTGTGTACAGCATTTTAGTAAGTGCCTCCCCTATGCCACGGATCCCAGAGCTCCAGGAGACAATGCCTTGGCCTTCACGCACATACAATATGAATCATAGTACGGACAATAGAAAGACAAATGTGACCAACTCAGTCCTTCCAGAGTGCCCAAGACAATGCTGACACACAAACTATGACATTTGAGTACTGGCCATAGAAACAGAACAGGAAGTGAGGTCCCATGAGAAGCACAGAGGTCAAGGTGGGAGCCAGCGTGTGGGCTGTTTAGTGGAGCCTCCTTCGTAGACTCTGTGTCATTTACTGGGTTAGAGCAGGACTTCAGGCAAGGGTGTCATCGTGTCAAACACCAGCAGATACGTGTTGATTGATAAACTTGTGGCAGCCTGTGAAAGTGCTTCATTTGATTGCTGCCATTAGCAGTAGCTTTGGGGATGCAAGGGAGGTAGAAGAAGGCAGGAAAACTGTCTGAGGGGTAATATGGAGGGAGCACAGTCAAGAGGAAGGCTGCAGTGGGAGGGGAGGAGGGCTGAGGAGGAGGGGATGAGGTCTGGGATTTCCAAGCTAGTCGTCATGAACCTTGCTGTGTCCTTTGGAACTGATGTGACAGGCAAGAGGAAAATGACAGGGGCTAAGAAACCAGCAGCCCATGAACCTGCAAGGCCTTCTCAGTCTCCATTGAGTCTCAGCATTGACCTATGACCTTACTGGGTGTTTGTTTGTTTGTTTTGTTTTGTTTTGTTTTTATGGTACTCAAAGAAAAGACACAAAGTTTAGACAGAGGGCTGAGGGCATGGGAAGGAGAACAGAAGTTTATCTATGAGGAGAGAAACGCTTGCAGAGATTTCTGTGTACGCTGACTTGTGAGGGCCTGGTCTGCTTTTACCTACAGACCTGGACAGGAGTATGCACACATTCTAATGAACTAACCAGAATATAAGACTCGGAGATGTTGCTTCATAGAGACTTTTCAGAAAGGGGATGTTCAGAGTAGAGTGGTCTTTGTTGGGCTTGGACCCTTGTTTCTCTTCTTGTTTCTCTGATTGTCATGTGGGCCCATGGCTTTGCCTGGAGGTCGGTCTAGATATTAAGACAGAGGCTGACGCTGATGCTGAAGGTTCACGGCACTTCCCAGGCAGGTGAGACCGCCCACATCCCTTACACTCAGCCTTTCATTAGTCACCCAGACTCTTCCTGGTGTGTGCCACAGACCTGTCACCATCTCAGCAGTGCCATAAGAGGGGGAAAATCAGTGATGCACTATTTTTTATAGTATTCATTATCAAAATGTACATCAATGCACATGCTGGAACTAACTTAAGCTGGGAACCGTTTTCATAATGCAGGTGTTCTGGTAAATTCCCTGCCAATGTCTGAGTATACCAGGCTGGCATGAGTATGCCAAGGCTAACTGGCTCAGGAGTCGCTTTCTCTTCTCTACTGGCCTTCATTTCTGTTTCAAAGTTAAAAACGAAGACACCATGAGCTATAGAGATCTCGGAACTTCCTGTGGTGTGTTTGGGTGCCTGCCACGATTCTTATGAGCTGGAAGAGGCCAATTGGACTGACTAAGCATTCAGTTCCAGGGACTTCCAGGGAGGACATGCCTCCTTAGGATGTATTCAGATGCCACCCACCCGGGTGTTCATGTCTTTAGACATCTCATACTGTGTATGTAGTCAGAGCTTAATCTTGCTGGACCCAAGCCTGTGCACTTTATTTTCTTCCTGGTTGCCTAGTCTCTGACTCTATGCCCATCCACGACATGATTATTCTGCCTAAACTCCACAGCCTCTGGATCCCTGGGGTTGCTTTCTGGAGTGCTGTTAGTGATCAAATGTTTTTAAAACATTGACAGTTCAGTTCTAGAAAGCTCGTGCCTGATAATTTTCTGGGCAGTTTCTATACAACAACCTTAGCTCAGGAAGACATCAAGGTATATGTTTATTCTGCTGCATGACAGAATGAGACCAGACCAGACTGGAGTGGGGGCCAGGCACCCGAACTGTCTGTGACTCTTAGAAGAGACTTACAGTGCCACATTACAAGGTGGAATGTGTCCAAAGATGCTCACTCTACCTCAGGAGGCTTGTGACCTTAGATTTTATAAGAACACAGACAGAAACCTAGAGGAGTCCTATGAAGTCACACTGAGCTTTTCTCCTCATGACCACTCTCCCAATATCTCTTCAGCAGCACTTCCCCTCTACAAGCACCTTGAGGGCTGGGGTCATGGCTGTCATCAAGGCCCTTGACAAATGTCACCAATGCTCTTGGGAAGCCCAGAGAGATTCCAGGCAGCAGCATATTTCAAACATGTCCCTCAGATTCCTAGTGTATAATCTTCTGATGCCCAACCTATGGAGACTTAAACCAAGGCAAAGGCTCTCTGGGATGTTTGTTAAGAAAAGTCCCATGGCCCTATATCCATATCTTCTTTGAAGGATTAGGAGCCATTGACTAGCCATGTGTCCATTATGACTTGCTGTCCCCATCATCTTGGCTGTCTCCTGGGCCTTGGCTCCTACACATGAGCTGGTTTCCACCAGTGTTATGAGTATAAACTTCTTAACATGCATCCCAGGGCCCAGGAACGATGCTTTAAAAGATAGAAATTACAGTGAACAATAATGAGATCTGAACATAAACATTTCAAGCACAGAAACATAGAAAATAGCAAAATAGGGTTAACGCAAGAGTGGGTTTGGTTTTCTTTTTAAATCTCACACTTGGAAAGTTTGGTGAGATTTTTCTCTAGCACTTCCTGATCCTAAACCCTCTGTGGGGGTCCAGCCTGGAGGAAGGATTAAGGGATTGGCTTTTCACACCTGGCAGTTTAAACAGAAGCAGCTGAGTAAACTTTCCTACTCTTGGTCCAGTCTGGATCTAAATTTTGATTCTTTCCATGGTTCTAAATGTAAATGTTAAGAAGGTGTGAACTGTGCAGAAGGAAAGAAAGCAGGGGATTGATGGGGGATGGGTCCTGCCTCCCAGGGTTCATCACTCAGCATGTGCCCCGTGACTAGGCAAGGAGGGGGATGGTAGCTAGCCACCTTCTAGGAATATTTGTGATGTCCTGCTTTAGAGGCCTTGTGGCTATAGATCATTACTAGTTGCTTAAATCCCAGACCTCCCAGACAAACCCATTTCCCAGCTCCCCGTACCGTGTGTGACGGAGCCTTCCTTGTACACAGGATAGGCTTCCATTGGGTTTGGCTCACAGGAGTCTCTTGTCTGCTCACAAGACAGCCCACCTTCCCTTTCTCACTCACCCCTCAGCAAGGAGACTGAAGTCATCCAAATACTGCCCTCCACTCCAACCACATACACACTAGGATGGTTGTCCAGAAAGGGTGAATCTAGTCCCTCATCCCCGTCACTGTGGCCTTAAGAGGAGTGAGAACTCAGGGGCCTTGATCTGGCTCAGGCTCAGGCATAGAGTCAGTACACTGATCCCCTCTAACCCAGCCTGGTTGTAGTTTTGAAAACCATTCACTTTTAGATTTCCACCAAATTGGTGTAAGATTCATGCCTCTATCTCTTTGTGTCTCTCGGTATTTCTATGTCTCTCAGTATGAATGGACTCATCAATTTTTCAAGGCTGCGGATTGTCTAAAGCTGGCATGGGGGTGGGGAGAACCTGTGTGTTGAAGTGGATTCAAACATCAGGTGCAACATTTTGTGCCATGAGCTGGAAGCTGTGGTCCAGCCTCTGCTACCATCATGCTACTCCAGACTCCTCAGTCCTTAAAAATGCTTGTTCAAGAATGCCCAAGGAAACTCTAAGCTTGGTGAAAACAGTATTCTGGTAGCTCCTCTCTGAGAAGTCACTGCAGACAGAAGGGTGTTTGGGCTGTATGTCACTTCAATGCTATAATTCAAAATAGACTTTTTAAACTAAGAAAGTATCTACAAATCTAAAGCATGTCATCAACCAGATACTTCAGATGCGTGAGTTCACTGACATTAACCAGCTCAAGGCCTGGGTTTCAATCCCAGGGGCCTTCCCTAATCTCACAGTGTTTTCATTGGCATGGGGGCTAACATCTCTTTATGCCTGACCAGCATGAGTATAAGACCCAGGTTAGGATCACCTAGCCTCTTCTCTTAATAAACTGCTTTTTACCTCTATTGGCTCTGCATGGGGTTTCCTTGTGGTGGCAAGGCACGCCATGTAGGTTACTGGGAGAAAGTTTACATTCATTGTGATGATCCACAGAGATTTGCCCTGCAATCAGGAGACCCATCGTGGACATGTATAAATTCACGCTGGAAAAAAATAAATCATAAACATAAGCAAAATTACTGAAATCTGTAGTTTTTAAATAAAAGAAGTCTGTTTTTTTTAAAATAAGAGTGTTTCATAGAAAGTGCAGAACACATTTCTTTTGAAAGATTAAAAAAAAACAAACTTTTTTTTTTAAGGCATTGAAAATGAACTTCTGGAGAAGTGACCGCAGGGCCAAGGACTTCTGAACTCAGTTCTGCATTTACTGGAAGAACATCCTCCTAGCAGAACTATCCCTAATAAATTGACTGTCCTATTAGATCAAGATCCACATACTTGATCCTGACACTTACCCTGGAATGCCACCATTCTTGAAAACATTCCATCAGGCCCCAAGATAGGCAGCTTGATTAAGAAGAGAAATTGGAGGCATGAAGCATTACCCATGAGTCTTGTATTTCCTGTCAGCCTGTGGTCCTGACAGAGATCTAATGTTTCAGAGGAAAGCAAGGGCTCACTGCTCTTGAGATGGATGGGCAAGTTAGGATTGTGGGCATGGGGATTGGTATCTGCAGAATGAATTGACTTCTGTCTACGGCACCAGACCACTGTGAGGCCATGTGGAGTCACTGCCCCTTTACCTCAAGGCAGATCAGTTCTCTTGGATATTGGTCAGAGTGTATATTCCCAGGGACACACTTTTGCACCATGGTGCAGCTCCCTTTCACGTATGTCAAGGCAATACCTTCAAGGTCAATGGGTGGTCTTAGCTCTCTCTTTTGAGCATGTCAGTCAGTCTCATATCTGTTTGTCTTGGCCTTTGGGGATGTTCTTATGCCCCAGTCCACAAGGTAGTATGGAGCTGGGCTCTGTAGTGGAGGCAAAGGGCTCTTAGATTCTCACAGGGAGCAAATCAGCCCAAGGTACTTGGTGACCAATCAGCACAAATCTGGCAGGTACAGCCTGTAGATAACGCTGGCCCTTTGTCTGGGTCTCTTTCTCATATCTCCACTACTTCCTCTGACCGTCCATGTAGATAAGACACTCCCTTCACTCTTCTAACCCAGACCTCCATGAGCTGCTTCCTGGGTCCCTGCCCCAACCAGTCCTCCCACTTCTTCATTCTGCACTCTTTGGACATGACGCACGGTTCTTTTTCCATTTGTTGATGTCTCTAAAACTATAACAAACATAGATGTCAGAGTCTAAAATAAGTGGCTCATCAGTTACCTCCTGTAAAACAAAATAAGGATTTCATGACTGGTCATCCATCCCAAGCAAGGACCTTCTTTGAGTTTGATTGTGACCAGGTCCCTGCATCTTTACATGTTCTCAGTGGACATTCTCTGAGCAGGTGTGACCAATGGCTACCTTCACCATATTCCCCTTTGAGTCTCTTGAGGATGACAAGTGCTGGGGAGCTCACGGGTACACCTCAGGCTTTGCACAGGCCTACCATGCTTCCTCAGTATGCCTTCTCCTTCAGAGGTATCATGGACAGCTGATCACACAGCAGGCTGTTAGGAAGCATCATCCAGTGGGCCCGCTACATCTTTTCCTGTCCTTGTTTTCACACCATCGATGTCTGTGTCATCTCCAGTTGTCCAGCAAGGATGGCTTCCAGAAGTTTCTGAAGAGTCAATGACCACCCGAAGCAATCTCAGGCTTCTGTTCCCTCCTGGAGAATGCATCGGGGAATTCAGGACAGTTTCTCAGAGCCCTTTGCCCAGTGGTTATGGCTTGTTCTGTAGATTGCAGTCCATTCTTTTAATTGGGCACAGAAGAGATACTCAGTCTTTCTTGTTTCAAGTTCCACACACTCTATGAAAGGCTAACATCTGTTTTCTGCTAGAATGTTTAATAAGTCAAAACAGATCTCCACAGATCCTTGCCACGGGCAGCTAGCATTTGTTTGAATCACAGTAAACACACACACACACACACACACACACACACACACACACACACACACACACACACAAAACCAACCAACCAAACAAAAAACAAAACAACAACAGCTATAATGAACAACCCAAGTGTCTAAAGGAAATCCATGAAACCAGAATGTCTTCAGTCACACTAGCATGCTAATCTCTCCTACCCAGGTGCCATAATTCAGGGTGGAGAAAATATCTCAGACTTGATAGACAGGTACCCCAAGTGGGGTTGGGTGCAGGGGAGGTTGGTGAAGAAGCGCTACCATGCATGTTGCTCTGTGGAAAGTTGAGCTTTCCATACCGGAATTGGTGAATCGATCTTGGGCTGAGATCCTTTGCAGTCAGCTCTGGGCTCACAAGCATGAAGACCTATGACTCTTGATATGTGTCGGGCTGATGTTAAAGAGGGAATCTGCACCTAAGGGGGGTGACCACAGATCTGCCTCATATTGCTTCTAACTAGACTTGGGATTTCAGCAGATATGTAACGGTGACTTGAAGCTCATGGACTCACTTCCCTGGGTTAGCTCTCCTTATGTAAATCCCTGTAGGGAGAACTTGGTGACTGCGGATGTTTCCAAGTGTCTGAGGCCTCGTGTAACAAAGGAACATGCATGCATGCCAGTATTGTAGCTTTAAAGATCAACCAGAGGTTAAGGCCTGAGAATCTTAATCTCATGTCATAATTCAACAAATGTTAGATGCCATGATTAATAGTTGCTGTGAGTCAAGGAGGTCAACACCTATGAATTATAGTGATGCAATTGGTTAGCTTGAGGTACTTATACAAAGTGCCTGTATCAAGTCATCTCATTCATATGAAGCAAGTCTAACATACTAATTTCTAAATACTAAATCTTTTTTCCATTGTACAGAGACGTCTGTTATACTTTGTGAATTCCACTAACAGAGGGGTGCATTTTTTTTTAGGTTGTCCTGGTTCCAAAAAGCATGAGTTTCTGACAAGTGTCCTGGATGCGCTCTCCACAGACATGGTTCACGCTGTCTCTGACCCCTCTTCCTCTTCTGGCAGGTATACTGAGTCTTGCTGCAGAGCAATATGCTGGCTTGAAGCCCAGGAGTTTGAAGGAATCTGGAAAGCTAAATTCTTCCTGGCCAGTGGCCATGTGAGATCAGGCAGTTCACTTGAATGTCTAAGTGGGGCGGGAGGGGGGGGAGAGGGAGAGGGAGAGGGAAAAGGGGAGGTGGAGGGGGGGAGGGAGAGGGAGAAGGAGAGGGAGAAGGGGAAGGAGAGGGAGAAGGGGAGGTGGAGGGAGAGGGTCAGGAAGAAGGAGAGGGTCAGAACAAGGGAGAGGGAGAGGGACAGGGAGAGGGAGAAGGAGAGGGAGAGGGAGAGGGAGAGGGAGGGAAGCAGGGTCCTGGGGCCCAGGGAGACCTGAGAAGAGGAACATACTTGCTTTGGGGTGAATCTATAGGTTGAAACTGAGTCTGAGACTCATCTACTGGGTTTTTAAATACTTTGGAATTCTGCAACTCAAAAAAAAAGTTTGCTTTTTGTTTTTATTTTTTTGTTTGCTTTTTTGTTTTTGAGACCTGGTGTCTGTGTATAGCCCTGGCTGTCCTGGAACTCACTCTGCAGACCAGGCTGGCCTCGAACTCAGAGAGCCACTGCCTCAGCCTCCTGACACCTGCTCTGCCCACGTGAGCCTTATCTTCTTATCCAGGTTCAAGTGTACAACTGGGGCGTTGATCCCATCAACACGGATCGCCCTAGAGATGCTCTTCTGTGTACACTGTAGGCACACCAAGGCTTGGGTTTTGTATCATGGGAGAACTTAGGGTGCCTGTGCGCCCACTGACTCATGGTACAGACTAACAGAGCTGCCCAGGTGAACAGTTGTGTCGCTTTGGTACTTAAGCTCACTTATCCCTGTGTGTTCACAATCTCTCACTCTTATTTCTAGAAGAAACTTTATTTTAATGTTCTTGTTTTCCTAAAAAATTACTGGTTTCCATGCCATCCTGGCTGCCTCATGTATGAAGTCTTCTTAGCAAAAAAGCCCTCCATCTTGTGGTTTCTTTGCTAAGGAAGGAGAAGGAACACTAAGGAGAAATGTCACAACTACATAAGCTAAGGCAGAAGAAGTCACCTAAATTTCAACCTCACGTTATGTACTGTAGAAGTGACTGACTTGCCTTCCAAGTCTGACCCACAATAGCGCCAGGGAGCCCAGTCGCTGGGGGCTGTTGGCATCTTCCTGCTGGGTTTGTGCTCAGAGGAAAGTTCATCTAAACCAGTGGACAGTGGAGTCCACAGAGTCCAAAGTGATGGCATTTTCCCCTCCACCTCAGGCGAGAGGTGCACGTCCTTATAGCCCAGCTCCAAGGTTTGACTCACAGCCTGACTTACCTGTGTCTCATAATGCATAGCTTTAAGAGAATTCCAAAGAAAACTGACAAGTTACAACTTTACATTTTTTTTTATATTGTTTTCGACTAACCTCATCTATTTAAGTGTACTTTACATACACGATAGACATATGATCACATTAAAGTAGAGAGCCTGGGATTTTAGATGCCTTTGGTGGATGCTGGTATCTGAGCTACCTGTTGGCCTAGGGGAGCCCAGATCTCAGGACAGTGACCTTGCGTTCAAGGCCAATTGCGTTGGGCAACTGAATAACCACCGTGCACACACGTGGTGTGGTGTTCCTTGTTCCGAACACATTGGCTGAGCCATTACAAATTATTTTCCTACCTTGTATTTGAAAGTGGCCGTATCAGGCCGTGCACCGGGGTAGGCACAGGCATGCGGGTGGGGGAGGCAGGAGCCAGAGTCAGGGCCGCAGAAGCTTCAGCCTTCTGCCTGACATGGTTGTTCATCCTCTAGGCTGGCAGAGCCAGACCCCAGCCACACCCTGGAGGAGAGGGTTGTGCACTGGTACTTCAAACTGCTTGATAAGAACTCCAGTGGGGACATCGGCAAGAAGGAAATCAAACCCTTTAAGAGGTTCCTGCGGAAGAAATCCAAGCCCAAAAAGTGTGTGAAGAAGTTTGTGGAATACTGTGATATGAACAATGATAAGTCCATCACGGTGCAGGAGCTCATGGGCTGCTTGGGCGTCACCAGAGAAGAGGGTAAAGCCAACACCAGGAAGCGTCACAGTAAGCCTTACTTACATCACTCCTCTGCACGTTAATCATGATGGGGTTTTGTGCCGATGGGGTGGCTTCCTGGATTTGACGGGATGCCTTCGGTCTGGTGTACGGGAGAAACATAGTATGACATTGGCCGTAGTTGTCCATATGGAAATGACCCCAGGGGGTTAGCAGCTTGTCCCCTGGCCAGGAGAGCAGCAAGTCTGAGGCTCACGAGCTGAGCACACTCTAATGCCCAACCTGTTACTGTTCCAATCACAATGGTTAACTGTTCAAACACGACTTCTCTGCTGCCTTCAGAGCCATTGGCGGTAACTGGCCAGCACAGTTCATAGACTCCGCTGAAACATTCAGGCCAAGTCAGGGGCAGTGGAAATCACCACCTCTAGGAAATCAGTCATCCCAGTGGGTTTAGCTGGCTTAGAATTTGGCCCTGTCTCTCTGTGGGGAGCTGGTCTAAGTCACTAGATGTAGCACAAATAGAGAGAATTCCAGGACAGATAGAGTCTGAGGTTCTGACATTTGATTCTATGATTAGGTGACTGCCTTCATCAATATGTTGGAACCCATGTGTGGAACATGAGTGCATTTCTCTCTTTGTACCTCTGAGCTGTGTGGTTGTGGTCAGGCCAGCATTACAGTAATGGGCTGCAGGGACTTTAGATAGCGATCTTCAAAATAAAAAGTCATCTTCCCATTAATTAGCAAGAATCACTTCTCTAAGACAGAAATCTAGCCTGGACCCTAATTCAGTTGTATGATGCGGAATGGTCGCCGTGGCATAGACTGGGGGCAGAGATACAAGGAGGGAGATGTTTTGCCTTCTGGGAAACCACATGGTATAGGTCCAGTTGGGATGACTTCAAAAGGGTATCTGGGCTCAACATGTTCCTTTCAGTGGGGTGTCTGTATGCACAGGACAGAGGGCTGTTGGGAATCATGAATTCAGAAATGGGTTTGGAGACAGAGCTATTGCAGGTGTTGGCCTGCAAGGAGGGGATGTTCATGGGACATCAGGAGACTACTAAGCCGCTTTGGAATGGAGCTACCTAGTCCTGGGAAGGAATGGGCAAGATTACAGTTAAGGGAAGTAGACTCCCGCTTTCCTTGCTGCCTCTGAGTCACCTGTTAGAATTCTGATGAGTTGCTATGGTTGGAGGTGTAGTCTGGGCTTAGGAGACAGGAGCATCCAGGATACTGGCCTGTAGGAAACAGGTATCTAATACAACCACAGAACTAACAGTGAACAGGGAGAAAGGAGGGAGATGAGTTCATGGAGGACAGACCTCAGCCAGGAGGGAGTGAATGCAGTCATGGAGGTACACAGAGCCCAATACAAAGTAGGAAGAAATGCTGGAGAAGCCCCACCTCCCCCCAGACCCTGGGCAAAGAGGTACTTCAGCCAGGTGAGAGAGGCTGAACTCTGAGCAGAGATCAGAGTGAGGTAGGGGGCCCTGAGGTAGAGTGTCCATGTAGCACAGGAGTAGGTACTTCACTGAGAGTAGAAAGGGGAGACCGCCCCCCCCCCAATCTCCAAGCCAAGGACAAACAGCACATGAGTGAAATGAGTCAAAGCTAATGTTTTCTAATTTTAATACCGAACCAAAATATTTCAAAGAACAGGATGTGTGTGGGCGTGGTTCGGCTCACTCTGTGCTTTCCTGTGTGGTTGGGATTTGGGATGAAACAAGGCACTTTCCTAGTATTGCAGTTGGGCATTTGTGTTGTTAGACAATGTTTCCATAGTGATTTAAAAGCCCACTCTTCCAAATCTAGCCTCGGGTCTCTCTGAGTACATTGTCATTTGCCATGATGTTGAGCCTGTCATTGAGGAGTATTTGACGAGCAAGAATGTCTTTTCCCCTTCCAGCCCCAAGAGGAAATGCTGAAAGTGCTTCTTCTAATAGACAGGTGAGTATATCTGTGCTGTAGACTTTATTATATTCCAACCTACTTAAACTTTACAAGAGAAATCCAGGGCCTACGTGTAGGATTCGGCACAATGGTATCTTCAGAAAAAAAGAAAAAAAAAAAAAAACCAGACAGCTCAGTTAAGGCAGCTACACTTGAGAGCAAATTCTGTCTGTGATCACCAACCAGCTGAATCCTGTATTTAAAGATTCTGCCCTTTTTTTCTTTTAATTATTTGAAATTCCAATTAATTTGTTAATTTAAAGATGGGTTTCCGAGTTGTGAGGCAGAAAGGGTTAGGGAAGCTGTTCTTTGTTGTTTCTTTCTTAAATATTAAGGAGTGGCTGGGACAGGAGACACTCTGCCCCTCAAATAACCCACTCACCTGGAGATCCAAAGAGTCAGGAGATCACCTCACAAGGAGATTTTTCAGTTCCCTACTGTGTTAACAAACATTTGTGTTTCTGAGGCCACATTTCTAGATGTGTAGTTAAAGGGTACAATTGTGGTCCCCATGTCCCAGCCGCAGCCTAAGTGGGGACACTTTTCAGGGTTCTTTGCCCAAAGCCAGGCAAGCGATGCTCCCCATGACTCTGGTATGTTATCTGTTGACTTTGGCTGCACCTGTCTGATGCCAGGCAGAGGAGGGTCCCTGTTTGTTGTGGGTTTTAAGTAGGGACCTCGTGTACACACCTTGGAGGGAACTGAAAGCCATTTCATTAGGAAGGACATGTGATTCATTTTCCTTTGTTTAGTAAATGTTTATGGTTTTAACTTTTCCAGTCACACTGCAAATCACTTACACTTGCAAAGGGGGCAGGTCTGAGAGCAATTACCCAGCTGCCTCCAAAGGCTTCCCAGGGGCTGTTTGCTCTAGCTAATGGCAACTCTCTGGCACACATGTGCCTTGCAATCTTAAATACTCCAACTCAAAACCAAGCCTTCCACTTCACTACTCCGCCTGAAAAAAAAAAAAAACAGAGCCATGTGGTTTTTACAGTACCTCAATGCACAGAGCAAAACCCTACCATTATTGCTGTATGCCATGGGGTGATTCAGCAGGCCAGAGATCAGAAGATTCTTCCTAGGAAGCTTCATATCCGCTCAGCAAGGGTCAGAGCTGTGTGCTCGGGCATCTAGATATGGCTATCAAGGACAACCCTCTTCCCCAGTAGTTCCTGTCATCTTCAGTGACGACTGAAATACATCAGAAGACCTCACAATTAACACAAAGCTTTCATCAGCTTAGCATAGAGGTTATTCACATCTTCGTGGTGTCATCGGAAGGAAGGAAAGGCAGCCTGAGATTCAAAGTTTAGTATTTTAGGTATCAGATAAAAAGCTCAACCTCCATTTATATAGATTGCTGTGCTTGATAAAAAGATGCCTGTTTTGTTTTTTGTTTTTTTCCTTTTCTAAATGACTTTCCCTGAAAGTCCATGTGATGGAGAGACTGGTAGACACAAATGCACGCTGCATTTCTTTTTAGGTAAAAAGAGCAAACCAAGAAAGATCAAAAGGAATGAAATTTAAATAGTATTGGACTGTTCAGGCTGGGGGGCACATGTAACCCAAGCTGAAGTCTGGTGACTGCAAGCTTAGGACTTATCTGTACCGCCATGTGGTAGTTCACGTAAGATATTTGAAGTCAATGCAATCTTTCTCAGATGATATACTTTCCTGGTGGTTTCAAGGGAAGAAAAGACTTCCCAAACAATGAACGGGCCCACTCATTCTTAAGTGTAAGGCACCTGGTCCTTTCCTGTATGGTTTCCCTCAAAACAAGCAGGTTTACTTCCCAGAGCAAGCCTTTGTCTGCATAGGGAAGACACAGACATCTTCATAAGATTATCTTCATTTTGTTTTGTTTTTTTTCCAGCCCAGGAAACAAGGATGAGCATCTGACTACTCAAGACAGAGTTCCTAGACATGTGGGAATCTCCCTCACCAAAGAGCAATTAAAAACGAGAAACATATAGTATTTGCACTTTGTACTTTAAATGTAAATTCACTTTGTAGAAATGAGATATTTAAAACGGACTGTTGTGATCTGTGAAAATGCAAGGCTGGCTTCGGGAAACTAATCACATACAATGTATGTGTGCTTGTTTGACCTTCGAGATCTGTGCTGATGGGGGTGGGTTTTAAATGCATTTCAACTTCCCTTCCTCGTCCCTCTGTGGAGGGCCTGGTTTATTCCCTTGCTCTTTCCTGCAGTCTCCACTGGCTTGCTCTCAGTGCTCTTGAGGGAAGCCAGAGCCTACCGTTTCCTGAGAAGTTTGCAGTGGTTGCCTGTTCCATAAAATTTTGCTCTCTAGAGATGTCACTCACACCATGGGTCACACAGGCACTAGCTCAGGCATAGCCTTAACTCCCAGCAGCCCCTGTTTGAGACTCTGCTGTCAGACTCTGTCAGACTCCAGTTTTAGCTTCTGTTTGAGCCAACCCTCAATCTCTGAGGAGTTGAGTGGGCAAGCAGCCAGAGAGTCCTCTTTCAGAGAGCAAATCTAACTCTGGCCGACTGACTCCATCTCACTGGCCCAGAAAGGATCCAGTCCACCTGCCTCGCTGCTAAGCGTCCGGGCCATTCTGCTAGGGTCCATTGGAAAGGAGAAATGCCTTCTGCGGAGATCATGGACCACATCCTGAGGAAGGCACAGCTAGACTGTATCATCCCAAGAATGCTGTACATCAGGCTGCTGAAAGTGTCACTTTCATTTTCTGGAGGCCTCGAGGGTTTGAGGGAATTCATCCAAGGCCCCTGTGGGATGAAGGTTAGGAACTGGATGACCACACTGTGAGAGACTGGACTGGACTGGGTATATGACTGGCTGTCACTCTCCGACCTAGGTCAGTCTAGTGACAGTCTAGGTCACTGTTCTCAAGGAACAATGGCAGATGGGGGAGAGCTGGGGCAATTCTTTCAGACTGGGGTTTATATGGAGAACTGTTCATGGTCCCCAGCCTCTCAATATATGTCTGTAGATGATGCATTGTGAACACACACGCTGCAGAAGGCCTTTGCTCACTTGAACTGTGTAGAGGCAAGAAGTGACCAGCTCATGCCAATGCTGTCTACAAAAAAAAAAAAAAAGTATGATCCTAACTGTTTTGGATAATCTTTTATATTTCTGAACTCTGAATTTAATCATTTTATTAGATTAAAAATATGCGATTAAAATGCGTTTGTCTTCTTGTCCGCATTTCATAATTGCTTACTGTTTAAAAATATTTTTTTTAGATTATTCTAGATGTGTGAGAGTCTTGCCTGCATGTACGTCTCCGCACCTCTCTCAGGTTTGGTGCCCTTGGAGGTCAGAAGAGAGCATCCGATCCCCTGGAACTGTAGTTATGGGTAGTTGTGAGCTGCTATATGGGTACTGAGATTGAACTTGGTTCCACTGCAAGAAGAACAAATGCTCTTTCCGCTGAGTTATCTCTCCAGTTCTTCACGATTGCTTACTGTAAAAAGTGTCCACTAGTGGAAGCCAAAGTCGTGGGTGCTAGCCCAGCAGATTTGGGTCTGATTTTGCCTGTCGAGGGGGGCTGTGTGACGTGGGACATGTTCCTCAACCTTTCTGAACCTTGGAGTTTCTCTTCCAGGACAGGAGTGCTGGTGAGGCATATGAGTTAATAGTTATAAATACCTCAATCTGCCCTGTGTGATACAGTAGAGGTTTCTATGCCCTCACTGTGTGACAGAGCTCCAGGATGGATTAATGCCACCTGCCCCATGCTTCTCCTACTGCAGACACTCCTGACGCAACGGAAGCAGTAAGGGTACCTTGTTTTTTATCAAAGCTGGTGCTGTTCCATGAGTCAAATAACCAGAACCCCGAAGGTGAAGTTTGCCTTCTCCCATTCCAACCTCCAGAGATCTGCGCCACCCTGATTGGCTCTGTGACATCCCACGAGAACCCTTGAAGTCCCTTCCCCCCGGTCAACCTCATCCAGTATCTTCACTTCGTCTCAGGTCCTCCAAACTCAGAGCAGAAAAACCCTCAGTCTGAGCATCGATGATATGCACAGGGAGAGGGAATGAGAATGCCGGAAGGGCACAGAGAGGAGAAAGGGTTGAGGCCAGGTTCTGAAGAAGGCACGAGAGAGGACAGAATGTTCGGGAGGTTGACAGATCATGGGTGAGGCAGGAGCTACACATGGTTCTGATTGCAGGCCATTAATACTGAAAATCTAAACCAGCAGCTGGCTCCCCTCTCTGCCCACAATAGCTACATTTAGGGTTGGATGCCTCCCCTAGGATGCCCCTCACCCTCTTCCTGTTTGAAAGGGCTTTCCTGCTTCCTCGCCATCCTACGCGGATGCCTTCAGAAGCACACCAAGCGTCCCATACATCCTTCGCACAGATGTCATACCCGAGCTGTTTCCGTTATCAAGGTGAAATGTCTCGGCTGTTGCTGGAACTGATGTGGACAGGACTAATGGGATCCTAGCCTTCCAAGTGCAAAACCAAACTGTCCAAGCAACAGCGCTACTCCAGAAAGCCAGGCTGAAATCAGGGGAACGGATAATGATGATGGTGAGGGTAGTCAGGATGCTGTTCTTGATAAAAGTGATGGTGATTGTGGTGGTGTTAATGGTGGTGGCAGTGATGGTGATGATGATGATATAATGATTATGCTAATGGTGGTTATGATACTGATGATTGTGATGATAATGTGACGATGGCAATGATGATGGTGACAGTCATGATTGGTGGTGGTGGTGGTGGTGATAGTAACTGTCTTGATGGTGGTTGTGGTAAAGGTGGTGGTGATGGTCGTGATGATGGTGGTGGTTGTGGTAATAGTGGTGCTGCTACATGATAATGGTGATTGAGGGGAAAGATGATTTTCACCCTAATACCATAGTCTACCCCACAGGCCAAAATTTGGAATGCATTTTGAGTAATTAGATATCAAGACGTTTTTAGTCTTTCTTCCCTTCCGAAAGATGTGCTGGCCATCTTTTTTCTATTTTTCCCCAGTGCTGCAAACAACTCCTATGGAAAAGTTAGCGGCTCAAGCATCTCTGCCTTGTCTCTGTGTGTGACCTGGGATAACCAAGTAGTCAAGACCTTGTTGGAGCTGGTTCTGGGCCCAATGCTGGACACAGGGCTACTCTGGGCTGCCATCCTTTGGATGAATGTGCCCTGGGGCATCTTTTCTAATGATTGTGCTGAGACACTGTGAGCTCAGCAGCTTAAATGCCCACTTGTCTGTCTGTGTTGCAGATTCTGTCGTGGGAGTCTGTCTGTGCTCGAGTGTCTGTCCTGTGAGTCAGTGAATGCCACCGGCCAGGAAACCATGGCAGGGTGGGATGCAGGACAGAGCTACACTCCTGGGACCCGGTCTGCACCCAGTGTATGTGGATATTCCGATAACAAAGCACTAGTTTCCTGAGGTAGTAGGTGGAAAGGGAATGAATGCTGGGCCCTGTGAGGAGACTGTAGCTGTGGGCCTACCGTGTGGCTCACGACAGATGAACCACCTCCTCATGAAGGCCCCCAAAAGATGTTTTTCAACACCTCACCTCAGCATTGCTACAAACCAAACAGTGGCTCCTTCCCTAAGAATCCCCCTAAGAAGGGGGATAATCCCCTAAGAAGGGATTATTCGCTATATAGTAAATAAGAAATAAGTATAAATACTAAGTTGTTTGTGATGCGAGGGACATTCCGTGGTGTTCCGCGGCATTCTGTGGTTGGTCTGATTAATTCACATCTAGCTTTGATGTTTCTCCTAACAGGATGCTTGAGTCTAAATCCCGGAAATCTATCAGGCTGCAAAGTACAGACCGTCCCACCGGCACAGGCAATCCCTCTAAGGTCTAAGAATGGACCAAGGGAACCGAGCAGGAGTGGATTTTGTTTCTTAGAAGCAGAAATTATAAAGGGAAATAACAGTGACCTAGGAACTCAGTTAATTTTCTCAGCAAACCCAAAGTCAGGGAGAAACCAGATGCATGGGCTGTTGTACTATGGTTCTCTCAGACCCCTGGGTTCTGGTTTTGAGGTCTGTCTCCATAGTGTCTCAAGGGCTCCTGACAGTACCTCTGGACCAGAAGAAGAAAGAAGGGCGGGGAAGCTGGGACAGCTTGGATATGCTACATTTTGTTTCACGCTTTTAGTTTTCCATGCTCAAGCCAGTAGGACCCCATCAAACCTCTGGCCAGAAGGTATGACTTCAGCCTCTTTACCGTCCGCTCCCTGCCTTGGACAAGACGAGAGTCTGAGATTCATCAGAGGGGAGAGACCTGTTCAGCCAACAGAGCAGCATTGCCCCAAGGCAGCCTCTCATTCTTGGTGGAGCAACACCACCTTGTGATTTTTATCTATCTTATGTATTTTACGTGACGTAAATGGCTCCTTTCCTGCCTCTTGCCTCCGGATGCCTTAGTGCTTAGTAATGATGATAAGCGGGCTGCATAATTCAGTTCATGTGTGTTACACAGCAGAGAGGTTTTACACTGCCTTCTGTTAAGTCTCTAACTTCAGAACAAAGAGTTTTATCCTCAAGTTAAAGTTGAAATCATACCCAGTATATAAATAATAAATAAACATAAATACTAAGTAGTTTGCTGCCAAAATTAGAGTTTTGATATCCCCTACAATCTGGCTTGATGTCCCCCCCCCCCCGCCCAGTGAAGATGTTTCCTTATTCGAGGAAAAACACATTCGTGGTACTTCTGAACATCTTTTAATGAGGCTGGACTTACTAAAAGGGTTCTGTGTGCTTTAGTTTTAATTTACATATTCATGATCCCCTCGTTATCTTTAAGTTCTATCACTTAATACATGCCAAACCATTTATTTTTGCATAAGAAAATGTTCTTCTTCTAATTTGGTGAGAAATTTTACTAATTGAGCTCTGCGACAATGAAGTAAATCCATTACCTTGTTTTTCAAGACAAAGATTCTGTAGATCAAGTTTGCTTTGAACTCCTGACCTTCCTGCCTCAGCCCCCACAAGTGTTGGGTGTATTGATGAGTACCTTCGTATTTATAACAAGGAAGTTACATCTAAAAGTAAAGTGGGAATAAGATGGCCTGCACGGGGGACGATCAGAGGGCAGCTTGGATTTTCAATGTTTCTGTAACATCAGGAAACAGCAGCTTACTGCTGCGTTTGGCCTTTTGAGAGATGCAGGTACACAGGAACCAGGCTTCAATGGACCAGGCTTTCTCTGACACTGCATCTCAACAGCCCTAAGGACAGTTTTGACTCCCCGAGCCTTCCAGAGGAGCCATCTCCATTTGTAATAAAGAGATGAGCCCAAGTAGACGGCATCTATTCTGAACTCTCCCCTCCTCTTTCCTCGATGGACAGACCGTTACTTAACATGGCACAATGAAGGAGTGGGAACTTGGCAGTGAGAATCCACACTGAGCACATAGAATCCTGTAGTCTGTGGAGTGAGACGGAGCCAAAAGCTTGTGCTCTATCTGCTTTCTATCTACTTGATAACCAACTAGTTAGGCCACCAAAGACTCCTGGCAGGGCATGGTGGTGTTCTGTCACCTCAGCTCCTGGGAGGCTGAGACAGAAAGATTTCTAGGTTGAAGCCAAGCTCTCAAAGTGAATTAGATGCCAGCCTGCTTCTGGGCTACTATTAAATTCCTGATGTTTGAGTGGAAGAATGAAAAGGACCCACATAACCACAAAGATGCCATGAATTAAGAGGTTTGTGTAAGAGTGTGCATACTGCCTCATCTCTTTGGAGACACCACGATTTCTCTTTGAACATGTCCAGATGGGTGCTCCTAAAAACATTCATTAAATAAAATGTAAAGAGTGATATTCCTTATAAGCGAAAAGATGTCATTAGCTCAGATAGGAGATTCAAGTCCAACATTGGATGGCCCCAGTCTGGCTACTTGGGAGGTCAGATGGCAAGAGTAAATATTGATCCCGTATCCCAGTGACCTGTTGATTCCTCCAAAGGAACACTCTCCGAGTGTTCTACCAGATCCCAGAAGTACCATGGTGTGAATGACCTTTCAGTTCCTGGTTTTTGAGTGACTCTCTATATCCAAAGCAAAACCATATACAATTTTGGGCCATTGTTAATTACCATTAATTAACAGGCACATTCCAAAAAGGTGTAAATGATGACGACCCTTGCATTGTCAGATCACTGGGGTCCTTGTGATGAGTGGCTTCCTCCTGCATGGAGGGTGGCTTCCTCCTGCATGGGGAGAGGTTGCTAGATTGTCACAAGGCTAGCTCATATTGGCATCCTCAAAGCAAAATTAGGTCTCCACGACCACCATTGCAAAGTCTTCAGATTCTTGAAACCACTACCCAACCCCCGGAGTACTCCCCATTAAATCAGCACGTCCTCTACTCTGTAACTTGACTTCACGGTCTCAGTATGTCTTTAAGTCAATGAAAACGCTTCCCTTTTACATTTTCCACCCCGTCTTGTGACAGGATGTGGAAATATCATCATTCACGTTCTCTAGACACGAGAGAATTGCCAGGGGGAAGGCTTGTCCTATCAATCTGGAGGCACCACGATGTTCAGAGCCTGTGTCCCTGTAGAGGGAACATGGGGGCTGCTTTCAGTCTCGTTTCGTTGAGATGAAATGCAGATAGACTAATAAAAGAAAAAATGTTTCTTTTAAACAAAGTTTGGAAAGAAAGACAGCCACAACCCCAGCTGGTTACCTTTAGAGCGCCAAAAAGCTATATGAACAAATGCTCTCAGCAATAAGACCAATAAGACTTCTTATTGAACTACAAATCCAGCCTGTTTTTCATCAATCAGACCCTTTCCCTTCGGGAAGCTTCTCTTCTGAGTGACCTAAATGTTCCTCAGTGAGGTCAAGCTAGACTTAAATCCCTCCGGTCCATTCTTCAGTGACTTTTCCAGGGCTTGCCACCGATGTTCCTATGAGTGGACAGAGACAGTGAGCTGTGTGCTTTTGTTTTAGAAGTTTCCCTGCTCCAATTCTGTTTCAGCTCCTGGGCACATAACGATGTTCAAGCAAGCATGCTGACTGACGTAGGGGAAATGGGCGGGTGCCGACAATGGCATTTCTATGCAGAAGGCAGCAGGAGTAGGAAGAGACCTTTGGGCGTGCTTCATGTTGATTTGGGAATGGGGTGTCAGCCTGTGGGAGATGGCCATTTTTCCCTTTAGTTTTCTGGATTTCAACTCCCTTTTTAAAAAAAAAAATCAATGTTCACCTCACAGGATAACATCTAACAGGGCTCCAGAGGAGGGTCACGTGGTCTTGCTGCTTATTGCCTGTTCTCTGAGCTCCATCCTCCCTGTAGAGAGGTTCTAAAGAGCCCTGCATACACACATGATCCATTATCCCCTGTAGGACTCCATCTGTGATTCCCTGCCCTCTGCACTGTTGACCTGTGACGATGGGCAGCCTTTGCCAGTGCCCAGCACGGCACTGATACTCCTGAGCTTGTCCCATTTCTATTCACTATGAGCCTTTATCTACTGGGCTCTTGAGTCTCCTGTTGGACATGGAGATGCCTTATTATCTCCTGGGGAAGGGGTCTCCCTTCAACTCCATACATGCTGCTTCCCACTCAGCCTCCATCTTCCCGTATCCGGTGGCCTTGGGACCATCCTGCAGCCCAGGATGTGCCAAGACCATCCTTTATTCTCACTAATGCCCAGCTGTTCTTCCCTACCCTAGTCTGGACCACAGTGTGGATTATTATTCACTGGCCCCTTCACAGCTCTACCCAGCTCTGTCACAGACCCTAGATAACAAGATCTCCAGTGCTTCTTTTTTGACTTAAATGTCTCTCTGGACTAACAGCAGAAAAATCCCCAAGTTGTGCCCACTGGTGTCAATTTGGATTTATAATCTCACTTCATGGGATGGAGGAAATGGTCCTGTAGTACTTGATATTATTCCTCACTCTCCTGCTTTCCACAGGATGGTCTCATGTCTCTAGACCTAACACCTTCCTCTCCTCACTCCACTGTCCCCTCCTCACATCCCCCATATAAGTGCTTCTGGATCTCCAGGCTTTGCCTGCCCACATGTCCCTTAGAGTCTGATCTCCCTCCTTCACTTCTTTTCAAACATGGTGGCTTTGAGTGCTCCATCCCTCTGAGCACGATTCCCTATCCATCCTTTCTATCATCTTCTCAATATTCCCATCAGTCTGCATCTGATGACCATGGAGCCCCCTGGGCCCTGTGATGAGAGTTCATGGAATAGCAAAGCCAGCTTTATGACTTGGGTCTGGATCACAATGGAGGGGCCTTACATAGGTGGAGAACAGGTCCTATGGTCCTCAAGCCAGTCTGGAGCTGAGAACTCACATTGCTGAGAACCATAATCTCCTTGGATATCCGTCTAAGTTCTTCTAGTTCTTCTCAGTATGGGGAGATAGGAGACAGAAGGAATCTCAAAAGCACCTCTTCTCAGGATTCACTATGGTGAGGAGGTTTGCAGTCAGCCCTAGGCAGGAGTTGGACCTGTCCCACATGTGCAACCTGTCACCATCCACCAATGATGGGGAATTCTTCTCATGTGTGTGTGTGTGTGTGCGTGACACCGGAAACATGGTAGCCAGAGATCACACCATGTGCTCCTGGAACTTGGATCTCAACCTTCCTCTACACGCTGTTGAGAATCAGAAGACATGCACTGAGCATTCCAGGTGACTGAGAGAGATGGCTGCTGTGGTCCTGAGCTAGATTCCAATCTGCTCCCACGACGAGCAGAATCAGCAGAGACGAGTCCCACAGACAACTACTGCGAAGTGAATGCCCAAGGCAGGATGATGGGGTGATGGCTTATATGTGCTTGACGTTCCTGGTGAACTCTGACATTCTTTGAAAACACTCAAACATTTTAATGAGGTAAAATATCCTCATTTCTTGTGGTTGGAGAGACAGCTCAGGGGTTAAGAGTTCTCGTTCTTCCAGGGGATCAGGGACTGATACCCAGAAACCACACGATGGTTACTCTGTTGCATAACTCCAGTTTCTGGGGACTAATGCCCCCTTCTGTCCTTTGCAGGTTCTAGGCCCCTACACATGTGTGCAGGCAAACTATACAAACACAGAAGACAAAATGAAAAATAAGCAAAAATATCACATTTCTTAGCATTTCACTTTTTCTTTTACTTTTCATACAGTCCAAGAAAAAGAAATACTATATCTGTCAACGCCTGTTGAGATATCTTAGTGAACCCCAACAACAGTGGAGTCCAGAGTGACCTGGTAATATCCAAAGGCACATTAAATACTGGTTGTATTTTATGTCATGTCCACCCCCAGTGAAGAGTTCTCATGTCCGAAAGGATAATGCATCATGTGTGTCAGCGTAGACGTGAGCGTGGCAAGCTTGGTCACCCTTCTGAAGTGGCAACTGCATCTGTCTTCATGTGCTGTCATGTGTGTGTACATACAGCCTTCCGCCGTGAGCACTGGATCCTGCTAACGGGCATCACTGGGTGCCTTGCTATCTCTCCATATGAGCAGGGCAAAGTAAACCCCTGAGTATCAGAAGGCCTTGCATCCAGTCATCCTGTGGGGACCATGAGCAGAGGAGGCCACCAGTCACCTCAGCATTTTCTTCCAGGTCAGGCTGACCCCTTTTGCAGAGAACACACTGCCAGGTCAGTTTTTGTTGAGAGTCAGCACTGCTCACCTATCCACCTCACAGGATAGAAACGCCGCTTTCAGACAGTGTTATGAACACATTCTCCTTTGTTTCCTAGGTCAGTTTGGGCTGCATTGGCACTGTAGACAAGCCAGTTTGGTTGACACCGTTGGGTTTACCTGTTCAAGATTTGCATATGAGGCCTGAGTGATGTTTGAGACAGACAGAAGAGACATCCCAGTCAGACTCAGGTGGGAGTTCTCTTTGCTTCTAGGAGATAATCAATTTCTATCTGAGATCTTATATAGTAGAGAAAGAAACACACACACACGCACACACACACATACAGAGAGAGAGAGAGACAGACAGACAGACAGACAGACAGACACAGACACAGACAGACAGAGACAGAGACACTCAGAGCAATCCCACATATATCACTGGGAAGTCAAGTTACTTCTGTTTTTACCTATTTGGTTCTTGGTTAGCTATGTTTACACTGTTTGTGTAGAAGACCAGTCCCACAACATCTACAGAATATATCACTTAGACAAGGCAAACAGATGAGAGATTGAAGGAAGAACCAGCATGAACCACAAATGAACAGCAAACCTCAATAGCACGTGGGTACCAAGTTGCAGTGGAGGTGAACTTCCCTTCTGAACATTTTTGTATTAACACTCTAAGTAAAACCCAATTCCGCAATATTTTTTTTATTTCATTTCCTTTAACAATAGGCCCTTTGAAGCTCTGGCTGTTGGTGGAGTGAATTGGCTTGGGATGTTTATTTAGCTAACACATCCCTGGTGAGAAACTTGTTTGATTTTGGTGTGCATGTGACTCCCAAGAGCCTTGTCTGTAGTTACTAAAAAGAAAACCACTTCTTGAGTCAAAACAGACGTGCCCCTGTAAAACAGCTTTACCAATGGTTGACCCTGGAGCCATGTTCCACAGATGCACGCTGAGCTGAGGAGTGCACTGTAACGTCCCCATGAGTTCTGGACCTCGGTGACACTGAACAAGCGTCTCCTCTTGCCACTTGTAGTCATACCGTCTCCTTGGACTTCAATTCTTGCCTGACTTCAAGTCTCACAGGCAAGTTCAGAGGCTAGTGGTAGCTCCTGAGGCCAACCATCTGTAAGCTGGACTGAAGGGGACAGCACCTACCACTGACTGTGACTGTTTAACTGTGTGCCCAGCCTTGGGTACCTGGACATGTATATTTAGCCATGTGTCCCTGGCTGTTTGCCCCTGGCACTCTCCATCCACCGTAGCGCAGACTTCACAGTGAGCTAATTTCCCATACTCAACAACCTCCTTACCTCTATGCCAAGGAATGATGGTCCTGCCCCTGTGCAAGAAGTAGACCTTGTGATCCCAGATGCTGTCCAAGGCCATGCAGGGCTACCCAATGGCACCTGGGCACTTCTTATGAGGTTTTAAGTCAATCTCAGAATCAGCACCCTCTTCTTCAGCTGTCTTCTCTTTCACCACTGGCCACATGGCCATGTGACTGATGGGATGTTCTGCATATCAGCCACAGGCACCAGCCATGCCTCAGGCTCTGGGGAGCACAAATGAAGTTAGTGGGGACTTACAGCAGCTGTGTCCACCATGGGGTTCTAATCTGCACCATCTTCATGTGTTAACCACATCCATAGAAACCACCAATCTGGTGTATGTGTCACCTATAACACACACAAGCATAAACATGCAGATTATGCACATAGACATAGACCAAGTACTATGCACACCTAATTGTGTGTGTGTGTGTATTACATACATATAAATAAACATGGATCCTCATTACGTAAATATGTGTGCACATGTATATGTTGCCTACATTATATACATTAGTGTCTTATGTAATGTGTGTGTCACAGCTACCCCATTTCTGCGGGAGATGTAGCCGAGGGCTCCTGATGAATGCCGGAAATTCTGAATAGCAAAGAATTCTGTATGGTACAGAATTTCTGCCCATATACAGCTATCATAAAGCTTAGTTTATATATCAGACTTAGGAAGCCATCAACAGATACTCATGATAAAATAGACTGATGATAATGACCACAGTCTGTCTGTCTGTTTCTTCCCCCCCCCACTCTCTCTCTCCTCTCTCAGTGCCTCAGGACTCCACCTTCTTGAGGAGCGATGAGGTGTTACAATGCCCATTGATGATACAGGGGTCACTGGCTGACTGAGGGTATCACATTTAGTGTAGACCTGAGGGGAATGTTGCAGGATGGCCCGAGGTTTCATAAAACTCTTATGAATTATTTCTGAATTTTCTGTATCATATTACCAGGCCACAGATGACTATAAGCAACCATCACTGTGGATAACCCAGCTACAGGTAAGGGTGTCGCCTGTAGAACAGTAACATACATGTCCAACCTTTTGACACTATTAACCACAACGCTCACATTAGAGAAACATACAATCGAGTTACAGGAAAAAAAAATTTAAAGGCATGAAACACCACTGCCCAGCTAGGAGAAAATTTTAAAAAAGGAAAAGAATGCTGTTTCAAATTTACAGTTTTATGTTGGGCTGCATCCATAGCTATTCTGTGGCATATGCACCTTGTGGGCCACCTGTGGACATACTTGCCTCTAGTGTGATGGAATATGTACTTCAGATATGAGGCTAAGGGGTCAGACGGCCCTGAGGTTAGAACTGTCCAGTTCTTGGACCACTGTGGGCAGCCATGCGGCTGATGTAGGAGGAAGACTGCTGAGCTGTTGTCTCAGTTTGGGGAAGTTGAGGTCCCACACACACTTACAGTATGCTAGTAACTTAGACCTCAACACACACAGATGAAGATGCTGAGGTCATTACTGCCAAACTAGGCACCAAAGAAATCCCACACTAACCCAGGATACTCAGATGGTTTGTAGGTAAGAAACTGACACATACAAAACCTGAATCATTGGGCTCAGGACCCATAGGAACCAGCGAGAAACACCTCAATGCAGACCTCAGCCTTGCTGCTGGTGCTACAGGCTGTGTGGACTGTGACATGCTACTTATTTGGCACAATAAAGTTATTAGAACTCACTGAGACTCCCCAGGTCATTTGGAGTCACCCTTCTTACTTGTTAGCTATTTGGCAGTAAAAGTCAGTGAACAATGAGTACCTCCTTTCTTAGCAGTGACCATGACTTTGAAGGCAAGTCACTTTTCTGGCATCAGTTGAGGTAATATCTGAGCATCCTGGTTGACTTTGAAATGTCAAGTTCATTATGGAAAGGAGTCTACAAAACTAGTCTTCCTCATGGCGAGACATGTGAGTTAGCATTGTGACTCGGAGCCCAGATGCCCCAAGTCTGAGTATCAGGAAAAAGTGACTGTTAATCCATCTGTGAACCATGGAAGGTAGCATGCCGAGGTACCTCAAAGGATTAAAGTCTTGTTGCTGTCCTGACAGAACACATGTCCTATGGCTCTGAAGCTTGGTTTTGTCCTCTGGCTCTAGGGACAACAGTAGCCATGTAGAACCCGCCACGTTTGCTTTCTTGTCAAGCTTGTTACCCCACATGGTCATCACCTGGAGACTCAGAATCAGAACAGGTGATGGAGGACATGAAGGGGGGGGGCGGGCAGCAGGCAGAATCAGGATCCTGGACCATGGGATCCAGGAGGCTCTTAGTTCCCTAAGGCCTGGCACTAGATGGATGTTTCCCTGAGGTGAGACAGTTCCCTCTTCTGTTTCCATCTCTTCCTCCTGATCACAGCCAGGAGGGGCGGAGACTGCCCTGAAGAACAAGATCTCAACTTTGTTCTAGTAGCCAAATCAGATTCTAGGGTGATCAGAAACTAGACCTGGATACGCTTCGTTTTTTTCTGAGCTCGTGTGTTTCTAACTTTGGTAACTACTGAGACTGTAGGCTTGGAAAAGAGCTGTGCTATGTTCAAGAATGTTGTGTTCCGACAGTGACAGCCTGACAAACAGTGCACAGAACAGACTCAGCACACTCAGATACAAAGTTCAGAACCGTGATACGCGGCAGAGGCGCTCCCACCCTGTTGCTTCAGCTCTGGCTCTAGCGGGTGAATGGAGAGACCCTACCTCACGTTCAGCCTGAGCTGGAGCTGATCTCAGGGTAGGGCTCCTTCCACATTTGGGCAGAGAGGCTGCTACTTTGTATCCGCTTGTGTTCTGCAGCGTTTCAAGATGGGGATGTTGTAAACTCCCATGCTCTTCTAAGCATCCAGCATCCTCTGGCCAAGTAAACCCCCCATCTTGGCGGAGCTCAGAGGCCTGCAGGAGCTTTGAGGGCTGACTGGAGGGATGAAGGATCCAGAGAAGGACAGGAAACGGAATAGGCCAGCAGTAACGGGTACCTACTGTGTGGTAGGCGCTTCACACCCGAGGTCAGGTGAAGAACCTCATTGCCCGGTTGGTTAGGTATTTCATTTCAATAACAAGGAAAAACAAACTGAGCCATTATCAGGGACCAATGCTGGCTCTCAGGAGCCTGCAGTCCTGACCCCAAGCCTCCTGCCTCCTCCCCCTCAGCTGTTCTTAAACTTACCTTCTCATTGACTCTTAGGCAACGTCTGGAATCACCCAGTGTGGGACAGTGGACCATGCCAGGAAACTTGGTAAGGGAGAGTGGGTCTGAGTCCCCAATACCCAGGCATCTACCTGAGACGGTTGGTGGCTCTCTGATCCCTGCCAGATTCCTAGCCTGAAGCACATGCCACTCTCCCCAAGTCCCTCCCCTCTTGTAACCCAGAACAGAGTTCTCCATGCTAATGAGGTATCTAGAGGCCCTCAGGGTTTAATCAATAAGCTCCTCTTCCCAGACATTCCTCCCTGTCAAAGGTATTTAATCTCTGGTCCACCCTGAGAAGCTGGTATGCATCCATTTTCCACGATGAACAACCAATAAACAGTTTGGAACCAAGGACTGTTTCTTTCTTCGAGAACCTCCATGGGGAGCATGGAGCAGGCCTTCTCCTACAGAGCCACAACCCAAATCTCCCATCAAAGGCCTCTCTGTGCTTCCAGTCATAGCTCCCACTCCCTTCCCGCTGCCCCCAATCTAGAGGGTGTCCTCAGCCGGCGCCCTGACTCCACTCCCAACTCCTCACAACTCAGTGATGCCTGCATGTCCAGGAGCTTGGGAGCCCCTGGTCCAGGCCTCGTTGGGGGCCCATGAACCCCCAACACTTCAGACACTTTGTTCCCGACTTCTCCGTGCACATCTCCAGTGACAACTGAGGGCCCAGAAGTCAGGGAAACCCCAACTGTGACCCGCCATCTTGGACTGCGTTCTCCCATCCCTGGAGCCGTACTCTGCACTTATAGGTCATGGCAGCATGGGATAAGTGCTGCCAAGTGTTTAGCATCCCTTGTGGCCATGTCTAGCACCTCAGCAGTGGGGCGGAACGCGGACCCACCACCCAGAATATAGGTGGATGGTCTCACAGGAAGCATAAACAGGGCAATCACTATTACTTCATCAGTTTCTTCCTAGGTCTGTCTGGGAAGGAGTCAGAGCTGTGGGAGGGACCGGAGGCGGAGTCATCTACCCAGGCGCATTGCTGCTGGCTGATTTTCTACCCATTTTCTCCTCCATTCACCAAATGTTTCCACTTTGGATCAGAGCTCTTTTCATCCATTGCATTCAGTGGTTGTCCGTGTGTCTAGGTCAGAACGCATTCTTGAACACAGCCAACCTCTTCTCCAAGCCTATAGTCCCAGAGATTAGTGAAGTCAGAAACATGTATCCTGAAGGCAGCCAGCTGCAGGGTGTGTGAGGGCCTGGATTTGCACTCCAGGGTATGCAGCTGGCCCTGCCCTCCAAAGACTCCACCGTGCTGTGCCCAAGAGCAGAAGCAGGAGTCAGAGGGTCCACTTTCTGCTGGGCAGCAACTTCAGGAGCCAAATGTCCCAGCTGCTCTCCTTCACGTAGATGGCCCCATTCCCTCCCCCTGAAAGCCCTTTGGGGGTGTCACACCGTTGACCTTTGACCCCAGTTTCCCTCCCTCCCACGTGTGAGACTTAATCCTGTATATTCTGAACCAGTTGTATACAGATCAAATATTAAGATGCAGAAAACTTTTCCAGTTACGACTTTACGAGTTTTTTTTAACCTCATTAGAGAGTAGAATTACAGCTCTCATTTAAAAAAAAGCTGAAAATAAACAAAATATTCATTTCTCATTTTATATAATTAAAATAAACTGTGGAAAAAAATTAAAAATAGCCTCAAAAAAAAAAACCTAAAAACAAGACCCAGCCTTGGTGTGGGACATTTGCGGGGAGTGTCCCTGTGAACAGGCTGACCCTGGCTTCTCTGGCTGTATAGAGAATGAAGGGGTGGCCTACGAGGGGGGCCAGGCAACCCCCTGCAGCTCTGACATGTGCTTCTCACTGGGAAAGACTGAGAAGCAACAGTGTTCTTGGGGTTTGCAAATGAAAGCCCTGAGCCCTGAGCCATGAGGAGCACAGTGCCAGGTGACTCCCTCCAGAGCCAAAGCCCTACAAAGGGACACATTCATCCCCACTCCCACAGGGGGCCCGCAAGACACAGGAGAGGTGCTGTTCACAGGAGTTCAGGCCACCTGGAGGCCCTCCAACAGCGCCCCCTGGGACTCTTGGCATCCCAGTCTCTCAAGCCAGATAAATACACACCAAGAAAAAGCCAAGAGGACTCACATTCTGGAGAGATTTCAAAACTGAGTCCAATATATCTTCATTGCTACTCCTGAAAATATCGGTTCTGCCTGCCAGCAGGTATGGCTAAAACTCCTAGGACATAGGACATAGGGGACTCCTGCAGATCCTGACAGTGAAAAGGGCACCTGCGCTCAGAGCAAACCAAAACCCCACAGACACAGAGTGTCCTTTGCCACTTTTGTAAGATTTACTTGTTTCAAAAACACTGTCTGAACGAGGAATAGCTGCCACATTCTTCATAATGTCTAGGTCATTGTCCTAGTGCCACCCAGTCTGTGGGACAAATGTTAGGACATTGCGACTTATCCCCTTGTCTCAGCCCCAGCGCAGCCCCACAGATGCCCAGTCTCTCAGGGGTCCAGAGAAGTCATGATTGGTCACTTCACATCTGATGCAGAGGATTTGTAAAGGATTAGTCCCTACCCTCATTCTGCCCACTGTTCTGTTAGCTATTGAAGGACCGTGAAAGGCCACCTGGATCCTGATTGAACTAAGGTTGTAAACTCCAGTGACCCTGAAGAATGGCAGGCACTTTGCTTGGTTCCCAGACGCTACACACCTGACATGAGGCCACAGCCCTCCATAGATTTGTGGCCATGGGTTAAAGAGGTCAGCTCAGGGCATTTGGAAAATTCCACCAGACCCCAGATCATAAAGACTCCTCCCTTCCTGGAGGGGAGAGGAGGTCAATGGAGCATGTAGGCATCCTTCCTTTATTGGATTACATTCCTCAGGAAAACTACAGGACTGACTGACCATTGACTACCTACAGATAAGGGAAGGACCACTCAGTTTAAAAGTCACACTGTTTTGCCAATCACACTGTGCCTAGTGGCTGTTGCTCTATTCTACCCTGAAAACTGTATAAAAACTGGCTGAACAGGTTGTCCAAGGTCGCCGCCTCTCCTTTGGGTGCAGGATGACCCCAGCACGCTGGAACAATAAACTCCTCTTGCTTTTGCATCGATCCCCAACTCCCTCATGTTTACTCTGGGGTTCCCCAGTAGCTAAGGCTTGGCAGAGTCTTATGCAGTCACAAAAGGGCAATGCCCCAAGCCCCTTCACAGGTAGAGGATGTGACCACAGGTCACATAGCCTCAAGACAAATATCCATTTTAATGAGGTACATAAAGGCCTGGAGGCTAAGCTAATAAACTCCCCCTTCCCAGATACCACTCCCTGCAAAAGGTATTTAACCTCAGACCCACCCTGAGAATTGGGGTATGGTTTTATTAATCATGACAATAAATGTCTTAAAACCATGGACTGCCTCTTTTCATCTGGATCCTCTATGGGGAGCAATGGAGCAGGCCTTTGCCTAAAGAGCTGGCCATCTAATCTTCTGCAGGAAGCCTCTCAGTGCTCCCAGCCAAGGCCTCTACCAAGCCAAGCTGCCCACCATCAAACCAAGGACTCTATCCCCATGGGATCCACCTGGAGCACCCCCTTTCTCGTCAGCCCTGGGCTAGATCCAGCCTGTGGGGGCCCCCACTCCTTTCTCAGCTCTTCTGCAACATCCAGCAGTTCCTGAGTGTCCAAGAGCCTGAGGACAGATGACTCCAGCCTCCTTGCAGGCTCAGGGACCCCCAAGCCAGCTCCAGATGTCCCTGGGACCTCAGACTGCGCTTCCCCACCCACAGAGTGGTATCCTGTGACTTCCCATAGCCTAACACCCACCCGGTGCTGGTGTGGGGTAAGCGCAGTCAAACTGCACTAAGTGGTCCAAACCCTGTGATGGAGTGGACATGGGACACCACAATCCCTACAAGCTATGACCCCTGAGTCAGCCCTGTGTTCTCAGATCCCAGTCCCCAGGCCTGGTTACGGTCACTGGGAGTGGGAAGGTAAACTAGGACCAGAGTGGAGACAGACCTTAGCACGGCTTATGCAAAGCAGGAGGTACCAGACCACAAAGGATATGACATCTCTGTCCTAGCCATTCAGGAGCACCTGTCTTGCCTTTATCGTTTCTCATCCCTATAGTACAATGACTATTACATTTTAATTATCAATGAGAGCTTAACTTTAATCAGTTAAACGACTTTCTGGCAGCCAGAGAGTGACCCTTCTTGGCTCATCCTAAGCAGCAATGTGAAGAATAACTCCATGAAATCTTTACCGAAAAATCAGAATGTATCAATTAAATTCTCTCCTAATTCAAAATGACATCACTGCAGTTTATCTGATGAGCATCCACCCTGTGGCCTGGAAGTAGCGAATGCACACGGATCAGGTATTAAGGACTGAGAGATGGTGTTTTATGAGCACATGCAAGTCATGACACCCTACAATGACTGTCACCCAGCTCTGTGTTACAGACATCAAAAACATAGCCAGCTCTTCACTCACTCCTTAAGAGGGACAATTCCAGATGACAGAGGAACAACAAAATAGTGACTGGACACATTTCACTAGACAGTAAGCCCCACTGGACCCCATGTTGTGTAGATTCTCATTTGGGTAAACATGTTTTAGGATAAGGTTCTGTGGCTTATGAGGGCTCTATATTTTACCAGGTCTTCAGACCTTTAGAATGCCCACAATTGAGGTGGATGCTTTAATTCCTGTTCATCAGACTGTTCCGATCCATGCGTAACTTAGGCAGAGGCACAGTGATGCCACTGTGAGGATCATGACAGATGGCAGAGTTGTGTCCACGCACAATGGGTGGCACCGGCGAGGCTAGTGATGGTCTGTGTGCCTGTCTGTGCGTGTTTGCGATGGTCCCTGCGTCTGTCATTTGTGTTGTTTCTCTGTTGGTTGTTCAGGTGTTGTTTGCTCATCTATTGACTTAGTTTTTAATTTAACAGAAAGTCCTACATCATTCTTCTCCTGAGTCCCAGGACCTCTGTTTACTGGACTCACTGACCAAACCCTTGAGTGGGTCCCCATGATGATTCCTCCCACAGAGGAGAAACTGGACTGGCATCCATGGTTGTCTCTCAGAGGTGTATGCACTTGTGGTGATACTGTGAACAGTAATCAGAGTCATGAGAAACCCAAATCACCTTGGTTTATTTTATTTCAGAGTGATGACTGGCCTCCTCAAGAAACAAGGATGGTCTCCTCTCAGTTTTCCTATACAACCAGTTACCTTTGTGTGCGAGCTGTATAGACACAAATAATTTCTTAAAGAACAATTAAATTCTAGTTCATAAACACCTGTGTTCTGTAGCTGATAGGGGACTTCAAAAAAGATGCACACAGTTACCTAACTTCCTGTGGGAATCTTCTCAATGATGCTGAACATTGATGGTCCAGGCATCCTGACTGTATCCTTTAGTGATGGGTATGCTTTCTTTTCTCATACTCCTCAGTCTCAAGCTCTAATTCTTCACCCTCCATCCTGATGGCGGAGCAACACATTTTGGAGATGAGACTAGAGGACAGATGGGTATAAACAAGGTAAGACATAGACCTGGGTTGGCCCCTAGGAGGGGCAGCACAAACATTAGAGTGCGCTCCAAGATAAGCACAGAGACCATTCCACAGCCTATCTGGGTCTGTGAAAAGCTCCCTGGATGCCCACTGTTCTTTGAGCCCTGATCTGCAGTTATACCTGCCAAGGCTCATCTGGAGACGACGGCATCAGTGAGAAAGTTCTTGTCTTGGAGAGGTATGTGGGTTTGGCACAGGCTATTGGATGTTCTTTGTAGATACCTTACCTGGAGACCTGTTCTCTGACAGAGAACTGCTTCTTCCTGACAGTTTGTGTGTTCAGGAGAAGACAAAACTTCATGATATCTGTTAGAGGTATTTAACTAACAGCACCTCATTAATTCAGTCGGTCGGTGCTTCTCCTTTCTTCAATGCTTGCTCTGTAAACCTGCCTTGTATCTAGGAAGATTTACCAAATTCAAAGTAGGAAAAGCATAGGGTATGTATGAAGTAGGGCATGTCCTGTGATGGGTGTGCTAAATAAGAATAAGGCTATAAATGGGAGTGTGCCTTCTGAATTTCTCATTCTTTGCAAATAACAACTATGATTTCTTTTTTTATTATTATGCTGCCACTAATAGCAAACAGGAAATGTTTTCTCAGTGTCCAAACATCAGGCACATGAGTCATAAGTCGCACCTTACAGAAGGAAGGTGGTGATGTGACCACAGAGAAACTCTGTTCTCTTGTTGAAGCAGAGAGGCTCTGGGGAGTCCTGCCACATGGTTAGTTATGGTTCATGTGATCATCTTCCTCAGAGTTTGGGGAAAGCCTCTGCCTGTGCCTGACTCTCTTTCAGAATTCCTCTCTTTCTGCAGGAACTTCCACCCCCTATTTCATGTCTAAGACAATAGGCCAACAGCATTTTATTGTAGGTGATGCTTCCGTACATTGCACAAGAGATTGTGTGTGTGTGTGTGTGTGTGTGTGTGTGTGTGTGTGAGAGAGAGAGAGAGAGAGAGAGAGAGACAGACAGACAGACAAACAGACAGACAGACAGACACAGAGATATAGAGAGATGGAGACTGAGACAAAGAGACAGAGACAGAGATACAGAGAGACAGAGAGAAACAAAGAGATGGAGGTAGACGTAGAAACAGAGAGATATGGAAACAGACAGAGAGACAGAAACAGGATAGACATACACATACAGAGACATAGACATGTGCACTCTCACAAGCACACACACACCCACACACACACCCACACACACAGATACACACACACACACACACACACACACACACACACACAGAGAGAGAGAGAGAGAGAGAGAGAGAGAGAGAGAGAGAGAGAGAGAGCCAGATGGAACCAATGTAAAAATCTAACTGCTGTAGGGTGTGATTTTTGGGTTTTGTGCATTGTTCTTCCAACTTTTGTGTAAACCATAAATTACTTCAATAAAAGTTAACATATAAGAAAAGTACAATAAGCATCAAGGTTGCTGTAAAATGCAAACAGGCACAGCCATGGGGAGGCACGGCCACACTGAGGTAGAGTTCTGCTGCACTGAAACACAGGACTGTACCTTGGTATCATCAGGTGGAAACATGGCGTTCAAACTGCCACAGTAAGGGCTTGGAAACTGAGCATACACCCATTCCTAGTCCAGGTAGCTATGGATGGAAAAAGAAATTACAAAGTAACAAGACAGTTTAACTGAACAATGACAATTCCGGCTGTTGAGGCATAAAATGCAAGAATGAACAATGCAGGACGTGTGCTCTATTGTGTCTTTGGAAAAACAGGACAGGGATAAGCTAAGCTTACATCCTCCTCTGGGAAGGAGAAACAAAACGTCCTCTCTGTCCACACCTGTGTCCTCACTGCAGCCCAGGAAGGGGAGACCTTAGATCTGCCTGGGTCTGGCTCTGTTCCCCTCTTCCCTGCTAAAGAAGCCTGGATTCTCCTCTCTGGGGACTCCAGTCTCAGCTCCCGTAACGATGGCTGCGGCTCTCTAAGTGAATGAGAACTCTGGTAAAGATTCCATTTTTATTTTTCTCTGCCTTGCCTTCTGAGATACTCAACCACATTTGCACCTTTCTCTATAGAGTTTTCTGTACACACTCTTACTTGTAAGTTCTTCTAATTCCTACTTGATTGGTATTGATTTTCTAACTTATTTATAAACCAGCACATTGTCTTGAGAACGGACTCACTTGGCTGTTGAGTAGGAAAGGCATAAGATTCTGCCACACTGTGTTTTCATTTTTCCAGTTCTCACACCTTGGTTTGATGCCTCTCCACTTTGGAATAGCTTCTGTAAACACAAGTGTGAAAAGGTAGAGAGAGATCCACAAGTCTCAGTTTCAGGATCTGTTTTTGGTTCAAGGTGAGGTAAGCTGTCCTAAGCTGAGAGTAAGTCCGTGAGGACTCTGCGCCCATCTTTACTTGCACGGCTTAGAGGGAGGGAGGAAGAGATGTCGTAACTATTTCCCCTCCAAATGTCTTCATTATGCTTTAAATATTTGGAATTTAGTAAGCCCTTGAACACATTTAGTTAGGCAATAGCTCTCTGCCGCCTTAATCTTTAAGTTCAAGTGGGTCTTAACGGAAATCGTGATTCATATGTTTCTAATTCCCCGCTTCTTACTGAGAGGCATCTAAACGTGGCTTTGTAATAGTTATCTGATGTCCAAAAGTTTTTGAACTTTAAACTGTTTTCTCAGAGTCAGGACCTTACGTTAGGAAAAAGTTACTCTCAAAACCTCCATATTTCAACTCTGAAATCATGAGGTTTCTTTTCTACAGGAGTGAATGTCACTCCAGACCAGTTATTAAATCTCTTAGAGTTAAGTCGTGGGTAGTCTTCTTTCTCTGTCAAGGCTATAGATAGAAAAAAAAAACAAAAAACAAAAAACAGGAGCTCAAGAGGGAACACTCGCCATGACTTTTCATTAGCAGTAGAGTTTGAGTGAAGGAGAAAAAAGAAGATATAGCCTAGTCATTCGGACCTAGTGAGGTCTCTGTTTTGTAGTATGATGTTGTCTGACATGCCTCTTGTCCTAGACACTGTACTGTGAAGAGACACTATGACCAAGGCAACTCTTATAGAAGAAAACATTTATTTGGGGGCTTGCTTAAAGTTTCAGGGCCTTAGTCCATTATTATTATGGGTTAGGGGGTTAGGGTTAAGGTTAGGGTTGGGGGTTAGTGGGTTTGAGTAAGGGTTAGAGTGATTTTGCAATCAAATATTTGAGCCTATGGAAGCCATTCTTATTCTAACCACAGCACCTTCCATACTGACTGTGTGTGGGGTCCAGTCCCTTCCAGTATCCTCCACCTGCCTTAAAGGTGAGACATGATTTTCCTAGATGTGGCTGCTTAGGGTCAACAAAGATGAAGAACTCATTACCTAGAATTAAAGGGCTTTTCCCTCTTTTCCAGTGAAGCTGCCATTGTTTGCTTCCCATGCACCACGCACAAAGAGGAGGAGGAGGAGGAGGAGGAGGAGGAGGAGGAGGAGGAGGAGGAGGAGAAGGAGAGGAAGAGGAAGAGGAAGAGGAAGAGGAAGAGGAAGAGGAAGAAGAAGAAGAAGAAGAAGAAGAAGAAGAAGAAGAAGAAGAAGAAGAAGAAGAAGAAGAAGAAGAAGAAGAAGAAGCCAACACTCAGGACCTGAAACTTTGTTTTCTCAGCCTCCTTGAATCCAGCAGCTTTGTGTGAAGTGATCAGGTTTAGAAGCCAAAAACCCAGTGACATGTATGTTCATTTGTATAAAATAGATATGTATACAACATCTACAATATATTTCATATATGTGTATATTTTACATAATATATACCCAAATGTATATAGATTATATCAATATAGATGCCTGCATGTGTGTATGAGTAATGTATATGCAAGGATGTTGTATTTGTGTGTGCACAGTGTGCATGGTAGTCCTTCCTTATCTGAATTTTGACTTTTTAAGTTACGTTTTTCTGGGTTCAGCTGCCATTCAAATATGTCAAATGCAAACACATGGGAATAAAGCCTGTTGAAGTTGTGTGCCCTCTGCCACTGGGTTGCGGTCCCATCTTCTAGTTGTGGACTGCCCCTTGGTCAGGGCTGCTACGCTATGCTTGTTGTCTACCTGACAGTCACTGAGATAGGATGGACATGGTCAGACTGGCTGTGGCAGGGCCAAATGCCTGGGCACAGGGAGCTTTTCTGTGTTCTGCATTGAAACATGTCACACAATTTGGTATCCATCCATCACCTTGCTTCCTCTCATTACATCGTCCTAGAGTCGTCTCAAATCACCCCAGTGATTAAGTCTTGTACACTGAGATATTTAGTCAGTGGGAGAAAGGATCTGGGGACACAGTGTCACAGCATCAACCACATTATAGTGTCATGATTGCTATATCTTGATTCTTAGGATTTTTTTACGTTTATTTGTATATGTATGTGATTATATGCTTGTGTATGCCCAGTGTGCATATGGAGGTCAGAGGGTAACTTCTGGGAATCTGTGAGTTCCAGGGATTGAACTCGGGTCATCAGATTTGGCACCAGGCCTCTGTAACACTGACCCATCCTGCTGACTTGCTCCTTTTCATTAGTTACTATGATCATTCCTACTAATGCCCTGCTGTGCTCATGTTATAGGCTAACCTCAGCTAACGTATGAGTAGGAGAAAGCGCAGACCATGTTCAGTCCTCCGGAAATTCCAGGTCTGTACGGTCCTGGAGTGCACCAACAGTCTAGGGGTCTGCTGGGAAGTGTGGGTGGCCCTCGAGGGCCGGTTGTCACTCCTGCATTGTTAGTATTGTTTCTGTAGCACCCTCCGGGACGATCTGCGCTGCTATCAACTCAATGAGCTCCCGGAATCTTTCTCTTGCTGTTGAGTGGGTGTGAGTGCTCCCCTGTGAAGTTCTAGGCAGAGCAGACAGGGTTGGGCAGAGTCTGCAGGAGACCACCTTGATTTAAGAGCTTCAGATTGTTTCTCACACTGTTTCCAAACCATAGATTTTCTGTGGTCTCTGAGCAAGCAGATGAACTGTGTTAGGCTGACAGTGGTCGCCTTTGAGAGGCCCAGTCGTGGTGATGGTGATGGTGACGATGATGATGATGATGACGACGACGAGGATGCCGATGTGGAGGACTACAATGTTATCCACCTCTGCTCTTTGGGGACCTCCATGAGCGCAGTCTCCAGACTGTTCCCAGGTCTCCGGCTTAGCGTTTGTTTAATTTGTATGGTTTTTTTTTGACTGAAGTCATATGGCAATATTGAAACCCAGAACAAAATCAGCAATTTCATCTGACATTATTACTGTGGGCTTGCAAGGCTTTGTGGTTTCTTCATTCAACATGTAGTTAAATGTCACAAAATGAAACCATGAAAACCTTGTCTAGAATAAACCCATGTCTCTCCAGAGGCGCCAAATTAGCTTTAAAGTTAAATGGCTGGGCAAGGCTGGAAAGGTTGTTCTAACGTTCAGTAAACTTGCCTGGATGGAACATTAAATCCAGCAATTACAGTGTTTCTAATAGTTTTCAATTTTGAAATAAAAATAAACTCTGAAAAGAGGACCAGAAGAGACCACAGTGCCTGGATCTCCCGACTGAGGCTTGTGGGATCAGTGGACGTTAAAAGGTATACATGAGGACTGGGAAGCAATCTTGGTAAAGTGCTTTCTTTGCAAACGAAGGTGCTGGGTTTGAGCCCAAGTGCCTGTGTAAGATGGTCAAGCACAGAAGTACGCATCTATAATCTCAGCACTGGGAAGAGAGAGTCAGAGAATCTCCTGACCTCACTGGCTAGTGAATCTGGTCAAATCAGGTGCTCTAGATTCAGTGAGAAATGTATCGCAGAGAAGAAGGTGGAAATCAGTCAAGGAAGTCACCCCGTGCCTCCCATATGCACATATCTGCCCCACTCCAAGCTCACACACACACAAATGTATATATGCATGCAGTCATACCTCTTAAGGATATGAGACAGAGAGGAAGTCCTGAGTCACTAATACCCCAGACCTGCCAGAGTGACTGGCCATCCACAGTGTACATTATTCTGTCACTCATTGGTGACCTGACAGTGCTGTTGACTTCTGGGGGCTGCAATTGTCTAGGCCATGGGTCTCTGTGGCAATGAATACCCCTTGTTTCTACCGGGGGGTGGGGGGATGAGTGGCCTTCCTGCAGCTTCCCCCCTGAGAACAGCACTCTCTTTGGCACTCGCCATGCATGTGTGTGGCAGCAAGTTCTCATGAGTCCCTCGGATGCTGGTGTTGAAGGGAGGTTGTGTCCACCACTTCCCATGCCTGCCACAGGTGCCTAGATACAGCCACAGGAAGGGTGGACTTAAGTTTTCTCACACAGCAACATACCTTGGAGGTTCCTTGCCTGGCCAGAAGACTCCCCTGCTTTCAGTGTATGGTGAGGTAGACAATATGGCATGAAGCATTTACTGGAAAAAACTTGGGGCAGCTGGCAAACTGATAACCGTGAAGGGATTGGTACCACAGTAGTCCGTCCCTTCAGGACATACTCTAGTGATGTATTTCATCCCAACCAGGCCACAGATCCTACTTGTCCTCCTCCCATTAATCCTGTATGTTAGGAGCCACTGTTGAATAAGCTCATGGACACGGTCTCAGTCTCACGATCCGGTAGTTTCCCAACAATGAATTATCTGCCGCAAATCCTTTAACATGTTTCTGATTCAAACTATAGAGCAAGCAAGCAGTGAGTAACCCATCGCATGAAAGGGAAGGGCTGAAGTCAGGGTGACATGTATGAACAGAGATTCAACATATTATGGAGAGACGCCATCCGTTTTATATTGCGGTGATATGCCCATGATCTAATGGTTTATTAGGCTTACACATCCTAGATCACAGTTGGTTGTGGAACTCAAGGCAGGGACTGAAGCAGAAGTCATGCAGGAGCAAGGCTTCCTGGCTGGCTCTCCATGCTGTGCTCATCCTACTTCCTTACGCAGCCCGGGACCTCTGCCCAGGGGTGACATCGCCGGCAGTCCTTAATGATGCAAATGCTCCATGGACCTCTCTACATGCCAATCTGAGAGAGGCATTTTCTCAGTTGAGGTTCTTCTTCCAAGATGACTCTAACTTGTGTCAGATGGACAAAAACAAAAACAAAACAACAAAAAAAAAAAAACAACCCAACCGGGACAGAAGCCTTCCAGATCAGGGGTGGCCTTGCAAAAGTTCGCAGGCAGCATCTCCCTCTCTGCATTTTGGAAACAGTGGAATGTCATTCTGCAAACTACATGGGAGCTAGGGAGAGCTGGGCTGGCCGCCAGTGGAGCAGACACATGAGAAGGTCTTGGGTACATGATGGAATCTCTATGGACAGCCCCAGCCTCGAAGAACCAATTCAGAGGGGATGACGCATGGGTCAGTGGGTAAATTTCTTGTAATACATACATGACGATCTTTGTTTAGATCCCCAGCACCATGTAAAAATGGGGCACAGGGGTGCATGGCTATAACTCCAGACAGTAGATCTAGTAGGATCCTTTAAGCTCTCTGGAGGGTCAGCTTAGCTGGATCAGTGATCTCAGGAAGGCATATCTTGTACCCATGCACATATGTGTGCACATGCACATGCACCTGCCCGCACATCATGAATGTGAACCTGGTACGACTTCAGCACTTGGTCTGGCAGAGATCCATGTCTCCAACCCCACTTGTATTACTCTTTAGCTTATTAGAAGTAAAATTTTCATTAGAATGTGTTACTCTTGGGTGTCTGTGTATCCCTATTTTGGAGGTCTAGACCTGTTCGAGACACTGTAAGTTTGCCATAACCTGTCACTGGAAGAGAGAACCTCAGGACCTCAGTTAGAATGGGATTTACGGAATGAATGTTGTAGGGACCAGGAGAGGTGACTCGGCGGTTAAGAACATTTAATGCTCTTGCAGCAGACAGGGATTCAGTCCTCAGCACCCACACTGGGTGGCTCATAACCTCTTGTAACTCCAGTTCTAAAAGGGCCAGCACTCTCATCTGGTCTCTTCGAGCACCTGCATATGTGTGGTACACACAGACGGGTGGGCATACAAACCTACACACAAGTACATGTAAGCAACATTAACCATTTCCTTTCTTTCTTTTATTATTTTTATATTTTTATTCTTATTTTTTTTTAGAAACGGGATGTTGTAGACAAACAGTTGCCAATTCCAAAAGCTGTCCAGAGGGTCCTGTTTGGAAGTAAAGTCTTTGTGGATTATTTAGCGAAGATGAGGCCTCCGAATGGATCCTGGATTACATAGTGATGTTATTAACAGGACAAAGGCTGCCAGGCTCACTCTTGATGTCCACAGAAGCAGGCACTGTGGACCACATTTTGTAAAAAAGAAGGGCTTAGGAAGGCTCCATGGGACAGGATGAGCTTGAGTTCATGGCCCCACCCTCCATCAGTGAGAGAATTCCAGCACCTGCTCAGGAGAAGGTGAACAGAGAGCTTGGGTGTCAGCACCAGAGTCCTCATGAAGCAACCTAGCCTAGAGCCTAGGCTCAGAGGAACTGGAGGCACCTCTAGTTCCTTACACAACTGCTGATAGCTCTCTCCCTTCTGACTTTGGGCTGTGGGAATTCTGCTCATCCAAGACGTGGGCAGATCTGCCTCTGGAGGTTTGCTTAGAGAAGGTCCCACCTAGGCTCTGTGCCTGTGTCCTGAGACAGCCTGCGTGGAATTCAGAAGCAGAGAGGACACTGCCCTGTGGGAGGACAAAGGGAGGGGCATAGAGGGTGTCGTCCCATGCCAAAGCCTACAGGAGCTGGGAGAGGCATGAGGGACCCAGTGCTGGGGCTGTCACATGGTCCTGCTGAGACCCCCTACCTCCACATTCTGGTTTTAGGACACTGAGAGGGTGATTCTGCTGTTTGAAACTGCTCAGCTTGTGGTCATTGCTGCTGGCAGCTGTAAGGCACCACCGTGGCTTCTTGTACCTAAGCTGCCAAACCTTCATTGCATTGATGGTGCCAGCCTGGGCCCATTAGAACAGCACTCCTCAGTGCTGTGGAGTCTTTGCCTTGAACTCACTCTGGGGGCAGTGCTGGCTTCAGTGTGCTCCTGGGGTGGCTACTGGTGCCCATCTGAAGCCAGGGAAGAGTCGTGGGAATGAATGCCTGCCCAGAGAAAGCACTGTCCCCTCCACCCTAAGAGTTGCACAGGATGCCTTAGCAGCAGCAGAAGAAAGAGACTTCTATTTGGGGCACAGAAGCCCTTCCTGCCTGGATCATCAGGGTGGATATCTGCATGACAGAGAAAACCAAACAGCCTCAAGGTTGGATGAGCTGGGGTCAGAAATTTATTCTGAAACTTTTTGCTCTGGGTATTATGGACATTCCAAACAACGTGACTTGCAACATCTTCAACATCTTCATCTGTGAAGGGACTAAAACCTCTTACATAGTGTAGACTGTGACCCGCCTGTATGAAGTAGACTGTAGATCTTCCATAGAGGGGGAGGCTGTGACCTCCCTATATGGTGGTGTTCAGGGTTTGAGACACCTTCAGAAGGGCAGCAATGGCAGCCAAATGTAGGTCTGAGTGGGGGAGCCAAATCACTCTTTTCCATTTAAGACAATACGACATAACCCTGATCTCTGGATAAAACCATTTTATCAAATTCTATATGCAACCTGAACTTGTTAAAACTAAGCAGCAAGGAGTCCCTGGTACCTCTTCTCATTGAGTTTACTGGAACTGTTCCTCAGAGACTGTACTCTCTCCCCTCTAGTCTTAACCATGCCATCTCCAAATCTGCCATTTGTCTCACTTAACAGCGTAACAGCTGTGTGAGATGCCAGAGGCAGTCTGTGTCCCTGGTTCGGGACTACCATCTCCACGAGCAGGGCGTAGGAGAGTAAATATCTTCTCCCTCAGAGAAGGAAGCAGTGAGGTTTTGTGGGCCAGGAAAGGATCGCAGAACACCTTTAAGGAGGTACAGGAGAAGGGTGGGCAAGGAAGGAAAAGGCCTGGAGAGACTTCCTTAGGTCTGACAAAGGCCTACAGAGACTGGGAAACTGGAGACACATCTGAGAGAGATAACCAGAGGGCATCCTCCTGACTCTGAACAGAAGAAAGCTGGTTGAAGAGTTTGCACACAGGCCAGAGGGGAGGACGAGTATGATGTGGGGCAGGAATACTCCCAGCCCTCTTGAAACACCTCTCCAGTTCAGTACCTCTGTGGGTTCCATGAAACCCAGGCCTTGCAGAGGGACCTGCTTAGCTACTAGCTAATGTAGGCTGCCCAACCCCCGCCAAAAGTTCAGGAAGCCAATGGGCATGCTCGAACCTAAGCGTCTGCCCCTCTAGTTAGGCAGGCTGAACAGTTACCATCCCAACAAGCTTGTGGGACATCCAGGCACCTTCCATTTTGAGACCTTTGCCTAAGTAGCTTGGAAGCACCTTTGAGCTCTGGTCTCACTGAAGTTAATAAACAGACAACCGAACCCCGAACCCCTCAAGCCATCCATGCCATGTTATTCCTACACCACCGGCTCTGCCACGTGGAACGAAGATGCAAATGATCAGAAAGACACGCTGAAGAGGAGGGGATAGAGGACGGAGGAGAAATTTAATGGCAACCGTATGTACCAGGAAATGAAACACTGGCTAGAGAGACCTCTTGGCACACAGCCCTGCAGCAGTCACCTCCATAGCCTCCGCCTGAGGTGAGGAGAGGAATTCCAGAGAGTACTTTGAAGCAGCTACCGAGATTGGTGCGATTTAAAGATGGCAACTCACAGCTTTGCGTAGAGCTTATTTTTAGAGACAAAGGAGATCTCTAGTACTCAAATAAGCTAACAACCTTCTCTTAAACATCCACAGAGAACCGTGTGCAGCCACTTGGCGCCAAGACAGAACAGAATAAAGCTGAGAAGGGCTGGAGGCTGGGGGATGTCCTGCTCCTGGCCGTTAAGCAGATAAATTGTTTTCTTCTTCAGAAAGAAACTTTTTCCCCACTACAGTCTAGGTAGGTCAGTGTAAGCCACTCTTGACAAATGGATGTCGGCGTCCGCACGGATCCTGAAGGCTGCCTCTCGGCACTGACCTTCCGGGCATTCAGAGAGTTGATCTAACCAAGTGCTACATGTGGCCAGCGAGGGCAGAACCTGGAGGAGAACCCTGTTATTTCTGGGGTGCAGACTGCATCTCTGGTGTGTGATAGGCACCCACGTGTTCTAGGGAACCCTAGCTAGGGTGTTCACACTCAAGAAATTGTCTGCTTCTGGTTCTTGGATCCTGAACTCCATTTCAGCTGCAAAGCCTCGACTGGCCTCAATAACGGACTCAGCCGCAACAGGACTCTGTTCAATCTCTGAGGGACTGAAGTAATAAAAAAAATAATATATGGAAATAGTGTTAAAATTCTTATAAAGGAAAGGGGTTTCATGGGTTCTTCTTTTTATGTAGACTAAAAGGCAGGTAAGTCTGAAATTTTCCAAAGCCTGTGTCCTGACCTCATCTGATGCTGGGTTAGCATGACCAACAGGGCATCTGAACACTGCCCTCTGCAGAGGAATCTGCCCTTGTCAACTTGCAGGATACCCAGGAGGGATCGGCACTGTCTGTGTGTCCGTCAAAGCACCAGGGATAGGACCAAACCCACATTCAGTGGGACCCTGAGGAGCACGTAATAGGTCAGAAAGTTTCTACTCACCTCTTTTGCATCATGTGACCGGGAAGGAGGGTGGAGTGGATTCAAACACAATCCCCATCAAAAACCTCATCAAATGCAGAAGAATGATGGAAAACGTTCTCCCAGCTCAGTAGATATTCCTACCTAGTTATCAGAGAATTCTCTTGATAGAACATTACAAGTTACACTACAGACTATGAGGTGAGCTCCCTTTTAGCATCCGGAATACTCTTGGGGGCTTGTTTATTCAATTGAGCGAGAAGAATCCAAACACTGCTATTTACTTTTAAAGTAGAAAGTGAACACAAGACCTGTTATAGCAGTGACTAAGAGTTATTAAATTACCCGCAGGAAGACTTCCGGACACAAGGGTACCATGGGGAAAGAGGAGGAGCTTCCGTCTCCCTCAGCCTCCACGTAATGTTGTATTCCTCCGTCAGCCTCCCAGGCCTGTGGTCACAAAACACATAAAGAAGTTGGCCTTAAAGAACAGAACCTTGTTCCCACAGTCCTGGAGCAGAGTCCAAGGTCCAGGCGGCAGTACTGTCACCCAGAAGGTCCAGATGATCCATCGTGCATCTTCTAACTTCTGGGGCTCAGGTACCGACATGTGGTGCCTACACTGGTTTCTGCCTCCATCTCTACTTGGCTGAGCTGTCCTCACTTAGAGTCTCTGTGTATCATCTCCTTTCTCCCAAGGACATTGGCTCCTGGGATCGGGACCCTTGCCGATGGCACTTCAGCATCATCTTGGTCTGGTGATCTTTACTAAGACTCATTTTTCAGATGAGACGACCCAGCAGGACGGATGTGTGTATGTGTGCGAGAGATGTGTACAGATGGGGATTTGCATGTAGGACGAAGTGTATGTTGAATGTATGGTTGTATATACATATACATATACATATACATATACATATACATATATATATGGGAGCTGAAGGAGCAGTGAGGTGTGTGTGTGTGTTTGTGTGTGTGTCTGTGTTGTATGTGTGCACAAGTGTGTATGTTTCTCTGTTTATGTATATTTGAGTATACGTGTGTGTGTGTGTGTGTGTGTGTGTGTGTGTGTGTGTGTAGGGACGGTATGTTGGATGTGGTATAGGGAAGAATTAGCACTTCAGTCTTTGTGAAGATGCGGTTCCACCTATAACCTGCCGCTTAGCCAAATGAATTTATCCCTAGAATTTTGAGCCCTGAGAAACTGTGCCTGAGAAAGAGTACCTGTCACATAGCCTAGAAAGGGGATTGAGAGCCGTGGCTGGGGAGTAATAGTGGTTCTAAAGTGTCTTCCAGACACAAGGCCCACCCACGATGCTTCTTCTGTTCCCACAGTTATTTTCTTCACTCCCTCTTCCCATCATCAGCCACATCCCTCCCAGATGCAGAAAGGCCAGTGCGGAGATGATGGTGTACCGAGAGGTGGTCAATGGGCCTTTTCTCTGGGACAGATCCCACCAGGCATAGAGGGGCAAGCCGGGCCCAAGGGCATGAGGTGGGTGAGGAGGGGGAGAAGACAAATGTTTGAGCAAGCATAAAGCTGGCGAGTCTTGGCTCTCACCTTCAGAGGTTCATAGTGACTCCGAGGAGCTGATTTTTGCCACCCCCAATATTTCTGTATGTGTCCTGATCACAAAGGGACACCCAGTTCAGCCGGCACTCCACAGGAGACCAAGAGAGAACGGATGTGGCCAAAGGAGGAGGAGGGAGCTCTGGAAAAGCACATCTTCCAACTCCCTTTGTTATGTGTTCAAAATAGTGGACAGGAGAGAGTCCAGCAACAGTGCTCAGAGTATTTTGAAAAGTGGCAGTCCTTATTGTGTCTATCTTACTGCAACCACCACAGTCTGTCTGTCCCATCACCTACAGAACCTCACCCTTTCTCTGTGACTTGGCTGCCCAGGCCTCTGTCTGACCCAGGACCTCCTGTGCTAGCATTTCTGAGCAATCCCATTGATATAACTTAACACAGATTGTTAGGTACAGCACCACTGCTCTCACAGGCACATGCTGCAGCCTGACACAGTGGCCTGGCCAGCAGGAGACCTCGGACACTGTGACTGAGAACTGCCTCATCATGTAAACTTTTCCATACTCCAAAGGAATGGGGGAAAACAAAGCATTGGTTTCTTTTGTCTGTTCCGGTGATAAAATAAAAATACTCCAACAAAAAGTGCTTAAAAGGGTTTATTTGACTTGCGAGTCAAGAGTATATACCGCCCATCACAGTGTGGAAATCAAGGCAGCAGATTGCAAGTCAAGGGAACAGCCCATTACAGTGTGGAAATCAAGGCAGCAGATTGCAAGTCAAGGGGATGTCCCATCATAGTGTGGAAATCAAGGCAGCAGAAGTCCAAACAGCTGGTCACACCCATCTACAGTCAAGAAACAGGGGAAAATGGATGGTTCTTAGTGCTCATCTTGCTTTCTTGGTTTTAGACACTTCAAGATGCCCTGAGAAAGGAATAGTTCCACTGACAGTCAAGATGGGTCTTTATCAGTTAGCATAATCAAGATAGTCTTTCACAGGCATCCTCATAGGCTAATCTTAACTGAGATGCTGAGACGTCAGTTTTAATCGAGAAAGGATTGCCTCGTAGGTAATTGCAGACTCCATCAAGTTAAGAGTTACCAATGCCCATCACAGATGCCAGGCCTGTTCTGACTCAGGACTCCTAGGAATCGGTTTTCAGAAGAGCAAACGACCCTGTCAGGAGTCAACAAGTTGGCTTGAACTTCGGATTTACCTGTGAGGATTTCAGTGGTTTTGAAGCATATTTTTTTTTCACTTTTTATTAGCATATATTAAATTAAACACAATGATGGGGTTCATCATGACATTTCTAATGGGTTTTGATCATTTTCACCCTTATTACTGTCTCTGGACAGACCACAGCTGAACACTGTGGACAGACATGCAGACAGAACTTATAGACTAGTGAGAAATAAAGTTCTCTCTAGCTCTGCACACACACACAAGGGTGCTAAAACTTCCTTCCCTGCCTAATGCTTCTACACATGATGCTTAAGTCAACAAATAAAGCTGAGGAGAGGGTGTTTGGGCTCTGGGAAAGGATGAGCCAAACATGAAGGAAAATAGAAATTAGTGGACAAGTTATCTAAATATTTATAACCTCAGACAAATATTTGGTTTGATTTTGAGGCAAATAAACAACATTGCGGTTACTTTTTTTGGTGTGGGGGGTAATCCTTGTCTCATCGGTGAGGATGAGTGAAAAGAAAAACACGGTGAGGTGAGCCATCAGTTCTAAGTGGTGGCTGAAGAGATCATCCTTTACACTCTCCAGGGTGAGCCAGGGAGCCGGGAAGCAAGACCTCATCAGCTTCTCAAGTGACCATTGTATTCCACAATATGGCATCTCTCAATTGAAGTTATGACTTCATATTAACCATCCTGGGATGTTTGTGCTGTGTGGACACCTTGGGGTTTCCTCAGTCCACCCCACTTAATGTTGTCTTGGTTACAGAGAACTTTGGTATTTGTATGTGTCACTGACAGTGACTTAATTCCAAGTGACTTAGAGGGGTGGCCTGGTACCTATTTGGAATCTGGATCCTTTTAAGGGGCCAACGATAGACCCTGAGCTTTGTTCTGTGGACAGGAGCATCCATTATCCGGGCATCTTATTTGCATACTTTATGTGTTTTGAAACTCCAATTTCCACATTCCTGAAACATATCACCCAAAGGAGGATTGCAAAGATGGAATTCCAACAGAAACCTAGAGACCAAATGTTGACAGTCAACACTCAACTCTGGACACACGGGTGACCTGGATTCAGTACTTCTCTTTCTGTGATGGGTTCCATTTGAAATCTTGACCCAGATCATCCTATCAGGTGAAGGGGAAGAACAGAGTAAGTTATGATCTGAGAAATATGGTTGGAGAGCCACCTTGGCTATCAGAACAAGGAGCACCATATGCTGCTTCCAGTTCCCAGAGAGACCTTGTCCCTGGCCACCAAGAGGGTAGAAGTACCGGACTGTGCTAAAGCCTTTCCTAAAGTTGGTTTATAAAAGTATTACAACAACAACGAAATAACAATAAAACAGTAAATGGGACATTCAAGAATACTTAAGCACTTGCATTTTTCTTCCTTTTTAATTCCTGTTAAGGAGAATCTGAATAAGGACTTACTTTTTGCTCTGTAAACACTAAGAAGCAAACACGAATCTTGGGACTCCTATTTTGGCAAAGGTTAGAGCTACCATGACCTGGTTTGGCTATGACTTGCTTTCCCTCTTCCTTGAGAGATGAGCGACAGTCACTGTGACATGTGCTCGAAGCAAAGTGTTTAAAAAACAGGCAGAAACTGCAGACTTCCTGCCCTTTGGTGACCACGAGGAGTTCATCTGGCAGATGATCCTCTTTTACCACAGCGCAGCACCACCATGTGTGTAAATAACTCCCTCCCTCTGCCACTCACACAAATAAATAAAATGAGGAAGCCAATGGCTTTCAGACCAGCAGTGTTGGAACTGTGGGTGAATGGGCTTCCGTCCTACCCAGCATTCATCAGGCATCCAGTACTGTACATGTGGAGGAGGTAGGGTCTGGACAGTCTCAAATGTTGACGGCTGTAAGACCTGAAAATCCAGAGATCCAAACAGAAGCCCCAACTAGCAGTCGTCCATTTATTCTTCTCTAGTGTATCCGGTGTCATGTGGGCAGCAGGCCTTTTCTCTGCATCACCGGAGGATGATATCCTGGTGGCAACAAGCACAGGCCAGTTCGCATTGCCCATTTTTCTCTGGAAATGCAGCGAATGCAATGGCAGAGTGGCATTTGAGTTGTGTTTCATTCCGGTTAGGTAAGACTCAGTTCACGCGGTGAGTGAAACCAGGAAGGACAGCTCTGGGAAAATCCAGATTCTTGTTCTGCAGCTTGCTGGGTTTTCACCAATGGCTCTCCTATCAGCTGGTTCTTGCTAATCTTTCTCCAGCAACCTTCTTTCACAGACTCAGTCTGCCCCTCCTCCTTTCCTCTGCCCTTCCCTTCTGCTTAAGAAGGAGGCTTCTTCCTGAAATCTCAAGTTCCAAGCTCTTTGCTATTTAGTTACTTTTCTTACTGGCTTGAGACAGTTTAGGAGATAGAACCAACTTAAGGAAAGGAGTTTGCTGTAACTCACGAAACTCACAGTTTTCAGGGATACAGTCCTTCACGGTGGGAGGCATAGTGGCGGTAAGGCAGCAGCTGGTCAGGCTGCACAGTAACAGAGCTCCAGTCCATGGGGTGATGTGTTCACATTCGGGGTGGGTCTTTCTACCTCATCTAATCCAATCTTGAAACTCTCTTACAGACATGCTCAGAAGTTTGTTTCCATAGTGATTCTGAGTTGACAATCACAATGCCCTACCCGTAGCTCCTTGAAACACTGCAGGATTTCCAGTCCTGACAAAGTGAAGGTGATTGTTCCCAAAGGCTGCACATCACTCTGATAGTTCCAAAAGGAAGGAAGGAGAACATCTGAATTCCACTCGTCCACTTCTAATGTCAAAGACTAAGCCTTCCATTACCCGGAACCCCAGAACTGCAGCTCTGAGCTCCCAGGCACACCTCACCAAGCCTCCCTCTAATAGCCTCCGACTCTTCCATGTGTGATGTCACAAGTTGGGGTTGCTCCAATGAGTGTCTTCCATTTCTGGTTTTGTGACCCTGGCTTCAGATATTTCTCTAAAGTCCCATTTATGAACTTGATCTGCTTCAGTGCGGCAAGTATGTTTGTGAATGTCCTTGATAGGATCTCGAATGCCAAGTTCCTCTCCCACATCCCTCTTTTGTCTCTTCTGTTATGGCAGGGGGTAGGATGAAATGCCCTGGCACTGAGCATTCTGTCAGCTGGTATCTGACCTTCACAGTCCTCAGGCCTTGACCTTTTAGTTCCTAAGGCTCATAAAGTGGAGTGTGACTGCCTACCTACCTCACATGTCCAAGTATCTCCAGACCCTCACCTCTACCAAGATTGCAAGGCTGCGGGCCTGGTGCAATCTTAGCTGCTCTTAATTTTCAGTTGCTAATAACAAATGGAGGATCTGTGATTAACGCCACTGGGACCCTGTACGTGCTTGGAACGCTTTCCTGTGAGCTGGCGCACAGAGTAAGAGTTTCCAGATGGGAAGGATCTATCTTCCTCCACCTCCTAGTCCTCCTCCTCCTCCTCCTCCTCCTCCTCCTCCTCCTCCTCTCCAGGGCATTATCTCCAACCATAGTGGCTACCATTTTTTCCAAGTCCAGCAGAAGTCCCTCTGATGACAGTTGTGCTAGGCTCCTGTCTGCAATTATAACAAATTATCATTGACAGTGTCAGGAGTGGGATCCCTCTCACGACGTGGGTCACAGGCTATAGCAGTTGTGCAGCTGGGTCTTCATGTGGAACTCCTAACTTGGGAGCAGGGACTATCTCTGACAACCTTGCCTGCTTTTAGAACCCTTTCCCCTAACCAGGCTGCCTCATCTAGCCTCAATGGAAAAGGATGCACCTAGTCTTGTTGCAGCTTGATATGCCAGCTGGTGGCTTCACCCAGCAATTGTTAGAAGCTGACGCAGAGACCCAGAGCCAAACATTGCATGGAGCTAGGGGAATCCCATGGAAGTGGGGGAGGAAGGATTGAGGGAGCCAGAGAGGTCAAGGGCACTATGAGAAAGCTCACAGCGTCAACTAACCTGGGCCCATGGAGGCTCATGGAGATTGAACTGTCAACCAGGGAGCATGAAGGAGCTGGATCTAGGCTCCCTACACATATGTGGCAGTTGATAATACTCTTTTACACCATTTAGAAAACCTGAATTCCTCCCCTGTGTTCCCCTCTCTTGCTGATTTTATGAGTTGTCTGTTTAGATTATTGCTGAAAGTTTGTGATTCTGGAAACCTCAGCAGTAGTCATGCACAACAAGACTCACCTCCCCATTTTTTAGGGAAGAAAAAAAAATTCTCCAGAAGTATTCTGAACACACCCGGTGTGAGGTAGAGTGGCAGAGATCAACCCTTGTCCTCTATATGCGCATGTGCACACATGCGCACACGCACACATGGTCTGTTAAATTAAACAAATGGAAAATTTTGCGAAACTCATTACGCCCTACCCTTGGCTGAGCCATCCTAGCGTCAACCCTGGCGCCCTCTCTTGCTGGCCATGTGGTCGGTTACGTGATGAGCATTTTGTCTTCAGCATCATGCCATTCTCCTGTCACATGTCAGCAGGGCAGCAACGTCCAATTTCCTAAAACCAAAGCCATGAATCACAAAAGAATGGCTTTTCCCTACAAAGTAAGTTTCCCAAACTGTACTGAAAACCCTGGATTCCATCCACCCCACGGCCAGGTCCTCTCTGTTTGCATCTGGTGTCTCTCCTTGACATGGTCTGCTGTGAATAATGGCACATTATGTCTCCTCAATTCTATAGACAAACTCTGTCAATTCTGGATATTTTTACTGAGATAAAATTTACATCTAGATAAATGCAGAGTTTGTGATAACTCATAAGCTAATGACTGTTGACTGACAGTTCATCACCCTGATAAGGATGCAGAATCTTTTCATCACTCCAGGAAATCCTTCTTACTAAAAGTTCATGCTGAGTTCCATTTCCCACCATCAAACACCAATCTGGTTTTACACTGAAGACGAGGTTTTCCTGCTCTTGAATTTTGTAACTCTGAAGAAAGAATTCCAGCAAAGATTCATAGTGTGCAAACATCCACAAACACAGACACACCCAGACATAGATACACACACAGATACAGAAACACACACACAGATACAGACACACAAACACACAGATACAGACAAACACAAACACAGACACACCCAGACATAGATACACATACAGATACAGAAACACACACACAGATACACACACACAAACACAGACACACCCAGACATAGATACACACACAGATACAAACACACACACACAGATACAGACACACACAAGCACAGGCATAGATACAAACACAGAGACACAGACACACCCAGACATAGATACACATACAGATACAGAAACACACACACAGATACAGACACACACAAACACAGACATAGATACATACACAGAGACACAGATACACACAGACATAGATACAAACACAGACACAGACATACACAGATACACAAAGACATAGGCACAGACACACACAGACACAGAGAGACACAGACACAGATGCACACAGACATCACACACACACACACATACACACACACACACACACACACACACACACACACACTGCTGTGTCATCTACTTCTTGTTTGCCACAACTGGGCTGTATTCTGTACCACAGTTTATTTATACATTTCTCTGGTTGCATCATACCTGATCTTTGGAACAATGAAAAACATTTGTTTGGGATGTAAATAAGTACAATAATTAACTAATACAAAAGAAGAAAAAATGTTTATACATCCTTTTATGGATTGACAATTTCCTTTCATTTATATAGAAAATCATTAGAATAAAATTTTCTGCCCGTTTTCCAAAGCAGTTCATCTACCTCCTCATACTTCCAGAGCAGTGTGCTTGCGGGCCATGTGCTCCACAGCCGGGGGATTCGGCGAAGATGCAACTCATCATAGTTTCAACTGGTGTTTACTTAATTGTTAATGATACTAAACACTTCTTGAAGATTTTATATGAGATTTGTTTATATTTCCCTGTAACATGTTCAAAACGTTTGCCCATTTAAATAGTCTATTTATTCGTAAAGACTCTTGAATGTGATGAATATATAACCTTTATCAATTACATACTTTGAAAATATAATCTCCTGCTCTAACACCCTTGCCCAAAGGGCCCAATGACCGTTACCTCTGTGGACCCCAAGGTAATGTTGGAGGTCAACTCTGTGGGTTCTAAGGAAGGTTAGCTGTCAGTCTGAAGGTCCTAAGGCAGGGATAAAGTGAACGTTTTTCCTTATGCTTAACAAGGTGCAAAAATACAACTTGTTAATTTGTTTTCTTTTCATCTTTGAAGTCTTCAATGCCCACTGTCCCTTACAGGAAATCCTCATACTCTGACAGAAATCAATCCTGTGCCTTCGTTTTGGACTTTGGTTCGACGTTTTATGTCCTTTAAATTATTCTAAAAAAAAATCAAGAAATGGTTTATTGATTTATGCAGCAAAGCTATTGATTTGGCTGAACTAATGTTATGTTTATATGTGATTTGAGGTATATCAGTTCGTGAACATGTCATCACAGGGCCAAGAAACTTTAAGTGTCTCCACCAACGTTAGAGGTTAGTAATATAATTTCTCATTATTTTATTTAAAACTGTTCTGAAAACCTTATCCACTGAAATAAGACAATGGAAATGAAAACATACAAATTTGAAAGGGAGAAATTTTAAAGACATAAAACTTTAGAAATCGGCAGAATAATCTTACAGAGGTGGTACGATATCACCTCTGTAATTTAATACATCCAACAAAGAAATTAATAAATTTTAAAATATTTAATTACATTGACCATATCATAGAAAACATAAAATAACTTCCAAGATATAAATTTAACAAAGATTATACAAATAATTGGTGTTGAAAAATTTTAAAACATCATTGAGATAAAATAAAGGGAAACTAAAATGATATGAAAACAGTACAGAAGGCCAGAGATATAGTTAAGGGGGGAAGGGCACCTGAGACCTAGCCTGAGGACCCAAGTTTAATTCTAAGGAAACCATAGTTATAAGGGAGAACCAATTCTTTCAAGTTGTCTTCACACACACACACACACACACACACACACACACACACACCACATACTAACATACACATGCGTGTACACATACACACTCTCACTCACACACATATTCACACACACCATGCCTGTGCATATGCACGCATGCACACACACACAAACACACAAATAGATAAATGTAGCAAAAAGGCTGAATAATAACAACTATACATTTCCTATGTGTTTTTATATCAGATTGAAGTTTTTCTCCTATATATCAAGTTTATCCTTTCTGTCAATATTTCAAAGACATGAATGGATATTAACTGGTATAAGAACTTTTCTGGTGCACAAACTCACGATTTTTTGTGCTACCTTAGTCGGTTACTACGGTGCACTCCACTAATTAAAATGCAACCTCAATTAGCCTTGGCTACGTGGGAAGACCACTACTTGATCATGATGCGTTGCATGCTGAGAATCAAGGCATAACAAATGATGAGCATTGGCAATGGTGGGTATACTGTAACTCGTAACTTCTGCAGGAAAGCAGACGTGTTCATGGGGTGGATGGAAACTTGGCTGTCGGGCAGTATGAGGCTTCTTAGGTCAGGAAAAGTTATTAGAATGTAGATGTTGGTGATCATTGTACAACTTGAGATTGAGTAAAAGCCGATAAATTGTTTACTTTAAAATGTTGGAGTTTATAGAAGGTGAATTTTATGTTCTATGGAAAGACGACCCACTTGCTACCGTGAGGGAGAAGGTGAGGACTTTAAAATGTTTCTCTGGTGGCCCCAGCTATAGTCTATAACGGAGGGTAACACATGTCCTTGACCTCAACAGCAATCCTGGAAATCGAAATGAAATTTACATGATTTTCTTACATCTTCACTATCAATCCAATCTGTATGCTGACAGTACATTTATTTAGCGGTGAGAGAGAAATTATAAAAAAAATCCTCTAATGCATGCAAATGATTTGGGAAAGCATTGGGAGGCTGAGGACACTTGAGCAACCAGCCCGCCACTTCCCACTTAGGTTGTGGACTGGCTCACTGCAGGATGAACTAGAACACTTGTTATCGGAAGGAGGAAGGCGGAGTTGGCCAGCTGGACAGCAGTTCACAGCAGGGATGGATGCCCGTGGGGCTCAGGGTTAGACAATAATTATGACTATGATAGGGAGATGTGAACAGCCTTCCTACTCCTATATCTGACTTGACTGTGAAGACACCTAGCTACTAGAGACTGGACATCTGATGCGCACTTCTGAGACTCCCTTGAAAGTGGTTCCAATAGTATCACTTCGGCAGTCTGACGGCTGGAGATAATTTTTAAGTCCTGGGTTCTCACTCTTGGATGTCAAAAATCAGGAAAAAGGAAGCAGTAAGACATACACCAGAGGGCTAATTATTGGGGAAAGGAAAAGCAATACTCGAATTCTAGACTGTGGCAGATCTGCGATGAATTGAGCTTAAATCCTTTCATGACATGGGCTACATGCAGAGGTGAAAGAGCCATCTTCTAGGAGGTGTGACCACATGTGGAAAAGGTAGCGTGTCCTGAGACTCATCTGGGGATTTTGTTTTACAAGTTCAACTGTGACGCTAAAAGGGGTTCTTGGCATTTCTGGGCAGCAGGAAGAAGTGGAACCTGTCTCCTCCTTGAATCCAGCACAGACTCCAGGCACACTTCCCACAGTGAAAGGACTTCTTTGCAAAATTGAAAACAAGTGGAGGTACAAACTCAGGGTGGCCACTCACAAGGTCCTAGATCACCAGCACTCTCTTTCCAGGTCCCCTGTGGTCTAGGGGACAGTCGCCAACTCTGGATCCCATCTGCAGACGTACTGCAGACAGGGTGTGGAGCCACTGGGGCCTGGTATCTGTAGCGAAACCACAATAACAAGGCAGACCCAGGGTTAGATGCCAGTGGTGTCTGTTCTCACTTTCAGCCTCAGAAGAATGGGCAAGCCTTCGTCTCCATCTTTGAAAGCAATGAATACTTGCCGCCCTGTCTGACTATGGCACACGGGTCATTTTGAAATTGCCAACTGCCTGCCATATTTACACAACTCAGTGTTCAGAACTTCCTTTTGGGTGTGTTTTTTGCAATTTCATCTCTCTTAATATCCATAAAATAGTTCTCTAGCTCATTTTGTTTCTGAAAACTTTTGACAGTCTCTGTGTTTATACTTCTAAAAACTTAATACTGTTTAATATCTAGTTTAAATAAACTATCCACGAAGGAACACTTGATCAAACAAAATACTTTAATAGACATTTTTTTACACGCAATTTTCTCTCACCCTTTCCAAAAAACTGGATGCACGGATTTCCAATATTAAAAGTGCTTTATTCTTTTTAGTTGGGTTTGCTGAAGACCTTGTGGTGAAGAGGAAAATCAAACTCATATTCTTTTATTTCTGTAGTGACTGGGAGACGGGCAGTGGGAAAAGAGGCTGGAGCAATGGTCTAGGCTTCAGTCTAACTGAACGATTTTGACGAGGCAAGCGGGAGCTTCCGAAGCTCATGGACTGAGGGTCAAGGGCTCCACACAAGCTATTTCAGGCAAACATTTAGAGATCTTTAATCAACCATGAGTGGATGTACTCCACCCCGCCGAATTCTCCGTCTCTCTCTGTAAGCAATTACTCTATGCAATTTGAGGTCAACATCTGTTTTGATAACTGAAAGTGTATCTATAGGAACATGTTAGGGGATTGGAACCCAACTGCAAATGAGTTAGGCTGTTCGTCTGTGGCTACACACCTGAGATGAACAGCATGGGGTGAAGAATGTTCATCTTGCATGCTGCTCTTGGAGCCTCAGATCCTGGACAACAGGCACTGTTGTGGTAGCCTGTGGCAGGCCTGCCATTATGGCATTAAGAGGATGTGATGCCAGAGATCAAGGGCCGCATGAGAGCAAGAACATAAAGGAATGACCTGAGACAAGACATGGCGCCCAGGAATACAAACCAATGCCCAGTTTTCTTCAGCTCAGCTCCATTTCTCAAAACCACTGTCAAACTATGAACACAGCGGTGGTTTAAGTCAGAGCCTTCATGATTCAATTACTTAGCAATGACTGGATCCACTGGACAGGGACCAATCAGGGACACAGGAGGGGGTACCTCATGTCTAAACTGTATCACTAAGAGAACAAATCAAACTATGTAAGAGGCTGGGAAGATAGCTCAGTGGATAATAGAAGCATGAGAACCTAAGGTTAGATCCCTAGCGATCATGTAAGAGGCCAGCAGTGGCCATGTTTGTCTGTAAGCCTGTTGCTGTGTGGAAAGAGAACAAGAAAGAGGGATCACTGGAACTTACAGGCAGCCAGCCTGTCTTAGTCAGTGCTTCCATTCCTGCACAAACATCATGACCAAGAAGCAAAGTGGGAAGGAAAGGGTTTATTCAGCTTACACTTCCACACTGCTGTTCATCACCGAAGGAAGTCAGGACTGGAACTCAAGCAGGTCAGGAAGCAGAAGCTGATACAGAGGCCATGGAGGGATGTTTCTTACTGGTTTGCTTCCCCTGGCTTGCTCAGCCTGCTCTCTTATAGAACCCAGGACTACCAGCCCAGGGATGGTACCACCCACAAGGGGCCCTCCCTCCTTGATCACTAATTGAGACAATGCCCCACAGCTGGATCTCATGGAGACATTTCCCCAACTGATGCTCCTTTCTCTGTGATAACTCCAGCATGTGTCAAGTTGACACACAAAACCAGCCAGTACACACAACCTGAAAAACACAAGCTCCAGGCTTCCTGGGAGACTCTGTTTCTAGGGAATGAAGTAGAGAGCTAGAGGACTCCTGATACCCTCCTCTGGCCTCCACAGGCAGACACCATGTTTATGTTTGTATACTCTTTATATCCAACTGTCTAGACTTGGAATCAGATATATGTCTTCCATCTAAAGCTTGGCAAAGCTCCAGAATCCTTTCCTATAAGTTCCATGTCCTTCAGAAGCTGGGACCAACTGCCTCTTGGTGCATCTGTCTCTACTTGTTCTTCCTTGCCACATGTGGCCCAGACACCACCTCACCACCTGCACCAGTTTCTTCCACTGGAAAGAACTTCGCTTATTTCTCTTCAAAAAGTCTGAAAAGTTGATATGTAAGGAAGCTCAAGGTTCGCCTCCTGGGAAAGGTGGGAGTGATTCCTCTGTACACCTCCAATGTGCCGTTTGTTTAGCAATCCCCCCACTTGCTTTGCAATATTCTGTCTGTGATGAGGTTAGTGCTCCAAGGCAAGGACCCACTACATGTTCAGTCTTGCCTTGGACTGTGTATCCCTAGCTACCTTTGAACTGTGTCCCTCCTCCATTCCCTGAGTGCTAGAATTTCAAGCAAGAGCCACCATGTCAGCTATGGGTATGTTCTTCTACACAGAAAGGAGCTATTAGACCCAGAGCTGTGGCATCTACCCTGTACTAAAAGTACCAGCCTTGTCTCCTGAAATGCTGGAGTGCTTTGTGAGAAGCTTTAATACATCAGAAAGAAGTAGCCGAGGTGTGGCCCCTGCAGGCTACCAAGGGTTTCAGAAGGAAGCCACTTTGGTGAGTCTGATCACATCGTTATCAGCTGGAGTGAAAAGCACATAGGTGCAGGGCCTGAGGATGGTGGATCATGGTAGACCAGCAGGATCTCAGCAGATTTTAGGAAAGTGTCAGAACCTTCACAGGTGTCCTGGGTACGCCAGACCGCCAGTGTGTCAGGTGCCAGGCTACCACTAGAAACACGAGATCTACAGCTTAGATCTGAAGACTATTGAGAGCTGGTGTAGAGAACTAGACACATTGTCTTGTTCTGCATCATTTATTCACCTGTGATGGACAGCAAAGATCCTTCTCCCATGATGCTTCTGTGGCAGATGGGTGCAAGAAGGCCAATCTGCCCCATTTAGCATCTGAAGTCGCAGTATGAGACTCAAGTTTGCTTAAGGTAGAGAACTTAACATCTTTCAAGACTTGAAATGGAGCTCTGAGCTTGAGCGTCCCAACAGTAGCAGGTCGAGGTCGTGTAAGAGGGGAAGTTTGCGGTCTTGTTCAGATTTGACCACAAGCAAGGTTTAAGACTTGACCAAAACGGCTCTCAAAAGCAGCACTTGTGAGATTAAAACAAATGAGTGAAGATCTGTGTCAGCAAGTATCTGACTGAGCTTGAAATCATTATTAGCTTCTTCCTAATCTCGGGGAATCTGATAACGAGCTACAGACACAGCGTGAATTTAAGTGGCATTGTGAGCTTGAGTTCCGTTTTCAGAAGCCCTTGGGTGGGTTGGCGAAGTGATCAAAACGCTTCGGAGGAAGGCGGTGTTGCCTCTGATGCTGCCGAGGCAATGATCCCAGGTCCGCGCCCAGCCGGCAGATCAGGTCCTACTGTTTTTTAAAAGGCTCCAAGTTCAACCAGGGTGAACCAAAAATGTGATTTTCTTTCCCCACATGGAATACTTGTGTTAAACGAAAATACAGGGCTAATGAAGACCTCCCAGAGTGAAGCTAGATGGAACGATATGCCTGGCCTGGGATAAAACACCTGGGCCTGGGCTTTCCTTAACTCCCTTCCGTTCGCTGTCTGTACATCCGGTTCTGGGGCCCTGTGCCAACTAGCTCCAGGCAGACTCCCCTCTGTGCCCTGTCTGGGCCTGTGGGCTGAGGCATCACTCCCTTCCCTGGCCCCACGACCTCAGCTGGATGAGCCCCAGGGCCCCGCGCTACTTCCCAGGTTAGATGTAATCCTGTCGACATGGACAGATAAGGCAACAGGCCCCTGCAAATATCCCTCACTCAGACTCTCCAGCCCTTTCAACACGCTGCTTCTCCGGGTCAGAAAGGCAAGGATGCCAAGGCAATTGCTATGAGGGACGGGATGGGTTTAAAGCTAGGGCAAAGGTTAGGGAAATGTCCTGTGGGGATGAACAGAAGAAAGACCTTGGAGAGCTCGAATTAAGTTCAGGGTTGGGTCACTGGAAAAGTTCCCAGGCACACATGTACATTTTCGGACAATCCAAGTTAGATAATGACAGCATAGCCTCACTAGCCAAAACATCCCACCAAAATGCTACAAGAAAAAAATACAGCAAGGTTCATGGTGTGAGTCACTGTAGTAGTTACTTGCCTGATGCTATGATAAAATATTCCCAGAAAAGCAAATGTAGGGAGAAAGGGTTTAGTTTTGGATTACAGTTCCAGAAAGGCTACAGTCCCCAGGGAAAGCAAGGTGGCAAGAGCAGGAAGCTGGCTGTTAACAGTCCCACCCACCAACAGGAAACAGAGAAAAAAACAGGAAATACAACTGGACTATAAAACCCCAAGTCCCGCCCTCCATGACATACTTCCTCTAGCAAGACTCCGCCTCCTAAAGGTTCCTCAACAGCTTCACCAACTGGGACCAAATGTGAAACACGTTATTGGGGGAGCATTTCTCATGTGAAAAGTATAGAATTCTGTTCAAAGGGATTTGAACAATTTCTCAACCAGCACTGACAGCGGACAGCACGGCAGACAGCTTTTCTGTGTGAATCTGTAGATGCTAAAAGCAATTGACAAGCATCGTGAACTGATGAAGATGTGTACGGTGCAGGATAACTATAAACTTTAGTTAATCAGCAGCCTGGCGGGCAGTTCTAAGAGGGATGAGGGAAGCAAGGCGTCCAAAAGCAAAGGGGGAACACTGTTCCTGTTAGTGATGTCATCCTTACAGCTAAAGCTCACCCATCCTCCCGCTTCCCCAACAGCATCCTAACCCAAGAGTCATCAGCTCTGCTTTGCCACCAGGATTTTCCCAGACAGCTTATTTTTCTCTATCAGCAGGCTCGAGTGCACATCCCACCCGCTTCCACCCAGGCTCTTCATGCTGAAGGATCCAAGGAGGCAGCATTTACAGGACTCCCCCGGGATATATGCCTGTGGGTCTGATGTCCGCACGGTGTTGCTTCCTCCCACAGAGTGCGAGGTAGACTGAGAGTTCAGTGTCTAATGAAGAGAGAACTGGTGGAGAGTCACCCCAGGGACCATATGCCAGGGCTTCTTTCTGACTCTCTAGCTCTCCCCACATGATCTTAATAAACTAGCTGCCTGCCTAGACTTGCTTTTCAGAGATCACAAGTTGGAAACTGAAAGATCTCCATCATGCAAGCATATTGGTAAGTGAGCTTGTAGTCAGAGACTTCTGAGCACAAGTTTTTACATCAGACTATAGCCCCAGCCAGCATTTTTATTAAAGCCCCAGGGAGGCTCTGTCCAAGAGTTCAGTCATGCTTGGAATTCTGACCCTTAAATGTTAGATTTCATAACAAGTTTGTATTTATTTTATTTTTATATGTATGGATGTTCTGCCTACGTGTGTATCTATGTACTGTATGTGTACCTGGGTACCACAGAGACCAGAAGAGGGTGTCATAGTCCTTGGAGCTGTACTTGATAGATGGCTGTGAGTCACTATGTGGGTGCTGGGAATCAAACACAGGACCTCTCTGAAAGCAACCAGATAGCATAAATACTGAGCCATCTCTCCAACCCCAAATGCTATGTTTTAAAGTGACCCTATTTTAGAGTTAACTTATAATTCAATTATAGTGGTTATTCCTGGTTGTCAACTTGACTATACCTGGAATGAGCTCTGACCTAGATCATGGCATGGAGATCTTGAGGCATAGTGGCTATGAATCCCAAAAGAATAAGATAGGGAGATCTCCGAGTTCAAGGTCATCTGGGACAAACTCAGTCCCAGATCCAGGCATGGTAGTACACACCTTTAATCTGGGCTATTCCTTCTGTTGGAGACCTACATAAGGACATTGGAAAAAGGAAGATTCACTCTCTTCTTCACCTGCTTGCCTTGTGGGACTGAGCAACTGCTAGATCCTTGGACTTCCATTCACAGCTGCTGCTGACCATTGTTGGGAGTTGGTCTACAGACTGTAAGTCACCAACAAATTCCCTTACTATATAGAGACTACCCATAAGTTTTGTGACTCTAGAGAACTCTGACTAATACATCAATAATGTATAACTACCATAACATTTTAAGTTTTGAGGTTCAGCTTAGGTCTTGTCTTTTCTACTATACTTCCTCAATAGCACAGCCTACAGCAGGTCCTTCTCATATGCATTGCCTCATACATATAGTTACTTATTTAGTAAAAGTTTTTTCAATATGTATAACTTGTTCTGTGTATATTTCCATTCTACTATTTATTGTTATACCTATACCTGGCAGATACTGGCATTGGCTAAATATTAACTTTTATCAGTAAATGGACAGATGGGTAGTTGGCTGGATGGGTAGATGGGTAGGTAAGGAGATGAAAGGGAGAAGGTGGTGAACATATAGGTAAAGGATGAATTGGCAAGTGGGTGGATGGATAGGTGGAAGGCTGGATAAGTAATTGAATGGTTAGATGGATATGTAGATGGATAAATTGGTATGCAAATAGACAGTGAATAGGATGTACAGGTGGATGGATGGGATACTGGACAGATAACTAGATGGGTGAATGGAAGGATAGATAAACAGCTGATTAGAAGGATGGATGGGTGAGTAGACATATAGATATATGTATGTATGAGTGGGTGGGTGGCTTATAAGGTTGTTATGGTAGAAGTTTAATCAGAATAATTGTTCAGATGAATATCTTAAAGAATTATGTGTACCATTCTGGATCATAAGAATATTCCAGACAGAAGGCATAGTTCGAGAGGGGAAGTGGGTTGTCTGACTGTCCCAGAAGGTTGTAGCTGGGACAGATACAATGAGGAGCAGGTAAGCCTGATACTCTGCTGGGTATAGCAGGAGACACCTGCTCCTGAAGGCTGATTTTTGTTTTAACAAAGTGATTTTTCTGATGGACCACAGCAAGCAAGTCTGTGGAATCTGAAAGCTGGTGTATTTACTCCAGGCTCTGTGCTGATACCTCCACCAAGCCCCCGGAGACAACAGACTCCAGAACACTTGTCTTGACTGATTCAAGTTACAATCCTTTGAGATGCTTAAAAGTTACTAGAGCCTGGCCAATAAAAGTCAGCCGTTCTGCTTCCAATGTTTTTTTTTTACCGTGAATGACGTGTAGAGATGCTATGTTGCATGTCTAGCCTCAAGAAGCCTAATATATTATCACCAACGCAGTACTATTAGCACAAAATGCTTACATAGTATTAGCATAAAATCTATTGGTATATTTCGGGGGTAAGGATGGCACATCCATTACACAAGGAAGCTACAATACTGAGGAAGGAGAGATGGAAACAGCCTGGAAGGGATGAGTACTTGCCAAGTGGAGCAACAGTTACTTCATGCTGAGAATGCGGAGAAGGGAGCTCGGTATGTACCAAGATCACCAAGATACCCGAGGAATGGACTTCTGGTGATGAGAAGATAGAGAGGGCTCAGATGAGCTGCATGGCCAGAGTTTCTTTCAAAACAACAACAACAACAACACACACCTTCCATGGCTGCTGTCATTACTAAGTTCTCCCAATTATTTGAAAATTGGCCTAACACACATGTGTCAGTTAAGAAAAGTTAACAAAGTCCTGGGATACCTCTAACATGGAAAATCTGACAGGTACTCTTTCCAAATTAACAATAGCTAAGACTTTGTTTTTCATGTAGTATGGTTTTTGTTTTGACTTTTAAATGTTATTATCATTTATATTTCTTCTTTAAAATGAGTGTGGCAGAAGACCCTTTAGTGGGGGTAAACAGGCCCTGCTGCATGACTCCATGCTCCTGCTGCATGGCCCCATGCTCCTGCTGCATGGCCCCATGCTCCTGCTGCATGGTCTCATGCTCCTGCTGCATGACTCCATGCTCCTGCTGCATGGCCCCATGCTCCTGCTGCATGGCCCCATGCTCCTGCTGCATGGCCCCATGCTCCTGCTGCATGACTCCATGCTCCTGCTGCATGGCCCCATGCTCCTGCTGCATGGCCCCATGCTTCTGCTGCATATCCTCACACTCCTGCTGCATGGCTCCATGTTCCTGCTGCATGGCCCCATGCTCCTGCTGCATGGCCCCATGCTTCTGCTGCATATCCTCACACTCCTGCTGCATGGCTCCATGTTCCTGCTGCATGGCCCCATGCTCCTGCTGCATGGCCCCATGCTCCTGCTGCATGACTCCATGCTCCTGCTGCATAGCTCCATGCTCCTGCTGCATGACTCCATGCTCTTGCTGTATGGCCCCATGCTCCTGCTGCATGTCCCCATGCTTCTGCTGCATATCCTCACACTCCTGCTGCATGGCCCCATGCTCCTGCTGCATGGCCCCATGCTTCTGTTGCCTGCCTTCCCCTGCCATCATGTGCTGTATCACAGAACCATGAACCAAGACCCTTGTTCTGTTGCCTTTGTCAGATGCTTTTTCACAGCAGTGAGAAAAGTTATTAATCCATGTTTTGTGCCATTGTTCTGCTGACCATACCTCTTACACAGGCTTTGATTTTAGAACAAAGCAAAGGGATGGATGGGGGTCAGGGTGCGAGTGGAGAGGGACCTTCAGAAAGCAAAATCATCCATTACCATTTCTGTAGATTAGATGCAGACTCGCATAATGAGCCTATTTCCCAGAAAAACTGTACTTGGTGAAAGAGCGAGAAAAATAACACCACATGTTCACCTCCAGGGTCTCAAATTACCCAGAGAAAGATTGTTTTATCCAAGCAAAGAGGGCAAACACTGCAGCTGGAGTGAACTGGGCGTTTAGGCAATGGACAGCCACTGCCAAGGCAAAGTCTGTGCAGAGAGCAGCGGGAGGCTGGGCCAGCCACCTTCACCCAACAGAGCGTGGTTTGTGCTACTGCCTGGCACACACCTGCTACGTGGATACTGCCGAGGCCCAGGGAGGCCGCAGCCTGGCCTTCCTCCCCGGTCGTTCATCCAGCGGCTCTAACCTGTACAGCAGCCCTCTTGATGGGAGACACTAGTGGCAAAAGGGCAAGCGGGATGCAGAGGAAGCCGTGGACATGGACCCTTCTCTGCGAGTCCTCGGTGCCCATAGGTCACTGTTATGGCCTTGGCATGGGTCTACCTGACACCAAGCCCAGTTTCTCCCCTATGGTCTTGGAAGAAGCCTGGGAATTTGGAAGGCGTTTCTGCACTCCTGTGGTGTTGCGCACGGCAGTATAAACACCGTTCTGAAAGAGTCTATTGGGGTAATTAATCATTTCAACCCCAATAGTTTCTGGATGGGCTCTGATACCTCGGCCTTGGGAGGAATGTCTAAATGCTTAGCCAAATCATCATCTTTTTTTTTTTAAAAAAAAAAACAAAACAAAACAATTCAACAAGGCCCGTTTCTTCAGAAGTCATTTCGATCTGAATGCCCCAAATGACTGGACCTCAAGGAATGATTTAGGTGTTTTTCTATAAAACAAGGCAGGTATTCTCCAGTGCAGCTGCTCTCAGGGACACACAGAGCTTTCTGTGAAGTATGTCTCAATACTTACAAAGATTTTAAAAGAAAATATTTGGGCTGTGGTTTATGAATCAAACAGTCTTAAGTATGTAAATAAGGAGTGGCTGGCTCTCCTTCCAGAATAGCGGACAGGACTGTCCAGCCTGGGCCACCTTCTAACAGCAAGGATGGACTGTGCAAGGTGCCAGCAGGTTTGTTTCCTGACACGGGGCAGACGCGCATGGATGTGAACAAGATACCGAAACAGATGCTCACGGCTAAGTTGGGTGCTCTAGTGAGAACTCGCCCCTTGGTAAGCACAGTCAGTCCATTAACTCTCCTCAGACATCTTCCTTAGAGTTTATGCTTGGCTAAGGCAACCTGTATTGTGACAGGGAGATATATCTTCTTCTGTGCATCTCACTGAATGTGCTACACTCTGGAGAAGGGTACAGGAGCCAGCAGAGGCAGGGCAGGGGTAGGGCAAGGTCAGGATATGGTCAGGGCAGGGCTTGTTAGCATCACTTTTGCCCTTTGTCTGGGGCCATGGTGGGTACAAACAGGTCGGGGTTCTGCTTTCCTTTCATGGTCCTAGAGTGGGTAGGGACAATGGACTGATTAGCTGACTGCGTGCTTTGGGAAATCTGCAGTGAGGCTTCAGCCATGCAAATATCATCAGAGGCAGGATTCAGAGGCTAAAACATGAGACAGAGAGCTCAAAAAACGAAGTGGCCACACCAGGCGCGGACAGTGAGAAGATGTCCCATGCCCACGGGGACAGAGATGTCAGGTTGAGCTCTGTTTCACAAGCCCTTGTCCTCTTGGGTAGAATCAGGTCTGCTGTTATGGAGAGCTAAACCATTGAACCACCAGCGTGGAGAGGTTGAAAGGTGGGAATTTTCACGGACCGTGACAAATTGAGGTAATTACTCAAAGTACTTTCTCTGACTTGATCCATGGTGGGAAGTGTTTTGGAATATATAATAGACCAAATGGCTCAACTTTCCACCTCAGCTTCATTTGTAGATAATTTTTAAGATAGGTTTTCAGTTTATATAAACTTCTCCTTGGAGAGGAGACAAAATGAAGTGTGTTTATGAACTGGCTAATTCCTGGTGGATTTGATTCTTCATTTCCTCAGAGGGGGGGAAAATCCCTACCATCCTTGTCCTGATTTTTAAAAGAAGAAACAGTATTTACTCTTTTAAAAAAAGACTTATTTAAGTGTGTGTGTGCAGGCGCACACATTTTAGGCACACATGCACGAGAGTTCAGTTACCTGACAAACCCAGAAGAGGGTGTCTGATGCTCTGGGAAACTTAATTTACTGATGGTTGTGAGCCCCCTGATGCAGTGCTAGGAGAGGGACTTGGCTTCTCTGCAAGGGCAGTGAAGCGCTTTTAACTGCTGCATCAACTCTCCAGCCTCCAACACGTATTATTTATCTGCACACAGATTCTTATCTGCACACACATATGTAAACTATGAAATTGTGTAAGCCGAAACCCCAAAAGTGTCTTTTCTTCTATTAGTAGCAGGAGTCACGGAAGCCCACCCCTGCATGCCACACACCTCAATGCAGTTGAGTGGACTCTGTAACAGTCAGGTGATAGAGTAGGTGAGGGTCGCTTAGCGTTGTGAGCTAGCATGGGTAGCTTCCTGCGCCCACTTCCCCCGCAAGGCTAGGCTCACAGTTAAAGGTCATGACGTCCTGGTGTGGATCTCTCTTGGCCCTAGTGACAATGGTGGCTTATGGGGTGAAGATAGCCAGGAAGTTTTGTTCCCCAGCACAGTTTCGATGTACCTCCCACACTCAGCCTAGTTTTTTTGTTTTTGGAATTCACACACTCTTGTTCTCCCTTGTTTAGATAATTTTTGGTACTATCTAACGATTTTCTCTTCCTCAATTTTCTCTACCTTTTCACTCTAAAACTAACTTAGTTGCTTCTTAGAACACGTAAATTGTTGTTATATTTGGTCAAAGTTTCTTCAACTTTACTTTTGTGATGTTCTTCTGTTTTTATGAAATATTCTGAGAAAGTTGGGTTATTCACTTGAACTTTCTGTCTCCCATCTGCCTCTCTCTTTCCCTCCCTCTGTTTCTCTCTGTCTCTGCATGTCTCTCTCTCTTTCTGTGTGTTTGTCTCTCTGTGTGTGTACATCTATGTGCCTCTGTGTGTATGTCTCTGTGTGTGTGTGTGTGTCTGTGTGTGTGTGTGTCTGTGTGTGTGTGTGTGTCTGTGTATGTATGTCTGTGTGTCTCTGTGTGTGTATGCCTGTGTGGTGTGTGTGTGTGTGTGTGTGTATGTGTGTGTGTATGTGTGTGTATATTTGTGGGTGTCTCTGTGTGTGTATGTCTGTGTGTATATTTATGTGTGTCTCTGTGTGTGTATGTTTGTGTGTCTGTGTGTGTGTATGTCTGCGTGTCTCTATGTGTGTATGCCTGTGTGGTGTGTGTGTGTGTGTGTGTGTGTGTGTGTGTGTATGTGTGTGTGTGTGTGCATATCTGTGTGTGTTAGGAGAGAAGCAGAGAGGCACACATGACATACAGTGTATCCATTCATAAACCCCATTCTGGTTTCAGCTTTTAAGATTCCCAGTCTTGATTACTGTGGTTTCTCCCTTTTCATATTGGATGGATATAATTTTATCTCTTTGAAAACTTCTCCTTTTAATTGTGATTTTTCGGGTCACTTTTATGTGACGGTTCTGGCATCTCTGCTTTCTGTACTTTCCACGTATGTGTTAATGTTTGAATTTTCTTGGGGTTTTTCTCAAGAGAGCAGAACTCTCGGGTTCCATTTTCAAACTGGTCACTAATCAGTTAGTTAGGGAGACAACTCTGGGAGAAGTCACTGTAAGATGTCACAGCTAAGCCGGGGTCTGGAATGGCTTTTCTTGTGCGGTGTGTGTGTGTGTTTTGTGTCTCTGTGTGTGTCTGTGTGTGCGCATGTTTTGTCTGTGTGTGACCATGTGTGAGTGTGGGTAAATGTGTGTCTCTGTATGTGAATGTGTTTGTGTGTGTATGAGTGAGCGTATGTGTGAATGTGTGTCTCTGTGTGTAAGTGTATGAGTGTGTTTCTCTGTGTGAGTGTGTGAATGTATGTGTGAATGTGTGTCTATGTTGTGAGTATATCAGTCTGTGCGTGTGTGTATGAGTGAGTGACTGGGTGGTGTGTGGAGGGCCTGTATGTCTGTGCACATGCAGGTGAAGAATCAGAGAAGAGTGTTGGACAACCTCTCTACCTCCTGCATCTTATTCCCTCAAGGCAGGGCCTCTCACTAACCCTGGAACAAGGTTGCCAACCAAGCAGTCCTCATCGTTGGTTCTGGGGTTTACAGGTAAACATGACCATACCTGGCTTCCTGCCTGCGTGCTGAGGAGTCACAATCAGGCCCTGGTGTGTGCTCAGCAGGTGAGTTAACCAGGGAGTCATTCCTCCAGCCCTGAGGCTGGGCTTTTCTGAAGCATCTGAGTTTTTCAGAGGAGTCTTCTTTCGAGGAGTTCGGGAAAGCAAGCAGAGTCTATCCTTGATAAGCATGGGTACTGGCCCTTGCTTGCAGCAGCGAACCATTGCTGCTACCCAGAATTCCCAGTACAACCTCTCTCATACAGTCCTTCCCAGGGGGAATCACGTGAGCAGTATCGTGGCCTTTCTCTAGTGTCCGTTTCTATCAGGAGCTTCAGACAACCCTGAATGGTTGAAGATACGGTGGCTTTCAGGGTTTAAAAGCTAGGTCACCCCCAGGAGAAAACCCTCAAGACCCATTCAGATCCACATCCTTGTTCTTCTAGAAAGATCTGAGACATTGCGTTTGTTGAGTAGGGGAAAAAGGGGATACTGTGGCTCAGCTGAGGTCAAAGTCTGCGTGTGCACATGGGTAGCAGTGTGAACCATTGAGAGCCTCATGTTCAGAAATCATGGGGCAGTGTGTACGGGCGCCATGCCTCTCACTGCACTGGGAGTCTCGGATCCATAATTCAAGTCCTGACCACTCGGCTGTGGTCTAGTCACGCAGAAGAGATGTTGGGTCCATGACACTTGGCCACATGAAGAAGTGTGGGAGAAATTCCTGGTGGGAATTTCTGTGATCAGTTGCCTGGGGACAGGTATTCTTCACCAAAGACAAGCCGCAGCATTCAAAGACAGTTCCTACTGAACGTTCTTAGTGAGAGTGGTGAAATGCACCCTATGTAGTCAGGGGCAAGAGTTGGAGGTGTGAAGAGATTCAAAGATGGTAAGTAAGATTTTCCTCATAGAATAACGATAAGCAATATCATGCTCAGGTAGTTGGCCCTAGAGAAGTGAATCTGTATCACCCATCAGCTTGCATAGTGACAATGCTTCCATATGCCACAAGCTGATACACAAACACCCCAACAAAGGGCAGTATTGTACTGCCAGCCCCCGTCTGCGTAAGACCATGTCCAGGCTCTGCTGGGCCAGACAGAGGTTGCTTCTGTGAGGCTGCCCAGTGAGGTTGCCAGCTTCCTACACAAGAGAAGGTACTGTGGTCAGGGCACAGCTAACTAGGATTATTTTTGCTTCTTATGATGTCCAGCTCTGCTGGCCTGGCTAAAACCATAAACATTCAATTTCAGAAGCCTCCTTCAAAACCGAGAATTTAATAGGCTCAGTTCCAGAACCTTCCATGAAACTCTTAAAGGTGCGTCTTTCCTAACCCTGCTCCTTATCCTGGCATGAAGTTTCTCCTCTCAGGGATGTAGCATGACTTGGTCTCTGTCAGGGTAGTCTAGCAGGGCAGCCTTCTGAGTGTTTTTGATTGACCGATGAAATGAGGACTCCCCAATAGGGCTGCATAGTGCTGACCCCGAGGTTGCCAGAGGCATTGAACAAATTCCTTTGTAAACAGGTTGGCCTAGGTGCAACCTCAGAATAGCTCAGCTGGTACCCATTTATCCTCTGTGGTGGGCACCAGTCCTCGTGGACAGGGAGGTCTGTCCTTTGGGACACTGTGGAATTCTGGGAGGAGTTTTGTTAGAGAAGGGTCTGACAGAAACTGGTTTTTCATGCTGTAGTTAAAGAAGCTGCCCTGTGGGGAAGATGTGTTTATAGGAGAATTGCCGTGTGCGAACACTTTGCACATGCAGGCACTTTGCATGGGCTGCCTTTCCAGTCCTCTCAGTGGAGGTGGTGGTGGCCTACGGAAGAACTGAGGCTTGGAAGCCCAGGAGGCATCGTCCTCACATATCACTATTACTTTTTGTCTTTCCAAATGAGTAGACACCCTTGAGCCTGGTGCCTATGCCATGAGCTGAGGAATCACAGTGACTGTACTGTGCCCCTGGACTCTGTCTCTCCTCTCCTTGTCAGTAAGCATTCCTGCTTGGACCCCCACATTCCCTGTTCTCTCACCCCCAATCTACCCCTACTCCTGCAGTGTGGAAATTGTGCCTTCAAAAGAAGAATGAACCCCAAATAAAACCATCACTTCTGAACATTAGAGTCTGGCTAAATTCCAGAAGGGTACCTATAATGCACATCTGTCTCCCGCTCTGCACCCTTAAAGCACATTCCAAATACTACTGTGCGGCCGTGTTGAGTTAGAGACTTTACACCCAGGCACCCATAGCCATAGGTATGATGGCCCATCCCTATGGAACCACTGAGGGGTCTTTCAGAACTGTATGGATCCTTCACAGACTGCCCATAGTGGCGATGCTATCCTGAGCTGTGCCTTATGAGTACCCAGTGACCTCACTCAGCCTGGTCCAGGTGCTGACTGACTCCAGGTGTCTCTGTTGTGTTCTCACTGGAATGATTGCCAGTAACACATGCTCTTGGCAGCCAGAAAAAAACATGATTTTTACACACACACACACACACACACACACACACACATATAAATATGTTTTCTAAGAGGCAGGGTTTTTCTGTGTATCCCTGGCCATCCTGGAACTTGTTTTATAGACCAGGCTGGCCTTGAACTTAAAGAGCTCCACCTGCCTCTGCCTCCTGAGCGCTGGGATTATAGGCATGCCCGGCAAGAGTTATAATTCTTAATTGCAAATCTCTCTGAGGAACCCTTCACTATTGCCCTTGTCCCATCGTCTCCAAAGTTAAATTCAAGAGACATCTCCATCACACAGCATTTTTTTTTTGGACCCTTGACCCAGAGTCTCTCTCTCTCTCTCTCTCCGCTTACGGACTCATTTCCATACACTTGTTCACGTCACTAAATATCCCATGAGCATTTTAAAACTGAGCACGTACTGTGCTCATCAGGATGTGCGCTCCTGCCCTCAGGGAGCCTTAAGTCCCAGGGACAAAGCAGGTCTGTACATAGTCCTGGTTTTCCCTATAATATTTTTACTGATGCATATAGTGTGGATTTTATGTAGACCATCTCTTTCAGGCCCCTTATGTTCTCTGACTGTATCCACCCCCATCAACTCATGGGGTCCTTCACCTCCCTTTCTCCTCGGCTACTCTCCCCATCCCTCAATCTCCCTCCTGTCTTCCCATCTTATACTATGCCAATGCATCCAACTTTAATTTGTGTTCCCTCTAAATTCCCAGATGGCATAATGGCCGTGATAATGACTCTGAGGCTTGCTCCGTTTCGGAACACAAATAAACAGAAAAATGAGCAGTTTTCCAGATAGAACCGCTTTTCATATGCTTTATATAAAAGAATGATTATATTTCACTTGGGAAAGCCAGAAGAGGATTATTGAAGAAATTATGCTAAGGCAAAGCTGGCTATCTGTGCAAAAAAAAAGAATTAAATATTTATTTAATACCATTTTTCGAAATCAGTTCCAGACCGGTATGAAAAGGAATAATTTTTTAAGAACTGGACACATATGTTGGAGACTAATAACCTGAAAATCAAAGAACGTCCTAAGATTTAACTCAAGAAATAATAAGACAGATATTAATTTTATTTTATAAATAGGGAGTTACATGTTAAACATCGTAAGGCAAATTAAATTGCAAATAGCAACCGGAAATAATTTTCAACAATATATAACATAGCCAATAAAGTATAAAAAGCATTAAATTGACTAATGGTATAAATAAAGTATTCATAGAAAAATGACATAAATAAAGGAAATCAGATGGCTAAAATAAATGGCAAAATGTTCAGGCTAACTTTATGTGCACTAACTTACTACTGGCAGCCACTGACTCAGTAGTTCTACAACACTGGCTTCTTCACAGCTGTTGTGCAGATCAGGAGATGAACGAACACTGCTCTGTGCCCCTTACGGAAGTCCTAGCTTGTGTGTGTGTGTGTGTGTGTGTGTGTGTGTGGGTGTGTGTGTGTGTTTAGAAAGTAATTGATGAGACTATGCTCCAGTCTCCACTTTTATTTAAAATAGCCACATTTTTTGACTCTGTGCTGTTCCTTTTGAAAACCGCCTAAGTCAAACAGTGAAGAAGGGAAGAACATGTTTAGACATACACAGACACTGTAGATACTGTAGCATTGTTAGAAAAGACAAGGAAACCTGATTTTTGGAACATCTGAAATGTATCACACTACAGTCATAGTATTGACGGCATCATGGTATACACCTTGTGATGCAAAAATGCATCACAAAGCTATAGTCACCCAAAGAAGATTGCATAAAGTTAGACACTGAGGCCAAGGGAAGGCAATACGGAGTCCAGGGACAAATCAGGCCTGAAGGTTCTCTTTGCTTAGTCTCCTGCAGAACACAACCTTCCTGGCAACAGACTCCTCATCCCCACCCTCACAGTTTGCTGGGTTTGCCTGTGATGTGTCCCCACAGTTATGTACGCCTTGTTCCCTGTTGTTGTTCATTTGGTTATGACTTCTGCACACATTTCTGTAGATTGTCCACCCTCTAAAACATAGGGACACTGACTTCTGTCAGTGTGTGTGCATCTGTGTGTGTGTGTGTGTGTGTGTGTGTGTGTGTGCGCGTGTGCGCGCGCGCGTGCGCACGCTAAGCTTCTGATTTTTCTTACAAGCCTCACTGGCATTTCTTAATTATCTGTAAGGTTGATCATTAAATAAAGGTCAGCGCTGTCCCCTCCATCTCCTGCCACCCTCTGTCCTTGATCTCTGAGCAGCTCAGGGTCTGCAGACAAGTAGCCCTCAGATGTGTGGGACATGGTGAGCTGTTGCTGTTCCCTTGGTCTAGGACTCTCTGCAGGCCAAGCTCTCAGAGTTCTGGCAGCAGTTGAGCCTTGCTGTTTTGTAATATTTAGCTAAACTCTGAACCCACCTTGCCCCACCACCCCAACATAAGCATTAGACCAAACTGCACAGCTGACACTCTGAAAACGTGTCTGAGATTTGCCAGTTTGTAAGAAACACTGGCACTGTTCTGGAGACATTGTTTGGGGGTCAGGTTTCTTCAGAACTGGCAACACTTTGGCGTTGACTACTGGGAATGATCTGGAGATCCAGGTTCGTGTCATTCACACAACTCTCTAACCATGTTCCAGAAGATTCTCTTGAATCCTTTCCGGTTTGTTCTGATGTTTTGTTCAGTTGCCTAGAGTCTGAGCTAGCTTGTTCCATTTGATTGCGGTAGCATTTCCAGTGCTGTGGAAAGAGAACCAGCACGGGAACCTCTGTCCACTACCTTCTGGAGTACAGTCAGTATTCATGGTTCTCTGTGGTGAGTAACCTAGAGGTGGTCGTTACATATTGGTAAGGCTCCCCTTAGCGCCTCCTGCATCTAGGAAGAAGGGGAGATCAGGTTCACTTGGATCTGACATTTACCTTACATTGCATCAGCAAAGAAATGCACTTCTTGGACATAAAATGTCAGGAAGGGATGCAGGTAAAGTCATCCGAATGGATTCTAAGGCATACAAGTATTTTCTTTTCTCTAGCTGAATATTAAAAGAAACACAGAAAACATAGCCATTTTTGCATAGCTAGTTATGACATTTAAAGTGAAGTTTTCCTTGCATTGACTGTAGAAGCCAGGGTAGAAGTGTCCTGGGTAGCCCCAGAATTCTGTGTAATTGTATATCACCGGTGCTTGAGCTGCCACTCTCTGAAGTCACGGGACTTATTAACAAACAGAGCGGTTAAAACAAAAAAAAAGGAACCCACACCGTTGATTTACACTTAGGAAAAAGTAGGAAAACTCTATTTCATATCCCAAACAAAGTCCTACTGCAGACTTTTGCGGTTCTGATTTTGCACTATTCATTTTTCCAACTAGAATTTTTGTCATTTTTTTTGCAAAACAGAAAACACATGAGAAAAATTAGATGGTCTGATTCATCAATTGGGATAAACCACGAAGCCGAATACTCTTCATCCAGGCTGGCTGTGTGTAAGTCAGAGGAGCAGCAGGGATATCTATGCCTCTAATATTGGCAGATTTCATGAACAAGTCAAACTTGCTAAAGCTTGCACATCAACACTTTACATAGAGCTTGGGATTTTCTCATTGCAAACCAAACACTGGATTTCTGTCCTGCTCTTTTTGTAATGGCGGAATGTAGTAGATCGAGAGGGGTCCCGAGTCACTAATCCAGATCCATAGGTTTCCTTACCTTGCTCCTTATTCACTTGTCCTCTGTCACTCTTCTCTTCCGTTTTACTGTATGGAATTTTGGCAACGTTGCCGCTGCTCCTTTACGAGTGAATCAAACTGGACTCCCACTGAAAGGTCAATTGCTATTTGCTCTCTCTTTTTGTATCCTCTCCCTCAACTACACTGCGAGTACTTTTAAACTAAAGAAGCCGTGCCATCCTTTGAGGGCAGCATTCTTCTGGTTGCTTCCTGCGTTAGAGCCAGGTTAACAGTGTCTGTCGAGTGATTAAGTGAGACCTGCGCAGCTTTCTAAGCTTTTGTTTTATTGTCATCTTACAAAATAAGTTCATCTGAGGTCTCCGGAGGAGGGAAGAAGAAAACAGGGGCATCTAAGCACAAAATGGGTGTCCTTGGATGAGCCTTCAGTAGGGTAACTTTGTTCAGTTGGTGGAACCTGGGCCTTACTCGGTGACTTTCCATCCTACACTTACACAAACTCAACTCTAATGTGTGTGTGTGTGTGTGTGTGTGTGTGTGTGTGTGTATTTCTGTGTGTCTATGTATCTGTATGTATGTATGTATGTATGCATGTATGTGCTTCTCTATGTGCCTGTCTCTCTCTGCATATGTCTGTGTGTCTCTGTATATGCTTGTGTCTGTATGTGTGTGTACAGGTTTGTATATATGCATGTGTATGTGTGTTTGTGTCTGTGTGTGTGTGTGTGTGCGTGTGTGTTTAAATGCTGCATCTGAACCGTGACTCTCCCATCTAACCTAAGCAATAACTCTTGCCATCCATCATTTAATTCCATGGGCTGCTCAGGCTTTAATGCCTGCAGCTCACTCTCATTTGCTTTGTTTTAGGTTTCATTATTGCTGTGTAAAGAAAACTGCATCTTACACTCCCTTCTTCTGGTTTGGTTGTTAGTGTATGAAGCACAAAGCATGACCTAAAACCTTCCTTAAATTAACAGTCATAAACCGAGAGGAGAGACAAAGACCACGAGTGCATTGCAGGGGGATTAGCTTAATGCTGACAAGATGGACGTTTCTACACGGAGCATATTTTAAACCTTTCCTTTTATTTTGTAATAAAAAAAAACATAATTCAATTTGTTGTCTTCTTGGCATGTATAAAATATTAGGTGAAAGTACAACCACGTCACACAGTATATTGGAATTTATGAATATGGTAAATAGAACGGATTTGCGGCTTCGTCGTCCCCAAATCGTCCTCTCTTCCTGAGTCAGTCGCCTGAGGAGCTTGTGAGCTCGCATGACTAGACAACACTTACCGCCTAACTCAAGCATTTCAATCAGCTGCAGCTGTGGAATAACGACATTTTCTTTATTCTTTTGGAGTGGGAAGGGCCTTGATCTTGACTTTGTTCCAACCCTATGGCTAAGTTCATACTTCGAGGAGCAATGACCACTTTGGTTAAAAACCTACCATACACCCCACTCAGCGTCTTCACAGACTATTTCTTACACTAACTCCAAAAGATGTCCTTTTAAAGAAAGGCATTCGATACATTAATGCTTGATCAGGAGATATGGGCTTGATGCTTTGACTTCCCATCCCTGGCCTGTGTGCCACCTACCACTCAGGTCCTAGCCTAATCCTTTTCCCACACACCCCTCACTCAGGAGCCACTAACTGGGCTGGAATGTACTGTACTATGCCTTTCTCTGAGACAACTATAAGCATGGGCTACCTACTTTAAGCCACTGGCTATCTCATATTGCACCTACCCCATGAACCAGCAATAAATCACAAGAGGAGAGAATGTGATGGTGGAGCCGTCATCCAGAAAAAGAATTTGAGTGAGCCTTTAATGGGAGAAGAAATACACACGGAAGATAAACACAAGAAGTCACCGCTGGCATCAGTATTTACCAGGAAAATGGAGCTAAGTCACAAGGAGCTACACAATGACCAATTGAAACAGCCACACAGACCCATGCTGGGGGGTTATAGCAAACACTTGGAAATGCTGTTGCAAATGCTAAAAACACTTGAGAAATTCTCTTGGCAGCCTCTTACCATTGAAAATGCACATGGCCCTAACTTAGGAGTGTGTAAAAATGACCCTCATTCGATGGAAGCCGGGCTTCATGCTCTAATGTGTGTCTCTTCGGGCTGGAGCATTAGCAGTTCCAGGCGGCCTAGAGAACTGCTGCTCTAGTAAGCTGCAAGGTCTCCAGGGTAAAAAGCCAATCTGTCCTGCACTGCGCTGCCAGCTTGCTTTAAATACAAGTATTCATTGAATCCCTCAAGGCCTTTACCATTTCACTATAAAGAAGGTTTTATGTTAGATGGCTCTGAACGCATCTGTTTCGAGTCTGTAGAAGGTAGCCTGGGGGAAGCTAAAGTATGCTCCGGCAGTTTATAGTTCTAGATCTGTTTGCATTAGGGACTAAAGCAGTGTCCATATGAAGCTGTGCACAGATAGGTCTAAACTGGAACCTAGGGGAGTCCATGTATAGTCAGGTGAACATCTTGCAGGGCGTGTGTATCACATGGAACAACCTTCCATCAAGGCACACAGGTGTTAATGTGTGAGCGGGCCAGGCAGGCAGAGTGGTGGAGCAGTCTCTGCTCTGTGCATAATGAGACAGGATGCTGCAGGAGGCTGAATTCTGTCTGAGTTGGGATGGATGGGGAAGGAATATTAGAAGCTTTCTAAATCTATTTATGGGCTGGTGATCCAACCAGAGGCCTCACATGGGCTATGCTACTCTTGTAACCCTGAAATATTTATTTCTGAGGCCATGAAATTTTACTCTGTCTTGACAGGAGTCTTTTTTTTTTTTGTTAACCCTCAAAATTTTTATCGTGGCAATATGTACATAAACATAAAATGCACCATTTGGCTATTTGAAAATTCACATATAGTGGCATTTTAAATGTACACATTGCTATGCAATAACCATGAGAACCTTTTTTTTCTTTTTTATTAGATATTTTCTTTATTTACATTTCAAATGTTATCCCCTTTCCTCGTTTCCCCTCCAAAAATCTCCTACCTCATCCCCTCTCCCCCTGCTCCCTAATCAACCCACTCCTGCTTCCCTGTCCTGGCATTCCCCTACACTGGGACATCGAGCCTTCTCAGGACCAAGGGACTCTCCTCCCTTTGATGTCCAACAAGGCCATCCTCTGCTACATATGCAGCTGGAGCCATGGGTCCCTCCATGTGTACTCTTTGGTTGGTGGTTTAGTCCCTGGGAGCTCTGGGGTACTGGTTGGCTCATATTGCTGTTCCTCCTATGGGGCTGCAAACCCGTCCAGCTCCTTCAGTCCTTTCTCTAGCTGCTCCCTTGGGGACCCTGTGCTCAGTTCAATGGCTGGCTGAGAGTGTCCCTCTCTTGACAGGAGTCCTTACATCTCAGTTTTTCTTTTCAGGATTCATCAAAAATCGGCAGCTTTAAGCGGATTGCCGTATCATGGATACATCCTGCCTGACAGTGTTGGTTGCTGATGGAAGAGAAAGAGACTGGGTGGGACTAGGCAGTGCCACTGTGTGGATGCAGGGAGTTGGCACTCATGATCTAGGAGTCTCCATCATCTAGGGCAGCTGCCATTTCCTTTCTGTCTTGTGAGACTTTGTCATGCAACCAGGGGGAGCTTACAAGCCTGACTAGGGCAGTCCCTATGTGATCATGAGAGAATGTTTACTGTGATCAGTTCCTCATAAATGTACACGGACTGAACCCAGACGCTGCCCTCTGGACAGCAGACCTCCCCTTTCTTGGGGTGACAGAGTGGCAATAAGAGACTCTCTAAAAGACTTAGTGCAAATGGTGGTGCACAGAGCTCTTTGTAGTGTGCAAGTCGGAGGAGATAATTTTTAAAATAAGTTGTTTTAGACATTGTTACAGACAGTGTTGAAACTTCAAATAAATTAAAGATGATCTAGAATTAATTGCATACCATTTTAACCCTCTCTCTAGGCATGAGCCCTCTAATTTAGTATGAAATTTTATTAGCACAGTATTTAAAACGCTAGTAAACTCTCAACATTTGCCCTGATGTAATTCTTCTGTTTTCCACTTTAAGATGTCTGAGACTTTCTCCCTGCTGTGCACTTCTTTATTCCCTTAGTTTAGCCAAAAGATCTTTTTTTCCCTTAAATAGAACCTTTAAATCATATTTACTGTGAAAAGGGTGAAAAAGCATGACATTAGCAAATTACCCTTTAGCTGCACATTTTCATGTGTAGCAAAATGGACTTGCCTTGAAATATTTGTTTTATGCTTTCACAAATTGAACATTGGACTTAAAAACAAGGACAGAGTTTGGACGGCAGGTCTCCTCCAAAAGCCCCTACTCTTTCAGATCCAACATCTAGACCAAAGCAATCGATGAGCTGGCCCTTTCCACGTTTTCTTCCTTTAGGAAACTGTTAGTGGGCAAAACAGTTCTTTTCTTGTAGAAGTAAAAATGAAACTTTTGTAACCTGAAAACTTGGCTCAGTCCCTCACATACCATCAGAGGAGCAGTATGGGGCTGGAGATGCTGGGGGCTTGCATGGATAAGAGAAGTAGAGTCTTAGACAGTCCTGTTTGCTGAGGAATGGACTAAGATCCTCTGAAGAGCAGAGCATGCTCTTAACAGTTGAACCATCTCTCTAGCCCCTCTCTGATGTGTGTGTGTGTGTGTGTGTGTGTGTGTGTGTGTGTGTGTGTGTGCTTTAAACTCAAGGCATTAAAATAACCCATGATATATGTGTGTGTGTGTGTATATATATATATATATATATTTTTTTTTAAAGACACTTGAGCTGATACTCAGTGGTGACTGGCCTTGCATTGTGAGTAACATTTGCTTTGTGTTTTGGGAGTTTCCACCTTTGTCCAATTGAGAAATTCTTAACAATGCCATGCAACTTTTCACTTTGGTGCATTCAATTTCTGCACGTTGAGAACTCTGGGAGCTAGGCTGCCAGATTGCCCGTGTGGGATTCCAGTCAAGAGTCTGATGCCCCCAGAGCAAGTACTGACTGGACGGCACCATCTTGAGTGTACAGAGATCTTATCTTTGGTTTCTTGGGTTTCTGTGTCCTGGAAGACTGGCCTTCAGAGAAAAGGGACAGACGCAAGCACTTTCCGTGGGGATTCCGTCAGGTCACAGTCACAGCGCCAGATAAACTCTGTAGTACTAGAATGCGCTTTAATACCCATGTTAATTCAATAACATGAAAAAATATAAAATCCTGCTCACCATCCTAGCTTTGCATGACTTCTGTTTATTTTTCTTTACTTAACTTTACTTGATCATAAATTGTCAATTGGTATTAATTAATTAAGAACAATTCATCTAAATTGCTCTTCCTCCATCCTCAATTAACATCTAGTAAACAAGCCAAAGACAGAGATGTGAGGGTGATTAACTCTTCGTGAGCACTTGGCTTCTTGTACAGTTTGCCAGCCTGCACTGACAAACCTTGATATTTAGGTTCTGCAAAGGTTGTAACATTAGCGTTAAATGTTTTCTCTAATGTCAGACACCAGAATTAAAAACCAATTTTAAAAATATATATATTTAAAAAATACATATTTCAATATTTCACAGCTACTTACATTCATTTCACAGCCCCCTTTTAACTGTCTTTTCTGATGTCTCTCCAACTTAACAGAATGTGAGAAATGTAAATAACTAGGGGTAAATATATAAACAGTGGATTTAAAGAAAAGAATCACTATGTATTGACATTTTATACAAGAGCATATGTGTGTATGTGTGAGTACTACATATATGTGTGTGCCTGTGCACACATATTGACACATTTTATAGAAGACCATATGTGTGTGTGTGTGTGTACTACATACATATGTGTGGCTGTGTACATATATGCATGGTAACAAGTAGACACTTTTCTGGTAATAGGGTAGATTCAATTTAATAACCCTCATGCTATTGTCAAAAAAGGTAATTTCTCACCATTGTTTCCAATTTTAATTTTGATTCTTTTTCTTTTCTTTCTTTCTTTTTTTTTTTTTTTTTTTTTTTTTTTTGGTTTTTTGAGACAGGGTTTCTCTGTGTAGCCCTGGCTGTCCTGGAACTCACTTTGTAGACCAGGCTGGCCTCAAACTCAGAAATCCTCCTGCCTCTGCCTCCCAAGTGCTGGGATTAAAGGCGTGTGCCACCACCGCCAAGCTTAATTTTGATTCTTGAGGTAGAAGCTGTCTTTAAAATCTTCCCCACATTCAATAAGTTTGAAATTTCCCCAGAGGCAGAAATGTTGAAGGCTATGGAGACACTCACTTGCTGTTTTCTTGACCGTGTTCTCTCGGTGAGGTGTCCCACTAGGACCAAAACATTGCAGCCAAGTAAGCGCGGACTGAGCCTCAGAGAATAAGCTCTTCCTTTTTCAAAGTTGATCATCTTGGTAATTTGCTACATGGTTAGCATACTGTCCTCTCTTTACGAATTTCTATGATTTGGGAGTTCCCTGCAGCTAAGTCAGTTGCCAGGTATGCAATCGAGTGGAGAGAAGTCTAGCAAGCTGACAGATCAGAAGCTGGTATGGGAACTTGCCGGCCATCTATTTCAGGGTAGCACAGGCATTTCAATTTAATATTTTTGTAGTTGACATGAATAAATATGAAGTTTTTTATTTGTTTTTATTATTATTATTTTTTTTTTATGAAACATCCTCCGAGCTTGGGTCAGCACTGGGCCCTGATCTCCTACAACAGGGAAACCGGGTGGTCCGACCTTTGATTGGACTGATTAGACACTGATTCAACACAGGTGTGTCTGTGACCGCGCGCCCAAGAGAGCTTCACATGAGTGAGTGGAGAGGGTAGAGATCTGCCTCCCCTCAGAGTGGTCAGCACCATCCAGGGGCCAGGCTTCAATGGACCATTAAGGCAGAGGATACGGACTCTCACCAGGATGCCCTCGTTCTCCTGTTCTAAGGCACTGCAACTCAAGTCTCTGGCCTTTGGCCTTGACGTAGACCCCCAGGATCACAGGCATTTTGACTGTAAGGTTTCAGTTACATCCTTGGCTCCTATCTGTGTAGTCTTTCAACTCAGAGCCTTTTACAGGCTAAGAAGCACATTGCAAAATAATGTGCGCACTAAACTCACTAAATTTGTACTATAGTTGGACAGATTTTGCTTCTAAAATATCCAAGTTTAGATAGTATATTTCATGGAACTCTAAAAAAAATACACGGTTTTAAAGCCTAGCTACAACGCATCTCAAATGCCTTCAAATCCCTTCATGAGGAACCGTTAAGAATGTGCCCCATGAGAATCTAGAGGACGCTGGCAGTAAGATCTCATGGCTGGCCTCACATGAGCTGTCACCGAAGAGACCTTAACCAGTAGAAGAGGCTCTTTCTACATGTGTAAGTACAGATTGAATATGCGGTCTTAAACTAGTATGAAATTGCCAACGTCAGTCAACAGAATTTAAGCTTATAATTAAGATAGAAAAATCATGATAGACTGCAAGCACAGCCTTGTGTACCACATGCTATTGGATGGTTAGGCCACATAACTTTGCCTCAAAGACAAAATCAAAGCGACTCCCAGGAATAAATACACAGAGGGTTCATAAAACGTCTACCAAGAAATCCAAGATGTCACCAAGGAGGATACCTCGTGGACTACAATAAAGTTCCAGAAACAGACTCAGAAACTTTGGAGAACATAGTTTTTTGTAGATTAGTAGAGAAGGGACAGTCCCACAATTGTCGAGACAAACGGCTGACTTCGGGGAACAGGAAAGCAGACTCTGACCCATCCCAGCACTATGCATAATAAGTACAAGAATAAGGAACAAAAGATGCTGTTGGGAGATACCTCAAATTTATATTTGTGGCCTCAGGGGAGGGAATGATTTACCAAACAGGACATAAAAATCACTCAAATACAATGAAATTAAGAACTTCTGCTCACCAAAAGGCATTTTGAAGAGTGCAATGAACACAACACACATGGCACAAACTGCGACATGAGAAAGCAGCATGGAGTAATAATGAGTAAATTGTTCTCATAAAACACACTGAACACATGCTTGTACGGTGTGCACGGAATTACCGTCTGGATGCAAATGAGGGAATGATGACCCCATAAGCATGCATGAGTGCTCCAGTACAAGCATGCACGAGTGCTCCACCACAAGCATGCACGAGTGCTCCACCACAAGCATACACGAGTGCTCCACCACAAGCATGCATGAGAGCTCCACCACAAGCATGCACGAGTGCTCCACCACAAGCGTGCATGAGTGCTCCACCACAAGCATGCATGAGTGCTCCACCATAAGCATACACGAGTGCTCCACCACAAGCATGCATGAGAGCTCCACCACAAGCATGCACGAGTGCTCCACCACAAGCGTGCATGAGTGCTCCACCACAAGCATGCATGAGTGCTCCACCATAAGCATACACGAGTGCTCCACCACAAGCATGCATGAGAGCTCCACCACAAGCATGCACGAGTGCTCCACCACAAGCGTGCATGAGTGCTCCACCACAAGCATGCATGAATGCTCCACCACAAGCATGCACGAGTGCTCCACCACAAGCGTGCATGAGTGCTCTACCACAAGCATGCACGAGTGCTCTACCACAAGCATGCATGAGTGCTCTAGCACAAACATGCATGAGTGCTCTAGCACAAACATGCATGAGTGCTCTAGCACAAACATGCATGAGTGCTCCCCCACAAGCATGCACGAGTGCCCCACCACAAGCGTGCACGAGTGCTCCACCACAAGCATGCACGAGTGCCCCACCACAAGCATGCATGAGTGCCCCACCACAAGCATGCATGAGTGTTCCACCATAAGCATGCATTGGTGTCTGGTCTCATGTGGTCATCAACCCACCACAAACATACATGAAAGCCCTGAGGACATGTGACCATCAGTCCACCACTGGCCCTCTGTCCTTCCTAGGACAAGCTTGAGCTAACCTATCCTGTTCGCGCCCCATCCTACAACTCTCAGAGGAGCTGGTCTCAGGTTATTTATTAATAACCCAGCTTCTGTCTCTGTGTCTGTCAGTGAGTGGGTACCATGGCCTGGATTGTGTCTCCCCCCAAATGTCTGCCTTGAAGTCCTGGTTGAACAATGGCAGCAGCTGCATTAAGACCTTGAGAGACAAGCCAGTTGAAATGAGGGCGGCTTGCATCCAGTTTCACGGATATTCGTATAGGAAGAGGTGATCCAGCAGAGACGTAGGGCAGGTGCTCACCAAGGAAAGGCTACACGAGGACACACCAGGGAGTTGCCACCAGCAAGCCAAGAGTAGATAGACTTTGGCCCGCTGAGCACAAATCTTGGACATCTAGCTTTGGGAACTGTAAGAGAGCTGATATCTGTACTTTGAGCCCCAACGTGTGGCATGATCCCAGTTTCAAAGGATCTGACAGCATCTTTTGACCTCTAGGAACCAGGCATGCATGTGGTACACAAACATACACATAGGTGAAATGCTTACATACATAAAATAAAAAAAATCATTGAGCTGTACATTTAAGACACACGCTCTATGAGTGAGACCTCAGAGAAGCCATTAATAGCCAAATCTGGGGTGGTGATATACATCTGTCTGAAACCCCAGCACTGGGGAAGTTGAGGCAGGAATATGGTGCGAGACCAGCCTGGGTTAAGGTGTTCCAAGCCAGTTTGAGCTATAGGAGGAGATGTTCCCTCAAAGACAAAGCAAGCTGTTAAACAGAGAGATACTAGTACAAACAGAAAAAAACCCTTCCCTGAGCCCTGAGCGAAGTGCACCAAAATCCATGACAGGTTCTTCATGGCCTCCCTTGCTGGTGGTGGATGCAAGGAAGAGGATTAAAGCAATAACACCAGGAACGAGATTGGAAGTTGGGAGCTGGCAGAAAAAAAAAGGGTCAGCAGGATATGGGGTGGAAGTCAAATGCACTAGAGGCCAGGAGGTAGTTTTGCTAGTCTGCCCCAAGTCTTGCAGTGAGCCAGATAAAGAGTTCCTAATTTGGGGGCGGATGTTCCTGGGCACAACAGAGATGAGCCTCAGGACAAGACAGGAGCAGGTTGTAGGAGAAAGACTGTGCGGAGTCTGGGGGAGTGCAGAGACGCACCAGAGCCCAGAGGATTGTGGAGGGTCCTCCTCTGACCTCCCAGGCTTAGAACATCAAAGGAAACTGTTAGCAGCCCTGAAACAGGATCTCCTCCCTCATCCACCCAGGCTGTAAAAAGCTTCTGATAGATGGAGATAAGGATTCACATGTTAGTGTGGCTTTAAAAGGGGGGCCCAGAGGTGGCATGTGTTTATTTCTAGTGACTTTAAGATGCCTTGACATGGGTGTATTAAAAGTGATGTGCGTTAATTTTATTTAAGGTTTTTTACGAAGTTTGGTGATCCTATCACATCACCCCGTCCCCATTAAATATGTCATACTTTATAGTTTTAATTTTTTTCCTTTTTAAATGCAGTGTTTATTCAGCTGCATAAATCACTATGGTCGTAAGTGGTCTTAAGAGCTCATTTTCAGCTACAACATTAAAAAGAGCCTCTGCACTGAGCTTCTCAAGTACTCTGGCACAGTGTGAAGCCGGGGCTCAGCCTTTATACCACTCTTAGAAATCATTGCCAGACACTTGTAAGAGCACAGCACACTGGGGACTCAACTAGACAGTTCCCGCACCTCCCTGACCTGGGGGCCAATGGCTCTTTTGCGAGACTTATTCTGGTGACCGTGTAGCCTTTGGCACACCTGTAACGACTCGCTGTCCTCACCGTTTCCAAAGACAGGGGTCCGCCAGGAACTTGTCATCATAGCTTTCTACTGACATTGCTGAACATTTAGAATGTTAATAAAACAAAGAACAGAACGCAGGCGTTGGGGGCACAATGGGGTGCTGAGCCCCCCCCGTAGCAGCCACGGGGCTCCCTGAAAGATCCTACAGGGAGGGGAAAAAAAGATGCCGTCAGAGGCTGTTTTTGCTTTCCTGGGCCCAAACATTCCCCATGGTTTAACTGAGATAAGCATCTTTAAATCTCTTTAAAGTGTTTCTGCTGGTGCAAGGCTAAATGTCATCGCGCCTTTCCTCACGCACTCTCGCACGGCTGAGGCATGGTTCTCATCAGTGAAAGAAGAACACAACAGAAGGAGACTGGGCTCGCCCCAGTTTCAAGCAGGAAGTCTTTGCAGGAGGATCGAGTGGCCCGGACATCAGTCTGTGGTCGTCTAGGGTCATCCCTGCCTTTTCTCTATGTCTATCAGCCTTCTGTCACTGAAGCCGACAAAGAAGGTCCTCCAGGCAGGTCAGAGTCACCTCTCCATGTTTCTCCGTGCTCTTCAGACACAACCTCACGGAGCTTTCTCCGTGCCCAGGAGAAAGAAGACCATAGCAGGATAAGTCCCTGACTTCCTTCAAATTCCATCTACAGTTTCATCTTTTCCATAGCCAGCCATAACAGGTCGTGGTGCGAACATTGTGAATAATCGGGACAGAGGGGCAGCCTCCCGGACAGAACCGGTAGGGACTTGGCCAGCTCTCCTGTTTGTGTGGCCTGCACTGGTGTGGCCCAGCAACTGAGCTGGGGCCTGCTGCACGTGGCCAAAAATGACGTCACAGACTGAAATATTCAGAGCAGTGTGGCCACAGCGAGGATGGCAGAAAGACAGGCTGGTGTAACCGTCCGTGTTTTCAGGATGTTCCTAGCTTCAGAGCCAACCACAAAGGCAAAATGAGTCCCATATGCTTAAGATGCGATGCACTTCCTCAGGTCACATGCTGGAGTGACTCCTCCCTCTGCTATTTCTATAATCTGATGTAATATTCCAGTCTCCATGGGGGCGGGGGAGGAGCGTGAGAGGACAAGGGCACCAGGTAATGGACCCTGCCATTGCTAGCCAGATAAGTGGTGCTGGAAACCAAACCCAGTAATAGCAACATGTGCACTTGACTATTGAGTCATCTCCCCAGACCAAGTTAAAATATAATTATATAGTCTCTCTCCTTTAATGCTCCCCATGCATCCCCCAGCACCCTCTCTAAATTTCATGCCTCTCTCTCTTTCCACTCTCACACACATGATATATACATATACACATACACATACACATCATATACACATACACCAACTTGCTCAGTTCATATGTCACTTGTATGTATATGATATATGATTTGGGGGCTGACCACTCGGCATAGGATAACCAATGAGGGAAGATTATTTCTCCCATTCTCTGCATCCTTTAGTTGCCTCTCGTCCTCTGGTTAGGGTTAGGACCCTGAGAGAATTCCCTGTTTCATATGCGTGTGTGTTGCTATAGGTCAGGTCTTCTTTAGGCAGTTGTGTTAAATGAGATTTCATGAATGTAGCTTCTCTGTCAGTTCTAAGAGGTGAAATCTCACAGCAAATTTCTCTCTTGTACAATCTTTCTGCCCCTATTCCGTGATGTTCCCCGAGTCTTAGGTGCAGGAGTCGTGTGTGCTATGTCACCCGGGGCTGGGTACCACACCATCATTTGATTGGTTGTGGTTTTCTGTAATGGTCTCCATCTGTTGTAAAGAGAGATTTCTTTTATGAGGGGTGAGAGCTATATTTATCTGTGGGTATGAAGATAAATATTTAGAATGTAGTTAGGAATTGTGCTGGTTTAGTGAAGTAATGGTAGAAACAACTCAGTAATTTTTTTAAAAGTAAATGTAGAGTTGTACAACACAAAATACAGTCTACTTTTAGTTTATTTCTCTTCCTTGAGACAGCGACTCCTGACCAGGGCAAACTACTTGTCCCGGAGGCTCCAGTGTCCCACAGCCTTCCAAATCCTTCCTGTCACAAAAGCCATGTTAGGATTTTTGTTTTTACTCTTCCCTCAACACAGAGTGTCTTAGACTCACCCTGTTGGATTGAGCTACCCAACAGTACTCCATGGTGTGGACAAACCACAGTCGTGTGTCTGTTCTTATTCTAAAAACACCAGTTATTATTATTGTTACTATTATTGCTATATGAACATTAGTGTCCATGTTTCCTTATGGATACATTTATTTTTTCTATATTATGTTGTAAAATATGAATAATGGAAATACATAGAAAATAAATGTGTTTGGTTCAAGAAATATTTATACACTAGCGTGCATGTCACCACATAGCATCATTTACATTTTGAAAAGCAGCCATGTATCTATTGCCCCCCACTGGGACAACACCCACTTACTTTTTGCAGCTTACTGTGTACATAGTGTGTGAACTTTTCAATTGTCTACTCTCCCCAGACAGCAGAGATTACAGATGATAGGAACAACTCAGTCTGGGCTGGCTTGGGTGAATCAGGGTATTTAATTGAAGTTACTGACCAGGTGTGTGGGTGAGGGGATTCCTACAGAAATATGGGCAACTTAGAATTGGTCATACTGCTGAAGAACTGTCTCCCCAAGCAACCATGAACCATTTGTTTATCTATCCTTGGGAAGGGAGAAGGTATCATGAACTCTCCACATCCTGGAACTTTATGGGCCCAGTCTTACGGGTCTCTTCAGGTAACCATAGTTACTAAGAGTTCAAGAGAGAAACACCCACATTCTATATGACAGCACCCATCCCTCAAAAATAGTCAATTTTACTGATATCACAAAATGGAATCTTACTGCATTACTTTGTATCTTTCTCATATCTCAGCATAATGAGGTTCATGCAAACCAATGCATGCTGCCCACCCATCTGTCTTCCAGTTTCTTTGCTTTTTCTTTTTTTGGTTTTTTTTTCGAGACAGGGTTTCTCTGTATAGCCCTGGCTGTCCTGGAACTCACTCTGTAGACCAGGCTGGCCTCGAACTCAGAAATCCACCTGCCTCTGCCTCCCAAGTGCTGGGATTAAAGGCGTGCGCCACCACCACCCGGCTTGTCTTCCCTTTTCGTAGGAAAAAAAAAAGATTTTAAAGCAACTCTACCCTGTTGCTGAACATAAGTAGATTTCAGATTGGAACTTGCCACGATGAGCTGTTATACGTCTCACAATATGCATGTGTAGGAGTTTGAGTATGTTCCTAGGAGACTTTTCAGGTCTTGGGATAACATCTATGCTGTGTTCTGCTCTATATTGTCAAATATAGCTGAGCTATATGTGACTCACAGGCCCCCAGAAACATGCAGGATTGCCACGGTTCCAATTGGTTTACTTTTTCCTAACCCTGTGGGAAACACATACACCTGTCCTGATGGGTCACATTTGTTTGAAACAGATCGAGCACTTTCCATTTGTTTCTGGATGTTTTGATTTCTGTTTAGCAAAGGCCTAGCCAGGACTCTGCCATGGTTTCGGAATTCACTTCTGCTTTGGTCCTTACCTTACCCTTTCTAAAACCATTCAAGATTTTGTTATTCTCAGAAAGCCAATTGTGTGGATAAGAGACAGGACCCCGGTTTGTGTCTACTTCAAATGTGTGTCTCATCTTTTAAGTCAATTTTAAAATAACGTTTTCAAAATAGGAAGCAAATTTCCCCCCCCACCCTTGTTTATTTTTCTTTAAAGGTTCTATGGACTATTTTTGAGTCTGGGTGTTTGCATGGAAATTTTCAGATTCGTTTGTCACTCACTGTGAAAAGCTTGCTGGCATTTGTACAGACACCAAATTGTATCTACGCACCAATTTCTTACAAATTTCCATCTTAAAAACACTTGACCTTTGCAAGCAAGAGCACAGAGCACAACTCTTAATGAGATGTGCCTGGGTTCCTTTCAATGTTTTACAGATCTTACTGGGGAACCTTCATTTGAAGGGCTGGTTTGTTTGCATGATCTCCCAGGCAGGATTTATTTACATAGGAGGTTGGGGTATCGACCCTGGGTGGCTGATTCCAGCCTTCTGTTGCTAAATGCAATGCTAACTGTGGACTTTGCCTTGGACGATTAAATCTATGTGAACTGGTACATAATGCTCACATGACGCCATGACACAGGACCCCACTGAAGACCCAACCTCCCGCTGCTTGTGGAGGGTTCACAGTGGCCCTTGTGGCGGGTGATACTGAGTGCTTGTTTTGTGTTTGATGTTGTGCCTGTTCTGGGTGTTGGTGTTAATTATCAATTATCGCTGTGACAAAATACCCAAGGAAAATGAATTAGTGAAGGAAGGGTTATTTTGGCTCACAGTTTGAGGTTAGAGTCTGACGTGCTAGGGAATGCATGACAGCAGAAACTTGGAGCAGGAAGTAGAGATGAACTCTGGTACTCAGCTTGTATTCTCCTTTTTAATCAGTTCAGGACTCCAGCTGTGCCTACATAGCAAAAACAGATGTTCTAGCGTCCATTATCCCAAACTAGAAACTTCTCATCTCCATTAATTCGGTCTAGCGTTACCTCACAGATGTGTTCAGAGATTGGTCTCCTAGGCGATTCTCCAGTCTGTCAGTCTGACAATCAATATTAGCCGTCACATAACATATTTTTGTCTTCTGCTAATACGACATATCACAATGACTGATATTTAAGTTGTTGTATATGTTGTTGAAATATTTAATCTCAATCCAGGGCTTATAACCCTACCTTTGATCATGTGGTTCCCAGATAAAAGACACACCATAACCTTTATATTTATAATAGGTCTTAGTCAGCACAAGAGCTGGGCAGATATCTACCCTCTATGCTATTGTGTCTATTTCCCAGCCAATAATCTCATTATATAATCTGCTGTGTTTCAACTGGGCTGCTCTTAACTCCAATTAGCCAACCCATGTGGCCATTATTTTAAGATTCTTACCCGATGACTGCTTTCTCCTCTCTCTACCTTCTTCTCATCCTGACTCTCCTCCAACCCCAAGCCCAGGAACCCTAAACCCCACCTGTGTTTCTTCTGGCATTTTTTTATGCACCAATCAAGGGTAATTTGAGGGGCAAGGTCACATAGCACCACCTGAGTCTATTGTATAGCATAGCATAGCGAAAGGCCAAACCTCAACAACAAGTATTATACTAATCATATATAATGTCTGTCAGTCCAGCCAGATCATGTGGATAATCTTCACATGTTGGTGATTTCAGCCTCCTAGTGCAAACACTTGAACAGTATAGACAACAAGGGTTGTTCAGTCTACAGTGTTCCTTTACAACGATGTTATTTTAGTCCATTTTGGTATCAGGAAAATATTGGCTTCACAGAGTCAGTTGGGAGCCCTTCCTTCCCCTTCTCTCTTCTGGTGGGTTTGTGAGGAGGTGGGGTCAAATCATGTCTTCTATATTTGGAGGTGTTCACATGTGAAAACAACTCTACCTGAATTCAGTTTCTGCTGTGGGTAGATTTTCATTGCTTCACTTTCTTTGATTAGAGATGGTTAAATGTTCTATTTCCTATGTCATTTTTGATAATTTGTGACCCCAAGAATTGGTTTGTATTATCTGGGTATCTAATGCATGAGTACAAGGAGATCCCTCTGGTTTTAGGGTTTTTTTTAAGCTAAGTATTTGCTGATTTTGGTCAAGCTTTTGTAATCTGGATTCTAGCCCATGGTGGACAGCATCATGGCATAAGCAAATACTAAAGACCAGGATGGGAAGACAGGCACCAGATGCAGGGTGGGGGGGGATTCTAGCTATTTTTAATACATGCCTATACTTGAAGGGTCAGTGGAGAACATTAAAGCCTTCTAAGGACCTTATACCTTCTGGCACAATCAGTCTCTGCTGCAACTCCCGTTATGACGCTTCACCACCTCCCAGTCATAGCACAATGGGGGCCCTGTTTTCAGCACATGAAATGGAGGGTAAACACAGATCCTATGCACAGAGCATATAATATGTTAAGTGGGGTGTGTTATTTTTGTGTGTTGCTAAATATATGTTAAGTGTCATGTCATGTGAATAATGTGAATATTTATACCATTCATCAGTATACATACACATCATTGATATTTCATGTTTTATGTAGCAAACTGAGATGTTTGATCTTAATTTTTCTTGTTCACAATATAATTTTTGAGAGATTGGTGATTACTCTATAGTATGTTTGAAAAGTGACCTGATGAAGCAAACACCCTTGAAACATTATGAAGTATGTGAAGTACTATTTAAAAATAATTCAAATATTAGTAAAGATATACAAGATTGAAGAGTGGCATAGATTAACTTGTTTCCTATTTCCAGAACATTAGATCCAAATTCAGGGAACACATTTTTTTTCTTTTTTTAGCTGAACATGAAAATTCACAAGGCTACTTCTTGCCATTAAACAGGTCCCAGCAATTTAAAAATCTGAAAGAATTAAAACTATAAACTATTATAGAATTAAACTAGAATTTATATGATAGTATATAATATAAACTATTAAAGAATTATACTAGAATTTACTAGTCTAAAGGTCTTCAAACATTTAATCATTCAATAATGAAATTCAAAATACAAAGGTATCAAGAAAATATACATTTAGGTATCTTTGAGACTGAATTATGTAATGAAACAGGGCATCAAAGTGTGTGGGTACAGCTAAAGCAACATGTGAAGTAAAATGTATAGCTTCAGTTAATTTTATTAGAGGAAAGAGAGGTGCAGAATAATTAACTTGGACCTTATCCTGAGAAGCCAAAAGAAGAACAAAGTAAGCGTGTATAAAACAGCAATTCATAAAGAACATAATTCAATAAGACAAAATTTATAAATAATAGGATTGTCAAAATTTGAAAATTATTAAAATTAATAAACTCCTAGTAACACTGACCAGGGGAGTCTGAGGACCACAATTTAATAATTAAACATAGTGGACAAAGAGACAACAGTACAGGACCTACACACAACATAACACTCTCTACACACACAGATTTGCAAATGCAAACATATCGACACAGTTAGATATTGAATCTGGAAATGCTTCAACTCCATGACTAAACTGGTTTAAAATCTGAAAACCAATCAATTAAAATTGTCAGAGTAACAAAAGAAAACAATTGTTAAATAATTTAGTAGACACCTCTAAAGCAAAAATAATCTAGTAGTCAAAGTTAAATCACTTGACAAAATTTATTTAATGTTCATTTGTGATTTAAAACATTCAACACACTCGAAATAGATGTGGATTCATCTGATATCATAAATCGCATTTAGCAAACTTTGCACAGAAATTTTGTAGTTTATGATGAGGTTCATACGTGAAACCTGCAGTGTCCTATAAAATACTGAAGTAGTAAGCACATTTAACAAAAATATTAAGGTGTAAGGCCAATATGAAAAAGTAAAATGCATTTCACAATATAGTAAAAAACTTAAATGGAGAAGTGGACCATAAATAACCACTCGTCATACCTAAGAATATTGATTAAAATTGAACATGCTGCCTCACGTTTACTACAAGTCTTAGCTCATGTTGTTTCTTGTTAAGCATTGGTTTACACTAGTTCATATTTACACACAAGTAAAAAGAGATGGTTAGAAACTATGGGCCTGCCAAGTGAATAAAACCAAGATCAGCTCAAGGACATCACAGTGGGTGTGGTGATTTGAACATTTGGCCCATGGGAAGTGGCACTATTAGGAGTTGTGGCCTTATTGGAGGATTTGTACCCTTGGTAGAGGAAGTGTGTCACTGTAGAGGTTGGGCTTTGAGGTCTTGTATGTATGCTTAAGTCTGGCCAATACAAACCAGAGTCTTCTCCTAGCATCCTTTAGACGAAGACGTAGAGCTCTCAGCTCCTCCTGCACCATGCCTGCCTGGATGCTGCTATGCTCCTGCCTTGATGATAATGGACTGAACCTCTGAACCTGTAGATCAGCCCCAATTAAACGTTGTCCTTTATAAGACTTCCCTTGGTCATGGTGCTTCTTCACAGCAATGCAAACTCTAAAACAGTGGGGTTCCCAAAGAGGTGCTGAACTTGTGGGGTGACAGAGAGGATAAAGAGAACTTAGGGTTTCCTTAAACATTTATCCCTACAAGTGTTGCTCTGCTTCCAAGACAGCTCCATGGTCTCCCATTCAGTCATAAATGGGATGTGTTCAAATTAAGATGCCACTCATGTGACATCCATCTGCCTGTCTGTCCATCTCTCCATCCATTCAGCTTATATTGGTTTGCTCTTGGACAAAACGAAGTCTCTGGTTTTGTTCTCAAACCTAGTGTAGTGGCTATTCCTGGTTGTCAACTTGACTATATCTGGAATGAACTACAATCCAGAACTGGAAGGCTCACCTGTGATCCTAATCTGGAGGTTCAGAGATACAAGTTTCTGACCTAGATCTTGGCATGGAGATCTTGAGGCATAGTGGCTGTGAATTCCAGAAGATTCAGACAGGGAGATCTCTGAGTTCAAGGTCATCTGGGATTAAAGGCATGGTGGCACACACCTTTAATCTGGGCCACACCTTCTGTTGGAGACCTACATACAGACATTGGAAGCAAGATTCTCTCTCTCTCTCTCTCTCTCTCTCTCTCTCTCTCTCTCTCTCTCTCTCTCTCTCTCTCTCTCTCTTCTTTGCCTGTTTGCTTGTGGGACTGAGCAACTGCGAGATCCTTGGACTTCCATCCACAGCTGCTGCTGACCATTGTTGGGGCTAAAGACTGTAAGTCACCAACAAATTCCCTTACTATATAGAACTTATACCATAAGTTCTGTGATTCTAGAGAACCCTGACTAGTATACCAAGTGAAAAATTTAGTTATACTTTCTTTGTCCTTCTTTGTCAGTGAGCACAGTATGACCATAAAGTCTCCAGCTTCCAGTGTAGGGAACCCAGTTCTGTGAACAGCCAATCTGTGAACATGGGCTCCACGGGGAACCCTTCAAGCACGTCCTGGAAAAGCTGGGTCTTTTCCATCATAAAATAGGAATCAGATGGAAAATCTGCTACCAATAGTCTCAGTGCAGGTTGGATCTCCCTGTATATCCTTATCTGACTTTTATCTCCCCCATAAGAACAGATGTTACCTTTTGTTAATTAACACATTTTGGGAAAGACATTGTCTATTGCTCTTTGGGGAGGTGGCAATTCACATCCATAACTTATTGCTTTTATTGACATCTTTTTCTAAGCAGCCAGTATTTTTAAATATTTTGTTCATTTGTATATTAAATGATGAACAAAAATACCTCATTCCTTCCACCTGTCCTCTCAGACATCCCCCTTCGAGTTAATGACCCCCTTCCCCACTTTATACCGACTTTCACCTAGTACACACATACATGATTTTATGTGACTTATAAGATCTAGAAATGACAAATGAGAGAAAACATATGATATCTGTCTTTATGAGACTGGTTTAATTTGTTTAACATGATGATATCAACTACATGTATTCTCTTGTGAGCGGCATAATTTCATCTGTCCTGATGGCTGAAGGTATACTGTGCTGTCTTCATCCAAGCCTGTGCTGTTGGATACCTAGGTTGGCTCCACAATATTGTTGCTATAGGCAGTGCTGCACAGACACTGGTATTAGGTGTCTTTATGTTAGTCCTTTAACAAACAAAACTGCTGTTGCATCCCAGTCTTCTCTATTTTACAAGGTTGATTTGGGGCTCTTTGTTTAAATACCAAGGAGTGGTGGAGTCAGATGACATGGTAGCTCAATGTTTTGGTTTTATTATTTCCTAAGATTGTACTACCAGCATCTGCTGTGATTTTTTTAAAGACCCTAGTGGGGTGTAATTTGAAAGTGTCCCTGGGTTGGAGAACATACATTTAAACAATAGTAGCTATTTGTAACTCTCTTATTCTGAGCAAATCAGAACTTTCTTGCTAAATGTAAGAAATTCAGATTCTGCACCATATAATGTAGCCATCACAGCCCCTGACTGAGAGCCAACCTTTAAATGTGTATCAGGATGACCTCCATGTTTTCTGAATCACAATAGTCATGAATTATGACAGTGACAAATTCATTTGATGGAAATGGAAAAATCATCTCTGGTTTTCATCTCAGAAACTACAACACGACTTCATTTGGAAAGCAGAGTCTACTTCTGAAAGCATTTTCAGACAGAGGTTATAGACAAAGAGGCTTCAAGTTGGCAAGCCAGTGTCACCGCTGGTGACATGTTCAAACAGCTACTTACGTAAATCACACTAATCAGGCTTCTCTTCAAGATCAAAAGGTTCAGCCCTGTGATCTGACGTTGAACCTGGCAGTGACCAGACAGAGGTGAGTAGAGTGGATTCTAGACAGGCCCAGGCTCCTCCTCTGACATCAGGCCTCTGGGACCCACTCCCTTCAGCTGTGTGGCCTTCTCTCTTCACGGCTTCACACCCAGCACACACTTGGAGCATCCCCTTCACCCGTGTGCAAGCCAGATGCAGAGGGTGCTCCTGCCGCGTGAGAACTGGCTCTGGTCTCCGCTCAGATGCAAACTCGGTATCTCCAGGACCACCGTCACGTTCAAGCATCTTGTGCACTGTGATGCTTGGTGTTCCGTTTACACCATTCTGTCACACGCTGGACGGGAACACGGTTAAAGGTTTTGGGTGAACTCTTTGAGCTCACCAATTGGATTACGAAGTGCAGTATGGTCAGGGTTAGGAGTGAGCACTGTGTTTGACACACTATCAAAGACTGTCCTGTGTCTCAGCCGTAACAGTTCTGTGTACCTCAAAGTATGTGTATGTTTAAAAAGAAAAATCAAAGGAATGAAAACTGTTTAGCCGAACATGAAAGAGGTTGCCGTGTTCATGGGCACAGCTAGGGTGACAGGCTTGTTAAACACCTACCCTGCAGCTACGGTTCACCCTTTGGGTGATTCTCTGCCTCCCAAGATGTTTGGAAAACCCTGTCCAGACAGATCCTATCATGACACGTTGCCCAGATGTTCAGCTGCCTTCCAGCAAACCAGTGTTTACTAAGTTTATAGAAGCCAAAGGCTCCACTCCTTTCCCAGGAGGCCTTCCACGTTCTTTCTTTACCTCAGTATACGTGGGCCTCCTGACACAGGATTCCCAGAGCACTCGCAGCCTCCAGGGGCAGGGTGACAGCGATAAGGTGTGGTGTGGTGAGACCCCCATGTCTGACACTAGGCTGTGGATCCTGTGCCACTTCAAGGTCACCATGTCCACAGCCACACCCAAGACTGAGTATGACAGCCTTAGAAGAGTCACAGAGACAGACACTGAATGGTTTCTAAGCCATGAAAAAATACAGTTCCAAGGACCATGAATAAGGCAGTCACCCTGGAATGCTCTGTGAATCTAAGAGAGGTCTTAGTACTCATTTTCTACTTTGGGCTTTTCCACCCAGGACTTCTCTGTTCCCCATAATAATGACTCGGAGACTTCTTTATTTATTAATAAATTCCTATGCCATAAGCTTCAACTTGTTCTCCAACTAGCTCATAACTCAGTTGTCCCTTTTATTTAACCTAATTTTCATTAGTTTCCCTCCCTGTCTCATGTCTGCCTCCTCAAACTTCCGGGACAAATCTTCTGCATCTCTGACTATTGCCCAGAATTCTCTCTATCCTTGCTGGGTACCCCACCTCCTATTTCCTGCCTCAGCTCATTGGCAATACACTTTAAAAAAGCAAAACAAAACCAAAAAAAGCAGGTGATGCTTATAGAGAGATTCTCTCTACACTCATTCATTGTAGATATGCGATGGAACTATCTACATACACACATGCGTGCACACACATACACAACACAGCTGTCATATGCATTGGCTGTGACCTTTGGCTACTATCTGTTTCATGGGTGAGGATATAAGGTATCCTCTGAGAGAGCAAAAGAGTCTAGCAACTAAGGAGGACACATTAGGAAAGAGAATCTGAAAAGGCTGTGTGGGCATGTCAAATGAAACTGGGTCACACCTCCAGAGAAGTCAAAGGAAACAAGGTTGTAAGAGCTCAATTCATGTGACCTTGTGACATTTATGAGGCAGGCTTGTTTCCACAGACCATACAGGATAAGTTCAGGGTGGGTATCAAACAATGGTGTCTGGGGAAGATACAACATTTGGTGATGAGGATGGAGATTGGATGCTAACATTAATGTTCTGGTGAGGGCTTCCTGTGCTGCCTTCCTGCTGGCGGTGGGAGGGAAAGTTCTATTTCTCTTACAGCACAGACACCACCATGGGGACCCTTTCTAATGACCTGGCCACCTCCAAACATCTCTCAGTTCTATCTTCTTGTAAATTAATAGGACAGAGACATTCAGGAACATATGGGTCTGGGAGGTCATGGTCCTGTGTGATCCTGTCAGACTGTGATTGCTCCAGTGTCTTCCATTGCTGCCCAGTTGTCAAGACAATCAGCATGCCTCAGAGATGGTCCCCCACACAGCCACGTACCCTCAGTACCTGATACCTGACTGTTTGTTCTGTAGCTGTCAGAAGAATGTTGTAGTTACAGAGTGTCTCTTACATACTGTCATGGATGCCTCAGAGTTGGCCTTGCTCATCCAGACCCCAGGAGAGCCCCTGTTGTTTCTGTGAAACGTCTTCTGACAACCCAGACATCCCAGGATGTGCAAGTTTATATATTACCTCATTTGAGAAATGTGCTCCAATGCACAAGCTGTTAAATTATGGTAAACCGTGTCCCCTAAGACGGATGGTATGCAGATCTCCCGATTCCTCAAACATGGCATCTTGTAAGGAGTAGAGACAAGAGAGGAGACATTTCCACTTATGACGTGTAATTTGTGTAATGCAAATTACAGGGTACTGGGGCCTGGCCACTCACCCCTGTTCCTGCTGTTCAGGGTGTTGGTGTAAATGTAAAATCCAGATTGTCCTTGAAGTAACGTTAAATGTCTCAGTCTGCTGTGTTTACCAAGGAGAGATGGAAAAGATACAATTTGGAGGTCTAGGTAGATATTATCTACCCTTACTTTGCAAAGGAACTGGGGGATGACTGTGCCACTGGTGCCATGTAGGAGGAGCCTTCTGTCTGAAGAGAATTCTGTCACTTGAGTGCATGTTCATTTGTCTGCAGCCTGAGACTGGACATGAGTTCCTTGAGTAGGTGCCCAGGGACCACACAGATGAACCAGTCAAAATTGCCTTTGTAGCAAAGTGCTCCCTAATAGTCCCTGCTCAGACTGCTCCTCCAGATTCATACAGTTCAGAGGTCAAGGAACCACCCGTCATCGCACAGGACATGCGCATCCCACTTTTCACCGAGAAGCCATGGGGATTAAGCATGCACACAGACTTAGAAATTGCAGCTATGACCAACTCCATTGCCACATGCAGAGGATGCCCTGGTCATCTTCAGGTACCCATGGGGATGAGGCTTATATTTATTGTCATCAAGGAAAAGGATGGTTGCTATTTGTGTTTGAAAAGGTTGCATGATGATTGTATCCTCCCAAGGAACTAGATCTTTAAATGCAATTCCCAAGGAACTGTAGTAGAAAATATTAACAAATCCTCATACGTGGTTTCTACCTGCCTTAGGCCATTTATGTTCCCAGATGAAAGACACACACACAGCCTTTGTAGTTTTAAATATGCCTTAGGTAGCACAGTAGCTGGGCAGCTGCCTACCCTCCATGCTGTTAGAATCTACCTTCCTATCGATAACTCAAGTTATTACTTACTGTGTTTCATCTGGGCTGCTCTTAACTCCAATTGGCCAGCCCATGTTCTTTATGGTTCAGCTAACCTACGGTGGCTCTCCTTTCTCCTCTCCTGCTCTCTCCTATTCTCTTGCCTCTCTGTCTGTATATCTGTCTGTCTGTCTGTCAAGTCTGTCCGTCTATCTATCTATCTATCTATCTATCTATCTATCTATCTATCTATCTATCTATCTATCTATCGAACTATCTCTATCTCCCAAACGCAACAAACCTTAACCCTACCTATGTCTCCTCCACCCAGCTATTGGCAGTTGGCATCTTTATTCATCAATCACAATTAACTGGGGGTAGGGTCACTGGAGCCCTCAAGTTAGCATTAGAATAAAGCGGCATTAGGCCAACACACTACAAGGAACTAGATCTTTAAATGCAGGCCATTGTTTCAAGCCTGTGAGGCAGCAGCAGACAAAGCAACAACAACAAAAACAAACAAACAAAAAAACCATGGGTCTTTGTTGCTTTTCCTCCTCTCCTGGCCAGCAGTGAGGCATGTGGGAATTCCTGGTATCTAACAGACAGCGTCAATAACTTGACTCCCAGGCTTTTACTTAAGAACTTTTTAATAACCACAACTTTAGTTTCTATGAGTCTAAAATTCTGAGTTAACGACGTTCTCGTAAAACAAAGGACGAAACACAGGAAACAAGATTGCTCGAATGACCACGAGGACAAGGGAAGGGGTATAGATTCCACTGTTATTTCTCACAAATAATCTAAGCAGGTGGGAAAAACTGTACATTAGATAAGAAATGGCTTTCCTAGATTTCTGACCTGAGGCACTGCACCTGACTAGGCCCCTCACACACCCCTATTAGCATGGCTGCCTGGGAGGGGATTGAGCAGAACATACCTATGGTCTCTTTCTGGGCAGCTGTCCCTAGGGTAAGACCTAGATCCCTCCTGCATGGTCTCCTACAGGGCAGCATCTCACTGTTGCTGGAGTTCTGTCCCATTCAGAAATAGTTGCTTCTGACATCGTGAAGTGTACGTTTTGTTTTAACCTTGTGACTGGAGGCTTTTAAGTTCTGAAATATGATTTTCGGCTTAATATTCTCAGAGGAGTTTGGGGATGGGATTCATTTTATTCTCAGCTAGAAATATCCTTTTAAGGATGAAACTAAGCAGAGACCGTGGCTGCTACTCATTAACTCCCCCTGATGAAGTAACTATACGCTTGGTAGCAAGTCTGACTGAGTTCACTGTCTCTCAATTCATACTGACGTGATGACAAAATATATTTGTTTGAAGAGCAGACACAATGAGAGATTGGTGGAGGAAACAGAACTTCGGAGCTCGGAGCTTCCAAAGCTTCAGTCTGGCTAGTCTGGGTGAGACCACATGGCTGGTTGTCAGAGCTCAGTACAACCAGGACACTCCACCCAATTTGTATAGACCTGAAGCCTCAAGAAAGCACTGGCTTAGGGTTAGTGCCCCAAATCAATTATGGGGCTGGAAAGATGGCTCAGCAGTTAAGGGCACTAGCTTAGGGTTTGATTCCCAGTCCCCCACATGGTGGTCCACAAGCGTCTGTAGCTCCATTTTGGGGGATCTGATATCCTGTTCTGGGTTTCCTATGCATGAGGCATAAACACAGTACACAGACATATGCATGCATGCCAAACACCCATACACATAAATTAATAAAACAAAATAATTCTTGGTCCTGTGAAGGCTTGATGCTCCAGTGTAGGGGAATGCCAGGTCAGGAAAGTGGGAGTGGGTGGGTTGGTGAGCAGGGGGAGGGGGAATGGGATGGAGGGGGGGGGTTGGAGGGGAAACATTTGAAATGTGAATAAAGCAAATATCTAATAAAAACACCATGGAATAAAATCTCCCTACATCCTCAGAATGTGCAGATTTGGACCCAGAAGTGAAGGAGCTCCTAGCACGTGGCAAGGGGTCTGGCCTTTCTCAGGGTGACTTTGTAAATCTGCGAGGCCACAGCCCTCACCAGCAGACGGGCTCCTGACCAGCCTACAACCATAACCCCTGCAGACATGGGTCCCAGCCTGGGCGGCTGCTGTTGGATACCCACTCCTTCTGCACACTCTCTTCATATCCCCCATCTCTGTGTGAAGGATTTTCCCAGTAGTATCTACGGGGGAATGTTCCTGTCCCTTTTACTGAAAAAAAAAACCCACATTTTTTTCCTCACTTCCTGGATCCTGATGTTCCCCTCTGCTCCTCGAATGCTTTCTCTAGGTGGGTTCATCTCTTTTCTGTACCTCGTTAGAAAACAGATAGGCTTCTAAGTGATAATAATAGGAGAAGATATAAGATTTAAGATAAAACAAACAAAAAAACCCTAATAGACTAGAATAAACTAAACGGAAGGAAAGGAGCCCAAGAAAAGGCACAAGAAGCAGATAGTGACACAGAGACCCACTTGATCACACCCTCAGGAATTCCCCTATAAACACTAAACTGGAAACCATAATATCACTCTATACCCAAAGGACAGGTGGGGGAAATAGAGAAGAAGATACAAATAAAATGAAAATAAAAATAAAAATTTGATCCACTTAGAATTGAGCTTAGTGCAAGGAGATAAGAATGGGTCAATTTGCATTCTTCTGCATGTTGACCTCCAGCTGAGCCAGCACCATTTGTTGAAAAGGCTATCTTTTTTCCACTGGATGGTTTTAGCTCCTTTGTCAAAGATCAAGTGACCATAGGAGTGTGGATTCATTTCTGGGTCTTCAATTCTGTTCCATTGATCTACATGTCTGTTACTGTACCAATACCATGCGGTTTTTAACACTATTGCTCTGTAGTACAGCTTGAGGTCCGGGATACTGATTCCCCCAGAGGTTCTTTTACTCTTGAGAATAGTTTTAGCTATTCTGGGTTTTCTGTTATTCCAGATGAATTTTTGAATTGCTCTTTCTGACTCTATGAAGAATTGAGTTGGGATTTTGATGGGGATTGCATTGAATCTAGGGAAGAACCTTGAACATATGGGCACAGGGGAGAATTTCCTGAACAGAACTCCAATAGCTTATGCTCTAAGATCAAGAATAGACAAATGGGACCTCATTAAATTACAAAGTTTTTGCAAGGCAAAAGACACTGTCAAAAAGACAAAGCGGCAACCAACTAACTGGGAAATGATCTTTACCAACCTTACATCCGACAGAGGGCTAATATCCAATATATACAAAGAACTCAAGAAGTTAAACTCCAGAGAGGCAAGTAACCCTATTAAAAAATGGGGTACAGAGCTAAACAAAGAGTTCTCACCTGAAGAATATCTAATGGCTGAGAAGCACCTAAAGAGATGTTCATCATCCTTAGTCATTAGGGAAATGCAAATCAAAACAACCCTGAGATTCCATCTCACACCAGTCAGGATGGCTAAGATCAAAAACACAGGAGACAGCAGTTGTTGGCGAGGATGTGGAGAAAGAGGAACACTCCTCCACTGCTGGTGGAATTGCAGGCTGGTACAACCACTCTGGAAAGCAGTCTGGCGGTTCCTCAGAAAACTGGGCATGACACTCCCGGAGGATCCGGCTATACCACTCCTGGGCATATACCCAGAGGCTTTACCTGCATGCAATAAGGACACATGCTCCACTATGTTCATAGCAGCCTTATTTATAATAGCCAGAAGCTGGAAAGAACCCAGATGTCCCTCAATGGAGGAATGGATTCAGAAGATGTGGTATATCTACACAATGGAATACTACTCTGCAATTAAAAACAATGAATTCACGAAATTCCTAGGCAAATGGTCAGATCTTGAAAATATCATCCTTAGTGAGGTAACCCAATCACAAAAGAACACACATGGTATGCAGTCACTGATAAGGGGATATTGACCCAGAATCTCGGAATACCCTAGACACAATCCGCATATCAATAGATTTCTAAGAAGATGGAAGGAGAGACCCCTGGTCCTGGAAAGACTGGATGTAGGGGAACGCCAGGACAGAGTAACGAGAGGGGGTTCAATGGAGAAAAGAGGGAGGGAAGGGGGCTTATGGGACTTTCGGGGAGGGAGGAAATGGGAAAGGGGAAGTGATTTGGAATGTAAATTAAAAAATAAAATAAAATAAATAATAAAAAAAAAAAGAAGAATACCAGGACAGAGAATTGGGAAGGGGTTGACTAGGGAACAGGGGGAGGGAAGAGGACTTATGGGACTTTCAGGGATGGGGGAACCAGGAAAGGGGGAAATCATTTGGAATGTAAATAAAGAATATAGATAATAAAAAAAAATAAAAATTAAAAAAAAAAAGCCCCAACATGATGTTATGAGACAAGAAACCTCCAAAGATGGCCGCCGAGTTTGTTTTCTGTCAGCCATTTACAGCTGGGCATGCAGGCCACCCTTAAATGTAGTTTCCTCTGGAGAAAACTAAATTTTCCTTTGCAAGTGGTTGTCAAATGGAGAGCTGCTGAGTTAGGAATGGCGGTGCATGTCCACTTCTTTCAGCTCTAGGGGTCCCATCGGCTACAAACCCATGCTGGCCCTATACGTACTTCCTCAGCCATTGTGAATGCGCAGCCGTCCTGTCGATTTAGAGGTCTGTGCTCTGAGGGGAGGGATCGGATGGAGATATTTCCCTAAGGCTGACAGTGCCAAGGTCTCTCACTCTCTATATGTCCAGCTTCAGGTCTCCATATTTGTTCCCATCCGCTGCAGGAGGAAACTTCTTTGATGATGTCTGAGTGAGGAACTGGCCTATGAGTATGGCAGAATGTCATCAGGAGTCATTTTCTCGCTAGGTTCTTTTAGGAGAGCAGAAGTATTTCGGTTTCCCCTAGGTTCCTGGGTTGTGGAGACTCTGAATCAGGGCAGAGATGGAGTGGAATCCGCTGCAGGTGATCTGCTGCAGAGCTGAGGGTGAGACTGGGAGAGACGTGGTACTCATGAGGAAGAGGAAAGGAGAGGAGAGGAGAGGAGAAGAGAGGAGGGGAGGGGAGGGGAGGGGGGGGAGGAGAGAGAGAGAGAGAGAGAGAGAGAGAGAGAGAGAGAGAGAGAGAGAGAGTTTGTGTGTATGTGTGAGAGAGAGAAGGGGGAGAGAGAGGAGGGGAGAGAGAGGGGGAGGGAGGGAGGGTATATATGTGTGTGTGTGTGTGAGAGAGAGAGAGAGAGAGAGAGAGAGAGAAGGAGGGAGGGAGGGAAGGAGGGAGGGAGGGAGGGAGGAAAGGAGGGTGTGTGTGTGTGAGAGAGACAGAGAGGGAGAGGGAGAGGGAGGGAGGGAGAGGGGGAGGGAGGGAGGGAGGGAGGGAGAGAGAGAGAGAGAGGATCTGAAGCCCAGAGAAAGCCCAGTGCAGGTATGGGCTTGAATAACAGATCAGTGGGGAGGAGATATGTGTGATCCTCTAGAGATGGGGTGGGGGTGGGGAGGAACCAAAGCACATCAGGGGGTCTGTGACAGCTACAGACTTGAGGGTGAGACTGGGGATCTGATTTAGAGGAGAGGAAGGAGATGTGAAGATCTGCAGTTAGCCTACCTGCTTCCCTGGCCAGAGTAGAGGTGGAGGGGGCAGTTTGGGTAAGAAAAAAAAAAAAGAAACCTGGCATTGTTACTAAAGTTATATAATACAACCAAGACCACCCACTGTGCGTGTGTGTGTGTGTGTGTGTGTGTGTGTGTGTGTGTGTGTGTGTAGTACAGAGGGAGGGATCTGAGCCTTCCCAGGTGTTGGCACCTCACCTTTACCTCCTAAGTAGCGGGGCACATTCCATTCCCACCTACATCCCATATCCTAGGTTCCTCATGCTGTTTGTCTGAGGACCACAGGTAACCCTCTTCCTTGAGAACTGACCCCAGAACAGTCAGACAGGACCTAGATATTTCTAGAGATCTCCTTGCAGGTTCCCTGCTCTGAGGCTTCTGTCCTATGCTGGATGCTGGCGTGAGGAGTGTCCGATGGAACTGCAAACAGGTCTCTTCTGTTGCAAATGTGCAGCAGCATGTGTCCTGACTGTCCATTACACTGGGAACAGGATATGTCTTCTTGGTCAGGTGGGATAGCGAGTGTATACATGGAAGTTGAACCTGCTCTTAGCAGCCCCAGGAGGCTTCGCCCGGCCCTAGGACCAACCAGCCATGTACAGAAGTGCCCCGTTGAGGGGTCTTGGCTAGGCCCATTCCAAGGTTGACTAGACTTCCCTTTCAGCCTTGCCAAACCTCTTCCTAGGTACTTGACCCCCGACATTCTGGCTTGGCAGCAGACCAATGCTAATGTGGGCACGGGCTTCCAGGAATGTTCCAGACAGGCCACCCACCCTGAACCCTCTACCTCTATGTCTTGGCAGCCCCCTCACATCCCTGCAGCAAACTGTGAATGCAGCATGTCTCCTACCACGAGCTAACACGTACTCAGGGCCAGGCGCTTGCTTCCATTTCCAGTCAAGTTTTTCCTTATGTGAAACTAAAAATTGCTTTTATTTATTTATTTATTTTGTTTTGCTTTGCTTTAAGCCAATTTCCTCTTTCACAAGCGTGTGTGAAAAGAGAAAGTTCCTTCTTCGCATTGTTTGATCACACACGTTTTTTTTGGGAAGGTGCTACTCCTGCTCTGACCAACTCTCCTTCCTACCCAGGTCTTCAGCATTTACTCTCAGAAATGCATGAATTCTGAGCTGGCCTCTAAATTCAGAGTGAACTATGAACCTCGTGCTTGAAGCACAGACTTCATGTGGTACCCTGGATGCATCTGATGCTTGTACAGTATCTGTTAGCCATGGGAGAAGACGGGAGGGTAGTCCGTAGGCAGGTGTTTGGGGGACCATGAAAATGTGAGGGTGCTCAGTCATTCTGATCCAGTCTTGTGAAAAGCGTAAGAGGTAATTCCTATAGCCATCTTGGAGGGACGGGGCAGGTGAAAAGCCCAGGCTGTTTGGGGGAGGTGTCACCCAATACTGTATCCTCAAAAAAATGGGAGCCCTGGGGGCTAGGTTCTTCCTCACAGATCTACACAGAACAGGGCAATTCACAGGTTATATCTAAGGCTCCTCAAGCCAGCTGGTTGGCAGAGCAGCTGATGATAGCACAGGGGAGCTGGATTCCACGCTCAGATCCTGAAAATATCTTGCCAATGGCCCAGACTGAGGGGCACAGCCTACCTGCCTTCTTACCCAGCCCCGCTGCTAGCTGAGCCGTCTGCTCCAAAGCCAGACTTGGCTCACAATCACGCTATAATAAAACACGATGCTTTGATGTCCGGTCCCAGCACATAAAATCCCAAAATATGCTTTTACTAAGGTGAATGAGTGGATGGTTTGGGTTAGCACGTGAACAGTTACAAATGTCAGAGGCTTGGAGGGAAGTAAACTCCACTGGAAGCCGCACTCGGGCCAGGTCTGGTTTACATTTGTAGACTTGAATATATTAAATATGCTTTATTGAGCTGCCATGCGTGAAATTGCATCCTTACGTATCTGAAAAACAGTGGGCTCTTTCCCCAGACACATGGGATGGTTTTGAGGTGGAGAGAGAGACCTTGTCTCCATCTCTCTCACACATGGCCTCACCACCCTGGCTAAGTCCAAGGGGAGCTACTCGATGTGGCCTGGTTTGGCCATTAGTTCCCTGGGATCTTAGCCTCTTTCACAGTGCAGGGAAACCAGTCCTGTGTCTATTCCTGTGTGACCCCAGGCCAAATGACATGCTGATAGCAAGCTAGAGAGGGGCTCTTCCTGCACAAGCGAACACAGTTCTGTGATCTCTGGAGAGCAGCTTGGAGCACGGGATACTGAATATGTCTACCTTTCCCGTGGTAGCACAGAAGCCCGTGATGTAAGACAGGATGTGGTGAGGGGTGGAAACGGCCTGACTCACATGAGCAAAGAACACACATGAAGGGCATGTGCCTTTAGGTTTAAGCTACAGAGTGTATATCAGAGCAGTTGAGAAACTGAATTATAAGCAGGGAAAGCCATCTCCGTGATATAACCCATCAGATTCCACAGGTATTACCTTTTCCGTGACCTCTGCTCTAATCACCACATCTGCGCAGGAAGCAGGTGACTCTCTCCTTATCCCAGAGCACCCTATGGTAGCCCAGTCCCATCATGTCTAGATGGGATAAGGAAGGAGATGCAGAATGATGGAAGAAATAGGGAAGGTTCACAAGTGGAGCAAATGAAAATCAGCTAGGACGGACATGATGAGAACGCAGAGAAGCCACTGTTAACAAAGGTTCATGTTCTGCTGGGTCCCCCATAGGCCAGAGAAACTGCAGAATGCAGAGGATACTCTCGGAGACAGTATTGAAGATGATAGACCCTGAGCTGGAGTTAAGCGTCTCTTGGGAGGTCATGTGCAAATCTAGGTTCTCATCAGATTTGGAAGGGATTTAAGCCACTGTTTGAAGTCTTCTCTCTCCTACTAGTCACCCTGACAATAGCCGTTGAGCTGGGATCACCCAGTTCTTCTCTAGTCCCTTCATGTTCTGAACATTTGGATTTAAAGATTTTTTTAAAGTCACTAATAGACATAAGAAGATGGGCAATAAAATTCAGATTGTATAGTTTCAAGTACGACGCTCACTATAAACGGTGGTAGGAGGGATTATTTCACTAGAGAAATGGGCAAGGCCTGGAGGTTCTAGAGGAGTTTTTTGTTGTTGTTGTTTTGAATTTTTGGGGTTTTAGTTTTGTTTTTGTTGTTGTTGTGTTTAAAAGATTTATTTATTGTTCTTATTTTATGTGCATGAATGCTTTTGCTTGTATGTGTGTATACGTCCTGCCTGAGCTCCTGGTGCCTTTGAAGGTGCAAATATCCAATTGCCAAATCCCAGAAGAAAGAGGGTCCTTTAAAGGGGACTGGGGAGGATCCAGGGGCTAAGGCAAGAGGCTCTGATGATAGCAGCCATCACAGCAGGCACTGGGCAGCAGGAGAGGAAGAAAACCATGTTCAGAGCTAGAAAAAAATTAAAAAAAGGCTGGGGAGGATATCTGACTAATATCCTAGACTGTGGAAGGGCAGTCTGTGACTTGAGGGCAGCCATAGAGGAGTAGGCCATTCCCATGGGAAAGGATGGAAGTCCATGTACTCTGGCTGTGGCGGCTTGTGCTTCCTTGCTGGGGTGACAGGAAGCCACACACAACTCTTGGTTTTCCGCTGGGAAGTGTCAGTCCAAAGCCGCTCACCAAGTTGCCCTGTGAATAGCAAGCAAGTATAACCTGGGTACGAGCCCTAGGCGGGCGGCAGTGCTACAGAGAGCTGCCCTAACAGGATGCTTGCCCGAATGTACTTTAGGAGATAACGAAGGAGAAAGAAACACTTCTTCAAATAAGCAAAACCGAGACCCAATATCACAGCAAGAATAGCTAGCTGCAGGAGAAGACTGTGGAGGCTTGACGGCCTCGAGAGGGGATCCTGAACTCCTCAGGATGCGGAGAGACAGAGTCTGCTTCCTTCTTGCAGAACATTTCAAAAAACAGCAGATTATTCCAGAAAATCACATCACAAGGATCTTATCACACCGAGAAGCAAAATATTAACATAAGTCCAGCTCCAAGAGAGGAAGCAGAAGGATGCAGAGGCACCAGATGAGACAAAGGGGGTGCTGCTGAGTAGTCAATGGGAATACCTGAACCCTAAAGACTAACTAACCCAGAAAGAAATAATCGAAGAAGGAAGGGAGGGAAGGAGGGAGGGAGGGAGGGAGGAAGGAAGGAAGGAAGGAAGGAAGGAAGGACAGATAAAGAGAAAGGAAGGAGCTGGTATCAACCCTATTGACAAGCACATTAAAGTACATGCCTAAGTGTGCACCACTCAGGCCCCCAAAGGTCAGCTCTGGAACACAGGGAGAGGCCTGCAGAGTCGTCTGGGGACAGAGGGAGGATGGGGAGATGGTTAACTACGAATGGGCACAGGTGTGGACTTAGCAAACTACGTGCTTTACCGTGGGTTCCCGGCAAGAAGTCAGTTACCCGTGGCATGTACCCTGAAGCAGGCTTACAGGGTTGAACATTAGAATGTGTTCCCTTTGCTGTATTTGAAGTTACAGCTCAGCAAAATGTCCAAAAGTCTTCAGAGAAAACACACTGAGATGACGCCCAGGAATGCGCTGTAGGATGCAGACTCTTCCTTTCTTCCTTTCCGTACTAGGCTGCTGCTGGGAAATGCTTAGACCATAGTGGGTTCTTGGTTGGTTGGTTGACTGAGGTTTTGCTTTTTTTCTCCTCTCTCTCTCTCTCTCTCTCTCTCTCTCTCTCTCTCTCTCTCTCTCTCTCTCTCTCCTCCCTTCCTCCCTCCCTCCCCCTCCTTTCCTCTCATGGGTTGGAACAATTGGCAGTTGATAGTTTCTAAGGAGAGAAGACTCATTCTTTTTCTGAGGGTGTGGCCACGCAGGTTTCTATGCTCCAGTGGACGCCTCGCACCCCACACATATGAGCTTTTATATCTTAAAAAGGCATGAAGTTGGGAGGCAGGTGTTAGGTAGGATATAGGGGAGGGGAAATATTGGTAGATATAATCATATTTTATTTAATACATGTTTGAAATTCTCGAAAATAAGGAATTGTTTAAATGTTCACAGCTTAAAGAATGACACGGTAACGCATGGTCCAGCAGAGGAGACGGGATAGGAAGTGGCACTGGGTGTCAGTCAGTGCAGGAAAGCTGAGGTCTCCTCTGAGCTGAGACTCAGGACAAAAAGCCAAGAAACTAAGGAGTGTACTTGTAAGGTTCAATGGGGACAAGTCTTTCCCAGCCCACTTCTACGCCCCATACCACAGTGCTTAACACACCCGGCTCATTTCTGCCTTGCATTGCATTAATTTCCTTAATCTAAAGAAAAATCGAATCTTTGGTGAACAAAGTGTTAAAACATGAGGAATCCTGGCTCAGTCCGTGTGCTCCGTGTCTGCCTTCTCCTGACAGCTTCTCCCATTATTTATGGGAACCGGGGGGATTGTGGCATTCCTTCAGGTCACCTGTGCAACATCTGGCATCCATTGAGGCAGACGGGCCCATTAATGGAGCTGTAATTTATTCGACTTCTCTGGCACTGGTTTCAGTGTGCGTGGTTGTCAATATTCCAGGCAGATGTGTGCGCAGGCCTCGTTCGGGCGTCTGAAAGGCAGTCGTGTTCTAGACTTTAAACTGTAAGATGTGGCCTGGATCAATATTCCCCTCTCGTGAACTGATGATATTTGGTAATACTTCCATTTTTCGGTTGCTTTGTGGAGACAGGGCTAGGAGAGGATTCCAGGGCTCTGCATGGTGTGAGCAAATGCACCCCGCCTCCTAAGTGCAGATGTCTAAACACCACACGGTTGCACTTTAACTACAGCAGCACCTCCATGGAGGGAGTTCTGGTCAACAAGCCGCTGGGAACACTTGGAACACCTGCAGCGGGGGAAGGTGCGGCTCCTCCTTAGCGTGCCTTCTTGACGTTCGTAAAATGGGGTGGACATGGAAACAAAAATACCGACAAGGTGGAAAAAAGACAAATAGGGCGAAGTGACCTCACCATGCCCTTGTCAATCAGACCCTGACCAAAGGAAAGAGGTAGCCTTTCTTCATCGCAGGGCAGGAAATTGCTGAGTATGGAATGCAGACACCTCAGCTTCTCCTTGATTAAACAGCCCATGGGTCAAGGCCCAGGGGAGATATTCCACCTTCAGCCCTTCCCTGGGAAAGCATGCACCTGCTTTTTACCTTCTGCTTGGACTATGAAAATAAAAATAGAATTAGCCTGAAACCTTTGATGATAATTTCTAAAAGGTGGGAAAACATTTCCGGTAATTGCCGAGAACACAAGGCCAAAATCTCGAACATGAAGGAACTAAGAACCCAGTGTAGCAGCAGTCTCTGTGACTCCCGAGGGAGAAAGGGAGCCCACTGCTACGGGGGCCCAGAGCTAAGAATGATCTTTGGGGAAAGTCTGCAAGGGTCCTGCCCTCCAAAACTAAGAGGAGGGAGAAAAATGGAGAGAGAGCGTAAAAGAGAGGGAATGACCAATACCCCAGATGCCCATCAGTGAGGGGAGGTGAAAATACACAGTGGAGTATTATTTAGCTATGAAAAATGAAGTCATGTCTGTTTCATGAAAGTAGATGGAAATAGAAATTATCATCTTCATCTTAACAAGCCATAATTGGAAATATCCGCATGTGCGTGCACCACACACACACACACACACACACACAAAATGTCTTCTCTCCTAACACAACTAAGATTTAGCAATAACAATAACAAAAAGGACTTGAAAGTAGATGGGGAGACTATTTGGAAAGAGGGGTTGGAGAAGACAGAATGGAGCAAGATGAGGTAAGGGGAGGGAGGGGGTGACGACCTGACTAAAGTACAAGATGGCCCATGAAACGTAGCGAAGACCGTCTTTGCACAGTTTGTATATGCTAATTTAATTATTTTAAAAACTATATTATAAGAAGCTTGCAAATAAAAGATATTACATACCAAAAATAAAGAGACCCAAAGTCTATATCTATCAATGAATAGCTAAAATAGTCAGTTGAATAGTTGTTGAAACAAACAAACACAGGACCAGGTGTGGTGGTGCGTGCCTTTAATCTCAGCAGAGGCAAGGGGATCTCTGGGAGTTTGAGGCCAGCCTGGTCTACATAGTGAGTCCCAGGATAGCCAGGGCTGTGCAGAGAGACTCGACTCAAACAAACAAAATGGCTATTTTGAAGCTATGCTGGGAAGGACTGGATGCAGGTCCAGGACACTGGAGTCACAGAAGAGGCTTTAAAGCTAGTTGTCTTTCTAGTTCCAACCCTGTCATGCGTTTTTCATTTGGTGGTTATGGATACAGGCGTGAAAATATGTTGGAGAGTACACAGTAGATCCAGCATGAGAGTCCACAGCCTCGATGCATATGAAAGGAAGATTCAATGAATGTCCCTGGGAAAATGGAAGTCTGTGTGCTACAGATGGGGAGAAAGGGACACAGAGGGAAACTGAGTGCTCTTGCCCTGAGGGCTACAGCCAGAAGGGATGGGCAGGGGTGGGGATGGGAAGGCACTTGCCACTCTCGGCTATCCTCAGGGCTATACATGCTCGGATTATCTTGGAGTGGGATTGACGTGAGATTCTGACAGGCTCTGTCCCCCAGCTGCCCTTGAAGCTGTGCAGCTCCAGCCGGAAATGCTACAGATTATGGGAGCAGATCTTGACCTGGAACTGATTCATCAGCACAGCAGAGCCTCTGTGTCTGAGACAAAGGGCCCAAGCTTACCCGAGGAGCTGGGGAAACATGGAAACTCCTGGGCCATCTGTCTGCAGAACTTTCCATCCAGGATCCCAGCATGCATGCTGCCAGAACCCCCGGGGTACTACCTCAGAACGTTTCTGCCTCCAGCCTGGCTTTATCTTTGCGCATATTAATTGTCTCACTCGGACTGAAGCTGCTGTTTCCCCGGGCTGCTCTGGGATGCTTTAAGTCCATGAGTTCTGGTCTCTAGGCCCAGTCAGCTGCTTTTCACGAAGGCTGAGCGGCCAGTCACTGGTGAGAGCTGTGCTGCACCAGCTTCCCCAAACTTAACTCCCAAACCCAGCGGACACCTGGCTCTCCTCTCCCTCTCTGTTCCATTCTTCCAAAGTTCCTTTGCAGAGCAGGCTTTTGTTTCATTTTGCTTTTTTGAAGTCATGATCCCAAGTATCCTAGGCTGCCTGCTAACTCATTACGTAGCCGCAGATAACCTTGAATTTCCGACCCTCCCTCCTTAACAGCCTTCGAGTGCTTGGATTACGTGTGTGCAGCGCCATGTCTTGTTTGTACGGCACTGGGGGCTGAACCTGGGACTTTTGGATGCTAAGCAAGCACTCGACCCACTGAGCTACAGTCCCAAGTCCAAGAACAAACTTTCTAAGAACTAATAGCAATGGCAGAGACTGGAGAGATGGGTTCGTGGTTTAAAGCACTTGTGGCTTTTAGAGAGGGCATGGGTTTGATTCCCTGTCCTCACGCAGTGACTCATAGCTATCAGTGACTCCAGTCTCAGGGGGACTTGACAGCATCATCCTGACCTCCATGGGCATCAGCATGCACATGGTGCACACACATACATGTAGTAAAAAGCACAGTGCACATAAATACAGGAGAGATATTCATATGCATAAATTTTAAAATATCTAAAAAGGTCTTTTTTTTTATTCAAATGACCCTTTATCTTGCATCTAAAAGATCGAACTCCCCACAAGGCTCAGGGTGTTGTCTGCCGCTGCTGTCAGATGCTGGGAAGAGGAGTCCTGCCCAGCCAGGCCACATCCTCAGCACCAGAACCCTGCTGAGTTCCAGGAACAAACTTCTCTGTAGACCAAGGCAAACAAAGATCCAGACCCCTCCACTGCTGGCTTTGGCCTTGTGTGCATAACACTTCAAACGTGGAAAATACACAAGGCCAGATGATTAGGTTACCACCACTGTCCACTACTTCAACTCTTTGGGGGGATGGTTTGCATTTGAATTTTGATTTTAAAATGAGATTTTAAAGGACTGATAAACTGTTTGCTTTTGGAGATTCTCTCAAGGACATCATGGTAATGCTTCCTTGGATTTTTAAAAATTTATTTTTATTAATTTTTATAATGTATATTTTTTATGTATATTATTTTGTTATGTATATATTATTTTATTATGTATATTATTTTATAATGTATATTATTTTATAATGTATATTGTATATTTTATAATGTATAATGTATATTTGATCATATTCTACCCCCTAGTTCTCTCATATTCCCCTACCTCCCTACCCACCATACTCCATGTTCTTTTCCTTTCTCAAGAATTCAAAACAAACTAAAAAATTTCCTTTCTCCCTACCCACCATACTCCATGTTCTTTTCCTTTCTCAAAAATTCAAAACAAACTAAAAAAAAAGCAAATAAAATAAAATAAAATAATAAAACAATATACAAATAAAATCCTTTTTCCCCCTATGGTGTCTGTTTGGTATTCCTCTAGTACTCCTGGGCATGGGGCCATCCCTGGAGTGTAACTGATAAACCTATATCTTAGCCAGGGTTTTCTATTGCTGCAATGAAACACCATGGCCAAGAAGCAGCTTGGGAAGGAAAGGGGAAGTCAGGACTGGAACTCACACAGGACAGGAACCTGGAGGCAGAGCTGATGTGGTGGCCATGGAGCAGGGCTCCTTACTGATTGATCCTCCTGGCTTGCTCAGCTTGTTTTTTTATAGAACCCAGGACCACCTGCCCAGGGATGACATCATTCACAATGGGCTCTCCCCGCTTGATCACTAATTGAGAAAATGCCTTACAGCTGGATCTCATGGAGGCATTTCCGCAACAGAGGCTCCTTTCTCTGTGATAACTCCAGTTGGTGTCAAGTTGACACACAAAACCAGCATATATCCCAATATTATTGGAATATATATATATATATGTACATATATATATACACATATCCCATATTATTGGAATATATATACACATATCCCATATTATTGGAATATATAAACCCAATAATAGCAACAACAACAACAATAATAATAACAATAATAATAAACAATCAAATAGTTGGTTAGCTTAGCGACACTGAATCAAGTGGTGGATTTGGTCGACACTTCACGAATCAAGAACAAGTTATTTGGCTCTTCACGCCTGTGCTGTGGGAACCCCAAGGACAGGAAGCATCTCTGCATCTGTGCACCTGACTTTCATGTTTGTAATCCACGTGTCCAAGTGTTTCCATTGCTGTGAAGAGACATCATGGCTAAGACAACTCTTATAAGGAACATTTAGCTGGGGCTGGCTTACAAGATCAGAGGTTCAGTCCATTATCATCACGGCGGGAAGCGTGGCAGCGTCCAGGCAGACATGGCGCTGGAGAAGGAGCTGAGAGTTCTTCATCCTGGTCCAAGTGCAGTCAGGACCGACTGTCTTCCAGGCAGCTAGGAGAAGAGCCTCAAAGACCACCCCAAAAGTAACATACCTTTTCCAACAAGGCCACACCTCCTAATAGTGCCACTCCCTGGGCCAAGCATATGCAAACCACCATACCATGTCACCCCAATACTTCCCTCCCACCAAATAAAATCTGAGAGGAGAGAGGGAGGAGCACACACAGTAAAGGCATCATGTTCTTAATTCTCTTCAGTCTCTGAGACTGTATGATCACAAAGGTTCCCTGCAAGATGTCTGTATACACACAGGAGCCTTAGAAGTTAATATATACATATACATATATACATATATATATATCATGGAAGTTGTAGTACTCTTTGTGGTACTCTGTGAGATCATGCAGAGTGTATAACTCATATTCATGCATACAGCATTTTAAAAATTAATATTCTGAGTCAGGCTTTATTTAATTTAAACCAGCTGTCAGGCTGCATAGCTCTCTTTCATTTTACATCCAATACACCCCGAGACCATTGTAAATAACCACACTCAAACTTTTCTTCACATATATAACATAATTAATTACCCCTGTCTTGTTTTATTCCTTGGTGATCACAAATTACATTACATTCAAATTTAACTTAGTGGAAAAGGATGTTAATTTTCCCAAATCCCCTTAGTCCAAGATGGAACACTTGTACAGGATTAAGTCAAGATTTCATGACCAGCATCCCAGGATTTACAGACAGGCCTGACAGAGATGCCACTCAGCAGTTTCCTTCTCTGCTGCTTGGAGTGAGGGATAGGAACAAGAGAACATGTGTGAGGAGACAGTGTGTACAGACGCCTCCTGCGATGCTGGGAACTGACATTTCGATTTGTCAAATGTAGACACTTGTTATCATCCAAATATAAAAGTGAAATGACTTCTCTTCTGCTTGTGCCTAGTTATGCAGTGCTTGCGTGCGTGTGCGTGTGCGTGTGTGTGTGTGTGTGTGTGTGTGTGCGTGTGTGCGTGTCTTCACATACTTCAGAAAAACTTGCCTAAAAATACACCAACTGTACATTGCTACCTATTTTAAGTCAACCTACACATCTAAAAATATTGTCCACTCACTCAGGAAATGTGAGCTTACCTCCTGAAATACCCAAACGTTGTAAATAGGAGCACAGGGGCCTGGCTTCGGAACTCCTGCTTCTCCGGGATCTCATGACTTGTATTCAGAGGACAGCAGACCCTGGGGAGTGCAGCCATCCCACACAGGCTTAGCTTAGTGTCACTGAATCAAGTGGTGGATTTGGTTGACGCTTCACGAATCAAGAACAAATTGTTTGGCAGACAAGGGAGATCAGGAACACAGAGGACTGGGCTCCAGGAAGAGTCTCTGGGCTCAGTACAGGTTTTATGCTCTTATCTCCTCCAGGACTTTGGATGCTTTCTGGTTGGTGTGTTCGTGTCCGTGTGTGTGTGTGTGTGTGTGTGTGTGTGTGTGTGTGTTATGTGTTTGTTCTCTCTCTCTCTCTCTGTGTGTGTGTGTATGTCTGTGTGTGTGTGTGTGTGTGTGTGTGTGTGTTATGTGTTTGTTCTCTCTCTCTCTCTCTCTCTCTCTCTGTGTGTGTGTGTATGTCTGTGTGTGTGTGTCTGTGTGTTTGTGACATGGTGGCAAAGCCCATTCAGACTTATAGAGATGTCCAACCTTCTCTTTGGGTCCTCCCTCCTAAATTCATCACTTTGACAGAAGTGGCCTGATGTTCATGTAGAGTAACCACATGCTGTCACCAAAGATGCTGTCCACAGCACTGATCGTGGGGGATCAGGACTGCCCAGGTGAGTGAACACACCAAAGTAACCACCCCTGTAAGTCAGCTGGGATCAAGCGGCTGATAGCCAGAGAAGCTGGTGGTCCCTTAGTTTTTAGCTTTTATTGGGGGAAGGCAATGGTACAGTAACCAAAGAAGGTGGTGGCTCTTTGAAAGTCCTGAGCAGGCCCAGGGCATAACTGTGAGAGCTCCTTAAAGGATGAAAAATGACATTTGAAGTGACATTTAAACCAAGTGGGAAAAAAATGTCCGCATCTCACCCATGCCGCAGGAAATAAGCATCTTGGGGTCCATTAATGTCCTGTAGCAAATAATGATGTCAGTAGCTTAAGGCTAGCATAGTAACCTGCTGGGAGATCAAAGGTGACTCATTCCAGGGCAAGTGGGGGACCCTCTTTGCTCGATCCCATTTCCATCGCCTGAGAAGACTCCAAGAAACCATCTGCCCCAAAAGAGAGTGCTAAGACCTTAGGAGTGTGAGGACCACTGCATGTGGGAGACGCAGCCTGGAGAGGCCACCTCAGGATACTCAGCAGCTGCAGACTCCAATCCTCAGCCAGAGGAAAATGAACAGCTGGCTTTGGGGCTGATTTCCAAGACTCTCCATGTCAGATAGGACTGTGACTCATCGCCGTTATCAAAGCCCAGCTATCAGGCTCCTTATTGCTCTACCCATGAGAGTCATCTACTTGATTTTTTGTTTGTTGTTGTTGTTTTGTTTTTTAAAGATATAGCTTCTTATATCTTTTTAAAGATATAGCTCAGGTTAGACTCTGGAACTTTCCATTTACCCAAGGATGACCTTGAAGGTTTGATCTTTCTGCCTCCACCTCAGAAACTTCAGGTAAAGGAACAGTAATGGCGTACATCTATGAGATAATTTGAATGAGTTATAGAGACTGATTAAACAGCATCGCGTCACCACTGTTTGTCTGATTGGTTTGTCTAATTTGTCATGTTTCTAACTTGCCTCCGTGATGAATCCTAATTAAATTGCCTAAAAAGCTCAAACACCAAATTTCATATTTATGGCTTGTGTTTTGTTTGTTTGTACTTGAAGGAATGTAAATAGGAAATGCATGGTTACTTAGGCCTTATCAGTTTTGACCACACCTCCCCATCACGGGAATAAAAATTTTTGAACAGTATAATGGGCAAATACAATGTTGCAAGCAAGCAAGCAAGCAAACAAGCTAGCAAGCAAAAGAACCATTCCAACGGTCCACTTTCTGGACAGTGGTACTCTTAAGACTTTTCATACTCAGCTCATTCTGAGTTTATCCAGGATGCTTCACTAGCTTAGCACCATAAGAGAAAAAAAATGCTTAAAATGAATAGGCTCTCACATTATCTTAATCTGTTTTTATTACTATTATTATTTAAATAGGTTTTTTCTAATAGTTTGTCTCTTTCTTTTTATTTTATCTTATCTGATACCTAATCCAGGGTCCAGGCAAGTGGCTAAAGCCATGAGCCCTACTCCCAGAGATACTTATAACAGTCTGTAGTGAAATAAAGTTGCTTCTAACTCTAGCTACAAATAAGTATGCAGATAATTCAGTGTCTCTGGGTAAACTCATATGCACAGCCATTTGTAAAGACACACTTGCAGGGTCTAGCTACAGTGCGGGGAGAGGTGCTTGAATCCTCAGTAGTGATGTGGTGATGGTGAGCTACTCAGGCACCGAGATTTTCCTCTGCTTGTGTGATGTGTTAACTTCCTGCTTAGCTCTCAGGCTTTTGGCTCTGGGTTTCTAATGGTCCTCTGCTCGAGCGGGGTCACCCATCAGAAGAAACTGTCAAAGTCTCCCAAGCTGATGGGTGGAAATCACCCCGGCCTTGAACTATCTCTCTGAGTCCTCACATGCAAGGCTTCTTTGCATAGGTGAGCTAGCGCTCCCTTCTGCCTGAGCCTCCCAGGAAAACAGCATAAATCTAGACTCCAGAGGCCCTGCCTTGTGGTCCCTCTGTGTTGCTACTTTGTTTCCAACCCAATTACCCCGTAAAAGAAATCTCAACTCAATCAGTAACAATATAAGCTATAAGCCTAGATTGGGCAGATCTCCCACTACACTACTCTATTCCCATCTATATTATCCCAAATAACTTGCGGTTTCTCCAAGACACGAGCTTCTCTCTCTGCAGCCTCTCGGACATCCTCCCATCCTCCGTAGCTCCTCCCCCTTCCCCCTCGATCCTCCATAGCTCCTCCCCTTTTCCGTCGATCCTTTTCTCCTCCGCCAAACCTTCAGCTCCTCCCCCTTCCTCCTGCCCAATCATTGGCTCAAACCTTTATTTGAAAAGTTAAGGTGAGGAGAAGGTTCACAAAGCAATTCCGTCTGTAACCCCTCCCAGGAGTGGAATTAGCATCAAAATACAAGCTCAGGGGTATCCACAACACTTTTGCTCTCTGTTCTTATTCTCAGCACTTCATTCCCAGGACACCCACCGCTTGCTTTCTGAGCTTGGTAAGGGGTGTGGACGATTGGAAGTGTAACATGGGTAACCTTGACCCTGGTGACTTGCAGAGTTGAAGCTAGGCCCTCATCACCCTATGAGACCAACTTGAAACAGCTGTTACACTTAGTGAAGCTTTTCCTATCCTCATCAGTGTCCAATCAGTGTCAAGCCTCATTCACTCTCCAGAGGGCTAACCTTTCTCCTTACAGCTGCCAGCATCAGCCATCAGCACATGATCCTCTGATCCAGCAAGGTCTGTCATGGCTGGATGCCTGTTCTCTGCTGCACACTCCCCCTATCTAGGAAGGACAATGGTCTTGGAGCACATGTCACTGCTGTGCTCAAAAGTCACCAGTTACAATATAGACGAAATCTTTGTTGTTGTAGATAAAATCTTGCATGTGAGTATGTTTTAGACTGTTGGGAGATACTGAAAATTAGACCACAGAAATGACCTATTGGCTTTTAAATCCAATAACCCTTGAAAGGGTTGTGTCTTGTATACTGGGCTTCATCTAGGAGCTGGGAATAGTGAATGGAATGTCTCATTATTTAAAAATGTGTATGTATTTTTTATTGGTTATTTTTTAAAATTTTTATTGGTTACTTTATTTATTTACATTTCAAATATTATACCCCTTCCTAGTTTCCCCTCCACAAATCCCCATCCCCTCCTCCCCCCACCATGCTTCTATGAGGGTGCTTCCCCACTCACCCACCCACCTACCTACCCACTCCCACCTCCCTGTCTGGGCATTCCCCTACACTGGGACATTGACCCTTCACAGAACTAAGGGCCTTCCCTCCCATCTGCTATGTTCATAGCAATAATAATAATAATAATAATAATAGCCACAAGTTGAAGCAACCCAGATGTCCCTCAACAGAGGAATGGATACAGAAAATGTGGTGCATTTATACAGTGGAGTACTACTCCACTATTAAAAACAATGACTTCATGAAATTCACCGACAAATAGATGGAACTAGAAAATAGTATCCTGAGTGAAGTAACTCACAGTCACAAAAGAACACACATGGTATGCACACACTGATAAGTGGATATTAGGAATAAAAGCTCAGGATATTCAAGATATAACTCACAGATTACATGAAGCTCAAGAAGAAGGAAGACCAAAGTGTGGATGCTTCAGTCCTACTTACAAGGTGTCCTAGTCAGGGTGTTACTGCTGTGAACAGACACCAGGACCAAAGCAAGTTTTGTGAAAGACAACATTCAATTGGGGCTGGCTTACAGGCTCAGAGGTTCAGTCCACTGTCATCAAGGCAGAAGCATGGCAGCATCCAGGCAGGCATAGAGCAGGAGTTGCTGAGGGTTCTACATCTTTATCCAAAGGAAGCCAGGAACAGACTGGGCATCCTCAGGCATCTAGGAGGAAGATCGCCAAACCTCCCACAGTGACACACTTCCTCTAACAAGAGCACACCTTCTAATAGTGCCTCTTCCTGGGACTAGCATATGCAAACTATCACAGAAGGGGAAACATAATAATCACAGGAGGTAGAGGTTGGGAGGAAGAGACAAGGGGGAAGGGGAAAGGGGGAGGCAGGTTCAGGTGTGGAGACTGGGGAGATGTAGAGAGGGTGAGGAAATTGAACAGAAGTGTGTAGCAATGGGGGATGGGGAGCTGGGGGTAGCCACCCGAAAGTCCCAGATGCCAGGAAAGCAAGAGGCTCCCAGAACCCAATGGGGATGAGATTGGCTGAAATACTCAACAGAGCGGAGAGAATGTCTCAATTTTTAAAGGAATACTCCTCTCCACCTTTTAAGCATCTGATGTAGGACAACTCAAAAGAATGAGTGTTCTCCCCCTCCCTCCCTCCCCCGCAAGGTGCATCGACAAATTTGATCCCCAAGGAATGTGAGCACTACTTGGGGATGACCACCTCAACTATTCATGCCTTGAGAGGCTCAGCACCTCCATGGTGCTCTACCACAGTGTCCCAGGTTGCCTCCATGATGAGTCTACGGCATAGCGGAGTGTGGTTCTCCTGGGGTGGCCCAGAGCTTGCTGGGAAGAGCACACCAGCCGCCCGATGCTCACAACTGTGTCTGGTCAAGTCTGAATTCCACAAAGTGGCTAAACATTAGCTGTAGCTTTCTGATTTCCACAGTGCAAGTATGTAAAATGTAAATACGGTTTCATTTTTAAACGGAAGGTTCAGTGTCTCCCTGAATAGCACTGGGCTCCTAGGGAAGAAGCAGGGCCTCCATAAAGCAGCTTCTCACATAAAGTGAGAGTGGGCTTTTTAGATAAGCATTTAGGAGTTCATTAGTTGGGTAATTAACTACCTCGGGTAATTTAAGGATTGATTATATTTTGTAATGTGTTTATTTTATTAGATATTTTGTAATTTTAATCATCTTTGACTAAAGTATAGGTCTGTGGTAGGTTACAAATTGATGTACTTATGTCTATATCCCTCCATGGAGATCTTGCAGGTCCCACGAAACACTACACTGAGGTCACTTTTGATATATTGCTTGCAGCCTTTCCTTGCAAGTTCATGGCTCATCCAGGACTGCTCTGGTGCACACTGGGGCAAGCCTCCTGACTGAGCATATAGGTCATCTGTCCCTTTGAGTTGTCTGTTGTTGCTTTCTGAGTGGGTGCACTGTCTGACCTAAGAAGGAAGTGTGCAACCTGGTTAGAGGAGAGTGTACAGCAAACTGGGTTTTCACTTGATCATTTATCAAGTTACCTTCCCTCTGGCAAGTCTTTTGAATGTATTAAGCCTCCATTTTCCTACTTGAGAAATGAAGGAATTTGATTAAAAATTTGCTTCTCACTTCAATTCTAAAACTGTTACGATTCAAGTAAAGATGAAATTATGGGTGAGATTAGTAAGTTAATAAATCAAACAAATCAATAAAATAAAGTTAAATGTATTATGAATGCCACATCAAAAGGCAAGAGGATATATTTACCTATGGCTTGTTATTTTATGCTCAATTGCTCTTTTTTTTTTTTTTTGTAGTAAATAAAGGAGCCTGAGTTCAAATTTTCAATCTGTTCAAATTTTTCCAAGCCCTGGTTAATTTTTTTTTTTTTTTTGAAATTTTCAATAGAGACAAGACAAGAGAGCAAGTTCTCTCTAGGCTGAAGGCTTCCTGCCTGTAGCCCTTGCTTGAAGGTATCTGCCGTGTCCCCAGCACGGTGATACGCTGAGTTGAGCCCCAGACTAAAGACATGTGTGGTTTGATGTGGGAGTTTCTAGCTCCCACTTACGCCTCTCACGAGGGTCCCCCAGTCTGTGCCCAGAAGCTGTGGCCACCTCTTCCCAGAGTGGAGCTAAAGGAATAGTGGGCAAACCCACACATGTGGGTGGTGCAATGTGTACGGGGGCTCAAGGCATGGGACTAGAGGGACACGGGCTAGAGATGGGTTAGATGTGTGTCTAAAGAAATCTTCTGTTTAAATTCACTTTTGATTGGTGCTTGAGAAATAAAGGTTCCTTTGCCTACAGCTATGAGCCAATCTAAGGATTCCTCGGAGCCCACCGTCTGCTATGGAAGATGAGTTTGAAGATCTAGATAACTTGCAGATGATCTTTGAGATTCGATAGGGGGTGGGGTTGGCGGCCCCTGAGGTTTAGACTAGAGGGAAAGAGGAAGAAGGGGGAGGAAGAAGGGGAAGGAGGGAGGCAGAAACGCAGTGGAGCACACAGCAAATGTTCATCATGATCTGTTATCCTAGGCTAGGCAAGAACGGTCCAAAGATTGTCAGAACAAATAACCATGATAAAGACCCAATTATCTGTTTTCTGCAAGAAAGCCACTTTCAGATGGGGTTATAAAGATGCATGCAGATAACACGTGAAGCAATGGAGGAGGAGATAGATTCCATGCTAAAAATTAACTCAAAGTAATTGGAACGAACCCGCGCACTTCAAACAAAGGAAACAAGCATGATGGGGATCATTGAAGAACGAAGCAAGGGAGAAAGGGTGATGGTTTCCTGCACCGTTTCTACTGTTTTCTAAAAGTCTAGGAAAGAAAATAATATCAGGTCTAAAATACTGAATAAAAAGAAGGGGGATATTCTTACTAAGACAGTGGTTTGCTTCTTAGCATTTGGGAGTTTAAGAATTTCAGGTTTGACCCGAAGCATATGGTGAGACCCCCATCTCAGATGAAAGCACCAAGGGGCAACATATAAAAACCGGACCTCCGCCCTCAACATTCACATGTGTGATTCTGAGAACTTTGGAAATGAGTCGTCTGCGAGGGGGGGTGGGGGGTGGGGTGAAAGAGAGCAAACTGTGTGTTTGAATCAGTGCCTCTCAAGCTCTGTGGGTCCCAGCCCCCCTGGTCTGCCCAGTGCTTGGGATATGGAGGGCCTCGCTCTACTCTGTGGCATTCTGATGGTGTTTATGCACAGGCTTGCGGCCCTGATACGATCAATGAAGTCATAGGTACTGACCCCTCCAGGTGCATCCCGTCTGAAAGTGGAGACCTTCAAAGGCAGGTGGTAGATGGAGCTGCTGGCCGTGGGCCAAAGAATGTGCCCCACCAGCTGTGGAATGGCCCGGCTCTGAACACCCTCTCCTATTACAAGACGCTTGCCACGTTCTGTGGAATATGTTGGTCCCATAAACGGTAATCACTCCAGGCTCTTCCACGGGTCAGACTAAGACATGAGCTGGATGCCCAGTTCAGGACTGGCTCTGGGAGAGGAACGAACTCAGAGCAAGAATTACCAAATGCAGCAAACCCCAAGTCAGAGTCCTGCTGAGTCAAAGAGAAGTCAGGACTCGGGCTCTGGGTGGATTATAAACCTGCACTATGTTGCAGCGTAGCACCTGAACTGTTTACAAAGTTACGATGTAACATTACTGTTACAATGGATTCCACCTCCAGTGTGTGGTGAGAAGTGACTTTGCAGATCATCAAGGATTGTTCCTAGGTTTCCCATGGGGCCTTGTGCCATTGAAAGCAATGTAAAGATCAGAAGCTTGTTTCCTGCTTAGAGTTCAAGTCGACACCTTCTAGTATTGTCTAGAATGTTTCACAGACAGACAGAAAGACAGACAGATGGGCTAACAAGGTGCTTAGTCACTGCCAGGATGGGAGAAGCCTGAACTTGTCCCTAGAGAATGAGATCCCATTTGATTTTTTTTTTCCTAGACACCAAGAGGAGCTAACAGAGAATACGGTAGATGCGTGAGGGAAAGAGCTAAACCGGCCATTTGCACACCCCTTCCCCCCGACCTTGCTTGATTGTCTCACATAGGTGGGGATTTGTGTTTCTCTCAGTTCCAGCAAGGCTCATTCCTAAATGAACCACTGGAAACAACCCAACCGGTACTGGTTTCTCCGCGTACAACACGAAATTTAAAAAGATGAAAATAAAATGTAACATGTTCTGTTGCACACGCATCTCTACGAACGCTTATAAACAAGCACATGCCGAGGGTTATTTAAGATGGGAGCCATTGTGGAATCTAATAACAGTTTCAGAAGTCTCCAAGGTCCCTGAGCTGATCTGAGCAATTTTAAAAAGACTGGTTCAAGCCGCATCTAAATATAGAGAAGTGTACTAGGACAGCTTACGAATGTCATTCCCATATTTTTGAGTATGAATCTCAATTTATAATAAACGGAGATTTACAGAATCGTTCCCAGTTTCTGACTCATGTTGACATTAGGCAGTTATTGATGGCTGGGGTAAGCGACCTTTGAACATACTTTTTTTTTCTTTTTTTTTTGTGGGGAAGGTAACCTACATATTTAGAATTTAGATATATTTAGAAATGACATAAACTTTTGGAGCACTAGCAACAGAAAATCATGATAGATCCAACACTGAAATTACATTTACCCGTGCTTCCCGCGGCATCTGTTTCATATTTAGCGTGAGGGAGATTGGGCAGCAAAGGGGGCTGAAAGAGTCCCCGGCTCTGGCTCTCCACCTGCAGGATGGTGTGACAGCCTCCTCAAGGGTCCTCTCTGAGCTTGCTGCTGGGTAGCACTTTATCTTTCCTATTGTGGCCACAGTTAGATGCAGAACAGTGCAATACTGGAAACGAGAGAGCTGGCCCCCAGACCTAAGTGCATGCAGCAGGGCCAGACCTGATTCTCTGTCCCATGTTCCTATTGGCCTCCTCTTTGTCCCATCCTGCTTGAAGGCCTTCAAAACCGTCTCAACATTACGTGAATTTCTGTGCATGCTTACTTCGGTTTAAACCCTTCTGTGTCCCTTCTGTGCCTGTACAGAATTCCAGAGATGTCCTTGGATGACCTCAAGGGTCTCCACCTCGTAAAACTTGGACCTTAGGCCAAACTATGAATTTTTTTAAGGATTTATTTATTATATGTAAGTACACTGTAACTGTCTTCAGACACCAGAAGAGGGCGTCAGATCTCTTTACGGATGGTTGTGAGCCACCATGTGGGTGCTGGGATTTGAACTTATGATCTTTGGAAGAGCTGGGCCATCTCTCCAGGCCCCCAAACGATGAATTCTTTTGCTTCAGTTTTCTTTCGATGTGCTATGATCTACATCATAGACTTACTATTTTAGTAAAGATTTAAAGGATTAATTAGGTATAAATAAAGAACTTAGCAGGATTCCTAGCATTCAGAATGAATGGCTAGTACCAATTTTTTCATTCCTTTTGTGGAAATGAAGGGAATATTGACAGAGGGTGGGCAGGCTGAGAAGTAGCTCCACCTTTTCTCCTGGGGACTCAGCCGTGTTCATCTGAGTCCCTGGGGACAACAGGTAGCACCATCCTTCCCTGTCTCCTCCACGATCCACTATAAACCCAACTCTTTCCTAGGCTCCCACAACCCTGAGTTAATTAGCATTTGATGGTACAATCCCTGTGGACTCCTGGTTGACTGCCCAGTAGATATGAAGCCCTCTCCTCCTCCCAGATCACAGAGACACAGACCTCATTCCTGTCTTGGGAATCTATCACTAAATTGAATGGTGGCCCTCCACTCCTTCCTGGAATAGCCTGATCCTTTAACAATGACAGAGGGCTTAGGAAGATCTGAGGTATGAAATCAAGGGCAAAAGCTTCAGGCATCCAGTAGTAACTTCTGAGATGTTAAATGTTCTTCTGCCTTTAGCACGTATCCAGCTTACTATTGGGTAGATGACTTGAACCTGCTGGGCGTGGCCTGTCAGGTACATCATGTTAAGTCCATCTGTCCATGTCTGTCCTGAGCAGTTTCCTGACTTCTGGTCTTACCTGACTGAAACAAGGCACCGTGGTCTGAGTAGGCAGGATGGAGAAGACTTCCAGAAGCCCGTGTAATGGAAGAATTAAATAAAAATACATAATTAAGATAAGGTTGCTATGCTAAGCAAGAAAATATATGCAAATTACCTTGAAACCAGAGAAGCAAGCCATTTATCTCCAGTTTCAGGGACTCCTTTCCTGTGTGTGAGCTTGCAGAAAGCCAGGCTGGTCCGAGCTGGAGGCTTGTGGAGTTAGGCTCTGCCTGGTAGGCAGGAAGGAGAACCCAGGGAGTTAGAGTAGAGCAGCAGTGGGATGGACAGACTCACAGACAGGGGCCTGCAGTCTCACTGACGCATCTCCAGGTCTGGGCAGAGTGTAGTGTGCAGAAAGAAAAATCATAGAAACAAAGTGGCTTTGAGAGTTTGAGGACCAAAGACTGGCAGTGTGTGTGTGCATGTGTGTATGTGTATGTGTGTGTGTGTGTATATGTGTATATATGTATGTGTGTCTATGTGTGTGTATATGTATGTGTGTATGTGTGTATATATGTGTGTGTATGTATGTGTGTGTATGTGTGTATATATGTGTGTGTATGTGTGTGTATGTATGTGTGTGTGTAGGGGGGTTGATCAGTGCTTTGCGTCCAATCTGGGAGACACAGAAGCGGAAGTAAACAACCCTGGGAGGGTGTGCAGTTCTCTTCCTTTGCTGGACTCTCACACAGTGTGGCAAATAGCAAGTAAAGCCACCCAATACAGAAACAATAGAATAAAGAAGAATAAAGAATACGGACTAACTGTGAAAGAGCAGGTTGAAGGTCGTGACCGTGGATATGACACATGGCAGTGAGTACCAAGTCATCTAGAAGAATGATTCCAACTTCCCGATATGGAGCCCATGGGTCTGTGTGTGGCAATCAAGTGCCCCGGTTTTCACTGTAAAGACTGCATCAGGGTGTCATAGTGGTAGTTTATTCCATGCAAGTGTGAAGGAGAGAAAGAACCTCTCTGGGTGGGAGCCAGGAGCTTTATCCCACAATATGCTTTATAGGTCTCAGAGAAACAAGCCCGGACTCTGTTCAGAAGGAAATCATGTAAAATCAGAGCTTCCTGAACAGAAACCATAAACGCTATGCTTTGATTTGCTTGTGCTGCATAGGAAAGGGAGGAGTTGCGCCCTGATATAATCTACCTGGTCTCTCCTCATTTTGTCCAAGCCTCCTTTTTCTTGGGTATAAGCCTATTGCGATGCAAACAGTTCCACCAGCTATAAGAACACAGCCATAAAAAGATAGGTCGGAGGGTTTTCCACATGACTAGACTGTACTGTTGGTGTGTACATAGGCCTAGTACAGCTCCCGTACATGCCTTTTCCTTCAGTTTCCACCTGAACCTCCAACCCTAAATACTCACTTAGGAGTGGATGAAGCTTAAACATTACTCGTACAGAGGGCAATCATGGGCCGCCGGATGCCTCCGAATGGTTTGTGATCTTTTTAAGTTTACCACATGCCTGAGTTGAAAGCATCAGGCTTTGGGTAGTACACACGGCTCATCACATAGATGTGATTGTAGCGACTGTGTTTCCAGTGTTGCCAGCAACATAACCCCTGGAAGCAGACACTCCTGGCTGCCCTGCTCTGATGGAGCGACTGTGTAAGTTAAACAGAGGTTTAGGATGGAGAGAGGATGCAGGCTTCCTCGGAAGACGTGATTTCAACCATTTTCCCTTTACTACTTCATATGTGTCAGACACAGACTCACTGCATGGACGAGGAGGGAGATGTCAGCTCTTTTGAGACTCGATCAGGCCCTAGAGATGCTAGGAATAGATTTCCAGGGTCATGCACTTGGCCAGATGTTTGAGGGGATAGGCTACTGTAAGCACAGTGGTCATGACGACTGTGTTACCCTCCAATGCTCTTTCTATCACCGTGCCCTGTCTGGTGGCTCTAGAACCATCTTAAGAGTCTTAAGTCCAGTTTAGAGAGCAGCGCAGTCCGTGCATTAAATGGAGGCGATAAGCTCGATTGATGCGTGTTTTCTGTGTTTTCCTCTCTACTGACAATGAAGCTACTATTGATCTTCCCAGAGAAGGGATAATTCCAGAACATTCTCCTAGCTGCTTCCCCTATCATGGACCAATACAGGGCCAGGATCAGAGTCCCTGTAAATGATTCTTGTGGAGAGGGGATAAACAAGGAGGAACACAGCTAAAGAACGCAGAGCCAGTCACTGTTCTGTAGAAAATACAGATTACCTCCCCATAAACCTTACGAGGATCCTCTGGGCCCCAATGAAACAGAGTCATTTTTTGTTTAGGGTATTCTGTTAATAATACAAGAAGAAAATACCCATGACATATTTGTGTGTGTGATCACACGTGTGCCAGATGGAATGCACTAATCTGAAATGACCACTGATAAATCACAATTAATGTATTGATTCTATATGAATCAGAGGGTTTTTTTTCTGTTCCCCATAGAGAAAACATCAAAAAACAATAGTTACCTTGTACATGAAAAGATGGTTAAATGATATGCCGAAAGAAAGAAAGAAAGAAAGAAAGAAAGAAAGAAAGAAAGAAAGAAAGAAAGAAAGAAAGAAAGAGAAAGGGGAGGGAGGGAGGAGGAGGGAGGGATAGAGAGAGAAATTGAGGGATGAATTTGGAGCTTTTTAGGTGACTATTAAATAAAATGCATCACTTTAGTGTCTTGAGGCTTGAAGTATCTCACAATGCATACCTTACTAACATCTATTTTCACGGTGTGGTGAATGTTTGCTTTTTCAATGAACTTTCTATTTGCACCCTGCTGTTGGCTTAGGCGTTAGACCCGCCTTGGCTTGAGTGTTGAGAAGAATCATCTGGGAGGTGTAGCGGACACGGGTCACATCCTAAGTCGTGTCTCCCTCCAAAAGGCACAGACAGTGTTCCTGATGTTGAAGCCCTGTGGGTGACAAACGAGTTTAACAACTTGCAGAATGTCTTTTTAGATGAACCAGCGCCCCCTGGCGTTATGGCTCCCCTGAGCTGTCACAGATGAGCCCAACTGGTGACACCTTCGCTGCAAAGCGTACTGAGGTTAAAAGCAAGCAAAGCACTGTGTTTTCTTTTTTTGTGGGGGGAGGGAGCTGGAATCCTAGAGCCCATCTTTCCACGTCCCCAGGTCCCATCTGAGCTGCAGCTGGGTGATGTATGGTCACAGCAGGAATGCAGGAATATCACTAAGGTCTCACAATGTTGGGAGGATTTAGAGCCAAGAGAAGATCCTAGGGACTCAGCACGGGGTCTACCTGGACTGTATTTGGTGACTGCCAGTATCAGGGACAAGTACTCTGTCCATTTTCCTGTGTCCAGGTAGATTGGTAGACACAATGTCGTGTGTGCATTCTCCTTAACAGACCAGTAACAACTTACTCTTTGTATAGTATGTGTGTGTGTGTGTGTAGACAGTGACTTATGCTGTAGTCAAAGCTGGCCTGGAATTCATAGCGGAGGCAAGGCTGGCCTTGAAATGGCAGCACATCTATTTAATCTTCCCAAGTACTGGGATTTTAGGCATGAACCACCATGGCTGGTGTTTTTGTGAGTCTTAACGTGGTTCCTTTTGTACTGTTAAGATGAGGGATAAAGTGGTGCCTTCCTAGTGACCATGAACTGGCCCTTCAGGGGCTCATGAAGAGCCAGCCTACTTGGCTGCCAGGCCAAATGTCTTCTCTCCCCCTCTGTATCCCCAGGACAGGCTCCCACCGAGGGACAAGCTGTTACACGGACAGCGTTTGTTTCTGAGGTTCCACTCGCACTAAGTCGGGATAATGCATCGGAATTACTTCCAGATTCCCAGATTCATAGAGTGCACATTGATGCCGCAGCCATCTCAGGACACTGCTGGTGACCCTCGTCTCCCCTCAGGTGACAATGCCACTCCCTACCCCTACTTAGGAACAAACAGCCCCAATGCTGGTGGCTCTGACCCGTCACCGGCATCTAAGTAGCCCACCTTTTACTTCACTAGGTGGAGATTAATAGCCGTCTATTTATGCCTCATCTGCGGCCGAGGGACACTGTGGCAGTCAGTCATCTGTGACCACGGTGTCTGACAAACAACAGTTCTGTTCAGGCCGTTCACCTGATTTATCGCTTGGAGAGACGGGAGGAGAAGGGGGGGGGTTACCACAAATAGAAAAGGTACTTCTGTGGGCTGTTATTTATGGGTGTCACAGGGACTGTCCCCATGACGTGGTAGCAGTTTCCAGTAAGTGGACCCTGTGACCAAGGAGACCTCCTCCCTAGGTGGTAGCCAGGGAGGCTGTGGTCAGAGGTGGCTCTGTTGCTGGCCAGGGTCAGGTTAACAGTGTCTGGCAGAGCTGGGTTCTTCCACTCCAACCACAGGCTGGCTGCTACAGCCTTGCCTGACAGGATTTACATTCTGCGGGTGCCCACTGACAAGATTCAGTCGGCACCCCCGCCTTCCTACGCCCCACGGCACGCCACGCCATGCCATGCCACGGGGCTGCTGAGCAACGTGAGATTAAAGACTTGTCTTGTTTGGTTGTATCCACTGGACAGTGAGTAAGAAAATATAAAAATGGTTGCGATAAATAGCAGAACACATTCGGGGACCTGCCAGGCTCAGTGCCAGTCATAGTCAGCTTCTGGGACAGGCTTCCCACAGAGGGAGTTCTGTCCTGCCTGAGGCCATTTCTCTTTCCTAGTTTGTTCCGCTTTTCTTTCAACGTTTAAAAGAGCAAGTCGGAACCTGTGTTGTTGCGCCACCCACCGTTTCCCAGAAAGTGAAGATGCAGGACATACCCTAACAGCGGTGTGGATTTCTGGCTAGTGATTTCTCTCCTTTAGAGCAGGACTCCTTCCTCTGCATCCCCCATGGGCTTCCCTGAAGTGAAAAGAAGGTTGATTTAGTAGAAAAGCAGGGGCATGCTAATATTTAGAAGCTGCTTTGTGCCCACTTTTGGCTTGGCCCTCCTACGCAGGTTGGTACCTGTCAGCAAGAGTTATCACAGGAGCCTTCCTGGGGAGCTGGGGAAACACACGGAGCACAAGGAGAGGCTGTGTCCGCAGACTCAGGCGAAAATGCCCTGGAACACCGTCTTTTTGTTTGATTACCTGGCTATGAGTTTTACTTAACTTCTCACAAAAAGGAATCTATGAAGGCAGGGTTCTGCATGTGCAGGAACACACAGAGGGGGTCCCCAAGAGGGCCAGCCGCAGCCAGCTGAAGGCAGCACGGGGAACTTCTTGCCTCCTGGGATCATCAAGACCTCAGCTTCCCAACAACAGTACGCCTCATCCTGGAGACCGGCCGCTCTAGACCCCAGCAGCCCAGAGGGTGTTAGGTCACCCAGGGTATCGAGGAAGCTTGCTCTCCGGGGAAAGGGGTAAACCTCTCTGGGAAGTCTGACCGGCAGGGTTCGCTGTTTGGTTTGGTTTTGCTTTTTCCGAGGTGAACAGTACCAGGGAAAAACCACTCCGCCATCAGAGTCACACCCAGATGTGAGAGCAATGTGTCCGCCATCGCTCTGGCTGAGAGGTGGATTATGAAGGGGATTCTGAGCCCCAAACTCTACACTGCTTGACCAATTGTAAGGGGGCTCCTGGAATCTTTTCCTCTACAGTGAGTTTTGAAATGAGCGGCACAGGCACGGAAAGGAATGGGCCTGAATTCAGCCAAAGAAAAATCTGTTTTGTTGGGTTTTTTTTTCTGTCTCAAGTGTGGCATGTTTAGGATTTGCCATCACACCTGATCTCTAAAGGAGAGACTTCTCCATCACACACTTAAAAATTCGCCACACACCACCTCAATAATTTTTGTAAAAGTTGTAGGCTAAAAATGAGTCTCCCAGGAGGTTCCTGACAGAGCCTGATCCCACGACTCTGGGATTTTAATGAGTGACTTACAGAATTGTGGGGTCTAGGCCAGATCCGTTATCCCAGAGATTGGAAATTAATATATGCCCTAATACTTTCCCTTAGCCACCTGTTCCTGGGGTCAGACCACAGGCCACAACCAACTTTCCTCAGTGTTCCTTCAGCCTCTGAGCAATCCCTCCATGGGCCAGAGGCTCTCCCATGGTGGAAATGGCACAATTCCCTTCCCACAGAGAGGGCAGCATAAGGACCCTGGGTCTGCATTTTCCAGTTCAGAGTGAATGAAGAGAAAATCTGGGTGTCATGTGGGACGCCAGGACTTGGAAGCTCTGTTGCCAAGTGCTCTCCTAGGTGAGATGCTGAGGTCTGAACTGTGCCTGGGACTGAGAAGTCAAATGTACCTAATGTCAGGAAAATAGTCCTTTGTCAACAAGTATGAGTTGCTTAAATACATGTCTCCTGCCTTTAAACTTAGTGGCTTTCTTCTTTCACGACAGACATAAGAGTAGAGAAAAATGCTTTGAAAAGAGTTCAAAGCAATATCTGTGGCTTGATTTTTCTATTTTTATAAAGATTTATTTCAGTGCCACAGAGGTTGACTGTGCGTGTGCTATGAATGTGTCAGATTCACCACGAACAGCAATTGTTAACACTGTGGTCTAGACCTGACGTATGTCAGGAACCCAAGGATTAGACCCAGTCTCTTGCTCCACCCAGAGCCTGGCCCTTCTAATCAGCAGGTTCTCAGTGTAGCTGCTCATTCTAGCCACACGGGAACACCCCCTTATGCGAGACTTATCAGAGATTCATAAATATTGACCATGTACAAAATTGTATAATGTAGAGCCAGTGTGGAGACACAAAGCTGGCATGGAACAAAGAAAATGAAGACATGAAAACAGGGCTCCAAGGTCCGGAGGTGTGCTGGGGAACCTTTCTGTTCTGCACTCAGGCCCCTACCTAGAAACTCTTATACAAAGACTGGGGTGGGGGGGGTGAGAAACGGGGTGGAAATGGGAATGGGGGGAGGGAAGGGGGACAGAATGGGGACTGGGTCCTGGAACAGGTAAAGGAACCAGGGATACGGGCCAGGGATGGGTCCTGACAGGAACAGAGAGTCGGTAGAAGAGGTCTCTCATGAATTTCCTTGTAAATTATTCGCTCCGTTTGCTCTTTGATTATCAGAGTTCAGAGCTACTTAATTAATCGAATCTTTAGAATCTGCCTGAAGCACAATTCTGTGAACCTGGACACCTAAAGGTTTTATCTTTTCACAGGAGACTCTGTGAGGTCTGGTCCCGGACTCTGGCTTCAAGCACTTTGCTCAAGGAGAATGCCTGCCACCTACTGGCAGAGTCCTGAACGTCCCCAGCAAGCTTGCATGTTGGTACTCCAATCTTGTCTCTTTTGCTGGGTTGGCCTTGAGGGTGGTCTTATCCCCCTACGGTCAACTTTCCAGTTGGAGACGGAGAATGAGGGACTCCACCAGCCTCTACATCCCAGAGGGGAGATCAGAGAGACCAAAGAGCTTGAGGGTGTTCTAGACCACTGAGGAGGCTTTTATTTTTCTGTCTTGTGGGGGCTATCAGAGGCAATAGGAGGTAAGAAAGGAATTCTCTACAAAATTGAGCTTTAGAAAACCATATATCTTTCCTCAAGAGAGTTTTAGGATGGTGGGAGAGACTTTTCAAACCAAGCCTGAACCCTACCAAGCCCTCACAACTCAGTCTTGCATCAAGAGACCAGTCTTGAAGACCAGAGTCCAGCCAGTGGCCTTTGGCCTTGAAGCAAACATTCTTGGCCTCTGTCTCTTACTGAGACAAGGTCTGCCTCCTCAAGAAGTTTCTTGTCCCATTTTTTTCCCCTGTCAGAGTCCCACTACCCTTAGCGGGGATCACAATTGAATCCCTGAGGATGACGCAGAAGGCCAGTAGAAGCTGAGTGCTCACGACTAAGGTCCTCCTCTGTTACCACGTGACTCAGTACCAGAGCAGCAGGTACATTTCCAGCCCATTACACTGGAGCAGATGCTAAGTGGGAGAGTAAAGGATTTATGTGAAGAAAGAACATGAGGTGGGTTTTGTTAACTGTGAGAAAAAGGGTGGTCCTCTCCTGGACCTGATGGTTCTCATCCTGGTCATGTCTTTGCTGTTTTGACTGTTGCCCACTGCATCTCCCTTAATCCTCACATCATGTCCGAAGAGAAGAGGGAACACCAGGGAAACTGCATCATAAATCACTACGAAAGCTTCCCTAGAACAATATCCTTAAGGGAGACACACACAGGAGATACCACCATCTTAGTCTTCCCAGCTGTAGTGGCTATTCTGGGTTGTCAACTTGACTAAATCTGAAATGAACTAATTAAAAATTGGAAGGCTCACCTATAATCCTAATCTGGAGGCTCAGAGATACAAGTTTCTGACCTGGATCTTGGCATGGAGATCTTGAAGCATAGTGACTATGAATTCCAGAAGATTATGATTAGGAGATCTCTGAGTTCAAGGTCATCTGGGATTAAAGGCATGGTGGCACACGCCTTTAATCTGGGCCACACCCTCTGCTGAAGACCTATATTAGGACATTGGAAGAAGGAAGATTCACTCTGGCTTCTCCTGGCTTGCCTTGTGGGACTGAGCAACTGCTAGATCCTTGGACTTCCATCCACAGCTGCTGCTGACCATTGTTGGGGAGTTGGACTATAAGCTGTAAGTCATCAACAAATTACCTAACTGTATAAAGACTACCCACACGTTCTGTGACTCTAGAGAACCCTGACTCATACACAAGCTCTGTTCCTGGGAACGAGTGTACATTTGTTATGATGCCATTCGACATCTGCTGGCTGGCCACGGTGGGCACTGGCAGTGTGTTGTATACCCAAAAGCCCAGATGCCTTAAAGAGCTATGAGGAGCCCAGACAAGACTGCAGAACTGCCTCTAGAGTGAAGTGTTGTTGGGAGACAGTTCAGAGGTCCACAGTTGGTTTTTAAGCCAACCTGGAAATCAACAAGAAATGCAAGCTGAGTTCCAGGAGGCAGATAAGCCAGCAGCTGGATGCAGCTTGGATCTAAGCTGGCCTGATTCATCTTTATCAGCTCTCCTAAGTCCCCAGATGGCTTCATGACTTAGTTTCTGTCTTACTTAGGGTTTTACTGCTGTGAACAGACACCATGACTAAGGCAACTCTTTTAAGGACAATATTTAATCAGGGCTGGCTTACAGGTACAGAGGTTCAGTCCATCAAGGTGGGAGTATGGCAACATCCAGGCAGACATGGTACAGGAGTTGCTGAGAGTTCTACATCTTCATCTGCAGGCTGCTAGTGGAAGACTGACACCCATATGGTTAGGAGGAGGGTCTTAAAGGCCACACCCACAGTGACACACTTCCTCCAATAAGGCTACACTTCCATATAGTGCCACTCCCTGGGGCCAAGCGTATTCAAACCACCACAGTTTCCTTTTGTGCAAACAGGAGTTCTGATTGACTACCGATGGAGCAGGAAATGTGTCTGTTGATCAATATTTTGATCAATTATTATTTAATAACTTTAATGTAGTACCAAGGCTCTCCAAAAGGAAGCCATGACTGCCCTGGTGGAGCTGGGCTCCTGTTGGAGAATCATCTTCCAGAGCATCATTTCTTCAGGGCAGAGAGGTGAGTCAGGTCATGTGATTTCATCCTGCTACCTACAACACTGCTTGCCATGAGCCCTGGGAAGTTTGCCTTTCAGTTTCATGGTCAAGGAAACCTTGTTTTTAGTGGTTTATGACTGGTGAGACCCTGCAATGTCCTGTCTCCTAAGAATGCCTGTGGATGGCATTTAGTTAGATCTTTTCCTACCATATGACTATTCGAGTTCATTATGGCCAAAGAATGCCTTATTCAGAGCCAGATGTCTACCCTGAAGCTCTCTAGCTCTGCTGCAAAACCAAGTGAAAGTTAGGTCTATTGCTTCTCCATGCGCGCTTGTCAGACAGAACTTTCCCTCTAGTCGGGAGAACTTATTGCACACCTAGGAGTCAGGCTAACATTCCTCACAGAGCCTGGGTGCTTTCTTGCCCTGATCTCAGTGTAACTCCTGAGAAAACAGCAATCCAGGGTTGATTGGCACCACCTACACGGTGGCATCCTGTGACACTCACACTGAGGCTACCATACTATAGAGCCAGGGCTCCTTAGATACATTCATTTCAAGAACACTCACAGAGGTTTTGCCAACCGTCTGCATCTGTACTGCCACTGTGGGACAGTGGTTGGACTCACTTGCACCTAAGCACTGGACTGTTCTTCTCCTTCTGTATCCGTAACCCATCCATGGCTGCAGCCAGCCTCAAACTGGACTTCTTACAATGATGTTTCCAGAGTGGTATCATTGACAAGAGTTCCTATTTTCTTCACCTCCCAGTATATCTCTCTCTCTTTTTTTTTTTTTTTTAGTATTTAGACATTTGTAATTTATTCCTGTTTCCCTAAAACTCCACCTTTATCTCTTCTTTGGCCCTTTCACTGGCCACATTCTTACTGAACACCAGAGCTTTGGAATACAAAGAAAGCATCTGGATACGTTGTTCTAGCGTGGGCAGTCCAAGGAGGGAGCCTCCTCCTGGTGTCTTATGCTGTCTTATGGATTATTTATTGTTTCACCTGCTGTCTTAGTTAGGATTTCTTTGCTGAGACAAAATACCGTGACCAAAATGCAAACAGGGGAGGAGAGGGTTTATCTGGCTCACACTTCCACAACACTGTTTATCATTGCAGGGAGTCAAGACAGAAACTCAAACAGGGCAAACATGGAGGCAAGAGGAGATGCAGAGGCCATGGAGGGATGTTCCTTACTGGCTTGCTTTCCCTGGCTTGCTCATTCTGCTCTCTTATAGAACCCAAGACTACCAGCCCAGGGATGGCATCACCCACATTGGGTTGGGCCCTCCCCATCAATTACTAATTAGGAAAATGCCCTACAGGCTTTCCTACAACTCAATCTTATGGAGGCATTTTCAAATGAGTCTTCCTCCTCTCTGATGACTCTGTCAAGTTAATATAAACCTATCCAGCATGCCTGTCCTGACAAACAGATGGTGTTTTGAAATGGCTCTGAGGCTGATAATAACGCAATTATTCTCCTCTTAATAGACTGTTGAGTTAAATATTATGGAAAACAAAATAACACCTTGATACAAAATTTGGGGTCAGAACTGTAAGTCTGCATTAAGTGTCTTCCAAAGGGACAGATTATCTGTCAGCATGTGGTAATCCAGTGTGCTGTTTTTCATTTGCTCTCATAGAGTCACATCAGAACCATCTGAGAAATTTATTAATAAAATATCATTATTCATTCAAACACCAAATAGTTAATGAATTTTGACTACAACAATTCTGAGTCACTTGTGCCTTTTTGGTGCAATTATGACCACCAGGGGGCACCTGAGACTTGCAGCTCGAATTCGGCTTCTCTCAACTCAAAAGTGGCCTTTCTGGTTAGTTTAGTTTGCATTTGTTTTTATCCTTAAGTGTGAGCCTTATACATTAAAATATATAAACTTCACATGGTTTAAAAAGGGAGCATTTTAACGTCACGTATGTAGTTTTAAGGCTGAATAGCCTCCCACAGACTGGACAGACTTCATCTGACTTCTGAATGCACCCATGTGCCTTTGGCACACACAGCCTTGTGTGTCCTCTGGGTATACGCTAGATACTCTCAGTTTGCACATGTTTACCAGCATGTGCTATCTCTCATTCCCAATTTCTCCTCTGCCAACCGACTTGTATTTTCCATACCCGTTGTCCCTTTTATCCCAGGCCATTTCAGGTGCGTCTAATACTTCAGAGACAGTTTTAATTCGTTATAACTTGACCAGAAGTCCTCCATTTTGATGCATCGATTACTTAACAGTTGCTTGCCCTTTGGTAGACCGTGGGCAAAGCCTTCCCAGTCATTCCACTGGACCTTCTCCACGTCTCCTAATGCCTTGTTTCCCCATCCACGAGGCTTCTTCATAAGCCAATGTCCCAGAGCATGTACTAACAGCACACTGCAAGTCACTGTTGTGGGGACCTCTTTAGAGAAACAGACTTTCGCTGCATGGGACAAATTTGGGGGAGAAATAAGAAAATGACAATATGCCGTAGACCCCTCCCACGAGCCCTGAACTTCTCTGAGCATTACTTTCCTCTTTCTTGGATCGACTGCTCCTCCTGTCGTACCGAGCACTAAAGCTTGCTTCTGTGACCTGCCTGTGACCCTGTTCAGGACAGGAATGACACACCCCCACATGAGTTTGCTGTCTTGTTGGGAGCCAGAAGTTCATACCACCTGGACTCACATTTTTTTTTGAAGATGCGATCTTTGCTTTTCTCTCTAAGACTCAGCTAAGTCCTCCGAGCTTAAGGCTCCCAGTGAGTCCTCACCTTTGATGTCTGAGCAGTCAGAACATTTGGGCTTCTTTTCTCTGCAATAATCTGTTGCATTCCTTCCGAGTGAGGGGCTGTCTGCGAAGCTCCAGGAGTTCTTCCTGAAGGACACAGATGCGCATAGACTTTTTTTTTTATTAACATTCTAGCGAAAGGATTCACTCTCTGACCAGAGGTAAAGAACCTGAGGGGTTCTGTGAAAGCATAGAGTACTATTGTCAACCAGTGACAACCAGAAAGGACTGGCCACTCTATGGCAGTAACATTATTGCAAGAGCTGGCTGAGGTGGGAAGAACGCAGGGTGGGGAGTTGGGGCATTCTCTGGAGGAAGCTGCAGAGTTGTATTTGGATACCAGCCTTGCCCATCCACACTAGAAAACATGAAGGATACTAGCACTGGAATATGCTTGAGTGACCAGCCCAATGGCAAGGGGCAGAGGTAGGGACTCGAGCAGAGGAACCACAGGGCGCCTTGCTTAGTTTCTGGTAACCACTCCCCTTCAGGAAACCAACTCACCTCCAGAAGACATGAGGAAAAATTAATAACCCTGAGTACCTGAGGATCCAGTCTAACTACCTGAGGCTTGCTCCTTCCATATGATCCAACCGAAGGGTTGTATCATTCATTCACCTGATTTTCCTGATACGATTTCACATGTCCATATTTCCTGGCATGGTTTGGCTTAGTTCGTAGGCGGTAATGTTTTTGTATAAATCCATCTTCGTTTTCCGGTTTGTGTCGCACAGACATTGTCTACATGAATAAGCAAGCTGAGGTCACCTTGCCTCTGTGGTGGTTTGTTTTCAAAATGGACCCAGCTGCTGCTGTAAAATGGAGTCACTCAGGGCAAGAACACTGTAACGGTCCTAGCAGAGATGAGACATTCTAAAGAGATGCCTATGCCCCTCCTTTGGGCCATTGAAACACTGGACTCCAAGTAATTCAGATTTCCCCTTGAATCTCATGAGAAAGAAAAGGCTGAAGCTAGAGGAGAAAGAGTTTGTCTCCCAAGGAGAGATTTCACCTTCACACTGTCCTGACAAGTCAGACCACCTTGCAAGAATGACTGAGTCAATGGTGGGCCAATGGTAAGCTGGGGCAAGGATATGTCTTGCCCTCCATTTAAACCTGCCAGAACCCCAAAAGATTGGCCTAGTTGGGGGGGGTCACTGGACATCTTTGTTGTTTTTGCCAGTATGGTCACATTGAATGGATCACCCATTTTTCTTCTCACAGTTACTTTTCTCTTTAATTGGCTTCTGAGGACAAAGGTAGATGACTGCACCTGGTCTGTTAGATGCACATGTTCGGAAGACTCAAGTCATCCACAGGTCCAAAGCTAGAAGGCAGTGATTCTTTGCCTGGTTATAAAGTTTCGCTGTGGACAAAGAACAGTCTCCAACACGTTTCCAGCAGACATAGATTCCTAAAAGAGCCAAGAGTCCTGAGGGATCAGGGAGGATGTCAAAGGGTGGAGAACTGAGGGAGTCAAACCCTAAGATGTGGAAGAGGTCAACGTCTTGAGAGCAGAAGGGGTCATAGCTTGAAGGTGCAGATGTGCCCATTAGGATCTCTGTGCTCAGTGTGCCATCTGAGTGAGGAGAAGGTAGAAAACTCTACCAGAGCACAGCCTTACCGGGTGGCACCGGTGTGAAGAAGTCCCTAGATGTGCCCAGCAGGGAAATGGAAGCGCTTCCCCCCACCCCGAGAATCCAGTACAATACAAGACAACTCGTTACAGTGAGTAGCGTCCATCACGATAAGATAACCTCTGCTGCTCGACGGTAGGCGCCAAAGACCCTGAGCCTCGGGAGGACTGAGTAAGGCACACAGGACACTCAGAGAGTGAGCGCCACACTCCAAGAAAACATACTTAGCACCACCCACCACACAAACTACAGTCCAGTCACCATGAGAAAGTCTGCAGTGGGCCTAAACACAGTGTGAACAGAGGACTGAGGGGGTGGCCCAGCCAAGTGCGTTGACTACGAATATCCGTGTTGCTTTTTATTGTTTATTGAATTTGACTAAATATAAGTGTACTGGCTGGTTTTGTGTGTCACCTTGACACAGGCTGGAGTTATCACAGAGAAAGGAGCTTCAGTTAGGGAAATGCCTCCATGAGATCCGGCTGTGGGGCATTTTCTCAATTAGTGATCAAGTGATGAGGACCCCTTGTGGGTGGTGCCATCCCTGGGCTGGTAGTCTTGGGTTCTATAAGAGAGCAGGCTGAGCAAGCTAGGGGAAGCAAGCCAGTAAGAAACATCCCTCCATGGCCTCTGCATCAGCTCCTGCTTCCTGACCTGCTTGAGTTCCAGTCCTGACTTCCTTTAGTGATGAACAGCAGTGTGGAAGTGTAAACTGAATAAACCCTTTCCTCCCCAACTTGCTTCTTGGTCATGATGTTTGTGCAGGAATAGAAACCCTGACTAAGACAATCAGCCTCAGGGAAAGTTTCAGCCACCTCTCACCAGCCCCCTAAGGTTTGAAGAAACAATAAATGTCAAGAGGCACTTTCTTTCCATTGTCTGTGCTCAGTGGTAGAAAATGTTATGAAGGACCCACAGAGTTACCTGGCAGAGAGAAATCACTAAAAATTCACCCATTTGCCTGGAGGAAACAGGGCGATACTGACAGCTTGTATGGGTCAATTCTGTCCAACAGTATTATGTCCAAGAAGCATGGAATGTGTCTTGAAACTGATCGATTTTATTATTTATTTATTCACATTAAAAGAGTCTACCTAATGAATGCATACTGCCCCATGAATTCAAAGATAGGGGCACTGGGGTTAATATTTGTATTGTCAACCATAATAAAGAAGTTCTCTGAAAATTATGCTATTTATTTGGAAATGAGCAGGGTATCAGCAGACAAGAGTGTGGAAGAGAACCTTCCAGAGGTGGTTCTATATAAACTACCTCTCAGCAGTCCCATGTGGCCCCATGGCAGTGACAAGGTGGCCTCTGTCCAGGCGGCAGATGCCTGGCAGAGGGAAATGTCACATGATTATTCTTGTCACACAGCAGGAACCAAGATACCCTCTATCTTTATTTATTTAGCTTGTCTCTGTGTCAGGGGCTCCACTTGGTTCTGACAAGTTCCACACTAGATAGTCATTAACAGAAGTGAGACACCGGGCTTTAGAAACGTCCCCTGGGAGGAGAAGAAAGAAGAGAATCAACGAGACTAACAGAAGGGTGGAAGCTGGGATCCTGCTCCCTCGAGGCAGGCAGAACAAATGTCCAGGGACATGAAGACTATGGCACAAAGATGGCTCTGAAAGCTTAGTCTCATGCCTGGGAAAATCAACATAGAAAAATGTCATTTCCCAATTCAGCGAAAAGTCATTTCTTGATGAAGCCACACTACTGGCTTTGTCCACCTGAGGGTCTACTCCCACTGCATGTCAAAGAAGGGAAACTCCAAGGTCCCTCAGAGGACTAGGGCTCTAGACGGTTGGACAACAGGAGCCTTCCTAAAGTGCCATTGTTAACCACGTGTCCTGCCTGTCTCTTGTGCCCCCAGAGCAGGAATTAACTCTTAGATCATGAGCTGAAGTGTGGGTGGCACTAGACACATTGTCATCCGGTGAGAGAGGATAGTTTGGACCCACAGGGCTTGCTCCTGGGCCACACGACTCATGTGCCTCAGAGGTGACCAAATGACAATCTTTCACCCAGGCTCTTACAGTCTTGTGGAGACCATAGATATGGTATGAATGTGAAATGCCCCCCACGGGCTCATGTGTTTGCGTACTTGGTCCCCAGCTGGTATCTGTCTTGGAAGGTTGTGGAACATTTAAAAGGTGCAGACCTGGAAACACGTCACTGGGAGTGAGTCTGGATGTTTTACTGCCTGGCCCCACTTCCTGTCCACTCTCTGCTTCCTGACCTCTGAGGTAATGTGGTAAACCTCCTTATGATTCTGTCACCAAGCCTTCCCAGACACAGTAACCCCAAACTGTGAGCCAAAACAAACCCTTCCAATTGCTTAGTCAGGTGTTTGGTGATAGCAACCAGGAAAAATAGCTACTATAGAGAGTAATAGGTAAGTAGGAACTCAAGCATACAGAAGTAAAATCTAACAGGAATCAGGAAAGTACTAACACTTGGAGAGTTGTAAAATAAGGTCGTCAAAAAGGCAGCATCGCTACCCGATAAAGACTGAATGTGGGTCTTCATTCCTTGCACACCAGTGACTGAATGTTCCCGTAAGACTAACAAGTGGCTTCCTGGCATAGCTGGGAGTGTGTGAGGCAGAGAGTGTCTTGTCCTCTGTCTTGAGGGACCCAGAGCAATTTTTCTGGTTGCATTGTTGAGTCCTCTGAGAAAGTCCAGAGATGGGCTGGTTAGTATTCTTTTATTTCTGCTTGACACAAGCTAGAGTCATCTGAGAAGAGGGAACCTTGAGAAAATGCCCCAGTTAGTTTAGCCTGTTGGCATGTCTATAGAGCATTTTCTCAATTAATGATTGATGTAGGTGAGTCCACCCACTGAGGGGGTGGTACCACCCTTGGCAGGTGATCCTGGACTTTATGCAAAAGCAAGTTGAGTCCCAAGGAGCAAGCCAGCAAGCATCCTTCTTCAGTGTCGCCGCCTCAGAGCCTGTCTTGGGTTCCTACTCCGACTCTGTAAGCTGTGAGAGGAAATAAGCCCTCTACTCCCTGATTTGCTTTTGATCAGTGTGTTTATCACAGCATCAGGAAACAAACTAGGTGAGAAGAATTTTAGTAGCCCGTGCCTGGAGCCTCCTGGCCCTCGGCAGTTGCTTGGAAGGCAAAGCACAAGTGAGCAGCATCCTTGGAGAGAACAGGACATGCTGGCTGGGGCAAGGGGGAAGGCAGACCTTGGGCACAGCCTGCCTCTGCCCCATTACCTACTGCTAACCACAGGTGACCAGTCAGCCGTAAGCTCTCCCTCAGGCTCTTTCTCCTCTCTGCGTAGAGAGTACTGTGCCCCTAGCCCCAACCCCTATATATCACATACACCACATCATTTGCATGCACACACAGACACAAGGATACACACATGCAGACACACACACACTATACATACAGATACAAGGATACACACACACAGACACACAGATACACACACTACACACACAGATACAAGGATACACACACATAGACACACAGATACACACACACGCTACATACACAGACACAAGGATACACACACAGACATACAGACACACACACTATGCACACAGACACAAGGATACACACACAGACATACAGACACACACACACTACGCACACAGACACAAGGATACACACACAACACATACACAGACACACACTACACACACAGACAGAAGGATACACACACACACACTATATACACAGACACAAGGATACACACAGAGACATACAGACATGAGGATACACACACACACACACACACACACACTACATACACAGACACAAGGATACACACACAGACATGCAGACACACTATACACACAGACACAAGGATACACACACAAACACACATACTACATACACAGAAACACACATATACTACACACACAGACACAAGGATACATACATGCAGACACACAGATACACACACACTACACACACAGACACAAGGATACACACACACATTTAGCTCATAGCCACCCCATGCCTTCCTGCAGATAGAGAGCCTTCCAGCACTGGGTATCCACCATGGTCCCATTGCTGCAGTTTAGACATGACCTGTCCTCCACAGGCTCATTTACTATCATTTGGTCACCAGGGAGTTGTTGAGGAGTGAGACCTTTAGTCCAAGTGGGACAGGATCATACCAAGGAGCTCCATCCTCCAGAAAGGACTGACCAGCCTCTGGGAAGTAGGTCAGGTCTATCAGGAAAGGAGTTCTCCCCTATAGTGTAAAGTGGGTTCTAGGACAGTGGCTCTGGTCACTTGCTGTCCCGTATACAAACGTGCCCCCTTTGTGTTCAGTTACCTTCCTCTTTGTGTCTTTCCCATGTGGTTCCCTCACCAGGACACTTGGCAACACTTGCTGCTTATGCCTTCCATCGGCTGGGGTCGTGAAGCGTGAGCGTCCTCGCATCCTGAACACCCAAGCTCAGGTGTGCTGTCCAGCAACTCAATGTGAGCTAGGTCACCCACCGTTTTTAGGTATGCCTTCTTGTAGTTGGACGTTAGGTCAGAGTTCACCTCTGACTGCTGCCTTATTCTTTCTATATATAACCTATCTCTCACCTCTACCTTTCCTCCTCTCTGTCTCTCTTTTCTTTGTACATGCTACACCCTAGTCCCATACAAGGCATGTTTAATATACATTGCTTTGTTCAAAATACATACTACAAAGGTCAATTCGGTGAATGAGCGTCTACAGCATCTCCCAGACTGCCTTGCCCTGCAGGCAATCTGGTCGGATTTTGAATGCACACAGATGCCTTTAGGCTTCCTATGGGCTTTTTTATTTCTTTTTTGTTTTTTTGTTTTGTTTTGTTTTTTCTGAGTAACCGCTTACATGTTCTTCTGCCCAGATAAACTTACTTTGACAGTTATTCAGGATTCAAGAATTTTTCCACGTCCCCTGGCTTCGACTTTGCCAGAGAGCGGAAGATAGTGGCTGCGGGCCCGAGCCAGAGATACTGCTTCCATGCAGGGCCTCTTCCACTGTGGCCTCAGCCCACAGCCTTTGCAGCCACAGAGAGCTATTCCCCAGCAGCTGTTTCTCCACTTTCCAGTCACTGAAGAGTCGGGAGCACTTATTGGAGGTGTTTGAAAGCGAAGAGCTCCCCGGACTCAAGTGGGTTCTCATCCCAACACACGTGTGAATCTTTCTAAAAAATCAAAGGGATCGTCTTGTTCGTGTGCTCCGTGGCTGTGGCTCTTGGAGTCTTTTTTTTTTTTTTTAAAAAAAAAACAAACCAGTTTCATTAATGGAGACGGGCTGGGCCGCAAGACCCTCTAAGTACAGTGCAAAATGGATGTTTGTGCGATGACATGCGGAATCCGTATTTAATCATGAAAATTAAAACAAGAGTAAATTTCATAATGTCTGCCATATGGTGCTGCAGTAGAGTGCCAAGAAAGGATCATGATGTCGGGATGGATGCCGGGCCTGTAGCAGCCACTGGGTTTTGGAAGTGCCTGACCCACTGGGGCTTCCTCAGAGAACAGAGGGCAAAGTCACCTCTCGGGCTTCACTTGCTGCTGCACCCAGCATGGTTGCTTCGTGCAGGCCGCTCACCGAGGCACTACCTCTAATGTAGCTGTGAGGAAGTGTCTAGGAGATGTCACAGTTGCGCCTACAGAAAACCCTTGTCTGGTCTTACTCCTTTCACAGGAATTCTAAGCCACCTAACTGTCACTAATGAAAGTAGGGCACAGACAATTCTGGAAATGATCAGATCTGGTCCTTGTTTGTCTATGTGTGGCCACGAGAAGATTACACCGAGACACAGTCGTGGGTATGGGATGAAGGAAGAACTTGAGTGATTTCCCAGGAAGTTGACATCTGAAACAGGCACTGAGTACAGGTCCTCCCTGCACACCTTTGGTGGGACAGGTCTGGCTCACTGGCTGGGCAAGTGGACAATGCTGGACACCAGCTGAGTTTCCACCTAAGCATAGCCAAGCAATGATGGGCGTCTAGAGCAGCAGTTCTCAATCTGTGAGCCTTTGGCAAGCCTCTGTCTCCAACAATATTTACCTTTCCATTCATAACAGTAGCAAAATCACAGTTACACAGTAGCAACAAAAACAGTTTTATGGTTGGGGGGTGGTCACCACACCCTGAATATAAAAGGGGGTAGCATAAAGATGTTTAAGAACCACTGGTCTAGAGTAATTGCATTTCACCCTGAGCTCAGAAGATGCGATCAAGCATTGTAGCTTGTACCTTCTTAGCTGTAGCTGCGGAAGTGTAGACAGGTACCAAGGATCCTGGGATTACTCAGTATTAATTCTTCGTGAATGTGGTGGTTTGAATAGGTTTGACCCCATAGACTCATGTGTTTGAATGCTTGGCCCACAGGGAGTGACACTATTAGGAGGTGTGTCCTTATTGGAGTAGGTGTTGCCTTGTTAGAGTTGTGTATCAACTATGGAGATGAGCTTTGAATTCTCATATATTTGCTCAAGTCTGGCCAGAAGGAGTCTTTTCTGGATGCTCTCAGATCAAGATGTAGAACCTCTCAGCTTCTCTAGCACAATGCCTACCTGGACACTGGTGTGTTTTCTGCCATGATGATAACAGACTGAACCGCTGAAACTGTAAGCCAGCCCCAATTAAATGTTGTCCTTTATTAAACTTACCTAGGTCATGGTGTTTCTTCAGAGCAACGAAACCCCAAGACAATGATATTTGATCAAGTCCCCTGTCTACCTGGTTAAGAACCCCATGTCTGAAGAGTTGGGCACAGATAACTTCTCCAACAAGAAAGAGTGGAGTTAAAGTGAGCCAGGCCCAGGTTCCTTGAAGAAGGATAGAGTAAGTCTCTGGCATATAAGCTGGGCCGTACACAGGGAGGCCTTCCCACACTGCCTCTGGGCCACCTGAGCTGCCACGGATGCTCACGCTTTCTGGGGTTTCCAGAAGTGACTCAGCTGTTTCCACACACAGTGAGTCTGTCTTCTCATGACACCATCTGTTCTTTTGATGATTTCAGCGAGGAATAGCAAGTCCTGGCTTGCTGTGAGAGCTGAGAGGCTCTCCTTTCCTGTCTAGAAACCCCAGGGTTCCAGCACCTCAGACACAACAGTTGCCACCTGGAAACCAGGCAAACTGTGGTGGCAGAAAAGTGGTGTCAAATATAAATATGAGTTATTTCTATGCAGGATTTCCTCTCTCTCTTATAGTTTCTAACACTAATCAAGCCCTCTGAAATGCACTGTTTTGGGATTTGAAGGGCCTCTCCTTTGTGCCTGCTCCAGTCACACAGGGCATGGTATAATAGTGTCTGTATCCTTTTAACAGACTGGACATTTCCTGAGGGTAAGGATTATGTCTAATTTGCAATTTTTGTTTTCCTTCCAAATATCCAAAGTAACATTCTAATAGTACTTAGTGGATGCAAAAGTTGATAGATTGAATAAGGAACAGAATGCAAATATCCCTGATAATATCAGGAACACGGTGTTGCTACACCTCCTGGAAGGAGGGGATAGGTCCTGCCAGAAGTGGGGAACCATGGAAAATAGCTCAAGACCAAGGAAAAATGTACGATTAATAACTAAGGCAGAAACAGGACCAGTGCTGAGGGGCTTTCCTTAGGCCTATTCTCTTGATTTTAAACAGATCAGGGGTCTTAGCTGGTTCCCTGTGAAATGAGTTTTGTTTCTCAGGGCATCTTGAAGCTCTGTCCCAGAGTCATCTTAGGACCTCACAGACAGTGTGGATGCTCCACCCTATCCAATATCCAAGTTCCCTTTCAATGGATGTCATACTTACTTGCTAGGAGCATGAATGGTGTCAGTAACTTGTCCTGGTCTGTCTCAGAATCCAAAGATGTCTGAGATTAAATTATAAAGGGGAATCGAGGGAATGTCCCCTTAACATCTTGGGTCCTCACCTAGCATTCTAATATCTTTGAAGAGTGCATGTGGATACCCACTGAATCTCAACACCATTCATCGTCTAGAGTAGTCGCTTATTTAATATAAATTGATGCTTCAAAATCCTTAAGTTTTTATTAACAGCAGTGAGACTAGATATTTTATTACAAGTTTACTTATACTTAAGTGAGATTTTTTGATTTTACTTTCAATTTTCTTTTTCTTTTACTGTCACTGGAGAACGAATGTCCATATGGCCAACTCCATATCCTGAAGATCTCTGGATCAAGATTTTCTACTGAAACAGAACATTTCAGACTGAGAGAGGGTTTGTTTCTTCTTATGCACAGAGAACTTGAGTCTGAAAACTGAATGTGGTTGCCCACGGCCATTAGACTGTTAATCATGGTGAGATTATTTGTTGCCAGGCCTGTATGATTCAAGATGTGGTATCCTTTTCAATGCACAATGAATTTTTCCATAAGAAAGCCACTAACTTCCTGCATGCCTACCAAATGGAACTTCAGATTTCTGATTTAACAACAGAGTTTAGAATGGATTGTTCCAAAAAAAAAAAATCCTTCCAGAATCTATCTGCTGTAAGTTCTCAAATAAGCATGTGAAGTTCCTAGCCTGTCTTGTGATTTTATGACTCAAAGGTATCTAGTCTATTATAGAAACAGAGAGAGTCTGCAACCAAGTATTCTGCTGTTGAGAAATCCCTGGAGAGGATCCAATCTTGGACAGTGGACCAGCAGGAAAATTTGGCCTGATGCTTCTTGTCCAGCTACAGTGCAGATGATAGGGGAAGTTGCTTCCTGGTAATAAATGACTACACTGAAATGGATTTCTCCTGTGTACCTAAGTTGGGCCAATGGGCAACTTGGAAAGGATGCCACAGATATATGCACAATATCACAGAGCCCAAGGTCTCAGGGGACTATATATATATACCCTGTTGTGTGCTGTGTTTGACTAAGGAATGGGCTCTTTTCAACCTGAGTAAATACCATCACGGCTTGATCGATGGGCTATGCCCTCCCATCCCTGGTGCAGACAGATCCCTCTTCCCTAAACCTCAGTGCACTGGGAGTTTGAGCTACCTGGCATCTTTGTGGCTTTGGATGCCAACTCAAGGCCAAGTGTGTGTGCTCACAATGACTTCTCGACCTCTGGAGATTGCCTTTCACTATTGTTCCTGTGTGACTGACTGGCCATGGACAAAATGGTGGAGCCTGGCACTGACTGGGAGGTCATCTCAGCTCCTCTCTCTGGCTACTTGACTACTACCTATAACTTGCAGGTCTATAGGAAGGCTTCGTTGAAGTTTACAGTTTTTATCTTTCAAATAATTTTCTCCACAGACTTATCTTTGGCCAAACTCGAAGTTAGGTATCTTCTTTTCTGGGTGTTATGTATCCATTACACATCTTTATGTCACTAAGAAGTGAGTATGGACCATGTCTTCACTATCAACACTTGATGTACAGTCATGATGCCAACTATGTTTAACAGAATGATGAATATTTCCCTTAAATTCTGTAGAAGTTCTTTACTAGCATAGGGCAAAAATCTTCTCACATTTATGATTTTATTTCTGTCTTTCCACACACACCTCATATATCTGTGTCAGGAGCTTTACTTTTCCAGAAGAAAATGCTAAATAGACTCAGGTTCAATAACCTGACCGAGTTTGCAGTAAAGCCAAGACTAGATCCCCTCAGATTTCTCAACTTTCAGTTTGGTTCCTTCCCCCACCCCCACCCCCTTCCCCCACCCCCATTACTATGGAATGGTGAGTTCTGACATTTCCTCAATTGATATTTCTTGTGGTCATTTTCTTACTACACACATATTTTTGATAATACACAGTGTATGCCTGTTAAAGACGTGGCTTAGTTGAGCTGAGTTCTCCACATACGTTTGAGGCGCTTCCTTGTTGAGAGCTTTGAAGTTCATGTGATATTCATTAGAGCGCTGTTCTTGCTAAAGCTCCGTCGATTCACAAATGGGATCAAAATGTTCTTTGATATAACCTACTTGAGAAATAGTATCGAGGCTATGATTCCAGTTGGTCATCACCATGAGTGCTGGGCTCCTACATGCTTCCCAGAATTAATCGGTTACTAACGATTTGGTGAGTGTGTTTCCAGACCTGCCTATCATCACTCAGACTCAATCTATCAGCAAGCTCAGTGGGTGCAGCCTGGAGAAGCATCCCTGGAGAAGATCCCTCTCCACTCTGCCAACAATCTCCTTTGATGGCAGAACCCACCATTTCCCTGCTCCAGAGGCTTCTCACATGTTTCCCTCCATTAATCCAGTCTGCATAGAACCCACCCCGCCCCTGGTCGCCTTGCTGATACACTTTGTTCACCCCTCAAAGCCAGAGTTCCTGTCTCCATGTATGACCCCACTCACCATTCCTCCTTTGAGAAAACCTAGTACTGCCTCTGTTCCTGGTATGGTGTCGTCAGCAGAATCTATGCCCTTTGATATCCCTAAACATAGAATCTGAATTGCTGGTGGAAAATAGGCACTATTTCTCTTTCACTTGCCTGGTCTAGGTCAGTGGGGCTGCTTCTCTAAGGGCACTGATATCATCTCCATGTGCTCTCCCAAGTCACGGTTCTCATGACTGCCTTTTCCTTCCAGGCCTGTCTGATCAGTCTTTACATCCCTGCTTGGAGGGCCCCATTCCTGCTAAGATGTAACTCTCACACAGCAGCGAGGGTTGAGGCCAGATCCTAGGTCCTACTTCTGGTTTCTGCTGTCCCCAGTCTTGCCAGGGACAATCCCGAAGATGTCTGTGTGGGCCTGTGCCGAGATGTTCTAAGCATAGGCAAGGAACACCTTCTCTCCTGCATTCTGTTTATTTTACCATTTTATCTAAAGTTGCAACAGCCACTTGAATTTATAAAGCATTCATTCTTCTTCACACAGGAAAAGTACAATTTAATCAAATGAATGATCCAGGAGGTGGCCAGCCATGCGCGATATCAAAGCAAAGAGTCCAACAAATAAAGACTTCCTTAAAGGGTCATGTCCCATTGTTTAAATGTTTCTATATAGTAGTTTCTACAGTACAACTGGGGCCCTGGTAGGCCTAAAAAGCCAGGCTTAGCTGTATATCCTCAAGAAGACAATTGAAGAAAAATGTGAAAAGTAGATAAGAAAGTTATTTCACGTGACTGCATTGCGAAGAAGGATTAGAGCAATCCAGTTACCACCCCACCCATCTCATCAAGTCTCATCTTTGGTGCCCTGACGTGAGGTATAGATTTAAATAAAGAAGAATGAGTATGCATAGCTGTAAGCAACCCTGTCTCAGCTCCAGTACCTCCTGCAAGGTGGTCTGAGGAGACTCCAAAACTGGGGAAATCTCTTTCTAGAGGTCAAGCTCCCACTCTGGATGGTGCCTCAGCCCTGCACCTCCTCCAGCATCTCTGGGGAATTCAGACGCCTTAGGAACCATTGTTTCAATAGTTTCATAGCTAAAGGATGGAGTAGGGCACTGTGTGCCACCAGAATATCTCTTCCTTCATCCAAGGAAAACCGGCATAGTTGCTAGAGGTCACTGCTGTGGATTCAGCTCAGAAATAGCTTTGCAGGGTCGTTGACAGAGGGACATGGATTGCCCCTCACCCAAACGACATGTGGTGTCATAGCCAGAATCAGAAAAACTCTATAACCATAAACTTACATACAGCATAAGACTATGGTCTCTGCCCTTGCTTCTTTGTAAAGGTCACACACCAGAGTGGGAAGGCAGGTGTGTCTCCTGTACCTGGCCCCTTTGCAGATTGGGAGGGGGTGTGATCTCTGGAGCCTCTGTCACATTCTCCAGGGCCTGTGAGATTTCCCTGCTTCCCAAAGCTTCTGAGGAAAATAAATAAATAAGTAAATAAATAAATAAATAAATAAAAATAAAAATAATAAAAACAATAAAAATAAACGTCCATCTTTTCTTTTGTCTGCTGAGGATCCTCGGAGAAAGAAAAACTGCCACAGTTATTCCTTCTGCTTCTCTAATCTGTCAAAATGCCCGAGGGGTGATTTACAAGACCCTGGAGAGGTTAGCACTGACGGATTCTAGACAAACTGTGGTGCGTCTCGTGCTCATGTGACTGCAGAGCTAAGTGTTGTGAGTGTATGTTCAGCTCTGTGTCTCGGGGTGACAGCTTCAATTTATTATGCCTGTTATGTAACTTGCCTGGCCCTCCATCCCCATGACTTTGTGTCAAAACACATTTTTAAGTCTTGCATTCCACAAGAGCCACGGGCTCCTTATTTATCACCCTGGGTAAGGAGGTCTGAGATCATGAACAAACCATCCAGTCACAAGCCAGGGATAAGAAAAGACTTCCACATTAAAGCAAAATGGATGGCCCTCGGTTGACACAGGTTATCTCATCTAGCTCACCCTCTGGCACAACCCTGAGACCGCTGGCTCCAACTGCAGCTACCCAGCTGCCCCTGACCTGAGAGAAACCCTCTATCACTGTATCATAACAGCTTAGTATGCATCCCTTTGTCAAACCTCCTTTGGACGATAGCACATACATTTGGCTCAAACCTCCTTTGGACGATAGCACATACATTTGGCCCATGTCGAAGTGATTGGTGAAGTTGATGATGGACGGTGTGCTGTGATTTAATTCATCTTGAGCACGCTATACAATCAGTGACGAAAAAAAATAATAAAAAGGAAAAAAAAAGAAAACAGAAATAATTCATCTGTGAGTTCCCTGCCTCCTCACATAACGACTTTTAAGCTCCGTGCCATCCTGTGTTTTCCAAGATTTCCTAAACTTGAACTCTAGCCCCATCAGGTCCCTTCCAGATAAGCGTGCTGGAGGTTATGACACCCGGGTGCCCCGCGTAAGAAAAAGAACTGGTTTGCCCTGAGTTCTAGAAGCAGGCGTGACCTTTCAGGGCTGCGTCTCACATACAGGTCTGAGGTGCTGGAGACCCGAATCTCACAGCAGCAATTCATGAGAGAGCACGCTGTGTCCCAGGGATACCCAGCTTGGCCAGGCACAGACATCCCGGATTCTTCTTCTTCTATTTTTATTAAACTAATAAAATTTATTTAAAAATATACAACCCAGTATTGACATTTTTCAAGTCATCAAAATAATTTATAACAGTTAAATGCTTCTTGAATATACATGATATCTTCTGAAGCTAAAAGTAATATGCACTCAGCCAGCTTTTAAAATCTATTTGGAACATTAAACATGATAGAAGTAGAAAAAAAGTTCTCATGAAGTCCTCTATGAAAGGAAATTGTGACAAGTTCCTGATTAGACAGAAACTGCTCCATCTCCAACAGAGAATTTGCAGTGTAACTGTGGCTTCATAAAATGAATTGGGTAGTGTTCCTTCTGTTTCTATTTTGTGGAATAGTTTGAAGAGTATTAGCATTAGGTCTTCTTTGAAGGTCTGATAGAATTCTGCACTAAACCCATCTGGTCTTGGGCTTTTTATGGTTGGGAGACTATGAGTGACTGCTTCTATTTCTTTAGGGGTTATGGGACTGTTTAGATGGTTTAACTGATCCTGATTCAACTTTGGTACCTAGTATCTATCTTGAAAATTGTCCATTTCATCCAGATTTTCCAATTTTGTTGAATATAGGTTTTTGTAGTAGGATCTGACGATTTTTTGAATTTCCTCAGTTTCTGTTGTTATGTCTCCCTTTTAATTTTGTTAATTTGGATACTGTCTCTGTGCCCTCTGGTTAGTCTGGCTAAGGATTTATCTATCTTGTTGAGTTTCTCAAAGAACCAGCTCCTAGTTTGTTGATTCTTTGTATAGTTTTTTGTTTCTACTTGGTTAGTTTCAGCCCTGAGTTTGATTATTCCCTACCATCTACTCCTCTTGGGTGTATTAGCTTCTTTCTGTTCTAGAGCTTTCAGGTGTGCTGATAAGCTGTTAGTGTATGCTCTCTCCAGTTTCTTTTTGGAGGTACTCAGAACTATGAGTTTTCCTCTTAGCACTGCTTTCTTTGTGTCTCATAAGTTTGGTTATGTTGTGCCTTAATTTTCATTAAATTCTAAAAAGTCTTCAATTTCTTTCTTTATTTCTTCCTTGACCATATTATCATTGAGTGGGGGGTCATTGTTCAGCTTCCACATATATGTGGGCTTTCTGTTGATTTTGTTGTTATTGAAGACCAGCCTTAGTCTGTGGTGATCTGCTAGGATGCATGGGATTATTTCAATCTTCTTGTATCTGTTGAGGCCTGTTTTTGTTACTGATTATATGGTCAATTTTGGAGAAGGTACCATGAGATGCTGAGAAGAAGGTATATTTTTTTTTTGTTGATGAAATGCTCTATAGATATCTGTTGAATCCATTTGTTCTAAAGCCTGGAGTGAGGGGCTCCTGGATGTCAGGACTTGGAGCTGTCCAGCCCCTGTGCCTTGCGCACTAGTGGTGGGGGGGTGGTGGTGAGACTTGGATTGTCAAGCCTGGAAGAGCATCTCATCTACCCATGATTCTCGTCTAAGTTGGGGAGAAGTCCCCAGCCCACTGAGTTGTGATAGAAGCAGATTAATAACTCTCCTTATTGGCTCTGAATTAGAAAGATTGGGAAACGACCAGCATTGTTGTCTGGTATCCTCTCAATCCCATCTGGGTTATAATCCCCCTACTACTATTCTCTTGGCTTCAGGTGGATGTGTGTTATTGTCTGAGGTGAGAAGTTAGATCTTTCATTTTAAATCTTTCCATTATTAACTAAATATACCGGAGTATGAAATGGTTTTTTTTTTTTTCCTAGACCGTGCTGTCAGTCGTGCCGCTTGCCTTTTGAAAATGCTTTCATGGTTATTATTTTTCTATTTCAAGTCTGTCTGCCTCTTCTTATTTAAAACATGGTATTTTTTGAACATTGAATCATGACGGATCCTTTTTAAATATGGTTTTTTTTTGTCTAACAGCTTCACTTATTTGGGATTTTATGTTTCATATTATCATTAACTTGATAATGATTAATATTATTAATATCACTAATAGTAATATACTTGGTTACTATTTGATCAAATCTGCCCCATCTAGTTTTTTTCTCTGTCTTTCTTGATTTACTTCAATAAATCAATTGTATCATCCAATCAGTTTTTCTCTCATATTATATTTTTGAAATATATATTTTATTTAAGAGTTACCCTAAAGGATATGACTCGTATCTTAAGTACCTAATGTTTAAATGAGTGGTTTTGTTTATCCCCTGGAAGGTAAGAGGCTTCTAACAGTCAACAGGTGCTCCTATCTAAAACCGTAACATGAAGTTGAGCTCTCAGCAGCTGCGCAAAACCCACACTACAATATCAATGTACCATTTGCTTTTCTGTATTCATGTTTTTCTTTCAGTTTTCTCTCTTCCTTGGTGCTCTCTACTCCTTCTATGGTCAGCTTTTCTTCTTGCATTTTGTGTTTTAATCTGGAAGAATGTTATTTACTGTTCATTGACGTGGCAAAAAAGACCATCAATTCTTTAAAACTGGAAATGTCAAGAAAATAAACAGAAAAAAAAAACAAGAAAATAAGTAGACAGACATTTAAGTTGTTATCTTGACATAAATACTTATACATGTAAATTAAAAAAATCATTTCTATCACTAAAAAAGCTTTCCATAACTTCCTTGGAGTTCATTTCCTCCATAGGCAACCACTGATCTGATGCCTGTCGTGTCTGGCCATTTTATTGAGCCTGTGTTTTACAGAGTCTGTGTTCCTCTTTAGTTTTCTCTTGCTTCAATTACGTCGTAGGGCAATTTTACATTTAGTATATTGCGGGGTCAGTGGCTTGCGCTGTCCTCAACTGGTGTACTAATCTACTGTTTTATGGTATAAAATGAGGCATCGACTCATTCACCTACTGATGAGGGTTTAGATTTTTATTATAATTTAAGGTTATTATTAGAAAGTGGTGATATTGGCATTGATGTCCACAAACTTACATTTCAAATACATCAGTTCTAGGAGTGCAGCAACTCAGTGACATGCCAGGTGTATTTTTAGGATCCTAAAAATTTGAAAAACAGACATGCAGAGAGGCTGCCATCTTGGCTGGTCTACCTTCATTATCAATGCGACTGCATTCAGAATCCATCGTTCAGGAGATGCACCCTGGGACATGTTTGTAAGATGTTTCCATAGAGGTTTAACTGAGGAGAGAAGGCCCATGCTGGATGTAGGCAGAACCCTTCCATGAACCGGGGTTCTGGCTTGGAGCCTCTTCTATACGCACTCACTGCCTTGAACTCTGCTGTTTCTTCACTGCTATGATGGACTGACTCCTCTCAAACTATGGCCCAGATAATCTTCCCTCCCTTACATGGCTTTCTGCTAAGTATTTGGTCTCAGTGGGGAGAAAAACAACTAATCCACCCTCCTTCCTCATCAACACCTAGTATGGCTGTACCATTACTGGTGAGATTCCCAACAGGACCATCTGTGGTCTTAATCTGATTTTCCCCACAGCCTGGAGTTGAGTCTCTGCCAGTGATCTACAGCGAGTGTTGACGTGTCTGTCAAAGTCCTTCCCATGTTGGTCTTCTGGTTTTATTACTTTGATTGTTGAATTCAGAGGCCCTTTTTCAGATATTCTCTGTACAAATGCTTCATCCCAACCTGAGATAAATGATGAAATGTCTCATGGTCAACATTTTGAGTATTATTTTGTATGTTCTTTAGAAAAATAGTCTCATGTAAAAGACCATTTATCTGCTTATTTTTCCTATAACCAGTACTAGCCAGTTATTACTGGCATTTGTAGAAGACCCCACCTAACAGCTGCAGAATAGATTTTTTTCCAAACTGAAATAGTCACTGGTATGGTGACTATTTATTATATAGGTGATGTTTATTCTGTGTTTAAGTAATTCTTAAGAAAAGTGGAATACTAAGGAACATATGAAGTATGTTTCTAGAATAATGGAATAATTGGAAATTTAAAAAAATCTACATATTTAGAGAACATATAAATAGGTGTTATTTAAACCACACAGTTTTAAAATAGCCCAGGGTCTACAAATGTAATTTTAAAATATTTGATAAATTAAAAATATTTTAGCTAAATAAAAATTAAGTGCTATGGGGAAATTTTAAAATGTTAAACACACTGCAAAGTTACAAACATCTCAAATCTGTAAGATTGCAAATATTTGTGCCTGTATATTAAAAAACCATAAACAAATCAAAGTAGTCCCACACTTAATAGTGAACATCGAAATTTGCAATATTTAAAATAAATGTACTAGCACTTCAAAATATTTGAAGAACTAAGGCACACATATAATGCAAAGCACACAAGAGTTCTATAATAAAAGCCATCAAATACTGATGAGGAAAAAAAATGTCTGACTCTAAAGACACAGTGTTTTAAAGATGGCAGGGCTGTATCATCTTCAGCTCCGTGAAGGGAAGGTGACCTCAGCCAAATTCCAGAAACTCCTCAGACACCAACACACTGAATCTGAAACTCAGACTAAAAAGTAAAAGACATATGGAATCCACAACAATTCTGGGAGGGAAAGTAGGTAATTAAAATAATTTCATAAAATGAGCAATCCAATCACTAAAATTATAGACCTCACGGGGCCAGCTTTTAATACAAGTCTATACGATGATACGGTGCAATGTTGTCATTGTGACAGGTACCATATGGTGTTGTCATGGAGACAAATACATTGTGATGTTCTCCTGGTGACTGATGCAGTGTGGTGTTGCCATAGCAACAGGCAAATCAATAGGAAATGGTAGAATTCCCAACACAGAATTACATCTAGATATAAAAAAGTGATTTTTACCAAAGGCGTGTAGTCATTAGAGCAAAGAAAGAGTATTTTCAGCCAATAATGCTGGAGCAAGTGTACATTCATATGCCAAAAATCTCTAAACCAAGTCTAACCGAATAATCCATCACCTATCATAGACCTGCCTGCGAAATGAGAAGCTTTAAGCCTTCTACCAAAAACGTGAATCACAGCTGCGCAGACAGAGCGAGGTATGTTCCCAGATTCAGCAGGGAACTTGTGATTCATGAAAGATGAAAATAATAAATTTGAGTTTAATAAACCTAGAGACTTTGCATCACAGAAGACACCGGCTGGGAGAGTGCAAGGCTGAGCACTGGGTGTGGATGGTCTGCAAATCTTGCACCCAGTGAAGAGGGTTTCTGAAGATTTCTAGTCACAACCTTCTTGCCTCTCTATGAGTATTGTTACAACTCAATTAAAATAAAATTGTGCCTCGGGATGTAACTCAGTAGAAGAGCACTTGGCTTGCGTACTAGAGATCCCTGATTGCAGCCCTCATCATTGTCAGGAAATTACAGCAGAGCAGAGACCGTAGACTAGACGATTCTGGACAATATGGAGCTGTGGAGGTGGCTCGGGAGGCACAGTGCTTTCTACACGCGCCCGAGAACTGGAGTTCAAATGCCCAGGCCCAGAACCCATGTAAAGCCTGGTATAGTAGCACACATCCATAATTCTCATGTTCTTAGACCAGAAGTACAGTGGAGACAGGAGAATTCCTGGAAACTTACAAGCTTACAAGGGAGCTAGCTGGCTGGACTTAATGGCAAACAAGAAGAGATCCTGTCTCAGACAAGGTGGAAGTCAAAGATGGATATCCAAAGTGGATGGTGACCTTCAATAGTGTGCTGCGGCATGCACATGCCTACAGTCACACACGAGCATGCACACACACACACACACACACACACACACACACACACACACACTTTAAAGAAAAACTGACTCAAGGATCCTCCTTCCAGCTGGTGAGGTGCAGAAGCAGCCTAATGCCCTGGAGAAGCTTGGTAGACTCTCAGGAAGTAATAGATACTTACCATAGCCCCAGAAGTAGCCCCCCAAACAGTCTGGAGTCTATATTCGCACAGAAATAACTTGCTACACATGAGCTGTGGTCCATTCGTGCCATGAAACATTCTGGATCCACACAGAGCCATGGTGAACTGCCACTCCATTATCACATGTGAAAGAATCCGGATCCCATAGTGATACGCACATTTTCCCACTTTATGTGGCGATCTGGAGAATGTTGGCGCAAGGACAAGGCAGATTGATTCTCAGGGGCTCAGCCAAATGCTAAGAGCCTTGTGTACTCTCTGGAGCAGTGTGTGGGGTCTGTAAAATAGTTTTTTTAACTCCCAGAAATTCATCGATCTGAAGATGGATTGCAAGGGATAATGAGCATACTTAACGAACAGGCAATGACAAAACTCACATTTTAATCCACAATCAGGAAGCAGGAACTGGGACTCTGCAGCAAATTATGCAAGAGTGACCAGAGGGGCTGCTAGACTGGCCACTTGGTGGCGCCAGAGGGCCTCCTACGAAACCCCACAGATTTCGTATTTTTAGGTGAAGTCACAAATCACCTCAGAGCCAAACCCTCCACCCAGCGTGGGTGAGGAACTTCTGTATTTGGTATGGTTGTCGCACGAGATGAAGCAGGTTCATAACTCAGCTGTGACTCACTAGGAGAAATGAAGAAACGGGGACACTGGCTGATCCTCATCCTAACCTCAGAGTTCCCTTCTGGGCTTCTGCGTAATGAATTCTGACTGTCCTGGGCATTGTTTCACATTTCCCAGAATTGATTAGAACCTTTACTGGTCCACGACTTGAACAGCTAAGAAGGAAAATATGCAAACAAACATAATCGCGCTGGTTTCAATGGGTGGGGACAAACAGATGGCCCCAGCTCTGCTGGAGAACTCTAGAAAAATTGGCTCCTACCCAGATACCCGTTTAGTGCCTTGTTATGAGGACAGCCTGAGCTCCCTGGGGCCCAGCTCGGCCAGCATCTACTGTGCTTGGCAATGATCAAGGTGTGTGTCATCCTAAGAGTCTGCTTTCTGTGGCCATACACTTCACGGTCATGCAAGATATTTATTTTCTCAATGTCCAACCTTTCCTGACTCTAGGCAGACATAGTGTCTTTAAAAGTTCTTGAGTAGACTGGTCTTGGAGCTAGTAAGTGCAAGCTACCCTTTCTCTATTTTTTTTTTTCAGTATGCTTGTCATTGGTATATAAAAAGGCTACTGTTTTTGTGTTTGTATTAATTTTTGTCTTGCCACTTTGATGAAAGTGTTTATCAGCTTTAAGGTAATTTTTTTGTTGCATCTTCAGAATCTTAAATACAGACACATATCTGAAAACGGGTGCCTTGGGTTCTTATCTTCATATTTTATCTATATCCATTTAATTCTTTCTCTTGTCTGACTGCTCTAGCTAAGACTTCAAGCACTAGTATAAATAGGCATGGAGAGAGTGGGCAGCCTTACCTGCTTTCTGAACTTAATGTGAGTGCTTGAAAATTTTCTCATTTAGTGTGATTTTGGCTTTAGGTTTCTCACATAACCTTTATTACGTTGCAATATGTTCCCAGTCCTCTCTATGCATTTTACCATGAAAAAATTTCTTTTTGTTTCTGCAGCTATTGAGATATATGTGATTTCTGTCTTTGAGTCCACTTATGTGATGAATTACATATATTGATTTCTGTATGTTGAACAACCACTAAATCTATAAGATAAATCCAATTTGATCAAAAGTGTGATCTTTTTTATATGATCTTGAATTCAGTTTACAAATGTTTGAGTGAAAATTTTTGCATCTGTGTTCACCAGAGAGATTAGTCTGTAGTTTTAGTGTGTGTGTGCGTGTGTGTGTGTGTGTGTGTGCACGTGTGCATGTGCATGTGTGTGTGTTTGGTTTTGACATTAGGGAATCATGGTTTCATCAAAAGAGTTTGACATCATTTTTTCCCTTATGTTTTGTGGAATACTTGAGTACTGTTGGTATTTGTTATTCTTCAAGGGTCTGATAGAATTCTCTGATGAATACACTGGGTTCTTTTTAGTTGGGAGACATATTTATTATTATTGTTATTATTACTATTACTATTATTATTATTTCTGCTGCTACTTCAATCATGTTGGTCTGTTTAGATCATTTATTTCTTCTTCGTTTAACTTTCATAGGTCATATGCATCTAGAAAATCATCTATTTATTTTAGATTTTCCATCTTCTTGGACTGTAAGGTACTCATGGCATGCCCCATATTTCTCTATTTTTCTCTCTAATTTTCTTGGTTTGGATCCTTTCTTTTTTCATTTGGTTAATTTAGCTAAGGGTTTGTCAGTCCTTTCCTCTTAGGGCGACTTTTATTGACACATAATTTTGGAATGCTGAGTTTTCACTTTCATTCCATTCTGGTACCATTCATTTCTACTTCGTCCTTGATTTCTTCAATGACCTGGCTGTCACCTGTGATGTGTTAGTTTCCACTGTTTGTACTTGCTGTTGTTACCCAGCTTTTTTATTTTGCTGTGATCAGATAGAATACAAAAATGTACTTTCAAATTTTATGTCCCAGTATGTGATCTACTTTTCAAAAAGCAATACAGGACTGTTCTGTAGAATTCTCTTGGGTCCATATGTTTTATAATGTCATTTAACTCTTTTTATTTTGTCCGGATGACCTATTGATGAAAGTAGGGAGTTGAGGTCACTCACAATTACTTCACTGGGGTTAATCTGTGATTTTACAATTAGGATTTGCTCTGACAAGCTGAATGCTTTTGTGCCGGGTGCGTATGTGTTTAATATTACAAAGTCTCATTGATGGATTTCCCCTTAGTAACTGTGAAATGAACCTCCTTATCTCTCCTTACTAGCTCAGATTTGAAGTCTGTTTCATCAGATGTTAACTCAGCGACCCTGGCTTGTTTCCTAGCCTCGTCTATTGGTGGTCGTTCTCTCTATTCATTACCCAAGTTTTTGTCTTTGCTAGTGAGGTGTGTTTCTCATGGGCAGCAGCAGGATAGATCCTGTTTTTGAATCCAAACTTGTACTCTGTTTCTTTTAACAGGGGAACATGGAGACTATTAATATTCTAAGTTATTATTAAAAGATGTGCATTAATTTCTGTCATGTCACTTTGTGGTGTTTATCCAGACTCTTTTACCAGACTTATCCTGGTATTAATTTTCTTCTGTGGCCTCTTGGGCATATTCATCCTCTTCAGTGCAAAGTGTTCCTCTCAGTATCCTTTCTAAAGCTGGCTTAGTGGTCATAAATTCCTCTTGCCTGTTTTTATTATGGAAGGTTTTTCTTTTTCAATTATGATAATGTTGCTGGGTATAAGTCTGATTCTCAGAAATACTCGACAGTTTTATGAGGCGGTGACTTTGTAACTTTAAAAAAGATAAAAATTGCCACTTTCTCCCCTATCTCACCATGGGGCATGTGCAGGAGCCCATCTGGACAGTATCGTGTTCTCTGGGAAATGCTTTCTCTTTAGGTAATAGGACACTGTTTCTTCAGACCTGTCCATACTGTGTGATGCTCCAAATACAGTAGGCACTCTGTCTCCTCAAATTCTTCTCCTTCTCCCTCTACCCCTCCCTTTCCTCTTTCTGTGTGCATTTGCTGAAAGCATTTAAGTACCTTCTTGGAGCTTTTTAGCTCTCACACCACCATGGAACACCATAACTTATTTGTGCCCTGGCCCGGTGACCATTCTCACCCCAGCTTATGTTCCACAGCTCCCCTCTCATTTCACATAGTTCCCTGAAGCTCTCACTGTAGTTCTCCCTAGGGCCCATACACTCTACTTGGATCCCAAATCTCATGAGATCCACTTCTGTAGATACCACAGAGGAATCAGATCAGGACTAACCTGCCTGGGCCTGGGCAGTTCACCTAACACAATGGCACCTAGATCCAGTCATAGGATCTCAGATAAGAGGTTTAAAACTCCAAAACATTTGTTAGAAATGAAAAGAGAGGAGTAACGGGATGCATGCAGCATGAAGGCAAAATGAAGGACTATTTGTAGGGAAGAAGTAGCAAAGGGGCTAAGAGGACAAGGAGGGGGAGGGGATAGACTGGGCACGCGTAATGGCACATAAGGAAATGTCATAATGAAACCCAATGTGTGTCATGCCGTCATAAAACCATCAGTTTGAAAAATAATATATGGCTATATCACCAAAAAAATTTCTTTAAAAAAGAATTTTTAGAATTAATAAATGAATTCAAGCCTTAAGACATGAAGGCAGCGTACAAAATGCCTTTTATCTCTGGGCTAGAGATAGTTCAGCAGTTAAGACATGCAGGGCTTCTACAAAGGACAGAAGCTAAGTCCCTGACACTCACACATGGAGCTGTACCTCCAGGTCCAGGGAATCTGATGCCTTCAGGCTTGTATTCATGTGCACATAGCCACACTCACACACACACACACACACACACACACACACCACACAAACACACACACACACCACACAAACACACACAAACACACACACACACACACCACACACACACACACACAGACACACACACACACACACCACACAAACACACACACACACACACACACACACACCACACACACACACCACACACACACATACACACAATCTTATTTCTCTATTGATATTGATCTATCTGAGAAAAGGAACCAGAGAACAATCCCACTTAGAATAGCTTCAGAAAGCCCCGCCCAGGAAGAAAGCTAAACCGAGAAATGAAAGGTCTCTATAATTAAAACTTTAAACGCTGATGAAAGAATTTGAAGAGCACTAAAAAAAAAAAAATAAAAAGGTGAAAGCATTCTATGTTCATTAATGGGAAGAATAGATGATATTCAAATGTCTCTGTCACTCAAAACAATTATAGATTCAGTGCATTTCTTCCAATACTATAGTCGCCACAGACCAGAACAAAGAAGCCTGTATTCAAAACCAGGTGAACACACACCAGGGAAGGAAAAGCCAGGGCATCATAAGCAAAGCAGGGAGAATCATGCCACCTGACTTCAAAATAAGCTATAGAGCTACTTGTGTGTGTGTGTGTGTGTGTGTGTGTGTGTGTGTGTGTGTATGTGTGTGAGTGTGCATATGTGAGTATGTGAATGTATGTGTGTGCATTTGTGTTTGTGTATGTATGACTCTGTATGTATGTGTGTGTGTTTCTGTATGTATATATGTGACTGTGTGTGTGAATGTGTTTGTGTATGTATGTGTGCATGAGTATGTGTATGTATGTATGTGTGTGTGAGTGCATGTTTGTGGGCGTGAGTGTGTATATATGTATGTGTGTATATGAGTGCTCATGTATATATACATATGTGAGCATGTGTATGCATGTGTGTTTATATATATGTATGTGTGAGTATGTGCATGTATGTGTATGTGAATGAATGTGTGTGTGTATGAGAGTGTATGTATATATGTGTGTGTGTGTTTGTATGTGTATGTATATGTGTATATGTATATATATGCATGTGACTATGTGTATGTATATGTGTATATGTATATATATGCATGTGACTATGTGTATGTATATGTATGTATGTATATGTGCGTATGTATATATGTGTGTGTGTGTGTGTGTGTGTTGTGAATGTGCAGGCTAGAGGTCTACATCTCTATTGTTCTCCAACTTGTTTTTTGAGACAGGCTTGCTTCATTGAACCTGGAGTTTCATGATTTGGCTAGACTGGCTAGTCAGTAGGCTACAGGGACCCACTCACCTCTGACCCCAGCCCAGAGTTGTCACCTGCAGACTTTATGTGGGCTCTGGGGAGTCTGAGCTCAGGCGCCTAAGCTTGAGCAGCATTTTACCCTCAGCCTTCAGTAGTTTGAGGAGTCAGAATTTATAACTTTTGAAGACTTGGTAAAAACCTGAAAACAAATTCAGAAGATTCACACAAATTACATAAATTCACATTTCTATGGAACTGTGATACATAGCCTTTCTTACCAGAATTCACTAAAGAATTTCCAGGATATGTGAAAAATACCAAAATTACAGTTTCCATTATATTTTAGGAGAAATTAATATTTTGGTAGTTTTACTTCAATATAATTCATATACCATACAAGCCAGTGGTTTTTTTAGCACAGTCTGTGTTATGCAACCACAGGATAATTTTAGAACATTTTGTTCTAAAGCAGACCTCATACCTATGAACAGTCTGTCTGTTTTGCCAGCCACATCCCTTCCACCCCATCCAACCCTTGGCAGCCACCATTTCCTTGAGACTCTATGAGCTGGCAGAGTCTAGACACTTCATACTAAAGGAATAATGCAATGTGTGGTCTTCTTAACCTTTCAAAAAAAAATCTGTATTTGGTCTAGATAGGTATCTAACTGAATTCATGGAGTATTTTTTTTATATTTTTACTGTAAAAATCTTGGAGAGAAAAAAAGCAGGCTGAAATTAACCAAACCCAAAGTCTGTCAATTCCATGAACAGCTAGAATAGCCCCCTTGAGACTGTGGATCCTCACATTCAGTTTTACACTTTCACTGTCAGATATATTCTTATGTGTTTATATATCACTGAACCCGAAAAACTCCATGGAAAAACAATACACACACACACACATACACACATATATATAATATATATACATACATACATACATATATATATATATATATATATATATATATATATATATAATATGCCTCCTGCTCATGACCTACATCCAGGTAAAGAGGATTCTTTCTTATCCCATAATATTTAGCTTTTTAAATTCTCTTTCCTTCAAACTTCAGCAGTGGTTCCCGACACGTGGGCCACGACCTTTTGATAGGCATTGCCTGAAACTGTCAGAAAACACAGATATTTACATTACAGTAGCAATAGAAAAATTACAGTTATGAGGCAGCAATGAAAGTAACTTTATGGTTAGGGGTCAGCACATGTGAGGCACTGTGTTAAAGGGTCACAGCCTTAGGAAGGTTGACAACCACTGCACTATAGCAATGAACCATATACATATTTGTTTACAAATAGACATTTAATAATAGCTAGATTCTTCATATGAGAAACTGTAATTTTATTTCTGAGATTCTATAAATCTTTTTTTTAAGATTTATTTATTTATTATATGTAAGTACACTGTAGCTGTCTTCAGACACACCAGAAGAGGGCGTCAGATCTCATTATGGATGGTTGTGAGCCACCATGTGGTTTCTGGGATTTGAACTCAGGACCTTTGGAAGAGTAGTCAGTGCTCTTAACCACTGAGCCTTCTCTCCAACCCCTCTAGAAATCTTTTTTTAAAATTAGATATAGTCTTTATTTATATTTCAAATGTTGTCCCCTTTCCTGGTCTCCCCCCGCCCCCCACTGCGAAAATGAAAATCCCATAAGCCATCTCCCCTCTCCCTGCTCCCCAGTCAACCCCCTCCCGCTTCTCTGTCCTGGTATTCCCCTACACTGCGGCATTGAGCCTTTCCAGGACCAGGGGCAAAGTGTGGAGCAGAGTCTGGGGGAAAGACCATCCAGAGACTATCCCACTTGGGGATCCATCCCATATACAGTTACAAAACCCAGACACCATTATCTATAAATCTTTAAAATAGCTTTTAAGAAAAAAAAATTACTTCTTAGGAGATTATATTAATATAACACTTACCTCCCCTCCCAAAAAAAACCCAAAAAAACAAAAAAACCCAACTCTGTCCATAAACAAATTTCTTTGAAAAAAAAAATCCAGCTGTTGAGAATAAACATATCTTGCCTAAAAGGAGAAATAAAATCAGAGTGAAGAAACATGAATTAATATTCAATTTCTTGATGGGTAAATGCGAAAGCAGCGGGTCATACACAAAAGACTATCGATTCTGGACGCGGAAAGTATCTGAAAGGGACTTGTAATACTCATGAGGTTTACACATGGAACAAAGTTAGGTTTTTATGAGCCCAGTTGAACTCCTCTGGTTTCTGCCAGGTCTGAGGAAGCTCTGGGGCTTGGTGCCACAGGCCTCTACCCCCTCTTCCTGCAGTCCACAGGCCCTCCCAGCATTTTCCTTACTGCTAAAGCAAGCAGAGTGTGCTACGCTCACCTCCAAACTGGCAAATATACGTTCCAGTTCTCTTTTCGCCAGGCCTCAGTAAGTCTAGCTACAGAGGGGTGTGGTGAGCACCCTGGCCCTCGACAGGACTGAGGATTTTAATCCGCCAAGTTGTTTCGGTTTTCTGACCCTCAGATTCCTCGCTTATGAAATGCAGGCAAAAATTCAAAACTTTCTTGTTCTGATGATTAATTAATGCGGCCAAGCGCATAGTCTGAGGTCTGGCTTGACGTGGGTCCTCTGCAAATGCTGCTTGGAGTACTTCCCAGAGAAGATTTCTTTCTTTCTTTCTTTTTTTTTTCAACAAAGAAGATTAAAGAAAGGATTTAAGTTAACTTACCTACGACTTCTGCAGGCGATCCCAAGCACGTCTGTTTTCTATCTAGACTGCTCTCCGGGTGAGCCGTGAATCTTTCTTAGTCCTCTGTTGGCAGTGAGAAGCCCCTTATGTGAGCCCTAGCCTCTCCGTGGCTCTGGGACCAGTGACCTTTCACCCTTGCACTCTGTAAATCAGGGGTCCTTAAACCTTCTTTGGGCTGTTCTTGACCCTCACCCTGGACTGCAGTGTCTTGGGGCACAGAACAAGAGATTGATCTGAAAGCCAATAATAGAGTTTTTACAATGCAACCAAGTGTAGTCCCTGTTTACTAAGACAAAGCCCCCCTCCCCCCGCAGAGACCTGGGGGGCAGAGGCAAAGAGCTTCTCTAGCATCTTTACAGTTTTGGGCTCCTAGGTGCCTGGATGCCAGAAGGGTCTGCTCTTTCCATGGAGACAGGGTCCTGATAACTCAGGCAGGCCGGAACTCACCCTTGTGAGCTCCCTCCTACAGCCATGATGTGGCCTGCCTTTCTGACACCACTATCTTGTGGATGTAGAGAGGCATCTCAGAGCATCTTAAACTTGTGTTTATTTTCTTACCCGTTAATCGGAGAGTCCTTTCCTAATTGAAGTAGAAGCCTTTTTGTGTAGGTATATGCTTTCCAAATACTTCTTCCCAGTTCCCATGATAGTTTTCATTCCAGATTTCAATAATAATGACTTCTGATAAGCACGTGTTCCTCATCTAGGGTGAGGATTGTCCTTTATTGTCAAACTTTAAATATCTTTATCGATTTTGAATTCAGTTTCCTGCAGCATAACACACAGATGAAAAAAAAATTGTGAGGAAATCAAATTGTTCTGGTAGTGTTTGCTGAAAGTCCCAATTTTCCCCTCCACTGACTTCTCCTTTCGTCTTTGCTGAAATCGATAGACCACACATGTGGGTCCCTGCTGGCTGGTGCCTCTCATTCTGCAATTTATTTGCTTGTCTCCAGTCAGCACACTGCCTCGCCTCTGTCTAACCGTAAGCTGTGAAACCATGCACCATGACTCTCCCTACCGAAAGTTCTTTTTAACAATTTAGATGCTTTAAATTTCCAACTGAATTTTAGGATCCAGTTTTCAACTTCTTAAAAGACATCCAGAACAGAAAGCCTGCCTGTAGAGAGCCTTATTGGGGTGCCATGCCACCTGGCAGGAAGTTGACATTGACCAATGTGAAGTTCCTCTCCCAGCCTTTGAGCAGGAACTCCTGTGCTAGCCATAATTCCCTCCACCTGGGGTGGAGCGCTCAGACAAAGGTGAAGCCCATTGTTCTTCAAGGACCTGCAGTTTCCTGAGAGACACTAGTCACCTGTGGAGCAACCGAACCAGTTCTGTGGAGAAGTTTCCAGTCTTTGGGGGAAGGGTTTTCTTCTGCCTATACATTTGGAGTCCTCCATTAAACGCTGAGACCTTGAGTAGCAGGTGTTGTCTTGGTCTCCATCTCTTTTCGCTGCCTTCCCATAAATCTCCAGCTTCCCTTCCAGGTAACCCGTTTGATGTAACTATGGGCAGTTACACCTGCCAAGATTTTGGTTGATGCGGCTCTGGCTCTGCAGAGAAACTTGGAACCTCGCCCACGTTGACTCTTTTGAACAGTGGACAGGGCCTGGGTTCTATTTTTCACATAGTCTATTTGCTCTATTACTATAAGTGCCTTTGTGTGTTCAGTCATGAATTCCCATTGCTAGCATAGATATTTTAACTGAATTTTTGTATATTTATCTTATATCTATCAACCCTTTACATTCAGCCATATATGAACATTTCTGTGAATGCCGTGGAATTTTCTATAAAACTAATCAACATGTTCCATTGCTGGTGGGAGTGCAAACTTGTACAACCACTTCAGAAATCAATTTGGGGATAGTTCTACCCAAGACCCAGATATACCACTCCTGGGCATATACCCAAAAGATGCTCCAACATCCCACAAAGACTCTTGCTCTACTATGACATAGATACTTCGTTCATAATAGCTATAAACTAGAAACAACTTAGATGTCCCTCAACTGAAGAATGGATAAAGAAAATGTGGTGTGTTTACACAATGGAATACTATTCAGCTATGAAAAATAAAAACATTATGAATTTTGCAGACAAATGGATGTAACTAGACAACATCATCCTGAGTGAGGTAACCCAGACCCAGAAAGACATGTATGGTATATATTCACTTATAAGGGGATATTAGCCATAAAGTTCAGGATAACCATGCTACAATCCACGGACCCAAAGAAACTAAGTAATAAGAAGGGCCCTGGGGAGGTGGATGGATGGAAGGAACCTGGTGAGAGAGGGAGAGGGAATAAGGATAGGGATGAAGAATGGTAAGAGAGGTGGCAGGAGAAGGCTAGGAGAGAGAACAGAAATTGCTGGGGGGGGGATATCTCTGGGACTAGCTGGAGACCTGGAATGGGGGAGGCTCCCAGGAGTCTATGGGATTAACTCTAGCTAAAACTCCAAGCATTTGGGGGTATAAAGACTAAAGTGGCCACCTCCTGTAGATAGGTGGGACTTCCAGTAGAGGAAGGAGGTCACCAACATACCCACAAAACCTTAGACCCAAAATTTGTCCTGCCTACAAGATGCACAGGAGTAAAGATGAAGGATGGATTGAAGGAACTGCCAATCAATAACTGACCTAACTTGAGACCTACCCCATGGCAGAGAGCACTGTTAAAGATACTCTATGACTTGCAAACAGGAACCTAGCATAACTGTCTTCTGAGAGGCATCACCGGGCAGCTGAAGGAAACAGATGCGGAGACCCACAGTCAAACATTAGGGGGAGCTCAGGGTGACTCGTGGAAGAGTGGGTGGCAAGATTGAGGAATTTGGAGGAGTCAATGACTCCACAGGAAGACCTACATAGTCAACTAACCTGGGCCCAGTAGAGTTCACAGAAATGAACCATCCACTAAGAGCACAGAGGGGCTGGACCTAAACCCCTACACATTTGTAGCAGCTGTGCAGCTTGGTCTTCATGTGGATCCCCTAACAATTGGAGTGGGGCTGTCTCTGACTCTGCTCCCTGCCATTCAATCCCTTTCCCTTAGCTGGACTGCCCAGTGGGGCCTCAGTGGGAGAGGATGGGCTTAGCCCTGCTGTAGCTTCATGTCCCAGGGTGGTTTGGTACCCAGGGAGGAGCTTCTCCTTCTCTGAGAAGAGGAGGGGGTAATGGAGGAGGTTTTGTGAGAGTGGGACTGGGAGGAGAAGAGGGAGGGGGACTGGGATTGGTATGTAAGTGACTAAGTAAACAAATTAAAGAAGAAAAAGAAGATAAATGTGGTTTCAGGTTCTCGTTTCTAATACAGATGTTTCTAACTGTTTTCTCTTTTTCCTTAACACATTCTCTGAAAGCCTGCATACAATGTTTCAAAACAATGGCAAGAGAAGATGCTTCTGTTACTTTCTTGAATCCAGGGTAAGAATCTGGCGTTTGCTATTAAGAATGGTGGTGAGGTCATTTGACTAAGGTGTCCTTTGTCTGGCCTAGGAATTTCTGTTCCTAGTTTGGTGAGGTGGGACTTTCAGGATGGACACTGGCTATGTCACACACTTCCCCTACAACTATTGAGATAACCAATTTGTTTGCTTATCTAAACTTTATTACTAAGATGAATTGAATTCACTCAGGATATAACAAATGCCCATTTCTAGAATAAGTTCCATTTATCATTTTTCTTTTCGTGTTTTGTTAAAATTTTTAAGATCTTCAGTTTATATTTTAATGAAGCTGTAGATTCTCTTATTTGGATAGATTTGTTTTCATAATGTGGCATTGGCCACACAGGATGGAGTACCAACTTCCCAGGAGTATTTGTGAGTAAATATATCATTACTTCTCTACATGCTTGGTTCAATTCACCAGTGACACTGCCTGGGTCTGGAATTTTCTTTGTAAGAAAGTATAATAACTAATCTTGGCTCTCAATTTGATACTACAGATGAGAAGACCTCAACTGATGAATTTCTTCCATCAGATTAGACTGTGGGATATTTTCTTGATTGCTAATTAATATAGAAATGTCCTGTCCATTGTGTGTGGTATCATTCCCAGGCAGGTGGGCTGTAGAAGAAAGGTAACAGAGCCAGGTATGGTGGTGGATGCCTTTAATCCCGGTTCTGGGGAGGCAGAAGCAGGTGGATCTCTGTGAGTTAAAGGCCAACCTGGTATACACAGCAGGTTCTAGAACAGCCACAGTTACATAGAGACATCCTGTCTCAAAAAGAGAAGAGGAAAAGAGGGGAGGGGAAGGGAGGAGAGGAAAGGAGAGAAAAGAAAAAAAGGGAAAGGCAGAAGAACATGAAGTTGGTTATAAGCCAGGAAGCAGCCATAGTTTCTGCTTGAAGTCCCTGCCTTGAATTTTTGCCCTGGCTTCCATCAATAATGGACTGTGACCTGTAAACTTAAATAAAAATTTTTCCTCCCCTGATTGCTTTTGGTCACAGTGATTTGTTTGTTTGTTTTGTTGTCATTCTGTTTTGTTTTGTTTCTTTTTTTTTTTTAATCACAGCACGAGGAAAGCTAAATTGGAGGGAGAGATTTTAAGAACAAATGTGGTTTCCTCATATAGTATTTTAGCTTTTTCCTTCTGTGTGAAGTCAAAGGTATTGTTCTTTGGGGGAAATAGTTTCATATGAGTTTAAATTGTTGCCCTTTCATGAGCATGCTGTTCTTATTTTATATTTCATGTGTGGGGGATCCATAAAAGTATTCCATTTATTCCATACCCAATACCAGTAAATTATCTTCCATCTTCATGCCTGGTCAGTGGTAGAGACTTAGCATGGTATGAAATTTCTCACTGAATCAGATTATTTCTTATTTTTTATTTCGTTGCTTTTGCAGTGTCTTTGTTCTTTTCTTTTCAGAGGGAGTGTCTCAGTCTGTAGCCCAGGCTGGCCCTGAAGCTGTTGTGTAGCTCAGGTTGTCCTGGATCTTACGATGCTCTTGACTCTGCTCCTCAGTGCTAGAATGACAAGCACCTGCAGATGTGGCACTCTTGGCTCTTTCTAGATTCCTGATGAGGAATTGAAGGCCCTTAGTGGAAGACTTTGTTCTTCGTTTCTCTGTTTTCTCTAATAGTCTTGATTGTTCTGAACTAGCTCATTTCTTATCTGTCCAGTGCAGATGGGAATTTGATGTGTTTTCTTTCAGTTCAAAATACTCTTTAAATTCTCAATTGATTTATCCCTAGACACATGAGTGATTTAGTAAGGGTCATTTTTAGTGTCTCCCTGGTAAGAGTTCTAATGTGTGTTGTGTTGTTGCTGGGTGGCATGTCTCCAGAGTCCCACTAGGTTGAGATTATTTCACATTGTTCAGACATCCTTTCATATTACTGTGGTTTGCTCTACCTGCCCTGTCTTTATATCCAGGTTCTGAGCTCTTTAGCCTGGAGTGTGACTCCATTCCTCTGTAACTCTTATGTTTTATTCTCCACATATCATGAACTCTGTGCTCAGCACCGAGACATCCAGGGTACTTGTGGTCTCTGGTTGAACTAGAAGCTTCATTATTATGCAATGATGTCATCAATTAGCAGCCACACACTGGAGAATTAGCACTGTGTCATTGAAACACTCTTTCCTGCAATGTTAATATGGCTGATCCAGTGATCCCACTGGTCAGGATGATCCAGTGATCTAGCTGATCCTTTGATCCACTGATCCCATGATCCAGTGATTCAGTTGTTCCCACAGTCCAGCTGATCCCTTGATTCAGTGATCTGGCTGATCCCATGACCTGGCTGATCCCATGATCCAATGATCCAGTGATCCAGCTGATCCCATGATCCACTGATCCTGCTTGTCCACTGGTCCACTGATCTACTGATCCCATGATTCAGTGATTCAGCTGTTCCCATGGTACAGCTGATTCCTTGATCCGGTGATCCAACTGATCCCATGATCTGGATGATCCCATGATCCAGTGATCCAGCTGATCTGACTGATCCCATGATCCAGCTGGTCCAGCTGATCCAGCTGATCCCATGATCCAGCTGGTCCAGCTGATCCAGCTGATCCCATGATCCAGTTGATCCAGCTGATTCAGCTGATCCCATGATCCAGCTGATTCAGCTGATCCCATGATCCAGCTGATCCAGCTGGTCCAGTGACCCAGATGCACTGTGGCCCAGCCTGCATTATATTCGCTTTAATTTTTCCAGTAGATTTGTGCTATTATTAAAATGAGTTTCTTTCAAGCATGTTATATCTGGATTGAGCTTTGTAAAGTGTGTCCAACCTGATGATTTTGGACTCTGGGTATGTTAAGACCAGTTAAATTTAGTTTACAGGCTGTGCTCCAATGTGCCATCTTATTACTTATTTTTATGGATCCCGTCTGTTCTCTGCTCAATTTTCCCTTTGTAATTCTTCATTGTTTTATGGTTGTTTTGGTTTTATTTTGCATGTGTTTAACTCATTACAATCTATTTTTATTTTACCAAATACTCCTTCGCAGTTTAAAATTTTTAATGTTACCCTTCCATTATTTTTTAAAATCCTTTCTGTACTTGGGAATAGTGTGTCACATGTTTTTACTTTAGTATTTTGGTACATCTCACGATAAATGACAAGCTTAGGGTCAAATATTTCTGTAATCCCAAGGCCTCGTCTTGTCTGTCTGGCCAGCAGATACTGCAGTAGAACAGCTGGATCCTTTCAGGTCTGAGTTTTGACCTTTGTGATTGACTTGAGCATCCCCAGGCCTGATGCTTCTGTTGTCCTGAGCTTGGTTCTGTGCCTCCATCCACAGGTAAACATTCCTCTCAACCCCTTGGCTCACTGTTCAAAGCATCAAGATCTTCATGGGAGACTGATGCCATGCCCTGATCTAGCAGTTCCCAGTCCCAGCCTGGGAATGAGGACCCCATCTGAAGAAACAAATGGTGTCCCATCATTCAGACAGCCTTATACCCAATGACTGGTGGATACACAGAGGTGCTCAGTGTAGAAAAGACCTTGGGGCATCCAGAAGATGAAGTTCTCCTCAGTCCAGAGTAGGCTGTTCCCAAATGTGGGATATCTCTGCAGCTTTGACACAGGAGTCTTTATTTTATGCTTCCAATCCAGAAGGATGTGCGTGTCCATGGCTTAATAGGAATTCTCATGAAGCCGTTCCTATAGCTAGATTACTATGAAATAAATTGGCTTCCTCCATTAACACTTCCCAGTGCTGGTAATGGGCACTATACACTTGAATTTAGAGCCGCAGCCCCTAATTTCGAGCCTTCTGCTTCAGTACAAAAGAAATTCCAAGCAAATTCTCAGGTTCCGTCGGTGTCTGCTGGGGTTTTTCTTTTGGGAGTAGACTGTGTCTTCTTGAACAAATCCAAAAAGCACCGACCTTTGACCTTACCCACCCCGGAGGTGCCTTACTTTACCGTTGCCTTAGCTTACTTTCTTAATGTCTCACAACAATCAAGAGCTACTGGGAAGACCAGGGTGGATGGAGATGAAGGAACCCATCAAAACACCCTAGACAGAGTCACAGAGAGCAGGCCAGCATTGCAGGGACAGTTTGCGTCCCTTCGCACTGTCCAAGGCTTTTTTAAAACCTGAATCTCATTCCTAACTCTGATCCCATTTTCTTTACATTTCCTTGAGCAAGAACATTCCAAAGCAACTCCTCACAAGTTTCAGACTTTGATATGAGCTATCTTTTCGGACAGGAGGCTGACCTTGCGTGTCAGCAGTGCCTGCCCAGCACCTGTGGCGGAGCCCAGATGTGGCACAGCCTTCGTGTTATCCTTTATTTCTGTTTTGAAGTCGTTTCCAAGTTAGATACATCCATAAACACTGCCAGTTTTAGTATAACCTGACTCTGTTCATTTTCTTGCATAATCTGCAGCCACTGGGAAAGCCCTTGGTGCCCCTTCCTTAGGAGTCCCTGCTACTCACTGGGATGGAGGGAAAACAAGGGGACCTAAGAGAAGGTCCAAACTGAGTCTAGGCAATAGGGCCAGTCCAGAAGCTGGCTACCTCTTCTTTCTGTGCTGGAAGAGGGGTTGGGAAGTCACTCAGGACCCAGGTGACTTCAGCAACAGCATTGCTCTGTGTCCAACAAAAAGATTTGTTCTGTGGTCTGATGGAATCTATGATAGAAAAAGCATTTCATAAAAGGGTTTTTACTGTATTTGGAAAAATTCACCCCTTAGCCAGATGAATCAGAAATAATATTTTTTTCCAGAAGTGTCCATATGTTTTGAGACACACTAGCAAAGTCAAGCCCAGAAATGTCAAATTGCTAAAAGTAGGGCAAAACCGCATTTTCTTCCTGGAGAAACTCAAGAGCTCGGAGCGGGGGGTGGGGGGGTGTTGGACGTGTCACTTTGGGCTGTGTGGAGGCAGAGTCGCCATCTGGACACAGACTAGTAGCACTGGAGCGGACATAACCCCACCTCCAGGTCTTCCAGAACTCAGTTCTCCGCAGGGTGCTGGCTTTCTGGTGCTGACACTGGAATGAAAAGAAACATGAGCTTGTCATCCATCAGAGACTGAAGCAATTTGAAAAACGCTAGGTGGTTTTGAGCTTTGGGAATCTGAGCGTTGGTACCAAAGAGCAAACTTGTCACTGAGAAGCCAGTCTTGATCACCAAGTAGAGATACTTGCTGACTTTGGGATACAGACAACCCACCCAGCCAGGTCCCTGGATTCTGTAGCCAGTGCTCCTCTTCCATCCCCTTAAATCAAAGTTCTTTTCTAAAGCGCATTTCAGAATTGTGCTTCTAAGTCTGGAAGTTTGTCTCCATCCAGGCCAAGCTTTCGTGGTGAAACTGAAGCAGCCTGGCAGTTGTGGGGGGACATCGGTTATTTATAAGTTCCTTAAATTGGCTGGTGGTTATGGGAAATTTCCAGGTGCTGATGCTGAGATCACGGAGTGATTGACGTGCCAACCGTCAGGGTCTGCAAACCCTCATCGCTTGATCAGTCAAAGGCACTGTCAGAGTCTGGCAGCAGCGCATGCACAACCAGACATTCCCTGTGTTCATTTGCCAAGCACTCGTCAACTGAAAGGCTAGCTACCCTCAGTGTGCTCATGAGTTGAATCCTGATGTCCACCAGGCAAGCCACATTGCCCTTCCTCTCAAGTAGCTAGTGTTTCTCCATCCTCTGATGAGAACAACAGCACTGTAAAAAAGCACTTTGTAAGGAGACCATTGGGCGCAGAGATCAGAGATCTTAATACAGCAGCATTGCTTCCTGCGGATGGAGAAACCCAGGAGGTGAGCCGGAGTTCTTGTTCTGTTTTCTAGGTAGAATCCTGGAGGGGTGAGCGAGCGTCCGCATCATCCAGTGGTACCAGTGTCATACACGACTACAGCACAGTGTCGGAAGGAATGGCCACTGCAGGCAGAGACAGGCCACAGCCCACCGTGCAACATCAAGAGAGATGCTCAGCCTTCGTACTGCACACAGTCGCAGGCAGAGCCGCACTGCAGCCTGGCACACACAACGTCAGGAGGAGTGCGTTTGGAAGCTCTAGACCTGTTAGGAGTCTCAGCTGCATCTCAGAGCCACAGTAGGAAAACATGTCCTAAGGAGGATGTGTTGAGTTTGGCTCTTTATTTGTTAGCCAGACATCGGCTACCTAATGGATTATTTTTGTAAAAAAAAATCAGGAAAGTGTGTTTTGAAAGAGGAAAATGGTCAATGTAAAATTCTGGATAATTTTACCTGAGTGAGGAGAGGGTGGAGAGAGAGTACACATTTGGAGAAACTAACAGCCAGAGCCTCGAGGGCACAGGGACATTCTGTGCTGTAGTCTCTGTGCTGGCACATGGTCACCACAGTTTGGTTCAAATGCTCTATTTGTGTGCTGCTTTACATGTGAAATATAATATAAAATAAAATACCAAGTCAAGAGTAGTAGAAATGTTAGAGAGACTCAGATAGATGGGGTGGCACACACCTGTAACCTCAGGTGGCACACACCTGTAACTCCAGGTGGCACACACCTGTAACTCCAGGTGGCACACACCTGTAACCCCAGGACTTGGAAAGTCAAGTCAGGAAGCTGTACATCACACTTAAGGCCAGCCTATATTACTTGAGACACTTTTTAGAAACTTTCAGGTATTAGATATTTTTATTGTCATTTTCATCTTTTTCATACTAAGTCTTTCCAAGCCTGGCCTGGAACTCACAATCCTCATGCCTCAGCTTCCTGATTGCAGTGATTACAGGACTGTTGACACCACTCCCAGTTAGAATTTTTAATTAAAATAATGTTCATAAGATATTAAATATAGAGCTGAGTGGTTTTTCAAAATCTGAGAATGAGGTTGAAGAGATGGCTAAGTGAGAAAACTGTTTTCTATACAAGCATGAAGGCCCAGGTCCAATTCCCAGGACCCACATAATGTTGAGCATAATGTCACATCTTTAGCCCGGTACTGTGAGATATAAAAATACTGGGGACTTGCTGTCCAGCAAGTCTGGACAAAACAGTGAGCTTTAGGTTCAGCGAAATCCTGTCTCAGTGAGTGACCCTGTCTCAAAAATAAGATGGAGAATGAGAAAGGCATCCAGCATCTGCTTCTAGCTTCCACACACCTGTGCATGGGCAAGCACACCTTTACATACATGCCATTGCACACACACAAACACACACATACACTACATACATATATGCATACATGCATACACCATACTCACATGTACACATGCATAACACATATACTTCATACATGTATGCAGCACATGCATACATGCATATATACATACGCCATACACATACATGCATATACACTTACATTCACACATGCATAGCACACACCACATACATGCACATAGCACACACATATACATGCACACACACATATATATATACATCATATATACACATGCTTACACCACACTCACAGGCACACATGCATAACACACACTTCATACATGTATGCAACACATGCATACATACATCATACACATACATGCATACACCACACTTATATTAACACATGTATAACACACACCACATACATGCACATAGCACATATATATACATGCACACACACACACACATATATACATCACACATACACATGCTTACACCACACTCACATGCACACATGCATAACACACACACACTTTGCGTGTATGTACAAAGGTTAAAAGACAATGGTTTTGGCCTTTTCCTTTCACCTTGAGACTTGTCAGCTGCTGTACACACCAGGCTAGCTGGTCCTCGAACTCCTGAGAGTTCTCCTGTCTCCACCTCTCAACTTACTGTTGGAGCACTTGGATTATGGGTGTGCACAATCATCTCCAGCTTTGATCAGATCATAGGGGATCTGAAATCAGGTCCTCATGCTTATAAGGCAAGTACTTCATCCACTGACCCAGCTCCTTGGTCCCACATTCTACTTATCTGTTAAAATGGTAGGTAATTGGAGTAAAATTGCCTCAGACCTGTTTCTAAGACTAGAATTTCCTTAATTTGCTAGTCAGACTTAGCTTGGTTCCTTAATTTGCTAGTTAGGCTTGATTTGGTGTTATAAAATATAGTTGCAACATATGCATAACAGAGTCCTATATTCTTTAAAATATGCATAGAAAAACCCAAGAGTATACCGCTGTAATTTATATTTTACAACCAATTTGCTTATACAATTTAAGGGGAAATGGTCATTTATATTTCCATACTTTTATTGCTCTGATGTTCCTCTGACCCGACCCATTTCTACCTATTGCAACCCTCTCCAGCCCAAGGGGTTTTTGGAACCCTCTCAGCACACAGTTCCACTGGGAAAGAAATCTCAGTTTACATTACTTGGAAATGATTTATAGTCTTTCAGTTTTGAAGAACAGTTTCTCTGGTTTCTATGCTAACAGGCACTTTTCATGCTGCAAACCTCAGGAGGAGTCTTTTAGTGATGCCTTCTCTGTCTATATTTAGTTTCTAGAGTTTTCGCTTTTGTCATGTGTGACAGTTGGGCTGTGCATGGTTATGGATGTCTCTGTGTGAAGTCCTCCTGGGACTGTTAGATGTCATTACTCTTCCGGCTCATTGCTCACCAACGCGGGGACATGTTGCCTGTTCTCTCTTCAGCTGGTGTCTGCTCCATGTCCTCTCTCCTCTCAGACATGTCTTCCAGGTCTGTCTCTTGGCACTGGCATGGGCTAAGATTTTGTTCAATTTTATCCTCTTTCCATCTACGTATTTTCAGATTTAACATTCCTGCAACTTTCTCCCACTTTGTTTTGTTTTTTTTTTCATTTCTTTTCTTATTAATTAGATATTTTATTTATTTACATTTCAAATGTTATCCCCTTTCCTGGTTTCCCCTCCAAAAACCCCCTATCCCATCCCCCCTCCCCCTGCTCACCAACCCACTTACTCCTGCTTCCCTGTCCTGTCATTCCCCTATGCTAGGGTATCCAGTCTTCTCAGGACCAAGGGCCTTTCCTCCCTTTGATATCCAACAAGTCCATCCATATGCAGCTGGAGCCACCAAGTTGAAACAAAAAGAACTATACAAAGAATCAGCAAAACCAGGAGCTGGTTCTTTGAGAAAAATCAACAAGATAGATAAACCCTTAGCCAGAATAACCAGAGGGCACAGAGACAGTATCCAAATTAACAAAATCAGAAATGAAAAGGGAGACATAACAACAGAAACTGAGGAAATTAAAAGAAAATCATCAGATCCTACTACAAAAGCCTATATTCAACACAGCTGGAAAGTCTGGATGAAATGGACAATTTTCTAGACAGATACCAAGTACCAAAGTTAAATCGGTATCAGACAGACCATCTAAACAGTCCCATAATCCCTAAAGAAATAGAAGCAGTCGTTAAAAGTCTCCCAACCAAAAAAAAAATCTGAGGACCAGATGGGTTTAGTGCAGAATTCTATCAGACCTTCAAAGAAGACCTAACACCAATACTCTTCAAACTATTCCACAGAATAGAAACAGAAGGAGCACCACCCAATTCATTCTATGAATCCCCCGCTCTGTTTTAAAGCTCTTCAGCATATTTTATAACTTTAGGTGTTAGGCTTTATCTGGAGATCCCTTGATTCCTTCTCAATGCACACTTGACTGTTCACCCCAGAGTTTCATTTCCCTCTGTATTTTTTCCTCAAATACAAAATAATTTGAAAGTCTTCTTTCTAGATCCGATTCTGGAGCCTGAAAACCAATTTGTTGGTGTCTCTTCCTCTTGGTGACCCTCGCTTTCCTTTGAATGCCTCACAATTTTTATGGTGTTTGTAAACACTGGATAGGTTTGGGTATGAAATAAGGTGTGGAATTATGTAAGAAATGCACCTATAGTTTATATTATATTTACTTGCTTTTAGAGAATGTAAGCTCATTTCTGGGTCTGATGAGTGAAGTAGGAACTATCTACTTATGTCTTACCAATGCCACAGTGAAGAAGGGCTAGCCTTGGCATAAGCAGGCGCAGCTGTGCTGGGGCCAGCCTCAGTCATCTGTAACTCCACTGAAGCCACAGTGTCCATACCACCTCTAAAGTCAAGGTAAGAGGGACTGTGTGTACCGGGGCCAGCCTCAGCCCTTCACAGCTCCTCTGAAGATGCAGTGGAAAGACTATCTAGGACTATCAGTCTCAGCACAGGCACCATGTGGAGGGAACATGTTACTTTAAATGCATGTCTGACCCAGGAGGTTGGATCCAGGCCTTCACTTCCAAGCAGCATGAAGATAAGGCAGGCTACAAATTCCACATCTCAGCTTCCACTTCACCACCTTTTAAAAATTACGAAATTGATGTTGTACCAAGGATAACTTTCAAAATAAACAAGTTATTATTTCATTTGGTGCTTTTCCAGCTAGCACTGCTCCCAACTTGTCCAAAGTTGCTAATAGCCTGGCTGAACTCACCTTGACCTTGTAGAGTCTACACTTGCTGACATGATTTCTTCCCCACCATCCATGACCCAGAGGCCTGGAAATTCCATAGCATTCTGACCTCTCCCAAAGACCTTCTTCTCTTCCTCCTGTAGCTCAAGCTGGGTTCAAGTTCATTATAAAGCCAAGTGTGTCCTTGAATTTCTGACTCTTGCTTCTACTTCCCAAGTGCTGAGCCTGTAAGAATGTATCACCAAACCCAGTGTGAGGTGGTCCTGGCAGTGGGATTCAGGGCTTTGCATATTTCCAGATGCCCAAAGCTTCTATCTTCTGAGATAGTTCCACAATGTGGTCTCTTATCCAAATATTCTTATAGATAAGAAATTCTTCTGTATCTATTTTTCTTCTTTTTCATTTGTATGATCACAATTAGCATCTAACATTTTTAATGTCTATACAATTTTAAATGCCAGTCCAAGAACACCTACTCCCATTGAAATCTTTATGTAAAAGAAGTTGACCACAGATGGATCTAAGCAATGCTTTCCTGGTTCTGTTTAGTGTTCGATGGTCTGCATGCCGAGCAAGTGGTAATGAATTTTGAAAGGCATGTACTGTTCATCGTTAGCAGCTCTGGACTCAGCGAGGTTGGCAAGTGATAACAGACTTCATGGTTACTATTAAAATAAGTTTTAAATGATTTTTGGGTCAGTATTTACTAAGGCAAATGTGATTGCCTAACTCAATATTGACGATACCTCAGTGATTAGTGCAAGGTTTGAGTCCTTCACTTTTAGGCCAGTTTCTCTCTGCTCTGAGCTCACACCTGACAGCCTCCATGTCTTCCCACAGTCTTTCCTGACACATTACAAAGGCATATGGTGTGACAGAATTTGAGTAAATCAACACAAATCCATGTGTGAACCATGCCTCTTATGTTGTGTATGATTCTAAGTTTGGGCTGCAAAATGGCTCAAAAAGAAGAGGCTTTTGCTGGGGGTCTGGCCAACTGAGTTAGATTCTTAGGATGCACACTTTGGAAGGAAAGGAAAAGACTACCATAGGTTGTCCTCTGACCTCCGCATACCCTTGTGTGGCAGGTACACACACACACACACACACACACACACACACACGGGCTCACTCCCTTCCTCTCCCTCTCCCTCCCTCTCTGTCTCTGTCTCTCTCTGTCTCTCTCTCTCTCTCTCTCTCTCACTCTCTCTCTCTCTGTCTCTCAGTCTCTCTCTCTCTGTCTCTGTCTCTCTCCACACAAACACACACACACACACACACAAATCGCTCTTACAAACGCTCTAATTTTGCATAGGATAAACTGCAGCTCTGAAGGCTGATTAGACAGCTGTTCAGTGATGCAGAAGATAGCCCATTTCTTCTAGCATCACTCTCTTTGCATCCTGCAATCATGTTTGTATATCAGGATGCTTGGCGTTCTGTTGACAATTCTCTTCCATTGCACTTTGATTGGATTGATGATATACATATTCCTCTGACGATCAGATCTCTGCAGAGCTGTTGTTTTCATTCGATCATCCTAAGAGTAAGCATGTTGGTACTGAAATGATGAGTTACTGTAACGCTGCTAAATATAATTAAGGTGACACCAAGTGTGTCAAGCAGTACAATATACTCCTCACTTGGAAGACTGGGGCAGGAGGACCACATGTTCAAGGCTTTGAGCTACAGGGTGAGTTTGAGTAAATTGGGACAACTTAGTGAGACTTGTCTCAAAAAGTGAAAAGGAATGGGTGTGTAAATAAGTGATAGTGTGAACATCTAGTGTGTGTGTGTGTGTGTGTGTGTGTGTGTGTGTGTGTATGAAGATGAGTATGTAAGTGCATGTCAAGTATTCATGTGGCAATGGGTGTATAAGTGGTAGAGTGCATATCTACTGTGTAAATAAGCGCTCATCTAGTATGTGTGTGTGTAAATGGGTGTGTAACTGACAGAGTGTACATTTATTGTGTGTATAGATAGGTGTACAAGTGGTAGAGTGCATGCCTAGTGTGTGCGTGGAGATGGGTGTGTATTAGTGTGCATGTCTAGTGTGTAGGTAGAGATGGGTATGTAAATAAGTGCTAGAGTGCACATCTAGTGTGTTTGTGTGTGTGTGTGTGTGTGTGTGTGTGTGTGTGTGTCCCTACATTAAATTCAGTTCTGGCAAAAGGAGGAGATGGAAAAGGAGGAAAATTTGAACAGACTTTGAAATTGACCCTTGCTTAATAATTAGAGTGGGAGTTTGGCATCCCTCTCAAGCTTTCAAAGAATCCAGGGTGGCCTGTATATCTCATCTGGGACTATTTGAAAAGCCAAAGGATGCACAAAGACACTGACTGACCTGGGAGCTGTGAGTTTTCATCAGGACTCTTTGTGTGTGGAGATGGGTTCGAGTACACAAGCCCTTGAAAATGAGAAGATAGCATTTGCATCCCTGGGGCTGGAGTCACAGGAGCTGTGAGCTTCTTGATGTGGGTGCTGAGAACTGAACTAGGATACCCTGGACTGGAGTCCCTTGGATCAGCAGAGCATACTCTCCTACTGAGCCTCTCTCCAGCTCCTGCTATACTGTTTCAAACCAATAACACCATGTGTTTCTCCCTTACCCCTCTTTTCACAGGGTGTACCTACAAATATACTCTCTCTCTCTCTCTCTCTCTCTCTTACACACACACACACACACACACACACACACTCACACACAAATACATATATTATTAAATGAAGTGAAAATTACCCCTTTATACTATTAGAACCATCACTTAAAGAAATAACAAATATTTTGTGCAGACACATTTTTAAACGACTCTGAGACTCAGATACAAAAACAACAGACTTAGATCAGACCCTTTGACCCTGTTTCTGCAGACTTGGAGTAGAGTGCAGTGGCCATGCCCGCCTCCCAGGAATCAGAAGCCAGACTGTTATCTCCAGTTATCTTTCCCAGTGAGTTAGTGTCTTTGTCTTGCTGTCATTCTCAGAATTTTCATTTTGTTCATTTCAACTTTGGTTTTATCTTCGTAAAGTCTTGTATAATCTATGATCGTAGTCACCCGCCTCATCGAAGTCCCAGTTGTTGAAGTGGCACTGCAGCCCTGCTAGCTGGTGACACACCGTCTTCCTTGCTTGGATGGTTGGAAGAGGAACTTGGTAACTTACCTCTAGTTATAGGAGTCCTTAGACAGCTTAAGAATCTCATTATTCCAGGGGATGAAACTTACCCCTGTCTGGCAAAGAAAACAAAAGAGGGTAGTCTCTGTATAAAAGGATAAAACTGATTATTATTGAACAGTTCCTCAACTGACACCTTACATATGGGTATATTCCTCCTGACACACTGTCTGGAGTTCATATCAGGCAAAGGTGTGGAATAGATGCATTCTATGAGATATATTATGTAATGTAATTGTGTATCATTAATTGTTACATAATGCAATAAGATATATAATAACTGTGATAATGAAATTTACGGATTGGGAAGGTGAAAAGGACCTGCAGCCTATATTTCCTCTACGAAAGAGAAACAGGACTAAAAAGGCTATTATAGGAGTAAAGATGTCTACTAATCAAAACAAGTATATTCTGTTTTAAGGACTGGTTTGGATACACTGCCACATACACATCCAGGAGTCTGCCTGAAGCATGAATTACACAGGAAGATGAAGAAAGATGACATTTGGGAAGAGATGAGAAATGTTGTCTTTGTCAATATTCTATTGCTGTGAAGAGACACCACGGCCCCAGGAAAACATTTAATTGGGGCTGGCTTACAGTTCAGTGGTGTAATCCCTTGTCATCGTGGCAGGAAGCATGGCAGCTCTCAGGTAGACATGGTGCTGGAGAGGAATCTAAGAATTCAACAGCTGGATGGATCACCAGGCAGCAGGAAGACAGAGTTAGCCTTTGGGCTCGGCCTGAGCTTCTGAAACCTCAAAGCCCACCCCCTTCCTCCGACAAAGCCACACCTACTCCAATGAAACCACACTTCCTGGAGCTACTTCCTAATGCCCAAGCTTTCAAATATATGAGTGTATGGGGCCTATACGAGCCATTCCTATTCAAAGCACCTCAGACATATTGCAGAGAGGAGACAGTCAATAAAGACATATTTGTAAATAATTAACAAGCACCCAGTTATAGAAAAAGGAAGATATGATCAAGGGAGCTTGGTGTGCCAAAACATAGAGGAGCTGATGCTTGGGTTTGGGAGGGACGAGTCCGTGAATCACTTGGTGCCAGGTAGGAAAAGGCATCATTTCATTCCGAAGCTCCCAGGAACTGCTAAGTGCATTAGTAGGACTGTGTAGCCTCACAATCTGGCACATATTGGGTCTGTATTTATCAGAATGGCATTTGAGGGAGGCCAGGATTTGGGAGCTGGGAGCCTCATTGGGAGGCTATTGGTGTCCAAAGTATCAAGAGAAACTCAAGTTGTAGTAAAGATGTGTTATAATGTACTAGATAGACACAAAACATAAAATTATAAGATTGAAGGCTGGGACTGTAGTGTAATGGGATAGCATTGCCTAGCACACACAAAGCCCTTAGTCTGATTCTCAACTCTGAAAGAGAGAGAGAGGAATGGGTGGTTGGGACTTAATGATATGTATGTACACACACACACACACACACACACACACACACACTATGGAGAGTAAGGAAATATTAACTGATAACTTACCCATATGGGATGTGGGTCATAAGATGGACAGATGTGATTTCCTAGACCTGTACTTTGGGATGCCATCCCCAAAGAAATGTAGGAATAGAGATGGTATCTGTGGGATGCTTCCTGAGCATCCAAGGTATGAACTACTCTTACTATGCACTGGGCAATTTCCTCGGAAATCCACATGTAGTAATTCAGTAACTCTTCTTAAACTAAAATACCATTACCATCTTAGTTAGATTTACTATTGCTGTGACAAAAATACCACAGCCAAAACAACTTGGGTAGAAAAGGGTTTCTTTGTCTTACACTTCCACACTGCAGCTCATTATTGAAAGAAGTCAGGATAGAAGATGAAATGGAACATGCTGGTAAAACCTGCTAATGCTTCCCACTGAGTTCTACAAGTAGTCAGGCTTTAGACTCAGTGTAGCCCTCACAGGTCTTTCCTGACCCCTAATACCCCATCCTATCCAGAAATCAATGGCAGAAGTGATGAATAGAAAGAGATGAGAACAGGGTTCAGAGAAGGAAAATACACAGCGCAATCACAATGCTGACAGCTGTCAGAACACTTACAATAACCACAATTAACATATCAAGAGCCCCTCAGGTAGGAGGGGAGGTCCCTGAGTTCACAGAAGGGCACCAAGGAAGCCTGAACTGTTAAGCACCCAGGGTTGATCCTTCTGGGGAAGGAATGCAAAACCTGTTATCTGCCTAGAAGACTGGAATGAGATGTGCCTTCTCGCCTGGCAATCTTTGTACTGTGTGACCAGAGATTATTCCAGCACCAGGTGGCTCCTCCTTCAGATCCTTATTGTAAATTTGTTCTTCCAAGTCAGTCTACAGAACCTCTCTATATGGACTTTACAGACATGTGTGGTCTGTATTTGACTTGCTTTGTTCTTCCAGGAGAAGGACATAAGCTTTGCTGTGCATGCAAGGTTGAGTTAATTGTCTCCATAAGAGTTTTCACCAAATTGTGCTGGGCTTAAATATGCCTAATTTAAACAACATTGGGTCAGACTCCTGAAGTTTAAACCAAGACCAGCTACTGACTTGTATTGAGCCGAAATGATTTCTTGCCTTCTGACTCCGTTGGCCATGAAGGTTGCAGAGAGCCGTGTGCCCAATGCACAAAAGTGGAGAGCACAGAGGGAATCATTTTAAGTTGATAAATGGAAATTTTATTAAGGGTCAAAAGGAACTTTTAGAAATCATAACATTCTAGTATAAATAGAAAATGAGTCTGCTGGGTTTATCAGTATACCAGATAGGACTGACAGAGAGTCAGTGAACTTGGTGACCTGTCAGTAAAAACTTCCAAAATTAAAATAGAAGCATTTTAAAAAAAAAAAAGTTTAAAAATAGAAAGCAGAACACTCAGGGGTTATAGGGTGATGTCATGTGGCATAACGAACGTGTGAAGGAAAGAGCATGAGTGTCCAAAAGGACTTCAAATACCAGTGGTTGAAATTTCCAAAATGAGTGACCCATACAAAATCAGAGATCTAGGAAGCTCTGAAAACACACACACACACACACACACACACACACACACCAAAAGCAACTTTGGCCCTAGGCAGCTTCAAGGTAGCAGGAGGCAGAAGGCGGGATGTCACCCAAGTAGGAGGAGACTTACAGCCTCAAGCCGTTTACATCTGTCCTTGGTCCTCAGGTGGGGTGCCATCTATTCCTAGATCCTGAGGTCACACATTACAAACAGAATCAGATGATGAAGTCTGTTAAATTCTGTTATGCTCTCTTGTTAAACTGGTAGAGAAATAGTCACAGTTTCTCTTGTTTGGTTCACCTTAAGGTGGCAGCTTGATCCCAGAGCTCCTGAGGAATAGTACTAACTGGATCCTACACACCTCTGCCTCCCCATGGGGTTGGTGGTCTACATGGGAGAGAGAGAGAGAGAGATTTTAAAGCTTAGGACTTCTTAGGGGAAGTCAGGCAAGTGGGTCCTTTGGAAAGAGTAGTCCTCAGTCACAAAAGTACCAGTCAGAACTTCAGGTCTTAGGTTCCAAGAAGATTGGATTTCTAGGCTGTTTCCACGCACCCCTACCCTGTGTTCTAAGCAAGTCAGCAGTTCTAAGAATAGTGTCAAACCCTCCACCAGGTCTATAGAAATTTCCACTCATGGCAATCATTCCCTGGCCTTTGAGGTACAGAGGGCTGAAAAGCTAAAATTATACTTATTTGTAAATTTCTGGAAATGTTTTGTGGCGTAAAATCTATTATAACTGGTGAAAGTTTTCAAGCCAGCTCTGGATTTTTCTCTAGCAGGGATGTTAGTAGAAATAACCTTTTCCTTCACTGGTGTGCATATCGGCTCTGCCCGGTTCACACTTGGTTCGTGGTATGTCTTCCTCTTTTCTTCTTCCTCCTCCTCTTCCTCTTTTTGGTATGTAGTATGTATGTATGGTGTGTGAGTGGGGGAGTGTATGCTGGATGTTTGATGTGTATTCATCTGTGTGTGTGTGTGTGTGTGTGTGTGTGTGTGTGTGTGTGCAAGCCAGATGTTGACTTTGAGCGCCTTCCTCTACCAATCTCTCAGCTCTCTATGAGACTGGTCTCTTACTGCACCCAGAGCTTGTAGTTTTCACTACTCTGTCTGTTCAGCAAGCCTAGGGATCTCACTACCTCCATCACCTCCTTCCCAGCACTTGGGTTCCATACAAACCTGGAAAGCCAGCACACCGGACCTTTTACACAGGTACTAGGGATCTATATGGAAAATTGAGATACATTTATTGATTCTATTTGGTCTATGTAGGTATTATATAGAGAAATGTGCATATTTCTATCAGTTTGATAAATAGCACTCTATGAACTTACGTAGACACTTGAACATACATGTACATACAAAACACACAAGCGCATATATACACACTGGAAATGCAGATAACTTGGTAACTTGGCCTTTGCTGCTTCTAAAGTGAGAATTAGTTTCTGAAAACTGCATCCAATCTAAGCCAGGGCTCTGTGGGTCCAGCCCCAGTCACAGGTGGACCTGGCCCGAGACTGCAGAGGCCATGGTGGTCCACTCCTGATCACACTGTCTGGGCCTGATTATGACAAGAGTAGGTCACACAGCATGGAGTTCTGGGGAGACCTCACACAGCTTTACACAAAGAAGAGACATTAGGGAATCAGCTCATGGCTCGAAGCCCTGGAAAACTCCCAGCTCCTGCTTCTCCACTAGCTGGGGCCCAAGTTCCCTAGGTGTCAGCACCCGGCACCTCTCCATGTTCCTGCGGAAACCTGGACTTACCCTGCTCAGAAAACACCTGCAGGCGTGATGGTGGTGCTGGTAGTGCTTAGCAGGCTTCCGCGGAAGGTGCTTCCAAAGCCACAGGCACAGGGAGGCACAGAGAGGACCACTCTAACTGGCTGTGTGTCTGAAGCTATGCCGTTAACTGTTCATTACACTACACAGAGGAGTATCTGAAATTCAGAGCGGACCTGGGAGGCCCATCTTTAAACTCTGGGAGCCCTTCCCACCACAACACCCATGGCCTCCGTGTGTAGTAATGTAGCTTCATGTAATTCAAGAACAGTCTGGGTGTGAGAGCGTGTTCCAGACTATCAACTGCCGTAGCTCTCCAAGGACTGTAGTCCTGACATGAAGCTGTGTGGTGGGAGAGAAGGTCTGCAGGATGGCCAGGTCCTCCCAGGCTCCCAAGCCCGTGTCCACCCTGCAGTCTAGGGCAGCACAGTGTTCCTGTTTGGTGTTTTCTCAAACCGCAGCCTATTTTTCTAGAACATTCCTCTGTGAGAACCCACATCTGGTTCTCATGTCCGACTGTCTCTGGCCTTGGGCTCTCCTCTTTGCAACCTCATCGATATCTATTGATGGGGTGAGTGGAACCAGCAGCTTTCCTGTCTCAGCTAAATGCATCCGAACCTCTTTCTGAAAGGCTCTGGCAAATAGACTCTGCACACAGTTTTTCCCATCCGTCACTGGTTTTGCTGAGCAATGTGCATTTAATTAAATTTCCATTACACTCTGAAAAACCCCATCATAAGGAATGAAATCCTTGACAACATTTTTCTTTGAATCAAATCTTCCCATTTTTGTTAAAACAGAAATAAGACACGAGGTCAGACCCTTCAATTTGATTCTGCCATCAGAATTCTACATTTGGAAAACTACCTGGTTTGTATTCTGTTTGCAGGTAATTTTGTTGTTATTCCCTGATAACACAGCCTGTGATGACTACTCGCTAAGTGATGTGTAATGGGTAGCTGACTATCTGTGTCATGAAATTAAGTTGCCTTTAACTGGAGCAACAAGGTGTAAGTACGCAATTGTTTCTGAGTGTAAAGTCCTGCACTGTGTGGTTCTGGAAGAGTGGGAGGAACCTCCACTGTGGGGACCTTTCTCTTTCCAAAGAGGGTGGGCAGGAAGGAAGTGCAGAGCGACTTCTTGGTGGGCTCCCCAGAGACTGCAGGTCCCTCAAGTGTGTCCCACTAAGTGGGTCAAAAGTCTCCCCACCTCAGTAGCACCTACACTTTCACTTCCTGGGCTACCACCTCAGCCCCAGTCCTGCCTGCCATGCGCAACATCCGCCCTGTGCTGTGTCAGCACCTTCCCTTCACGCCTCCCACCCCCCACCGACCATAACAAAGCAACAACAACAACAAAAACACACTTCACTGGGGCTGGAGAAATGGCTCAATGGTTAGAGCACTGGCAGCTTTCCCCGTGGAATGGGGCTCAATTCCCAGCATCCACATAGCAGCTCACACACTGACTGTTCCAGGGCTCTGATGTCACCCCTTTTTGCCTTCCCAGGGCATTGTATGTCTGTGGAGCACGGGGTACTGTATGCCTGTGGAGCACGGGGTACTGTATGTCTGTGGAGCACGGGGTACTGTATGCCTGTGGAGCACGGGGTACTGTATGTCTGTGGAGTACGGGGTACTGTATGCCTGTGGAGTACGGGGTACTGTATGCCTGTGGAGCACGGGGTACTGTATGTCTGTGGAGCACGGGGTCCTGTATGCCTGTGGAGCACGGGGTACTGTATGCCTGTGGTGCACGGGGTACTGTATGTCTGTGGAGCACGGGGTACTGTATGTCTGTGGAGCACGGGGTACTGTATGTCTGTGGAGCACGGGGTACTGTATGTCTGTGGAGCACGGGGTCCTGTATGTCTGTGGAGCACGGGGTACTGTATGTCTGTGGAGCACGGGGTACTGTATACCTGTGGAGCACGGGGTACTGTATGTCTGTGGAGCACGGGGTACTGTATGTCTGTGGAGCACGGGGTACTGTATGTCTGTGGAGCACGGGGTACTGTATGTCTGTGGAGCACGGGGTACTGTATGTCTGTGGAGCACGGGGTACTGTATGTCTGTGGAGCACGGGGTACTGTATGTCTGTGGAGCACGGGGTACTGTATACCTGTGGAGCACGGGGTACTGTATACCTGTGGAGCACGGGGTCCTGTATACCTGTGGAGCACGGGATCCTGTATGCCTGTGGAGCACGGGGTACTGTATGTCTGTGGAGCACGGGGTACTGTATGTCTGTGGAGCACGGGGTACTGTATGTCTGTGGAGCACGGGGTACTGTATACCTGTGGAGCACGGGGTACTGTATGTCTGTGGAGCACGGGGTCCTGTATGCCTGTGGAGCACGGGGTCCTGTATGCCTGTGGAGCACGGGGTACTGTATGTCTGTGGAGCACGGGGTACTGTATACCTGTGGTGCACGGGGTACTGTATGCCTGTGGAGCACGGGGTACTGTATGTCTGTGGAGCACGGGGTACTGTATGTCTGTGGAGCACGGGGTACTGTATGTCTGTGGAGCACGGGGTACTGTATACCTGTGGAGCACGGGGTACTGTATACCTGTGGAGCACGGGGTCCTGTATACCTGTGGAGCACGGGATCCTGTATGCCTGTGGAGCACGGGGTACTGTATGTCTGTGGAGCACGGGGTACTGTATGTCTGTGGAGCACGGGGTACTGTATGTCTGTGGAGCACGGGGTACTGTATACCTGTGGAGCACGGGGTACTGTATGTCTGTGGAGCACGGGGTCCTGTATGCCTGTGGAGCATGGGGTCCAGCACGGGGTACTGTATGTCTGTGGAGCACGGGGTACTGTATACCTGTGGTGCACGGGGTACTGTATGCCTGTGGAGCACGGGGTACTGTATGTCTGTGGAGCACGGGGTACTGTATGTCTGTGGAGCACGGGGTACTGTATGTCTGTGGAGCACGGGGTACTGTATACCTGTGGAGCACGGGGTACTGTATACCTGTGGAGCACGGGGTCCTGTATACCTGTGGAGCACGGGATCCTGTATGCCTGTGGAGCACGGGGTACTGTATGTCTGTGGAGCACGGGGTACTGTATGTCTGTGGAGCACGGGGTACTGTATGTCTGTGGAGCACGGGGTACTGTATACCTGTGGAGCACGGGGTACTGTATGTCTGTGGAGCACGGGGTCCTGTATGCCTGTGGAGCACGGGGTCCTGTATGCCTGTGGAGCACGGGGTACTGTATGCCTGTGGAGCACGGGGTACTGTATGTCTGTGGAGCACGGGGTACTGTATGTCTGTGGAGCACGGGGTACTGTATTCCTGTGGAGCACGGGGTACTGTATGTCTGTGGAGCACGGGGTCCTGTATGCCTGTGGAGCACGGGGTCCTGTATGCCTGTGGAGCACGGGGTCCTGTATGCCTGTGGAGCACGGGGTCCTGTATGCCTGTGGAGCACGGGGTCCTATATGCCTGTGGAGCACGGGGTACTGTATGCCTGTGGAGCACGGGGTCCTGTATGTCTGTGGAGCACGGGGTACTGTATGCCTGTGGTGCACAAGGTACCTGTAGCTTGCAAGGCACTGTATGCCCATGACTCACAGGGTACTGTATGCCTGTAGCACAGACAAACATGCAGAAAATCACCCATAGTTATAAAACAAAAATAAATAAAATCTTTTTTAAAAACCCCAACTTTCTATGAAGGTGCTAACCTGATTTAAAGGCTCTGTTCAGCGTGTTTCACCTTACCTTTGCTCAGATGCAGTTCTCTGTAACTAGTTATGAGAAGTTTTAATATCTCTTTGTGGACAATGGCCCTTTGTCATCCCCGCTTGCCTCCTATACACTTCACACAGGCAAACACACTCCCTGTCCTTTACTGTTTAACCAACACAACCTAATGGAGTCATGGCCTTCATCTGTCTTGTCTCTCACCGTCTCAGCAAACAGAATGGTGGTCGCCACCTAATGATATATGTATCATCGCTTGTTGACTAAAAAGCAGAATTTAAAGTGCTGAGCGGGAAAGACTGGATTCTACGGCCGGAGAGTATAATGTGATTCTGTCAGGGGTCATTTCATCTAAGCAAGGGCTTTTAAAGAGAAAGGGAAGTGGAGGGCAGAGTGGATGGGCAACAAAAGCCTGTTCATGAGTTTTGTGTGATTAGCAGGAGTGTGGAATGGGGAGCCTGGCACACTGGGTATGTCACGAATGCTGAGGAAATATTGTCTGAACAGAATGAGGAAGAGAGAGGGGGAGGGGGAGGGAAGGGGGAAAAGGAGAGGGAGAGAGAGGGGGAGGGGAGAGGGAGGGGGAAGGGAAGAGGGAGAGAGAGGAGAAGGGGGAGAGGAAGAGAGAGGGGGAGGGGAAGAGAGAGGGAGAGGAGGAGAGAGAGGGGGAGGGGGAGAGAGAAGGAGCTGGGATTCTAATGAGTTAAAAATCAGGGGAGGCATGAGGACAAATGATCTAAAGAGAACCGATGGAGCTAGCCCAAGGGAAGACAGAGACCAGAAGTCAGATCTCAAAATGCAGGGAACCAAGCAGCTACACAGATCCAACCAAAGGGATGCTGTTTATGACGTGGTTTGTGATAACTAAGGTCAGTCTGTGGAAGGCAAAGGTGCTGGGGTGTGTATGCTTGAAGCTTAGTTTGGTGCAGGGGTGTGGCCATGTGTGGTACCACGCTGAGCAGATGTTGCTGGTGGTTTTGACGGTGATGTCCTCACAGGTAGTGAGAGACGCCGCTGTGCACTGCCTGGCGTAGATTTGTAACCACGTTTTCTACCTCGATCACTCAGTTCTGTGGAAGCTGGCTCAGGATCATGGTTGTGTGTTCTGATCTGAGTGCAAATCTCCTAGGATTGTGAAAGGATCCATAGTGAAAGAGCGGGAAGATTGATGGTCAAGCTCTCGGAGGCAGCGGACGCCCTTTGTAATCATAATCCCGTTGGAGGAAGTCAATGGGCGGTGCCTAACAAATGACTTCCGGCCAGGGATGAAGACTAAGGAAAGAACCATATATGGGAAGTAGAATGTGTTAGTTCTCCAATGTCTCTTATGCTCACATGAGGTTTAACTTCGTTTCTTCTCCTGCTGATGGCTTTCTGGAAGCCACGTCGCTGGGCTGCCTCGCCATGCCCAGATTAGAAGTGGTGATGGACTTCTCCAAATGCGCAAGCATAAAAATAAACGTCCAAAATTTATGGGTGGCACATTGCCTAAGCGGGTGGCTGACTATTCACAGCCGAGGTCTGCTGGTCCAAGGAATTCCTTCTAAATGAAGCTCGTGACCCTGTTCAGCTTCCCGTTAGCTACCAGTAATATCTATCTCTCAAATGTGAATGTGAAGCTTAAACCCAGAAGGGACAAGAACAGTAATTTTACAGCAGACGCTGCTGCGGTCCCCTTACTATCCAGGTGATCATTGGAAACGTGAAGCTTTGAGCAACCAGTTTGCCATCCACCTGGTCGGTAGCAGCAATTCAGTTTTCCTCGTGGCCAAAAGGAGGAATATGTAGAAACAAGAATGAGCTCTGAAAGCCTGTTTCCAGCGTGTTCTCTTCATTGTGGCGGAACCTCACTTGCGGGAGCTCCCACTGGGACCTGAGCAAATGTCAGATGTGACGATGTCATTTAGGCAAATGTTTGTCAAATTTTTACTTTTTTTAAATTTTAATTTTATTATTTTAAAATTAGCATCCAAAGTGATGAGTTCCATTGTAGTGTTTTTATACATACTTTGATCTCATTGGTCCTCTCTCCCCATCCGACTCCCTTGTCGCTCTGCCCACTTCCTCTTGGTCTCTGTCTACTCGGGGTTGTCTCTATTGTGCTTTGATGTCACGTGTATTGTTATTTTTTTTCTCTTCCCCTTTCCTTAGCCCTCCTCTCTCCTCTCAAGGTTCTGTTTCTAGCTTTACAATCTGTGCCACCTGCACACCCACATATATGCAGACGCAAAAAATTAAAATCTAGGATCATGTGGTGTTTATCTTGCTGAGTCCACTTCCCTTAATATAACAGCTCTTAGCACTTGAGCTCCTTGACCTACAGCTTTCCTTAAATGAGCAATGGTTTTAATGCCTACTGTAACAAAATGATAACTTGCTATACTCGGGAGCTCAGGGTTTGTTAAAATTTCTTTTCGTGACCTCGAGTTTCCGGTTCCACTCTTCCGGTTTCGGAGCAGTTTCAGATTTTAGGTGTTTAGATGAGGATCTCGACCTATGGTGGTTTGATTATCTCAGTAACTTTTGTTTTGTTTAGTTTATATCGCTTTTGAATAGCGACAGTTCTCCATAGTTTCTCACTTTATATTCTATTCCTACATGTGGCTTGACTTTGATAAAGTGCAAATTACTAAACACATTTATTTACTGTCATATCTAAAACAAACAAACAAAAACCCCCCTCCCCCAATCTCAATTATTTTATTACGTGGTTCCCCGAAGAAATAAGAAATTTTTAGTTTTATCTTATATGCTCAGGTCTAATGTGCTCTGTGTTCTGTGTGTGTGTGTGTGTGTGTGTGTGTGTGTTTTGCATGTGTATGTACAGCTACACTCGCCTATGTTTGGAGGTCGGAGGTCAGAGATGGACATGGAGGTGTCTGGTCAATTCTGCTAGCTAGTTGGTCAGCAAGGTCCCAGATCTGCTTGTTTCCACCTTTCTGCACTCAGAGCTGGGATGAGGCACAAGCTACCAATCTTTACGTTTTATGTGCATGCTGGGAACTAAACCCAGGCCCCCGTGTTTGTACATTGGGCTCTTTAGAAACTGAGCCACCCTCACACTCTACTGCCTTTGTGGGCTGTGTGTGGATTAGCAATCAGGTATTATACGACATAGTTCTTCCCATATTGTGGTGCTGTGGGTTGAACCTGGTGTGATGAGCACCCAGGCAGGTCATCTCCCCACACACTACATCCCAGCCCTCAGTGAACTAAGGTTTCTTTAACTCTGGGTCTCTTGAATTCCTGTATAATCCTGAAATCTGTTTGTCAAATTTCAAAAACTAAGCAGACTTTCTGGAACGTTTATTAGGGTGACTTTAAGCCTATATGGCAACTGGAAAAATTTAGCCTCATAACTTTTTAAACTTGTGGCTATAATAATTATGTCGTTGACTTGGGAGCCATTTGTGCTGATCCAATTAGCCAAGGCTCTGGTCTCTCCCAGCAGTCTCAGATCTCTGTACATAGATTTGTAGGGTGTGTGTGTGTGTGTGTGTGTGTGTGTGTGTGTGTGTATGTAGCTTAACTCTATTCCTACTATTCCTATATTTTCCATGCTTTTGATGTTGTTTCTAACAATACTTCAATTTTCTTACTTTTGACATAACTCAAGTCTACATGGACAAAGGAGACCTCCGAGCCTCACGTTTGTCTATGTGCGAGGTGTTTTCTGTCTGTAGTATTCTCAAGGGTGACTGTACCATTAGGGAATAAAGACAAATGTGTTACATCTTTTCTCATTTATATGCCTTCTCTCCTTCGTGCCGATTCACATGGCTGAGGTTTGGGGATTTTTCTGGTAATGTTTTTTCTTTACCTTTTTTTTAAATACATAAAGAATATTTTAGAACCTCTCTTATTCAGTCAATGTATGCATTTCCAGGAATGAGCCTGTTGTACATAGTATCACATTTGCTATTGTGAAATCATAGGTAAAATGACCAAACAAGGGATTTTTTTTTTAATTTAATTTTATTTTATTTTTTTAATTTACATTCCAAATCACTTCCCCTTTCCCGTTTCCTCCCTCCCCGAAGGTCTCATAAGCCCCCTTCCCTCCCTCTTTTCTCCGTTCAACCCCCTCTCATTACTCTGTCCTGGCGTTCCCCTACATCCAGTCTTTCCAGGACCAGGGGTCTCTCCTTCCATCTTTTTAGAAATCTATTGATATGCTGATTGTGTCTAGGGTATTCTGAGATTCTGGGTCAATATCCCCTTATCAGTGACTTCATACCATGTGTGATCTTTTGTGATTGGGTTACCTCACTAAGGATGATATTTTCAAGTTCTGACCATTTGCCTAGGAATTTCGTGAATTCATTGTTTTTAATTGCAGAGTAGTATTCCATTGTGTAAATATACCACATCTTCTGAATCCATTCCTCCGTTGAGGGACATCTGGGTTCTTTCCAGCTTCTGGCTATTATAAATAAGGCTGCTATGAATATAGTGGAGCATGTGTCCTTATTGCATGCAGGTAAAGTCTCTGGGTATATGCCCAGGAGTGGTATAGCCGGATCCTCCGGAAGTGTCATGCCCAGTTTTCTGAGGAGCCGCCAGACTGCTTTCCAGAGTGGTTGTACCAGCCTGCAATTCCACCAGCAGTGGAGGAGTGTTCCTCTTTCTCCACATCCTCGCCAACAACTGCTGTCTCCTGTGTTTTTGATCTTAGCCATCCTGACTGGTGTGAGATGGAATCTCAGGGTTGTTTTGATTTGCATTTCCCTAATGACTAAGGATGATGAACATCTCTTTAGGTGCTTCTCAGCCATTAGATATTCTTCAGGTGAGAACTCTTTGTGGAGCTCTGTACCCCATTTTTTAATAGGGTTACTTGCCTCTCTGGAGTTTAACTTCTTGAGTTCTTTGTATATCTTGGATATTAGCCCTCTGTCGGATGTAAGGTTGGTAAAGATCATTTCCCAGTTAGTTGGTTGCCGCTTTGTCTTTTTGACGGTGTCTTTTGCCTTGCAAAAACTTTGTAATTTAATGAGGTCCCATTTGTCTATTCTTGATCTTAGAGTATAAGCTATTGGAGTTCTGTTCAGGAAATTCTCCCCTGTGCCCATATGTTCAAGGTTCTTCCCTAGTTTCCCTTCTATTAGTTTCAGTGTGTCTGGTTTTATGTGGAGATCTTTGATCCACTTAGAATTGAGCTTAGTGCAAGGAGATAAGGATGGGTCAATTTGCATTCTTCTGCATGTTGACCTCCAGCTGAGCCAGCACCATTTGTTGAAAAGGCTATCTTTTTTCCACTGGATGGTTTTAGCTCCTTTGTCAAAGATCAAGTGACCATAGGAGTGTGGATTCATTTCTGGGTCTTCAATTCTGTTCCATTGATCTACATGTCTGTTACTGTACCAATACCATGCAGTTTTTAACACTATTGCTCTGTAGTACAGCTTGAGGTCCGGGATACTGATTCCCCCAGAGGTTCTTTTACTCTTGAGAATAGTTTTAGCTATTCTGGGTTTTCTGTTATTCCAGATGAATTTTTGAATTGCTCTTTCTAACTCTATGAAGAATTGAGTTGGGATTTTGATGGGGATTGCATTGAATCTGTGTATTACTTTTGGTAAGATGCTCATTTTTACTATATTAATCCTGCCAATCCATGAGCATGGCAGATTTTTCCATCTTCCGAGGTCTTCTTCAATTTCTTTCTTCAGAGACTTGAAGTTCTTGTCATACAGATCTTTCACTCAAACAAGGGATTTTTAAGTGCGTGTTTTACTCTGCATTTAATAAATGGTTACTTCTTTCATTTTCTTTTAAATCTTGCTCTGGGTCAGGCTTTGTGTACTCTGTATGAGTCATTTCAAAGAGCCCCTGATTCCATATGCTCGGCTAGTATCTGTCACATCTATCAGCCCCTGTCTACTGACTTCTGTTTTCCACTTTTTTTCTTGCATTGATTTCTGCTTTACTTAGGTGTCAGCTTTGGTTTCTTGAAGAAAGATGGCTTGATTACTGTGACATGGTCCCTCTAAGCATTTCCTTATCTGCATTTGAGATTTATTTATTTATTTATTTATTTATTTATGGGTCTGTGTGCAAGTACACGTGTGTACATGCACACTTGAAGGACACAGGTAAATTTGGGTGTTGTTCCTAGCCATCTCATCTTTTAAGACAGGGTCTCTTTATGGCCTGGAACCTGCCGACAAGACTAGTTGAGCTAGCTAGCAAGCGCCTGGTGTCCACATTCCCTCAACCACTCTGGTTTGCCCCTGCTGTTTGCAGCCATCAATTAAAAATGATCCTACATGCACAAGTCCCAGGGTGAAAGAGAAGTATTGACACGGTTTTCCAAACTCTCTGCTTTGTGTGAGCACCCATAAGACCTTTGGAGATGGAACTTTACACATGCTAATCAGGCAGGAATCATGGGGCCTTCTGACTGCACAGTTACTTGATGGGGCGGGGGTAGTTGTGAATGAATTAGGTCTGTTAAGAGGACTTCGTACCGATTCTAAGAGTGGTACCCATTGGCTGACAGCTCAGGAAATCAGACTCCTGACTGTGCCCTATGGGAGCCTGCAATGTGCTTCTCCCCTGGAATAATGCATCTTTGGAACCAGGTTCTGCCCGAGCGATGCCATTCTCTGGGACAGGACACATGGTTACACATGGGCCACCCCAAGACTGTTCCCCAGCCCCACCGGGAAGCAGAAAGAGGACAATCAAGTGCTAATTCAGCAGGCACCATTTCTGCCTCACCAACACCCATGGGTCCTTCACCTCAGTCATCCCTAGCTTGAGACGGTGTCCTTTCTTGAAGAGACAAAGCTCCTGACCTAAGATAGAATCTTTCCCGGCCAATCCCACACCCTGTTTAATTATTTCACAAATTTGGCTTGAGAAGGGAGACAGGCCCAGGGTCCTTCTCGACCAAAGTCAAGACAGGGAGCCTTGCTGTGTCTTCAGTTCTCAGAGACCACAGAGCAACACTCAAACCTTAACAAACATACAGCTCACATGTCCAGAGACCGCAACCTCCAAAACCTCCAAATGACACATACAGGAAAGGCCACAGTCTACACCAGGAGGATCAGAAAGTGCCAGTGCTGTGGGCAGAGAGCAGCTCACAGCAGCACTGAGACCGTGTCAGCCCTCAGAGTGCCCGAGCTAGCATCGCGGAAGAACTATGTCTAATTCCAAAGATTTGCTTAACAAATCCCACCTGCCCAGTGGTAACAGAAAGCTTATTTATATTTTAAATATACTTCCCTCTGCTGCCATACAGATAGAAGGTTCTGGAAGACCCCTCGCTATAAACCAACGATCACACATTATCACTTTGTATAGCTTATGCTGATGGTTTTGAATTGGGAGATCTGGTAATTGGAAGAAATAGCTCAACTTCGAAGCCGGAGGGACTGAAACCCAAGAAGACATCTGCACTCTCGTTCCTGCTAAGTTAACTGTGTGTTTGTTTTTGCCAGAGTTCAGCAGAAGCAAATCTCTTTTTTTTATTATTATTTTTTTTTTACCAATTTCAGTATGGACAATAGCTTTAATATCTCCGTTTTACAGGATGTTTTAAGGGATAGGAGGGGCTGGAGAGATGGCTTAGCCGGTAAGAGCACCGACTGCTCTTCCAAAGGTCAAATCCCAGCACCCACGTGGTGGCTCACAACCATCCATAAAGATATCTGCCACCTTCTTCTGGTGTCTGAAGACAGTGTACTTACATGTAATAAATAAATAAATAAATAAATCTTTTAAAAAAAAGGGATAGGAGACTTAGAGGTGGATTGATATATGGTGGCCAGGACAGAATCATTCCCCTTGAGTCCAAGTACGGACCATTCCTATGTGCAGGAGGCAAAGTCACTCTGTGTTGCTGATGGTGGGAAACTGTGCCTCCCACAGGTCTTTCATTGCCGTGGGTCTCACCAGCTGGCATAGCATGGCTGGCACTGAGTCTCAGGAGTCCCTCTGGCCCTATCACCCCGTGCTGGGATTACAAACATACTCTACCCTGCCCGGGATGTTGTTCATGTGAGGTCTTCTGTTGGAGTTCAGGCAAGCTCTTCGCGTGCTGAGCTATCTATCTCCCTGGCCCTCTTTATATTCAGTAATGACTTCTCAGATACTATGCTTTTGGGATTTTATTTGAGTGATCCAGGGTTCTCTGAGCTTTCGGGACTCCTGGCCTCTTTTGAAGTCTGTGAATATAAAAACTGACATCCTAGTGGAAAAGTTGGAATGTTGGCTTGGTTATCTGAACCCGTTTCCCAAGCTTTCTCCTAATGTCCTGTATCAGTGTCAATAGCCATCAGTCTCAAGATTCCGAGTTGAGCCCGTTCCACGTCAGCAGTAGCAAGTAGCCAGGGCATAGGTGGACCCGATCTGTCTAAAACAGTGTTCAACAAGGCCCTCACACAACACAGTGGAAACTGTTCTTATTAGGCACACGTGTAGTTGCCCACAACTGCCGCTTTTAATAATACGTGAGTCTTTAGCTTCATATGCTTTCAGAGATGATAGTGCCAGAGCTGTTAAAATGAATGATTCAGAGTTGATCCCGTCCTCAGGAAAAACATCAGAAGGCACAATGTTCCTCACGACGCTCCTCTGAGCTGGTCCAAGCCCTGTGCACAGTCCTTCGCGCATGGAGCCAGCTAGAAAGCAGGTTTTCATTTGGGGTCAGAGGTGAGTGGTAATGACCAGATCTATCTCTGGTCTGAGCTCATGGAAAATGCCAAGAACAGCCCACGCAGGTGAGGGTGTCTCTTCAGGACTGTTCTCTGGCCCACATCTTCTCTGACAAAAGCCATTTCAGGCACAGTTGGCTCACAATCTTGGTTCAGAGTTAAGTCCCATGAATCTTTCTTGAATGAGAAAGTCAAATGGGAGAAACTTGTGCGTGGAAGGCTGAGGGGCAGGTACGGAGTCTCCTCACATAAGTAATGTGTCAGAGACAGGGTAAGGTAAAGGCAGGTGCTTCCCAGACAGTGGCTGGGTAGGTACTGTGTGCGGAGAAGAGAGAGCTGCGGCAACAAGGAAGGGTGGAACTGAGAATGCGCCCACTTCCAGCAGAATGCTGTGATTTCCAGGCATGCTCTTAATTTTCTTCAGATGACTCTCAGGAAACTCCAGCAGGCCTAGGGCAGAGTCTTAATGACATTAGCTGCACTTACAGAAAATGGGTCCCGAAGGCTTGGGGATCAGCTCAGACATCTCTTCTCCTCTCATTGACTTCCCCTCTGATCCCCAAGATTGCCACGGCAACGTGAGTCCCCTCATCTGACAGTCAATACAGGGTGAAAGGCAACCAGCATAATATTCTTTCCAGAGAGCACAGTGTTTTCAAAAGGAACCAGGTTATCCTGAGACCATCAAAGGGGCACAGCACAGCCCATTCTTGCTGACAGACACAGAAGCCCCCATGAGTTAGGGCAGTGCAGGTCCCACTTAAAGTCAGAGTTAGTGGTAGGAAGTAACAGGGAATGAGAGGGAATTGTAAAGCCCCCAGTGCCTGCAGAGGCCAGAAGAGTGCATTGCATCCCCTGGGACTGGAATTACTGGATTCAAAGCCACCGTGTGGGTACTCAAGACTGAACTTGTGTCCCCTAGAACGGTCAGTGTTCTTAACTGCCCGGTCCTCATGTCTCCAGCTCCCATGTCTCCGTATTATTATTTTAAAAATATTAACTATAGTGTTTTGCATTAATCTTTGTCTATATGGCTCTGAGCAGTAGAGGCTAAAACTCTGACAGGTCTGGACCCTAAGCCTGGTTGTCTAACTAAGATGTCTAAGACGGTAATAAGTGTTTCTGCTATTTGTGGATTTCTCTGATAGATTGATGTGGTCTGCACAGACAGGTGAACTTACTGATATCGTTTGTTTGATTGTTTGATTGCTTTATTTTTTTTCTAACTGTTGCTTTTCAGACAAAAATATCCTCTCTTGTGACTTTGTCAGTTTGAGAAGCTAGAGGAGTCAATCAATAGAACACTGATGCTTAATTTCAAGCAAACTATAGCCCAGAAGGATATTCTTAAGAAAACCAAGGACTGCTGTGAACTGGTTTAAGGAAGGCAGACTTCTCAGAGCAACAGAAATAGGGACATCAAATTTCTTTAAAAGTGAGAAGAATTCTTGAAGAGGTTTAGTCAACCGTGAGACCTGAGAGGCGGCCATTAGTCAACCATGAGGTGGCCATTTTCATCATGGAGTTCAAGGGCTGGAGGCTCAGGAGGAAGCCACAGGCCAGAGCCAGCCCAGGTAACCTCAAGGTGCTGGAGCTACACACGAGAGTCTCTGGGTACAGGCATGATTGGAGCCACATGGCACAGGACAATGAAGGCAGGAATCCCACTGCTCATTGAGGAATCCACAGCCCCTGCTGACGGAAAGACTGAAACTAGTACAGAGATGGTATAAATCAATCAATCAATCAATCAGGGTTCAATGTTTAAGGGTTTCACTTAACAAGCTTTCATGGGCGCTGAGTAGTCAAATATCAGTTTAGAAACTGGAGGGAAACTGAAAGGGATGGAAGCACAGGGAGTAGGAAGCAGTCTTAGGGATCTGGGGCCCCAAACGGCAGGATCCAACTGAAACTCACAAAGCGAAAGGTTCCGAGGCCCGCCTGAAGATGCCTGCTTGGGAGGCAGATGGCCTAGTGGAAGAGATGACAATGAGGAATTTCCTGAAACAGAGAAGATGTTCAAAGGCAAAAAAAAAATGTCAAGACGCATCAGAAATCTGAGTAGGTCAACTATCAACAAAATAGGCAGAGTCGCGTCAACTGAGATGAAACCCAAGGACCAAGAGGACCCTTGTGGCTGTCAGAAGGCTGGGCACAATCAGGAAAAAGTGGGAAGCCAAGCTGGATTCCCAGAAGTATTTGCCACACAGAGATTCAAAACGAGGAGAGAGCATACCCGACCCCGCAGTGCGCAGCTCCTCTTACACACACAAAAACGAAGAGCATTTAAAAAAAAAAACAACCCTAATTATCATCAAATGTATGAAGAGGGTAACTCACCACGCTCCTGGGATGTGCATATGAGGCCCTGCGGTGCTGCAGGAAGAGTTACCTCTGCATGTGCGCAAGTCATGCTCCACTCCCGTGAAGTTGCCTTCATTTCCCTAAGACCCTCTATCGGGCTTGGCCCTAGATCTCCCAACATCCTTACATAAGGACGGACAACTTCGCCTGTTTCCATGAGCACACATGAGAAGAGGGGTCGGGATAGGAGGAATTCTTTGGCCTCTCGTTATTGTATTATCAGAAGGGGTAAGGAGTGAACGTTTGAATTCTTGGAACACAGACAGACTAAGCTCGGGAGAAAGTGCTGCCTGAGCAGAAACGCAGCCAAGTCCCCTTGCCTGGCCCTCAAGGAGGAGCGGATACCAACAGCAAAGGCTCTCTGCTAGAGGGCCTACCGCGGCTGCCGACTCTGCCTACAGAAGTCAATCAGGATCCCATTGCCTCCACGTTAAAGCTTCTCATTTTCTCTGGTTTGGGTCTTCCGTCAGGTCAACTGTGACTGCAGATGGAATTAGTAGAAGCCAGAGCCTATAGGCTGGTAGTTTTGAGTGTGTGCCCACAGCGGAATTACTGGAAACGCCAGGCAGACTTTCCCAAGTACCACAGGCATGTCTGGCTTCTGCGCTCCAGTAGCAAGGGTTTTCTTGCTTTTTTTTTTCCCCCCTCTGTGAACAATATGAACTGAACTTACAAATACAGCAAACCAACTTCCTCTTGACTTATTTTGGGGGTAATTTTTGCCTTTCTGTAAACTCTCATAGATTTTTTTTTGTTTTATTTATTTCTATGTATGTGAGAGTTCTGTCTTCCTGTATGTCCTCATGACAGAAGCAGATATCAGATCCCATCATACATGATTTTGAGCTGCCAAGTGGTTGCTGGAAATTGAACTCAGGACTTCTGGAAGAGCAACCAGTGCTCTTAACCACCAAGCCGTCTTTCCAGCCCCTTTAAAGCTGGAAGTTTAAGCATTAAAAAATAATAACGATTTCAATAACGATCAAGCCAAATTCATTTCTAATTTAAAGAAATTTAGTATTTTGGGTGGTGGTTTACAATGATACAGGAAAATTATAATTAGAGATTAAAAATAATGTCAGGTGGATCTATCCAACCAAATTGCCTATAAAACTATGACCCAGAAGACAACTCCAATGTACGTGTTGGTTCTTCCTGATATATGGAATACTAGAGAAAAACACCGTGCCCCTCACACACACACACACACACACACACACACACACACACACACACACACACACTCACACACGCTGCTGCTGCTGCTGTACCCCACCCACTGGGCACAGTGGCTCTGACTTCTCAGGGCTGGGCCGCTAAGTACCCAACAGCCCACTACACCTGCATCTGCATAGAAAAGACTGCGCATGCCCAGAACTTCCAACACTCAGGCACCATCCCAGAACCCTCTTTGCTGTGTTTCCACAGTACTGTTTTTTTTCCCCCACGGCTTCGGGATCCAACTGAAACTCACAAAGCGAAAGGTTCCGAGGCCCGCCTGAAGATGCCTGCTTGGGAGGCAGATGGCCTAGTGGAAGAGATGACAATGAGGAATTTCCTGAAACAGAGAAGATGTTCAAAGGCAAAAAAAAAATGTCAAGACGTATCAGAAATCTGAGTAGTAATCCCAAGCACTAGATACGGGCTACTCATAAATTTGAGGCTAATCTAGCAACACAGATTTTTGCCTCAAAGGAGAAAAAAAGAGAAATTTCACATGTATCTTAAAATTGCAAGTTTACCTTAAGATCTCTTCTCTTGCCAGTGCTTTCACTTCTGACTCTCCTCATTTCTCATTTCCAGATAACTGTTCTTGTGGGCAAATTTGGTCTGTGGTGGTGATTGCCCAGAATTAAGCAGTCTATGCTCCACAGCGAGAAGGTTGGCAGTGCCCAGAATAAGGCAGTAAAAGAAAGTCAGGTGACTTGCCCTCTGCCACTTTACTGTGACTGTGTGTTTTCATATCTACCAGCCAGGCCTGCTACTGCTTGGCCATTTGCAGTGAGGCCCAGGAAACTAGAATATTCTAGAAAAAAACATTACTCACACAGGAAGGCCTGTATCAGATTGGTTTTCTCTGAGGGCAAGGACACTGTTCTCAGGACCCCTTCAAAGATCACAGAAGGGCTTCCAAGTGGACATCCGCTCTCCTAGCAGAGCCTCCAGTGAGAGGATAGACTTGGGCTTACAGCAAATAATTCACTAGACCCTTCAGTATGTTTATTTCCTTATAAATGAGATTTATAACTACACCCACCTTCAGACTGTCTGTGGTATATTGATAAAGGTTTTGGGTTTTTCCTCTTTCTTTCTTTCATTCTTTCTTTTGTCTTAGTTTGATTTTTGTTTTTTAGGGCTTTTTGTTTGTTTTTGTACTTGGTTTTGTTTTATGTTTTGGGCTGTTTTTTGTAATTTTTTTATTTTTTGTGTATTTTGTTGTTGGTTGGTTGGTTTTATTTTGTTTTGATTAGTTGGTTAGGTTTTTCTTTGTTTGTTGAGACACAGTTTCTCTGTGTAGGCCTGGCTGCCCTGGAATTCACTCTGTAGATCAGGCTGGATTCAAACTCAGACATCCACCTGCCTTTGCCTCCCAAGTCCTGGGATTAAAGTCAGGTACCACCACCTCCTGGCAAATGTTTTAAAAGTCAGCTCCCATAAGGAATATCACCCTGGTATGTAATGCTTGAAGTTTGCAATAGAGTTACAATCTCATGGCTGATCTCAATTTTCCAAAATATGTCACTGAGTATCAATTGGGAAGGGATGCACATGTGTATAAATACCATTATAAAGTTTCTCTGTTGTCTTTTATAAAAAAGAAAGAAAAAGTCAGGATATGTTTGGTAGAGATGCAGTATGGTGAGGTGAAAAGGGGGTGTCCCTGCGGGCCATGCTGAGGCATCCCTTCCCCCCTGGGGTACCAGCTGATACAGTATAGAATAGAGTTTATTTAGGGCATGGAGAGGTGAGGGAGCAGAGACAGAGAAAGGGGGGAGAGAGAGAGAGAGAGAAAGGGAGGAGAGGTCAACTAGGAACATGTGGAGAGATGGGGGGAGGGGAATGGGGAGAGAAGGGACAGAGAGGGTAAGAGTGGAAGAGAGTAGGCAAGTGGGAGGGTAGGAGAGTGAGGGAGCAAACAGGGAGTCAGGCATATCTTGCTGTTGCCAGGTAATTGTGTGGTGGAGCCTATAAGGAATGCTAACGTTCTTCCATTTTGGTTTACTTAAAAAAGGGAAAACTAGAAAGACGTGATGGTGAACCAGGAATAGAACTGTCATGATCTTTAGCTACTTCCTGCTGACTTTGGGGTGACATGTCTCTGGGAAACCTAAGAAAAATGGGAACAGCGAATTGGTCCAGTCTTAGGAGAGTTGACTGTTTTCCTGCTGTCCAGGTATGTGGAGCCATCTATGGTTGGTTAGGAAGGAGCAGGTCCAGTAGAAGTGTCTATGAGAATAGACTGGAGCATCTGTGGGTTGCTTCTCTGGGGTTGTCCTAGATGTAGATTTTGAGTAAATATCTGGACTTGGCAAGATGCTCCATGGAGTATTTTTGGTCCATGAGAGGTAGATCTGAGTGGGTTTCCTTTCTCTCTTGAACCCAGATGAGCCACAGCATGAAGGAAAACACAACACAAACTTAGTTCAGAAACAATGTTAGCTCAATCCCTGGGTGAATCCTGCTGGATCCACCACTGAAGCCGGGAGACACTTGTAGCTACATCTTGTCCTCACGCTATCCCCATTCAAAAAGTGTTTGTTTGTTTTTGTTTGATTGGTTGGTTGGTTTGGTTTTTCGAGACAGGGTTTCTCTGTGTAGCCCTGGCTGTCCTGGAACTCACTCTGTAGACCAGGCTGGCCTCGAACTCAAAATCCGCCTGCCTCTGCCTCCCAAGTGCTGGGATTAAAGGCGTGCGCCACCACCGCCCAGCACTTGTTTGTTTTTAAGATAAATTTATTTACTGCATTTTTAAAAATTGGAGACACGCGTGTCTTCACACCTGTTTGGCTGCTTTCTTACAAGATTAGTTTGCTTACAAAATGGCACTCGTTTTGAATCTATATGCCCAAATTTCCCATTTGTACCAAAACCATCTTAGTTGAGCTAAATCTTAGATGAGGGTATGCAGGGTTTCAGTATCTGTTCTTACCATGAGTGCGGAAGCGTGGTCATGACAGATGCTCCGAAAACCAGGGGAGCAAGAGCTCTGCCTTGGAGAGATGTGTGATGGTCTCCAATTTGGGGAAGCACACACATGCATGCAGACATGCATACACACATGCATGCAGACATACACAAACACACACACCTTCACACACAGTTACATATGTAAATACAAGCTGCTGAGTCCATCTTTGTATATGACTTGGAGGCTAACTGCTTTGTATTTCCTCTCTTTCGCCAGCCATTAGTTGCCTGTAGCTTTCCTTCTTCCGTGTTATCAAGTCTCTTGATATTGGCATTGTTCAGGTCTTGTTTATGAAGTCAATTCTTAAACAAGAAAGTTAGTCAAACAGCAGACTTCCTGGTATTATTAAATTTTAAAGGTATTAAATCAATCCATGTCACTGTAAAAATATTAAACAATTTTGAAACAAAAAAAACAAACCCACAAGCAAACAAAAAGGAACTCATGCAGATTAGAATGTGTGAAAAGAGATGTATCAAAAGGTGATTATTTTATTACGGTAGATGTTTTAAAACATTCCTCTAAGTTTACCTTTTCTAGATTTCCTATGTGTATATTTGTTTAACAAACACATCTTTACAGGGTTGACAACCCCAGCTGCAGAAAAGAACACCCTAATTGGAAAGGGTTTTCTGGGAAGTAGAGTTAGGAGCTTATGCATCCAAACAGAAATGCTTAGATCTTAAACAGTCCCATAAATCTCCCAGTATTTGAGTCTGCAGAGATGCAAGCTCATTTGTAACTTAAGCCATTTGCAAAATCGTTCCCATTCCCAAGCAAACCTCAACATGTGATCTAAGTACAGAGGAGTAGATATTAGTTAACACCACACGAGGCACAGGGTCTGGAACTGAGCACTTGGTATGCGCAGTCCCCTTGTTACCCACCATCAGCCTTGTGGGGATTGTTTGTTTGTCCTGAGTGACAACCAAGAAACTAAAATGAAAGTATGAAACCCAGTGTAACGTTCGGCAGCTTCAGAATCGTATTCTAACAGGAAAGCCATTTCTTTCTCTTTTTTTTTTTTGGCTTGTGTCTTTATATAAAAAAAAGTTTTTTAATAGATTATAAAGAAAGTGGAGACACAGAGATGAACGGAAGCATATAACCACACGATGTGCTGTTTTTCTGTCCCACCCATTTCCAGCAGAGAAAGTGTGCAAGTCACTTGAATTTTGAGCAAAAAGGAGTCGCATGATAATGAAACACAGTGACATTGTTTCTCTGCAAACTGCTGCAGATAAAAGGGGGCGAGCCTATGAAACGAGGCGCATAGCCTAGAAAGTGTAACCACTCCAATCAGCAGAGACGACGAGCTGCCTTTGCTCTTCTCAGGACTGACCACGATTTTGTTTCCTGTGGCCCAGACAGATTCAGGTGTCACTTGGAGAGTTCAAGTTCGGGGCTCATTGGAAAGTTCAAAGGATCTGGGAGTTATTCTGCTTGGAGACATGCGCTGTTGCTGAAGGTAAGGCCAGGGGCAGAAGAGAGTAGGCAGAGTAGGTTAGGCCTGGCCTGTGAGTGGTGCCCTCTCATCTGCAAGGTATTATTCCCAGCTGGTGCTCTGACAAGAGCCCCTTGCAAAGGAGCAAGGGCCAACAGGAAAACGAGGCCACAGATACCTGATGTTGGAATGAGTCTGTGGTCTGGGATGGTAGCAAGGTGATTTCATGATAAGACTGTCTGTTCATGGACTATCTGTCTACCACTTCTTTATCTTCAACTAAACTCAGTGCATCTCTAGGGGTCCCTGCCTCACTGAAGGTCACAGTTGTTGCAGGATTTTCCCTGTCCAATCACATTAGGGCAGTGGGAAGTTTGTGATTGGACAGGGAAAAGGGAGGCGGAGCTAAGAGAGGCAGGGACAGAGAGCATCTTGGGAGAGGAGAGGGAGAAGAGAATGGAGGCCTAAGTGATGAATGATTTCATGAGGGCTCTGAAATTGTTGTATTGGCATCTTGTAATTGTAACTTTATTGTTACATAAATCTGATTGGTTAATTAAGCTTTAAGAGTCATGATCCTACCGAGTAATTAGGTGTTGAGATGGCTGGCCATGGGGTGCGTGGGTGCTGTGTGGTAGCGAGAGGAACTAGGGGGTGGGGCACCGGAGAGATGGCTAACAGAGGGACCACCGAGTGAGATGGCCTGGCTGGAGCCCTGTGGCCCCGCAGGGCTGAGAGTTGGCAGACAGAGAGACTGTGCTACTGTGACCCATTGATTGCCGGCACTAGTGCAGAACGGGCCGGGTTGAGTTTTTAATATTTACGGCCACACACAGTAGAAAGAACGCCACAAGGCTATGGCAATGAGTATGTATATGATAGAAGGTGGCTTCCAACTTCTACAACTTCTGCATCCATAGCTACCCACTCCTCCACCAAACATCCCTTCACAGGATACAGGAGAGTGACGGTCACTGATGAAGAAGCACAAAGTATATGTATACGGAAGCAAAGGGCAAAAAAACTGGTTAGATTCTGAGAGGATGACACATTGTCTAGACAGATGTTCTGTCTCCCGCCACCTTAACTAATCAAACATAGCTGGCTGAGAGCAAAGGAACTCTCTTGATATCTCATAGCCTCTCACCCTCTGTATGCCTGTGATCCTCAATGCTACTTGGAGTACACACGTGCCACCCCATTCCTTTATCCACCCTCAGAAGGTCACCTCCTGAGGGCCTCCCTCATGATCTGCCCTACCCCTGTGCCTAACTCCCCAAATGCTTGCTAGTGCAGGGTCCCCTAGTGAAAGTGTCTTATTCACTCTGACCGGGACACTTCATATATGAAGGTCATACCAATAAGACCCAGAGGCTAGAACTTAAACACAGTGTGTCTCAGACTAGAGGTAGGGAACAGATTTTTGGCAAGTAAGAGTGACTTGAAATAGGTCACGTGGGCTGCAGGCAGGAGACAGTAAGGCCTGGTCCTGGGGAGCAAGGTAGGGAGATGGGGTGCGAAGATACCCTAGAAGGATGGGAAGTCAAGTCTACTGCACCTGAGGAGATAGTCCAAGTGCAGGAATTCACCCTTTTGAGCCTGGTTTGGGGGCCGGGTTGATCTGGAAGTCATTCCAAGGAACTTTCATTCCATCTTCAAGGAATCCGTGATGTTGAAGCCCAGGGTTTCCCTTAGCTTCCCCAGATGAGCCTTATAGCCAAGTCTGCAGACATACAATGTGTTAGAGCATCTAGAGTGGCTTTACCAGGTGTCGTGTGGACAGCTCAGCGTGCGAGTATAGTATGTTGACTTAAGCTTGCCAAATGCGCACCATGGCATAGAGTGACTTGCATTTCAGAGCTCACGGCAACCTAGAAAGAGAGATAAAAAGACTACAGTTTGCAGATAAGGAAGATGGCGCCTCCAGCCATACAGTGTGCCCCCAAGTTCATGATAGCAACTTGCCTTTTTGGAGTATTTAAGCAGTTTGTGTTTAAGGCAAGGCTCGTGGACTTGAATCCTACTTTGAAAACAGTCATATGGAAACCTGCTTCCAGTGGCACAAGACTGGAGCAGCTAAGAGCCCTCCATCTTGGGAAGGTAGAGCGGCAGCAGGCTTCCCAGCTCCGGAAGGCAACTGGGATTCTGCTTGCTTTCCTAAGAACTGGTTCAAACAGGAAAGGGGAAATGATTTGGAATGTAAATAAAAAACTTAGAAAATAAAAAATAAAAAAAAGAAAAAAAGAAAAAAAAAAGAATTGTTCAACAGAAAGAAAAACAAAAGCCTGAAAAAAAAAAATGAAAACCCTGGAGAGGCTAAGGGATGGATTTGCTCTTGTCTGTTCCTTGTCCAGCGGAGCATCTATGGGACACCTGGGCACAGCTCTTGAGTTCCTTTCCCCTCACAGCCTCGGCCTCTCACTGAGGCCACAGAGGAGTGACACGCTGTGTTGCAAATTCACAGGAAGCTGAACTGAATGGGGCCTTTGTTAAACTTTGTTCTAACGCTGGACCTGTCTCTCTCTCTCTCTCAAGGGTGGCAGTGTATCTTCACTGTCAATCACATTAGCAGCCAGTGTCCTCTGTAGGTTGGCTAGTCTGATGCATAGCAGAGAGACAAGCTTGTAGCAGTTAGGGTGCAGAGGGCTCCATTTTCTGGACCCATAAACTTTCATTTGGCCTCTGATGTTTTTGGGGCCTCACCAGCAATGTTGACAGTATAGGGCACACAACCACCGTCCTCCACTCTGTTGTAGAACTAACATTAAACTTATTCCAGTTCTGCTTTGCAGAGACTTCAGCGAAAACAGCCGCCTTCTAAAGGGGTTCCCACAACCGTGTCCAACAAAAAACTTGACTGCAGAACTACAAGGTATATTTGATGTTTACATTAGTTATGGGAAAACTAATTTTCCTAATCCAAGCTTTTCAAGGGATGACTTACATTACATTAAAATTATCCACATTTTAGATAATAGAACAGCTTATGGATGGTCTTTTATAATGACGCTAGAAAAAAAAACATGTTGCTTTGTAATCTGTATTTTATTCAGCTTTCATTTCTTGGGGAGAAAGGGGACACTGGGATTGCATAAGTTGAATACCAAGTTGTGCCTTCCCAAATTAAACATTATCCACATCAGCTCCTGCCTCTGGTTCATGTGAGGATACATTTACCCAGCTGCTTTTCATAAGCCCAAACTCCTGAACATAATCGTAAATTCTCTAGAACCAGAATAGAAGCCTGAATTCCTTTCTTACATAACTACCCGTGTCTTAGAATGTGGTTCAGATGTGAATAGAGCTCCTGTGTAGATCAGCTGACCCCACATGATCAGCTGACTCTGTGTCGATCTAGAGGGGTCTGCCCAACCCAGCATCTCTAGAATGGGGGAGACAGCTCCAGAAGGAAATCCACCTGTGTGAAGATAATCAAGACCACCAAAGCTTCAGAAGGCTGGGCGTCCTCTGTGTGGCCTCCAGGCTCTACGGACTCCCCAGGGACTTCACCAGTTCACACATGAATTGATCTGAATGTATTATCTGAATTTGAGTTGTCAGCTGGCAGAAACATGATAACGTTCTCTTTAGCTTAATCCAATGCAGAGATCCCAAAGATGTCTAGATAAAGATGTCTAGTACCATGGCTACAGGGGAGCCATGCATTAGTCTTCACCCTGAAGATATGCAGAAACCATAAGGCTGCATGGTATGACACCAGTCATCACAGAAACTCTCAGCAGAAGGGCATGTGTCTGCTAAGAGCTAAAAGTGCTACCGAGGAAAGAGGAGTTGGCCAGCCAAGAGAGAGCATGGTGTAGGCAGAGGCAGGAGCAGCATCCCTGTACCTCTCTAACTGTTATTCTGGTATGCCAAAGAAGGAACAATGTCAGAGCAGGGAGTAAGGAGACTCCTAGATGGGGACCAAGAGTGCAAGTCAGAGCAACATTGTGTAGATGAGCCTGGGCGAGTCTAGAGACTGAGGTCCAACCAGTGAGCTATGGAAGAAAGTAATGTATTATAGACTATTTGCAGGGAGGAGATTTTCATATGCAACAGTTATGATGTGGAATCATGGCTGTCCACCAGTCTGTGGTGGTAGTTACACACAGGACACCTGAATACATACAATATAAAGAATACAAGGGTAACTGCTAAGTGGTCAGGAATGTCAGAGACTAAGACCTTAGAGGAATCGTGATGATGGTTGCTGTCTCAGGGCATATACACCTGCAGTTCTAGTGAGATCATATTATGTCTATAGCGGTAGATGCTAAGACAGGGACCCATGATGACTGAGGGGGAGACCCAAGGTTGTGAGACCAGCCTTTCTATTCATCCCAAAGGAGGTAGAAGTTAGGAGGGTGCATTAAATACCACGAAAGGGAGTCATAGAGGAGGACCTGGTAGTTGTGAAGGTAACTGGACCATAATAAAAATGAAGCAACAGGGGAGAGAAATAGTTTTGTTTTCTTCAAAGCAATGCCTGCCAGGTGAAATGTTTTTCTCTAGAGAATGATGGACAGCCCTTGGTTTAGACTACTCCTGCCCTGTGAAGTGTGAAGTGTTGCCAGAAATATCAAAAAACGAACCCGCCAACTCTCCTGCCCCTCCAGGCCTCAGCACCTTGTCCCATTGCGGTCCTCTCAGAGCCAGAGTTACCGCTGCCGCCGAGCTATTCTCTCACAGCCAGATCCCACAGCTTCTCAACTGTATTCCCTCTCCACCATCAGCGGACCCACACTCCAGTAACCAAGTAAAGCAAAACTCTTAAAGCTTAATTAATCCATCAGATTTACACATCAGTAATATCACAATTTACAAGATGACAATACAATAATTTAAGAGCCAATTGATAATGATAAAAGCTTTATCCCAATATTTCTAATCTTATAAAATCGTAGCTATTTCAGCTAGTAGATGTCACACAGGTCCACGTCCGAAGCCATCTTGGTTCCTTCTCCTTCTCCTCTTGCGACCTCTGTGTCCCCCCAACTCCTAGCTCTGCCTCCCCTTTCCTGTCCAATCACAGGTCTTCCACTGCCCTAATATGATTTGACATGGAAAATCTTGCAACAGTAAAGTATGTTTATCAATGTATTATATGTAAGAAGATTATAAGAGGAGGACATGACAGGTCAAAAAATGTCCCTTGTCTAGAGTGTGGACCACTTTCTCACTGTCCTTAGGAAATATATCAGAGTCCTGGTTTAGCAGGTGCTGATAGCTTGGAATGTCCCAACCTTTTGTTATATTTCATGTTTCATTTCATTATAAATGCAACATGTTTACTTAAAACGTATACTGTGGCAGGGTATGAAGGCCTGTGGGGGAAGTGCTTGAGATCTCTAACATTCTAAAACATAGACAAAACATTGAAATGAAAGTTAAGTAACTTACAAATGTTGCAATTCCCACAATCACACTACTCAGTAGTAATCACTGTGAATATAACAGGCTTATTTGTATATGAATTCATGTATCTTATAGGGTAATATCCACAGAAACCACACGTTATGTTTTACATGTTTATTTTGAAAATATAATACTCTTATAAAAGCTTAAAATGTAATTATGAACTGTTCACAATAGTCGAGATGTCGAACCAGTCTGGTTGTCCATCAACAACCTCTAAGGAAAATGTGATATTTATATGTAGTGGAATTCATTCAGCTATCATAGCAATTTCAGGAACGTTAATAGAACTGGAAAAAAAATTATATTAGACAAAGTGGCCCAGACTCTGAAAGACAAATACCATGTGTTCTCTAATATGTGAATCCTAGATTTCCCTTGTTATATTGAGTGTATATGTGTCGGTGCAGGTCACGAAAATAGACCAGGGAGCCACAGGAGAGGAAAAGAGGTCTTAAGGAACAGTAAGGAAGAGAAGAGAGAGAAGGGTGTATCAGAACATATGATATGAAGAGAGAGAAAAGGCTACCAAGTGGAGAGGGGCCAGAAAAGGCGATAATCCAGGAGAGGGTGGAGGGAGATGATCAACAAACCAAATGATGTTTGAATGTATCGCTAAAGTTAGCACACAAAAGCAATTGCAAAGTTTGTTACACACAATAAAACCCCACAGAAGAGCTGTGGGTCTCTTTCCTAAGGCAAAGTCTATCAATCTCATGCTATGAAGACACACGTTTCTTGTCCACCGCATATCCACGGGTTCTTTTATTTATTTGTTTTTTTTTTGTTTTGTTTTGTTTTGTTTTTTTTTGTTCAGGTCTTGGTTTTGGTTTTGAACTTTATGCAACTGAATTTTTTGTTTTTCTGCTTCTGGACAACGTTGTATGGTGGCTCCATTTAGATTCCTTTCATATATGTGTATTCTTTACAAAGCTTCTACAGTGGTAGGTTTCCATATTGCTTTCCAAGTAGCCTTTAGTGTTGGGTATGCCTTCCCATATTTCCTCCTCGGTTCTTCCTTTCCATTCCCTCCCATTTTATTCTTCTTGTCTGGGTTTCCCTTTATCTCTTTATAACACTACAATCTATTTCCCCTTCCTTGAAAGGTCCCCTCCTCCCTGACTATGTCCCTTAAGAGCAACCTCACCTCTGTGGTTACTCAAATGTAAACACACACATCTAAAGCTTAAATCTAGCACCCACACACAAGGGAAAACATGTGGTATTTGTCTCTTATGGGTCTGGGATACCTGACTCAGGATAATTATTTCTAGCTACATCTATTTACCCGAAATTTTCATAATCTGATTTTTCTTAACAGCTGAATAACATCCTATTGTCTAAACATACCACATTTTAATGATCCAACAGTTTCCAACTTTTGGCAATTACGAATAGAACAAGCATGAATAAGCAAGTGTGTGTATGAGTGTGTTAATGTGTTGAGTCCTTTGGGTGCATGCGTAAGAGTTGTAAGTGTTTTGTATTAGATTGGTTTTTAGCCTTTTGAGGAACCTCCATGCTGATTTCCACAGCGACTGTACCAGTCTGTACTCCCAGCCACCATGAGTAAGTATTCCCTTGTCCCCACTTCTTCACCAGCTTGTTTTACTTATCTTAACCATTCTGACTGGGGTATGAGGAATCCTCAAAGTAGCTTTAAATTGAATTTTCCTGATGGCTAAGGGTGTCTAGCTTTTTAAAGCATTTCTGGTGTTTCATCTCTTGAGAATTTTCTTTTTAGTTCTACACCCAGATTTTAATTGGGTTGTTTGTTTTCTTGATATTTTTGTTTTGTCTTGCTTTGTTTTTTTTATTTTTTATTATTTTATTATACATTTCTTTTTTATTGGATATTTTCTTTATTTATATTTCAAATGTTATCCTCTTTCCTGGTTTCACCTCTGGAAACACCCTATCCCCTCCCCCTCCCCCCTCCCTACTATTCCTCCCCTACCTGCTCACCAACCCACCCACTTCTGCTTCCCTGTCCTGGCATTCCCCTAGACTGCAGCATCGAGCCTTCTCAGGATCAATGATCTCTCCTGCCTTTGATGTCCAACAAGGCCATCCTCTGCTACATATGCAGCTGGAGCCATGGGTCCCTCCATGTGTACTCTTTGGTTGGTGGTTTACTCCATGGGAGCTCTGGGGGTACTGGTTGGTTCATATTGTTGTTCCTCCTATGGGGCTGCAAACCCCTTCAGCTCCTTGGGTCCTTTCTCTAGCTCCTCCATTGGGAACCTTGTGCTCAGTCCAATGGTTGGCTGAAAGCATCCACCTCTGTATTTGTCAGGTACTGACAGAGCCTCTCAGGAGACAGCTATATCAGGCTCCTGTTAGCAAGCACTTGTTGGCACCCACAATAGTGTCTGGGTTTGGTGACTATATATGGTATGATCCCCAGGTGGGGCAGTCGCTGAATGGTCCTTCCTTCAGTGTCTGCTCCACACTTTGTCTCTGTATCTCCTCCCATGGGTATTTTGTTCCCCCTTCTAAGAAGAACTGAAGCATCCACACTTTGGTCTTCCTTCTTCTTGACCTTTGTTTGGTCTGTGAATTGTATCTTGGGTATTCCAAGCTCCTGGGCTAATATCCACTTATCAGTGAGTGTATACCACAGTGCTCTTTGGTGATTGGGTTACCTCACTAAGGATGATAGGTTCTAGTTCCATCCATTTGCCTAGGAATTTCATGAATTCATTGCTCTTAATAGCTGAGCAGTATTCCTTTGTGTAAATGTACCACATTTTCTGTATCCATTCCTTTGATGAAGGACATCTGAGTTCTTTACAGCTTCTGGCTATTATGAATAAGGCTGCTATGAACATAGTAGAGCATATGTCCTTATTACATGTTGGAGCATCTTCTGGATATATGCCCTCTGGATATCTCTGGTAGTGCCATGTCCAATTTTCTGATGTACCACCAAACTGATTTCCAGAGTGGTTGTACCAGCTTGCAATCCCACCATCAATGGAGGAGTGTTCCTCTTTCTCCACATCCTTGCCAGCATCTGCTGTCACCTGAGTTTTTTTATCTTAGCCATTCTGACTGGTGTGAGGTGGAATCTCAGGGCTGTTTTGATTTGCATTTCCCTGATGACTAAGGATGTTGAACATTTCTTTAGGTGCTTCTCAGACATTCAGTATTCCTCAGAGTTCTTTGTTTAGTTCTGTGCCCCATTTTAAATAGAGTTATTTGGTTCTCTGGAGTCTAACTTCTTGAGTTCTTTGTATATATTGGATATTAGTCCTCTATTGGATGTAGGATTGGTATAGATCTTTTCCCAGTCTGTTGGTTACCGTTTTGTCCTATTGACAGGGTCCTTTGCCTTACAGAAGCTTTGCAATTTTATGAGGTCCCATTTGTCAATTCTTGATCTTAGAGCGTAAGCTATTGGTGTTCAGTTATAGTCTAGATAACCATCCTCCATCAGATGTACAGCTGGTAAAGATTTTTTTCCCATTATGTAGGCTGTTGCTTTGTTCAAATGATGGTGTCTTTTGCTGTACAGAAGCTTTGTAGCCTCCAGAGGTCCCATAAATTAATTGTTGGTTTATTGTCTGTGCTAACAGTACCCCAAGTCAGAAAGTCCATTTCTGTGCCAATGAGTTCAAACCTATTCACTACTTTATTTTCTACCAGATTCAAGTTACCTGGTTTTATGTTGAGTTCCTTGATCTATATGAAGTTACTTCTATGCATAGTGATAGATAATGGATCTATTTTCATTCTTCTCTATGTTGCTGTTCATTTCAACCAGAACCATTTCATAAAGATGTAAACTTCCTTTCTTTTTTCTTTTTTTTATTATTTTCTTTATTTGCATTTCAAATGTTATACCCTTTCCTCATTTACCCTCCAAAACCCCCCATCCCATCCCCCCTCCTCCTGCTCACCAAACTACCCACTCAGGCTTCCCTGTCCTGGCATCCCCCTACACTGGGGCACTGAGCCTTCACAGGACCAAGAGTCTCTCCTCTCATTGCTGTCTGACAAGGCCATCCTTTGCTACATATGCAGCTGGAGCCATGGGTCCCTCCATATGTGTTCTTTGATTAGTGCTTCCCCCTGGGAGCTCTGGGGGAAAATATCATCCTGAATGAGATAACCCAATCACAGAAGAACACACATGGTATGCACTCACTGATAAGTGGATATTAGCCCAGAAGCTTGGAATACCCAAGATGCAACTCATAGGCTACATGAAGCTCAAGAAGAAAGAAGACCAAAGTGTGGATACTTCAGTCCTTCTTAGAAGGGGGACCAAAATGGAGATACAGAGACAAAGTGTGGAGCAGAGACTGAAGGAAACATTCCGAGACTGTCCCACCTGGGGATCCATCCCATATACAGTCACCAAACCCAGACACTATTGTGGATGCCAACAAGTGCCTGCTGACAGGAGCCTGATACAGCTGTCTCCTGAGAGGCTCTGCCAGTGCCTGACAAACACAGAAGTGGATGCTCACAACCAACCATTGGACTAAGCACAGGCTCCCCAATGGAGGAGCTAGAAAAAGACCCAAGGAGCTGAAGGGGTTTGCAACCCCATAGAAAGAACAACCATATGAACCAACCAGTACCCCCAGAGTTCCCAGATGCTGACTTTCCTTCAGTGTGAGTTTTGGTTTCTTTGACAAAAATTAGATGTCCATAGTATGTGGAATCATGTCTAGGTCTTCAATGCTACTCCATTCATAATGCATCTGCCTTCATGCCAATGCCTTGGTGTTTTTACTACTATAGTAATACAACTTGAAGCCCAGGATGGTGACCTCTCCAGTGGTTCTTTTGTTATTTATTATACATTTTAGTTATATTGCCTCTGTGGTTGTTTTGTTTTTGTTTTTTTTTTTTTTTGGTATTCCCATATGAAATTGAAATTAGTTTGTTTTAAATTCTGTGAAGATTTGTGTTCAAATTTTAATGGGGATGGCAATGAACATATAGATTGCTTTTGGTAAGATAGCCAGTTTTCACAACATTAATTTTAATCATCCATGGTCATGAGAGATTGCTTCTTCTCCTGGTGTCCTCTTTAAATTTTTTCTGTAATGTCTTAAAAACTTTATTGTACAAGTCTGTCAGTTGCTTGGTTGGAGTTATCTCAAGGCATTATTTGAAACTACTGTGAAAGGTACTGATTTCTTTATTAAGATATTGTCACTTGGGTATAGAAAGCCTTCAGACTTTATGTGTGAATTTTGTACTCTGCTTCTTTGCTGAAGTGATTATCAGCTGTAGAATTTACTTGGTGGAGTCTTTAGGGTCATTTATGTGTAAGATTATATCATCTGCAAATAAAGATACTTCAACTTCTTCCTTTCTTATTGGTATCCCCTTGATCTCCTCCAATTGTCTTATTGCTGCTAAGATTTCAAGTATACTTTTGAACAGGTATGGAGAGTGTAGAAATCCTTGTCTTGTTCCTAATTTTGGTGGAAATGCTTTGAGTTTCTCTGCATTTAGGATGATGTTTGCTTGTGACAGCTTGAACTTGCTGTAACTTACCTTTATTATGTTGACGTGTGTATCTAATATCCTTAGTCTCTCCGGGACTTTTTATCACGAAGGGATGCTCTATTTCATTAAAGGTTGTTTTTACCTCTAATGAAGTGGGAAAGGGTGTTGTTAGTTTGTTTGCTTTTTGTTTGTTTGTTTGCTTTATGTCTATATGGTGGATTTGGTTTATTGACATGTTTGTGGAACCATTCCTGCATCTCTGGGTTAAAGCCAATTTGATCCTGGTAGGTGATCTTTTCTATGTGGTTTTGAATTAGGCTTTCAAATACTTTTTTGAGAAATTTTACATCTCTGTGCATATTCTTTATCACTGTGGTGTCCCATCTGATAGCTATGTCTCCTCCTCCTCTTTCAACTCTGTCCCCAGCCATGTCCAGACACCTCAGCTCTGCAGATCTCACAGTGATCTGGGTGGTAGACTTACTTCTTCAGCAATGCCTGCAGGAGCTGATTGCTCCTGGCTGCCGCTTCCCCGAAAGTCTTCTCAATTTTAACAATCTTCTGCAATTCTTTGACTCTGTTCTACTTCTATCATGGGGTGGGGGGGGGGAGTCTTAGTACTTGTGCTTTCAACGCGATACCCTCCTGAGGCTGTTTCTATGAGAACCTGAGAACTTAGTGGCCCAGAATACGTTGTATACATCTCAACGTTGCCTCTTAGCAGCTACACTTTGCTTACTGGGCAAATTTCCAATAAAAAGATGGGGAAAAATAGAAGTTTATGGAAAAACTGAATTGAATTCTTAACAAGATGCTTTGTCTGTGAATTTTTTTTTAATGTGGAAATGTGGGGAAGTTTTAAAAATGTTTTATTTTCCCCCAACCTACCACTAAGTATTTAAGCTATTTCCTGTTGAAACGCGTGCAGTAGTCTCAAGTCATTAGCATAGCTGCATTGAACAAAGATTGAGAGTCAGTTTCTGAAAGAGATGCCTGAGAAAGTAGAGGAAAGTTTCCCTCTCATTTTTTCTCTAAATGTAGAAGAGCCAGAAGGATCTGGTGAGGCTAAGAACCACAGAGTTAGTCAAGCATCCCAAGCGCACACATTCATGTGATTGTACATACATCCCACACACATACTACAAACACACACCATACATGTACACGTGCACATGTGCACACATACACAAATACATACACACACCAACACATTACTTAAATACCACACTTGCACACATCACATACTACAAACACATCACATATGCATACTATACACATATACATACATGCTCATGACACTTACACACATCATACACATATACTACAAACATACACCACATATGCATACCACACACACACATGTACATACATGCCAACACATATACTCCACACTCAACACATCACACACACACACACACGTACTACAAACACACACTACGTATGAAGACTGCACATGCATATCAACACACACACATACACACCCCAATACATGTATTTACACACTACACACACACACACACACACACACACACACACACACACACACACACCCCACATGCAAGACTAGGCTAAGAAACAGCTTCCAGACTGATTTTCTTTCTGGGAGTTGGAAGGACTGTGTGTTTTGCTAGGGATGAGAGGATCCTGGCTCACCCAGGATATTATTTGTCAGGATTAAGACACTCCATATGGATTAGATTAGGGCTCAGTAGGTGGTGCTCGGATGTAAATTTCAGATGCCTGAGGAAGAGCATAATCAAGGCCCTCATTTTTCTTAGAGTTTATATTCCTTTAATGTATTGAAAAGCTAATGTTAAAGCAATTCTCTCTTCACTGGAATTCAAATTCAGGGACAGGAAATGAACAAAACAGCAATCCTGGCGTTGGTAAATTTGTGTACAGTGAGCAGAAAAAGCTTCCATGCTGACACAGATGCCAGTCAGACCCCATGCCGGTCAGACCCCATGCCGGTCAGACCCCATGCCTCTCAGGTCCCATTACATCTCAGCTGTGGCTGACACAGATGCCAGAAGCCCCGTGCCATGGGCTTGCGGTCACCTCTGCAGCACTTGGCCCTTTCTGATTGGCCATGTCTGTGAGATGTCTGGGAGCCAAAGCTACTATTTGTGCGTGTTCTGGGTCTTCAGGAAAGGAGTGAGTCAATTTGACTTGGAGACTGAGTGTGGGGTACTCAAAGGGTTGTTTTAGAGGCTGATGTGAAATGCAACCTGGGTAAGGATGGCAGCTTGCCCTGCAGCTCCCTTCTGTGTCACCCAGACTGCACATGTGCTGGCCCCACCCCTCCACACAACTGCCTAGAGTTCTACTGGGCTTTCCGACCACCAAGTGCCCCACTCTACCCTTACCTTTTCCACATCTTTCCACAGGACCTGACCTGTGCCCTTTGCTAGGGGTCCCCTGCCTTCCACACTGTTTCATGACTATATAGCTTGTACTGCTAAATTCCAACTAGGTCACATAAAGAAGCCACACACAGACATACACACACAACACACACACACACACACACATACACACACACACATACACACACACACACAGCATATATAAATGTACACTTTTCTAAGATAAACCCATTATTTTACTAGTTATTTTTTATTTTAAGCTCTTCTACATGATATTAATACAACCCTTAGGTCACCTTAATTAACTGATTAAGCCCTATTAAATAACCCAGGGTTATCACTAAATTTCTAGAAGTACTATTACATGGTTTATGGTATGTACACATAGAACAGTGGGAAGCCAAGACTTAGAGGACTTAGGGTCTTCCTTAGAGACACAAAATAAGATTAAAACTGTTACAGGAAAAGAAAAAAATTACCAAAGAAAGAACAGGCCTGGTTTTATTATGGTTGAACTTGGATTGCACTGTTCAAATATTGGTAGAAAAGTCTCTGTAATGCCCTCTCTCTAGTTGTCTCCTTTGTTGTGATGGCTACAATCTGTTCTTATGAGCATGGTTTCTATAGCAATGTCTTGATTCCTCATCCTAACACTTCAGCTGTAAGAATTTCCCTATTGTTTAAGATGAATACTATGAAGTGACTCACATTGTTTAAGGCTGTTTCTGAGTTTTTATGTCGACTTCAAAGAATATTTGATCATGAATTTGAGAGTGAAAACTCATATATTTTGGGACTGAGTTTTATTTCATTTATAGGCATCTTTGTTCTTGGCTGGACATACAATCTTAAGAAGTCATACTTTTACACCCATGATTCCCCTTCACATAAACTTTAGCCCCCTAACCACACTCTGCCAAAATAGATTTCTACTCGACTTTTCCAAGCCTTATTGTCAAGAGCGTCTACTCTCCATCTCACAACTTTCTACTTTATAGCTCTATTATTTAAGTTAGGCGATGCTCATCTGTGTAAAGACTTGTTTGTGTAAAACACACTGACCAGAAGGTCTGGAGAAGCAGAGCTCAGTCTCCCCGTTCTTTCTGAGGTACCAAGAGCTCAATAGTCCACTGCAGTCTCTCCCAGATACGTCCTCGTTAGATTTCTATTCCCCTACGGAAATCTGGTTTCCAGCTTCACACAAAGGTCATAGTTGTCTTTTTTGCCCCCTGGGTTTCCATTGTGGTTTTCACTTTCTGGGTCAGTAACATGGTAACATGGTTTTGGTGCTAACAGCATGTATGAGCATGCCATGTAGTTGGGTATCCCTGTGCACTGGTGCTGGTAGGTGAAGGGGTGGGTTTAGGGCTGTGTTATGTGAGTCTGGAATGCATAAGGGAAGTAGCAGGTGATATTTGTAGCAGGGTTTGTTTCATTCCCATTTTTCAAAAACTTCATTCAATTGTAGGCACCTATGAAATCAGTATCATTTCTTGTGTTTTCATATCTGACCCAGTTATATGACACTGAAGAAACTATAAAGCTCAGGGCTGCCAGGTCATGACTCGTCTAAACAAGGAAGCTAGTCCACATTACTCAACTATACTCAGTATATGTTTCTCCTACATTCATATCTCCCAATGAGCAGTTTAACTGGATATGTGTGTGTGTGTTACAATGTGTGTCTACCATCAAAGCTGACCAGTTAATTTCATCAAATATCTGTACACGAGTGTTGGAATGGAGTGTCTCCTCACTTCAGTGAGAGCTAGGTTGAATTCACACCAAACACCTTGCCTTTTTTAAAATCTCTCTTTCTTTGTTCTCTTTGAGTCATGAGGTTTACCTGTGGGATTTCTCCCCAGCAGAGCTCATGTGACTCTACAAGTCCATCAAAACAGTCTGATTCACAACAAATCCTTAGAAAGACCAATGCTTTCTGTAGTCATTATCAATATCACTATAATTACTTTACTATTATCTTTAAAACAATGTGTGCGTTTGCCTGACGCCTTCTCATTAAAGGCTGTTTCTGTCCAGACTAGCCAATATACAGAGGCCAGGCCTGTCTATCCATGTCTTGGCTTCACTGAGGCTTGGGACAGGGACATTGCTACAGGAACAAGATCAGTGTCATCCCTCCAGGGCTTTCTGAGTAGTTACTACTGTCTCAGTAAGTCCCAGAACAAACATGGTGACCCTATTTTGTGCACTGGGTCCCTGAACTATGAGTAACTGAGGCTCAAGATCCTTTAACCTAGCTCCCACACCTGCTAGTTTTTAGCACTACCCTGCGAACTTGTATACAAGTAAATTTAAGATATACATACATATATACATATATGTATATATATAGATGCACACACATACACATACACACACACCACATTATACATAAATTACTGATACTGTTCATGCACACATACCCCATAAATATCACATGCACACACGCCCTATGCATAATACACAAGCACCACACATATCACACACTACACACATGTATCACACAAACTACACACCGCATATATCCTATCCAATATACAAACATGATACACTATAGCATACACAATACAATATATACACTCTCTCATGTGCACACCTCATACAATACACACAAATGACATGCAAAATCAATGCCCACACTCCATATATACCGCATGAACACACAAACATATAATACAAACACACATACACACACACTCATAACACTACACTCATATACCACACATAAAATAGACATCACAGATGTATCACATACACTCAAACACATTCATTTCCACTTCATGCACAGCATTCCATGACATGCTTAGCGACATTGACTGCGGTATGTGCATATCAGGGTATATACATCCAATCATGTCATGGGTCTTGAATAAAACTCTGATGCTCCTTGTACTCTCAGCATAATAAAAACCAAATGTTGGATACACACGTGTTTTCTGGGAGAAAGAAGTGGAGAGCTCGGGTCATGTTCTGAGCAATTTCTCTGAGGGTTAGCATGTGCCAAACTGGAGTACCTTAAAAGAAACAAGCCTGGGCACTTGCCTCTGCTAGTGGAGAAGGGCCTGCTCACAAGGTTCAAATGCATAGGGCCCTGGACAGCCCTGGAAGAATTTGGAGAACATTTTGGTCAGCTGTGAGTCAGGCTGAGGTCACTCTGTGGTAAGATGTGAACAGTGAGTCAACCTGGCTACCATCAGAGCCCAAACCCATCTTACCATCATGTTTTACAGTCGGCTAGGATGTGGTGGTTGGGCAGCAGAAGAGAGCTGGGACTGACAGCAGTCTTTTGTCTTGGTGTAGCCACACAGATTCCATTACATCCCATGATACACAGATAAGGTCTGTCGGGAAGAATCTAGGCAACACATCCTGAGGAAAGGAATTTGATCTGAGGAGACCACGAATCCAGACTCAGGCACCACTCTGCAAGACATGATGTCAACACCCACTTCCACCATTCTCAAATGAGACATTGCACAGCGGTCCATGACATGCCTAGCAATACAGTAGCAATAAAGCTGAGCCCACCAATCCAAGACAGTGTGACCTCAGAGTATCTGTCCCCTAAGAGCACAGGCTCTTAGTCACTTCTGATACTTAGAACATACTGCATCACCAGCCAGGATGGAAAAGTTAGGGGTTCCATTTTTGGAGGACTCCAAATATTGAGTGATAGATTTTAATATATAAAAAACTGTGTGCTAGAGAGATGTTTCAGCGGTTAAGAGCACTGACTCTTCTTCCAGAGGTCCTGAGTTCAATTTCCAGCAACCACATGGTGTCTCACAACCATCTGGGATCTGATACCTTCTTCTGGTGTGTCAGACAGCCACAGTGTACTGGTATAAATAAAATAAACCTTTAAATAAAATAAAAATTGTGTGCCTACTTGGGTCTCTGATCCTACACTAAGAGACAGCAGTATCAAATGTTGTAAAAATGAACTCACACGTAAAGTGTCTGCCAGCATTTGATGAGTAACCCTTTGAAGATATGTAGGTGGTAATCAGTAACAGAGCTATCCATACCCCAGTGCTACCCATCACCCTTCTAATCACACCCTTCCCCCTTATCTAGAAAGGATGCCTCTCATCTGAGTGCCTTAAACTATAGGCAAAGGTGTAGCATGGCGTCTGGTCCTTTCTATAGACTCACACACTCAGCTTGAAGCTTCCGGCTTGCATCCAAGCTTCCCATGGCTTTCCTGTAAGGCAGCATAATATTAAAAAAGATACCCGAATTTACTGGCCCATACAAAAATTGACTGAAATGCAATTTGTTCTCAGTTTAGAGCTATAACAAATAAAAGTACCATGAGCCAGGTCACATGTCCAGCAGAAATGGAGGTGTTCGGATGTGTAAGGTAGTAAAGAGCAGTGTATTCAGAATTGAATTATGCTTCTCCAAACTCCATCCGCACTGCCAGAGTTGACCACAAGTCCCATGAGAAGAACATCTGTAAGTTTTTGTACTTACCAGAATGGATGACATGCTAAAGGTACCTCCAAAGCATTGCAGCCTAGGACACCTGGTCTCTTATCTCTGTTCTCCATCAGGCTAGAATTTAATCTGATACAAGCTCTCTCTGCCTTTATTTCCCTTGGAGGGGGGGCATCCTGCTAGACATTTAGCGCATCTGATTTGATGCTGACCTCCAGACATCACAGGCCTAAACTCATGGTGACCTCAGGTTCCTGATGGGTTCAGTCTACCTCATTTAACACTAACTTATTGTAGACCACTCCTTTCCAGTCTGTTTGCTGCTAAGTTCTGGAGTGGCACATTGCAACAGAAGGCATTCTGAGGCAGAGAGGGGCATAGACCTTACCTGGCAGAGAGCAGCATAGACTCCTCCAGGGCTTATCTACAGACATCATCTGAAGCACCAGCTTCCCCTGTGTTGGCCTCGGCTTTATCCTGTCATCTCTACCCACCGACCCATTTCTCTTCCAAACATAATACATTACTTGTGATGGTAAAGACAAGACTTAGACTGAAGTCTAAAGATGGGGTTATACTTGTTTTTATTATTGAGTTATAACAGTTTTTATGTACAGCAGTACCAAGTTTACCACAGTGTGTAGAGTTCCCATCAACTCCACCGCTGAACCTTGGCTCCGTGTCATCTGTCATGTGAGATGGCACTTCCCTGATGGGTAGGTGCGAAGTGAGATCGTGTATGTTAGAGGCGTGAAGTGAGATCATGTATGTTAGAGGTGTGAAGTGAGATCATGTATGTTAGAGACGTGAGGTGAGATCATGTATGTTAGAGGTGTGAAGTGAGATCATGTGCTTTAGAATGAGATCTGGTCCCGTTTATCATACATATGTGTGTGTATCACATAAAAGTAAATGACCTCACCTTCCAGCCACCATTTGCAGCAGGGAACCAGGCAGCTCCACAGCCTTCTGTGCTTAGCCCACCAGGAGAGAATGATCTCCCAACAGCGATTTCACTTCTGAGTGCGAAGGTAAGATCGACACCTTTTCTCTGGAGGGGTACAGCTAGGAGCACACGGCATACGATCAGTGGAGCAGCTGGGACAAGAGTCTTCCCTTCCAGCCGCCATTTGCAGCAAGGAACCAGGCAGCTCCATAGCCTTTTGTGCTTAGCCCACCAGAACAGAATGATCTCTCAGCAGCGATTTCACTTCTGAGTGCGGAGGTGAGATCTCCACCTTCTCTCTGGAGAGGTACAGCTAGGAACACACAGGGCATACGGCATACGATCGATCATTGGAGCAGCTGGGACAGGAGTCTTCCCTTCCGGCTGCCATTTGCAGCAGGGAACCAGACAGCTCCACAGTCTTCTGTGCACAGACCCTGCCAGAAGAGAGTTGGTCTCCCAGGAGTACAGACACAGGTTTACAGGCCCATAGGAGGGGCAAGCTCCAGCCAGAGACAACAAGACCAACTAACACCAGAGATAACCAGATGGTGAAAGGCAAGCACAAGAACCCTACCAACAGTAACCAAGGCTGCTTGGCAACACCAGAGCCCAGTTCTCCCACCACAGCAAGTCCCGGATGCCCCAGCTCACCGGAAAAGCAAGAATTGGATTTAAAGTCTCTTCTCATAATGTTGTTAGAGGACATCAAGAAGAACATAAATAACTCCCTTAAAGAAATACAGGAGAACATGGGTCAAATGGTAAAGGCCCTTAAAGAGGAAACACAAAAATCCCTGAAAGAAATACAGGAGAGCATGGGTGAAAAGGTAGAGGCCCTTAAAGAGGAAACACAAAAATCCCTGAAAGAATTACAGGAGAACACAAACAAACAAGTGAAGGAACTGAACAAAACCATCCAGGATCTAAAAATGGAAGTAGAAACAATAAAGAAATCACAAAGTGAGACATCTCTGGAGATAGAAAATCTTGGAAAGAATTCAGGAGTCATAGATGCAAGCATCAACAATAGAATACAAGAGATGGAAGAAAGATTCTCAGCTGCTGAAGATACCATAGAAAACATTGACTCAACAGTCAAAGAAAATGCAAAATGCAAAAAGCTCCTGAGCCAAAACATCCAGGAAATCCAGGACACAATGAGAAGACCAAACCTAAGGATTATAGGTATAGAAGAGAGTGAAGATTTCCAACTTAAAGGGCCAGTAAATATCTTCAACAAAATTGTAGAAGAAAACTTCCCTAACCTAAAGAAAGAGATGTCCATGAACATACAAGAAGCCTACAGAACTCCAAACAGACTGGACCAGACCAGAAAGTCCTCCCAGCACATAATAATCAAAACACCAAATGCACTAGACAAAGAAAGAATATTAAAAGCAGTAAGAGAAAAAGGTCAAGTAACCTATAAAGGCAGGCCTATCAGAATTACACCATACTTCACACCTGAGACGATGAAAGCTAGAAGATCCTGGGCAGATCTCATACAGACCCTAAGAGAACACAAATGCCAGCCCAAACTACTATACCCAGCAAAACTCTCAATTGCCACAGATGGAGAAACCAAGATATTCCATGATAAAACCAAATTTACACAATATCTTTCCACAAATCCAGCCCTACAAAGGATAATAGATGGAAAACGCCAACATGAGGAGGGAAACTACACCCTAGAAAAAGCAAGAAAGTAATCTTTTTCCAACAAACCCAAAAGAAAGTAACCACACAAACATAAAAAGAACATCAAAAATAAGAGGAAGCAACAATCACTATTCCTTAATATCTTATAATGTCAATAGACTCAATTCCCCAACAAAAAACATAGTCTAACAGAGATGTTTTTCATGTGGATCTTCGATTTTATCAGAAAATGTTTGTGACTCCTCTTTCAATTTAGTAATGCTTTTTGTGTCTACCATTTTGACTGTATTATTTTCCATGATAATCTTTAATTTTAACATTTTTTCTGTGTATTTCTTCGATTTTGTCGGAGGTGTTTTTCATGTAGATCTTTGGTTTCATCGGGGGTGGGGTGTTTGTAGTTCCACTTTCAATCAATTTAGGAATGTTTTTGTTCCTACCAGTTTGTTGGTATAATTGTCCATGATAATTTTAAATTTTAACGTTTTTCTGTATTTTTTTTCAATTTTGTCAGAAGTATTTTCCACGTGGATCTTCAGTTTTATCAGACAATGTCTATGATTTTACTTTCAATCAACTTAGGAACATTTTTATACCTTCCATTTTATCTGTATAATTTTCCATGTAATAGTCAGTTTTAACATGTTTTTCTATATAATTCTTGAATTTTTTCAGAAATATTTTCCTTGTAGATCTTCAATTTTATCAGAAAGTGTTTATAATTCCACTTTCAAAAAGATTAGGAATATTTTTATGCCTACCATTTTATCTATATAATTTTTCCATTAAATACTCAATCTTAATGTGTTTTTATATATTTCTTCAATTTTATCAGAGATATTTTCCATGTAAATCTTCAATTTTATCAGAAAATGTTTATAATTTCACTTTCAATCAACTTAGAAATATTTTTATGTCTACCATTTTATCTGTATAATTTTCCATGATAATCTTCAATTTTAATGTTTTTCCATATATTTTTCAATTTTATCAGAAATATTTTCCATGTAAATCTTCAATTTTATCCGAAAATGTTTTTACTTCTACTTTCAATCAATTTAGGAATATTTTAATGCCTACAGTCTTATCTGTATAATTTTTTATGAAATAGTTTTAACGTGTTTTTCTATATATTTCTTGAGTTTTATCAGAAATATTTTCCTTGTAGATTTTCAATTTTATCAGAAAATGTTTATAATTCCACTTTCAATCAACTTAGGAATATTTTTATGCCTACCATTTTATCTGTATAATCTTTCCATGAAATAGTCAATCTTAACGTGTTTTTCTATATATTTCTTCAATTTTATCAGAGATATTTTCCATGTACATTTGCACAATGGAATACTACTTAGCAATTAAAAACAATGAATTCATGAAATTCTTAGGCAATTGAGGAACAGCGGGAGGGAAGAGGGCTTATGGGACTTTCTAGGGGGAGACCGGGAAAGGGGCAATCATTTGGAATGTAAATAAAGAATATAGAAAATAATAATAATAATAAGTAAATGACCTCAATTCAGATTCATTTTGAGATAATCCTCTTGGTATTTCTTTATACTTAGAATTGAGACTGTATTTCTGCATAAAGAAAGATCTGCTTACCTTAGTTAATGAAAATGATGTTTTGTCTTCTAAAGGTTTTATACCACATCTTCTGTTTTTGAGTTTTGATTTTTAATGTTTCCTTAAAGAAACCCTGCATTCGTGTGGTACATAGGCGAAACATCCACACCTATGAAATATAATTAATATATGTTTGACTCTCAGATGATCTTATATTGAAACATCTTCTCTCGTTGCTTCTTAAACAGACGGGCATCTCACTGCAGCATTGCTGATGTCATCTATGACGTCTTGAGAATGGACACCATACAGACTGCAGCACCCAGGATCTCCTTCATCATTCCAGAAGGTTCTCTGGACAAAGGCTGGCGACATCTGCTGGGCGGCGTTGACAATTTCATTCAAAGTGACATCGCCCCTGTGCTTAATGTTTTGCCTCTTTCTGCCTCCTGGAGACGGAATCCACCTGAAATTGTTCTTAGGATGTGATCTGAAGAACAAGTCCCTTCAAATTTCCCTTGTGGAGTCGCATGAGCGGAGCTTTGCTGCTTCCAGAAGCCCGTGTTCAGATCCACCAGCCTTTGCCTGTCTCACCCCTTACCTGCCCGCCCGTGTGTCGGCACCCGAGCCACAGCTGCCCCTGCTCAGCAGCTCTTGGGAGGGTCACTAGAAAAGCAGGTTTTGTTGCTCCCCCTGTCTGTCCAGGATCACCGTCGCCAGGCCGCAACCTCTGACCTTCCATAAGCGGTTTAGAGTTACTTTATCCACTTGAGCAGAGAAGAGAAAATTGTTGACGATCGTTGTGCTAAATCTAAATTGTACGGCCTCCATGTTCTGTCTTTTTGTCTCTCTGATATTGCGTGTTTACCAGTTTTTTTACTTGATGTTTTCTTATTAAACGTTTTTACTTTAATTATACATTAAAATGTCTTTTGTTTTTAAGATTATAATATAATTCCATCATTTCTCCTTTGCTATCCTCCCTCCCAAACTTCCCATATATGTCTACTTGCTTCTTTTAAATTTATGGCATCATTTTAATTAATAGTATTACATGGATATACATATGTGTTATGTATATATACACACATTTATACACGTACATATATGTCCTTTTCAGTCTGTATAAAGTTACTTGTATGTACAGTTTCAGAGATGAGTATTTGGTATTAGATACCCAAGTGGTGTGCTCTTCCCTGGGGAAAGCTAATTCTACTCTCGACCTTCCTTAGCTTTCTGTAATCTTGTGTACAGTTGACTCCCCTCCACTATGCCCCCCCATCCACATTAGCCTGTCTGTCGTTGTCCCTGTTCAGCTCATGGCTCAGCAGTCATGCTGGTAAGATGCTATGGGTATAGCTTCTGAACTTGCCAGGAGACATAATACACAGCACACTTACAGCGTCTCTGCCTCTCTCCACAATGATCCCTGGGCCTCGGTGCAGGAGTATGCTGTGGAGCTCTGTGCAGGACTGGGATCCCCAACTCTGCATTTTGATCGCATATGGATTCCTGTAATGGCCTAGGTCTGTTGAAAATGGATGTTTTCTTGATGTAGAACTAAACTCCTCTGCGGCTATAAAGACAAATATTTTAAATATTCTTAGGGATTATGCTGGTTTGATAAAGTAGTGATTATAGGTTTCCCTCTAAGAGCCATGACTTCACTAGCCCTGGGTAGTGGGCTAGGCTTCCAGTATCAGGTATGATTTTCTTCTTGTTGAATGGGTCTTAAGTCCAATTAGAGAGTTGTTGGTTACTGCCAAAGTATGTGTGCCACTATGGCACCATTAGGGTTATGGTACCATGCTATTCATTGCTAGGATTCACAAGGGCAACCAAGGTTAGTAACAATGCCTTTACTGTTGAGGGAGTCTCTTAGACACTCTGACCAACAGTTAAAAGAGAGCTCTCTGTGCTTGGTGTTGGTGTTTTGTTGGATAGTTTTAGCTCTCAGAGGGAGCGTCGTCAGCCCAGATGGGAAATTTTCATTTAAGCTATATATGGATATCTATGCACAGACTTATGTGTATTATACGTGTGTTAGGTAGATAATATTATAATTCTTTTTGACCTTTTCAAACATCCTTATTGTTACTTTACCTTCCTCCACCCTTCTTCTGTATCTCTCCCCTCTCTTTCCCTAAGTAAAGCTTTCTATTTTCCAATAATCCCATCGGTTCACCTGCACCCTGATAGTCTTCTTTCTATTGCTTCCTTACCCCAGCCCTGGTCTCTCTGTTCATTCCTGGCTCCTGTAGTTACTCCAGTACACATATTTGTATGTGAAGGATTGGAGTTAAGTGTCTCACACGAGAGAAAATGTGACTTTTTCTATTTGGATCTGTGTTACCTCATTCAATATGATCTTTTCCAGTTCTATTCATTTACCTGCAGAGTTCAGGATTTCATTTTTATAGGTGGGCAGTATCCCATAGTGCAGATGTACCACATTTTCATTTTCGGTTTGTCAGGTGAAGGACATTTAGGTTGTTTACAGGTCCTATCTATTGTTAATAAACAACAGAAAATATGGCTGAGCAAATATCTGTGGAGTCAGATATCCAGTCCTTTGGGACTACGTCAAGGAGTGGTATAGATGGAACGTATGGTAAACTGTATGGTATCATAGATACCATGATCATTGAAACTCCAGGTTCTTAGTCTTGGTTTTATTTGTGTGATTTATGGCATGCGAAATGCAGTTTAGTCTGTGGTTTGGCCTTATTAATTTTATTTAGAGTCTAAGAATTTGTCCTCACATTGCTTCTGCTTGAATCACACCAGTCTATCATTTGGAAACAGGGCTCTGAAAAGCAAGACGGCGGGAGCCCTGAAAGTATGTGAATATATGCCCTGAGCTCCAGTAGATCAAGTGCCCCATGTGTCCCAAAAAGATATGTATAAAGAACACTATCAACGGTGGTGCATAAGATGTGGGATTGTCCCTAGTGTGTTGCTGCTAGACAGGCCGGTGACCACAGGCAATGTGGAAGTCAGTGGACAGTGGCCCTTGAAACTCACTGCAGGTTGACATAACAACCTCATGATTCCAATCCAAGACTGAAATGTTAGTCATTTTTCTCATTGTTACCAATAGGCATGAGGACAACTCTATACCTCCTGTCCCTGATGTAATGTTCTGCCTTGAGTGCTATGGGCCTGGCAACCAGCTTCTAACCATGTCACATGGGAAATACTTGACTCCTCATCTCTACACTCCACTCCAGAGGTTTTGAGGAGGCTGCTTGAAGAGAGTGTGCATTGCCTTGAGCATTCTGATGTGATATTCACTGCTACACTGGCTTTCTGGGGGCAAGGAACTCCACATGGCTGTAGGTATCTCAATCCACACTTCAATGAGCTGAATTATCCTGACAACTGCTACACCTCTACTGGGAACCCTAACTCCATAAAGGAATTCAACTGCTGGAATCTGAGCTGTGGCCTCCCAAGGTCCCAAGCAAATGACACAGTCCAAGTGAGCCCAATGCCTGGTTTGCAGACACTTGGAGTTAACTAATGGGTATGGTTTTAAGTCATCCATAAAATGTCATTATTTGCTATACAAACTAAAACATTAATACAGTCCAAAAGAAACTCATACATATTCATCAAAAGGAACATCACACTGTTTATTTCAACTGAGAACCTCATACTGTAGAAGAACCCAGTGTTGGCTGATAGAAAAATTGAATAAATAAAGTATAGTGCATTAGTACAACCCAAAGGAAAACAGCCCAAGTGCTGGTAAACAGGACATATAACTATCAAAGAAACAAAAACAGTGAATGTGTATCCAGAAATATTCTACGCATCTGCAACAAGGAACAGAAAAGACAGGGTTAAGGGCTAGTCATGTTCCAGTAACCTCTCTGCAAACAGGAGAGGATACATGTATTAGTTTGGGTTTTACTGCTGTGAACAGACACCAATGACCAATGCAAGTTTTATAAAAGACATTTACTTGGGGCTGGCTTACAGGTTCAGAGGTTTAGTCCATTGTCATCAAGGCAGAAGCATGGCAACATCCAGGCAGGCATGGTGCAGGAGGAGCTGAGGGTTCTACACCTTTATCCAAAGGAAACCAGGAACAGACTGGACATCTTCAGGCATCTAAGAGGAAGATCTCTAAGCCCAACCCTACAGTGACACACTTCTTCCAACAAGGCCACACCTTCTAATAGTGCCACTCCCTGGGACAAGCATATACAAACCATCACAATAAGTCAAGATACTATAGACGATCAAAGGAAAAGACCAGTGCCTGGTGTTGAATATCTGCTTTTGAGTTGTTGGTCAGGGGTAAGCAAGAGACCATCAAAAGCATGCAGGCCACTGCCATTGCTCTCTGTCGCCCACTAGAACTTGATGGTAAGACCCTATTGCTGAAAATACCACATCCCTTAGTGATAGGACCTGGAGAGACAGACTTGGTACTGAACTGGACGTGTCCTCCTAGCAGATCGCTTTCATCGTGCCAGAAGATGTCGTGCAGGCTGCGAAGAGAGAAAAGTTATCCACCGTTTTATCTAGGGGTGAAACTGACGAACCACAATAATGACTTGCCCAGTTAGCTATGTCCGTTGGTGCAACGGCAGCCCAAATAACCTAAGGGTAATCAACAGTTGTTGCAGTGGATTTAAGGCTCACTCGATAGGAAAGAACTGCCTAGCCAAGAACCCATGGCTAGGGAAGTTATAGACCCTTAGAGAGAACCTGCTACTATAATTTTAGGATGGTGTAGCCCTGACCCCTCATCTTAGGAGCTCGTAGCCCCTCTAAATACTAGAGATATTAATAGAGAACCACAAGAGATTAAAGTGCACACAACAAGAGTCTGTGGAGTGCTCATCCCCCAACCTGGGCATCTCATGCCCCACCCCAGTTCCAAGACTCATCCCCAAACTGGGTATCTATTATCATGTCCCACCACAATCCCAGGGCTCAGGGAATACCCCAGAGAATGGAGTAGAAAGAGTCAGAAGGGATGGAGGACTGTCATAAAGGAGTGTCTCCCAGATATAGCACCCAGTTGTACTTATAGGCACTAAACACTGCAGCGGCTACCCAGGATCTGCCCAAACTCAGTCTAGTCAGTATTCCACCTGGGTGGCAAGGGTCTCACAGGGAGCGTGTGGAAAAGCTAAAGGCAGTTGATGGCTGCTGGAGGAGAGAAAGTCAGTGTTTCTGTCAGGGGTGCAGATAGTTGGATTACCATGCTATACTGGACAACAATATACACACACCCAAGTAGGCATCACTAGTCAGTCTTGGTGAGGTATATACACATATTTAAATAAGGACAGGAAGTTGGAAGTGAAACGTGTGGGGGGGGATCTAGGAGAAGCTACAGGCGAGATGTAAAGGGGATTTGATTAGAATATAATTATTCAAAAATAAATATTAATTTAATTGAAAATTTTTAAAGAAATAAAAGAGCTGTATTGTATATAAGTAAGATTGCTCGCCATCAGAAATCTGTGAATGTTCCTTTGAATAGCTGTAATTTTTCTCTCTTAAGTCCAGAAGAGTCTTTGGTTCCAGAAAAACAGATAAGGAAGGGATTCAAGATTGGGAGAGAAAGGCCAGAGTTGGAAAGAGTTGTCTCGAGCTTTGTGGAAGTTACTGGGAAGCAAAGATCTCACTGGATTGAAGGTATATGTGAGCCACGCCCCTGTATGTCCTCACACCTGCACACCTCCCCAGCCCTTGACAACACACACACACACACACACACACACATACACACACACACACACACACACATACACACACACACAGAGAGAGAGAGAGAGAGAGAGAAATAGAGACAGACAGACAGAGACAGACAGACAGAGACAGACAGACAGACAGAGAGGACACATCAGGATGGCCCTACTTGAGCTGCTCCAAACTGATCACAGTCACAGCACACATTTCAAAGTGTCTTGGTCTTGTACGCAGGGATTAACAAGGAGAACAAACATTTATTTGTGTTTAAACGTGTGTTTGCAGAGCAATTTAAAATAACCAAAATGTCCAGAATAAAATCTTGGACTAGGGATGGAATCACGTTCCAAAACAAGCTTGGAGCCTGAGGCTGGGTGTTGAAGAAGCTGCTTGTATTTCCTTTAAAGCTGTACCAGCAAAGGCTGGAGTTCCCACACTAGCCTCCTTGACAGCTCTGGGTGGCCTGCAGCTCAAAGAGGCAGACTTGGGTCTGGCTCTCATGTCCTAGATAATAGCCTAGTCCTGTGAAGCTACAGCTGAACAGACACAGCCACATGGGATTGGGGTTAAGTGGAGTTCTCCCAACCCCTACCAGGAATTTTGACCATTACCCTGGAACTTAATAAATGCATAAAAGTATTTTAGCATCAGCCAAAACATCCCAGCTGTCTCTTCCTTAATTCTCCAGCTTTGTCCCTAAATAATGACTGTATTGTAAACTCAGATAACTGTGACCTGCCTCACAGCAGATAGGCTGGGAAGAATCCAGCAACTGCTAACAGTGAAATACAGGAGAAAGTCCCTCTTCCTCTCAATACCACTGATCTTCCAATCTTGGTCACGTGAGGGAATTTACTGAATTTCCGAACGCATTGGGGAAGCCATTTGTAGAAAGCTTATCTTTTACTAAGGAAATATAGTAAAGTGGATTTTAAAGAACAGAATAAAGGGGCCAATGAGATAAGTTCTATAGACCATGTATCATATTGTTGAGTACAGTCTGTGGAAGCAATAGAGATCAGCTAGATAATTAGCCCTGTGGCTAACTACCATATATGTCTCCCTTAAATAGCCACACACTGCTTTCCTGTGGGGCATTTGTACACACTTCACAAACAAAATTATGTTCCTCAGAGCTGGAGAGATAGCTCAGTGGTTAAACATGCTGACTACCCTTGCCAGGAGACCCAGCACCTACATGGCAAGTCACAACCACCTGTGTACTGGCTGGTTTTTGTGTGTCAACTTGACACAAGCTGGAGTTATCACAGAGAAAGGAGCATCAGTTGAGGAAATGCCTCCATGAGATCCAGCTGTGGGGCATTTTCTCAATTAGTGATCAAGGGGGGAGGGCCCATTGTGGGTGGTGCCATCCCTGGGCTGGTAGTCTTGGGTTCTATAAGAGAGCAGGCTGAGCAAGCCAGGGGAAGCAAGCCAGTAAGAAACATCCCTCCATGGCCTCTGCATCAGCTCCTGCTTCCTGACCTGCTTGAGTTCCAGTCCTGACTTCCTTTAGTGATGGACAGCAGTGTGGAAGTATAAGCTCAATAAACCCTTTCCTCCCAAACCTGTTTCTCGATTGTGATGTTTGTGCAGGAATAGAAACCCTGACTAAGACAACTTGGAATTCCAGTCCTTGGTGAGTCTGATGCCCTCTTCTGGCCTTCTCAGGCTCTAGGCACACATACGTGCACAGAGACATATGCAGGCAAAATACCTATCACATAAAAATAGAATGAAGTCCCCTGACTGCAAGGGGCATGGCCTCATGCACATTTTGAGGGCTGACTGTGACTGGTCCTGAATAACCAGTGTCAAGCAAGGATGTCCTCTTAGACATTCACTGGCACTCCTTACTTCTGTGACTTCAGACCCCGTCTCTTGGAGAAGCCATAAATAAACTGTGTAGATGTATCATTCCTTCTTTGGGGAAAGTTGGCCTCGATATTGTTAGGAAAAATAAACAAAACATATTGGGCAACTTGAGAGTAAAGCCAAGAGCTACCCTATGCTCCGAATATTCAAGGGTGAGTGAAGGTAATTACTTCCACCCCACTTGGATTACAGTCTTGGAAATCAGGCAAGGAAATTTCTATATAATATCACCATGGAAGATCAGAGCATATCCAAAGATTAGTGAAGATTCCTTATCTGTGGCTACATGTTAGCTAGGAGCAATTTAATAGAGTAGTTAAATAGTCACTGAAAACCATTACATAGTCCTTCTGCAAAGTCTTTGTTTAAAAAGAACTTCCTAGTCAGCCAGTCTAGATATATCTGTGTCCATATGAGCAATCAGAGAAATTAAACCTGTCTACTAAAGCTATAGGCTTCGCTCATGTAACCACTCAGACTCTCAAGATGGCGTTTGCCTGAGGCTGGAGGAGGAACTGCTGTTTTGGAGGACCATGGAAACGCATCTTGGTTTGTTTTTAGCATGTGGCCAACATCCCAGTCAAGGAGAGATGAGTTACAGATTCACTCCTCAGCTGTGACATGTTAACACAGGGTTGGGGGTGGGGTGGGGGTGTGTGTCCTAAAGTCACCATACATGCCCTGTTTGTTTTCCTCTCACTGGCAACACTGATAGACAAAAAGAAAGCCTTCACAGCTCACACAAAGACACTGCCTACACAACAGCTGAGGGCCATGACTGAGCTGAACATCATCTTTCATTTTCAATAGAAACGAGGACTGAACATCAGCAGAAAGGGCGTAAAGTGATGAGCAGTGTGATTCTGCCTCTTGTCAGCAGGACTCTGGGTCAATGCCCCTGCAGTGATTGACAGGAGTGGAGCATGCTGGGAGCTGGAGTATGAGAGGCCTGTGGAGCCAGCCTACAGAGATGGCAATGCTCTAGATGAGACGCACAGGGAGTGGACAGAGGGTGATTTGAAGAGTTGTTGAATGGCGGATTGAGGAGCTTCTCGTTGATTCTATAAGCAAGGTGTATAGGGATTTGCCAAGAGACAGGAGAGTCTGTCTGAGAGTTGGGCGTGCTGAAACAGCGTAGGTTGAAGCATGGAATGGCCCTGCGTGGGGCCGTGGGGGACAGAAGAGAACGGAGGAGAAGGATGGGGAAGGGTCCACCAACCGGCTCTTCTAGCTCGATACTAACAGTGAATCTTGGGAAGCTAGACTTCCGAGCTAGGGCTGGGAGACAGTTCATAGCCAGCCCAGGCAGGGACTTTGGAGATTTTTGCAATTAGGTAGCAGGTAGCTGAGGGCTGGTTCCACGCTTGTTTCCTCATCTGTGTTCTGTGTAGGATCTCAACCCGTGAGATAGGGCCTCCCCCAAATGTTGGACTCTAGATCCTGCCCAGACATAAAATTGACAACCTCAATCACCGCGGCTTTTACGCAACTTTAAAGTTAATCCCTTCTAAAATGGCCTTTTCTCTCCTCTCTTTGCCTTCCCACCAACTCCCTAAAACATCTGAAGGTGAATCGAGAGTGTGCAAATCGACGAGTATGCAAATATACTATCTATATTCTTTATAAATGTTTGTTGTATTATATTAAGTCAGACACTAGCAAAAACATGTATTAATATTCAGGTATTTGTGCTTTATTAAAAATGTATCCAACTAAAAATAAATTAGAAAATTTGGGAAACTCTGTATCAGATTCTTACATTATTTTTTTCTTGTTTTGCACCTGAGCTTTTGGTGTTTAAAATCTACACTTGGGGGTTAGAGAAATAGGTCCTTACTCTTCTTCTGGTAGATCTTTGTTTAGTTCCCAGGGGATCCGCTCCCCTCTTCCAGCCTCCACAGGCAACTGCACTCATGTGTACATATCCCCATGCAGATGCACAAACATGCACATAATTATACACAAATAAATCTTTTGAAATGAAAACCCCCACAGAAACCATTTCTTTTAAGATACAGTTTCTTGGTGTGCTTACATTTTGAATAATGGCAAGGACGAGAACTAGCCCCTCTCCGGGGTGAATCCGTTAGTGGCTGTCCAATACAAAGCGGTCATCTTGAAACCATATATAAATAAACAACAAAAAAACTTGTTCAGTAGATTGTGTATGTACGTGTATGTATATACATACATACATGTACAAATACATATATGTATACACATATATGCTTATATGTATTATACACATATGTACAAATATAGATGTACCTGTATGCATACATATGTATGTATATACATATGTGCATTTGTACACACGTATACATACACATATAAATATGTTACAATAATCAAGAAAAAGAAGCTGTTAATTTGATAAGAGGAACATTAGAGGGATTAAAAGGAGGGTAGCTGGGGGCAGATGGAGAGACAGAAGAGAAGGAAGGTGGTGATGAAATTCTATTTCAATTAAAAATCTATTTATAGAAAAGAAATACGTAGCTTTTATCATCTAGAGGCTCTTGCGGAACAGTAATTCAGACAGCCATGCCTATACCTGCCGTTGCTGACTGTGGAACTTGGGAGGTGCACACAAGGAGGAACACACAGAGAAGCCCCTCTTTTCCTTGTCAGCCTCTGGCCTAGACCGTTGCTCTCCTCCTCAGAGCCTCAGTCTGAAAGCCAAACCTTAGAGCAGTTGCTCCTGGTTCTACGGCAGGTGTCCGTGGTGAGTGAGGCCCAAGTGCTGACGGGTTGAACCAGGACAGATTTCACTTGTTCTGATTCCCAAAGGCACTGTGAACTGTGATGCTTTTTATTGTTTGACTCTTAAAGGTCTCCACGTCCTGGGACTCTGTCCCTGGCCTCTTTTTACCTTGACATCAGGCTGATTACTTATCTCATGCTTCGAGGTTGTTGTTTGTTTGTGGGATTTTGTCAAACGAGGCCAACATCCGAAGCACTCTCTCTCCGGTACAAGCCACCAGCACCCTGTCTTCAGCTAACACTCTGTCAGCATCCTGGTTTCAGCCTCTCCAGATGCAAGGACAGGCCCAGGTGTCCCATGTCCCTGTACTTTGTCTCTGGTGCTGTTCTATTAGGGTGTCGTGTGACTCTGTAGCAGGCTGATTGCCTCTCATTTCCCAACTTCAACTTCTCCCTCCCATTTTCCTGGACCCTGGATCCTAAGGTAGGGTTTGTGTGGGGAAACTGAACTTATCTTTACGTTGGAAGCAGGAGTGAAGGTTACTTTGTGAGAGCTCTAACCTCTCCGAATGTAGTAAATCTGGATTAGCAAAGTTTGTTTTGGATTAAATGTTTCATATGTTTTAGGTTCGTGTGGTCTCTGCTCCCCACAGACATGACCTACATGGTCAACAGATTAACCGTTTGGCTTCTGGTGTTTATCACATTGGAAGGGAGAAAGTTCTTGGCTGTTTCATCCTACTGCTAAAACTCTGACCAGAACTAAAACAAAGTCTTTTTAAATAGGGCCAGACCACATGTCAGAAGATGGGTAAGGTGGGAAGTTAAAAGAAACATTGATGCTTACCAACTCTCTGAAAACTGCCATGCCCGGACTGTGCAATGACAGCCCTGTTAAGAGTTTCCCCAGAAAGGACTGGACAATTTTTTTCATCCATTAGAAATGGTGAGGGGAACTAGAATTTCTAGGGGAAAGAAAGAGGCATCTGTATTTTATACTGTCAGATTATTAGCTGATGACCACTTCTGTTCCCACACTGTCTGTCGCAGGGCACATGTCCTAAAGCACTAGTCCGTGAATGATCATGTGACCATTGGGCAGGAAGGACTATGCTCCTAAGAGACTCACTACAATTGGCTTCTGGGCTTAATGTGCTTATGTGTGTTACCTGCTGAAAATGTTTTTCTTTAGACACACCAAAAAAAAAAGGTGGGGGGGGTATCTCAAAGAATCTACAAAGAGCAGAAGCAGTCTCCTTCAAGTTTCTTAAGTGATTAATAAACTCATCAAATGTTAGAATGTTGCCGGGAGGAACCAAATGGTGTGACGGATGGAGAGAGAGAGCAGAGCGGAAAGCCGCAGCTGCGACTCATTATTGACTGGAAGGAAGGGAGATGGGAAAGCTCCGACACCAGGAAGGGAGATGGGAAAGCTCCGACACCAGGAAGGGAGATGGGAAAGCTCCGACACCGGGAAGGGAGATGGGAAAGCTCCGACACCAGCCTGCGGTCCTGCTCCTGAATCCCACCAGAGTCTGCTCTCCGGTCCTCTCTCTTCTTCCCACTCCCAAGGCACCTTGAAAAGGGAACATTTCCACTAAAAACAAAGGAAAGGAACTTTATAGGAAATGGGAAACACACAGAATTCAAACTATCCTTCCTGTTGTCCCTAATAAAGGAGCACGGAGCAAGAATTTCCACACAAAGGAAGAATTGTGTGAGGAAGAATTCCTCACACAAAGGGTGAGGTTCACCACCCTTCCAAACCCGCATTTTTTGTGGGGTTCCCGTGTAAACATAAGTATCCGCCACCCTTTTCTCTGAGCTCCTCTGTCTGGCTCCCATACAAAACAATGACAGTGTGAGGAACTTTGTTTGAATCTTCTGTAGCTTCCAAGGCCCTGGGAGAATTTTATTAAAAACACATTTAGAAAGATAGATATTAATTTTGCTTTTGAAAGAATTGTGAGAAATTTTTGATTTTTGTTTGTAATGGATCGTCGAAAAATGAGGCCTCGTGTGTGTGTGTGTGTGTGTGTGTGTGTGTGTGTAAGGTTTTTGACCTTTATTTCACTTCACAGTCCTTCAGCATTCTGAAAATGTTGTAATACAAATAAGATTTTTTTTAAAAAATGTATCTCATCAGCATAAAATTATTTTCTAGGCTTTATTTGTTTCATTGCAAAAATAACTTCAAGAAATTGCTCAATAAAATACTAAGAGTCATAACACTATCCCAGAAGCTGTCGTCCCCGGAGCAAGACAACAACATCCAGGGATGCTGGATGACACTCTGGGCATCCCAGCGGGCATTCTGGGAGTCTACTGTGGACCAGCCTTCAAGCAGAGCCCCACTTCCCTGGGTCCAAGGGTTAAGACTCAAGCCGTGTCCCATGGTCTGTGTTCACAGAAACACTGACAGAGCTAAAAGCAAAAGAACCTCCGAGGCCTAGCAGTGTTGAGCAAGGCGACATTCAAACATCAGCTGTGCCAGTTATAGGGGCATTTCACGACTCCTCTAATTCCAATGAATTCTAAACCTGCTTTGAAACCTCTCCACAGAGGTTTTCAGCACTGAGATAAGTAACTCCAACCAACATGCCGTGCACACATTTTTCTCCCTTTCTCTTTCAACACTGAGACGTCACTGGACCGAACAGCCAGGCATAGGCTATGTGACCTCATTAATGCCCTATTAGAACCGAGGGCTCAAAGGTTATTTCATCGGGGGATAAACCGATTTTTCTCTTTATCTTCTAAATATTGGAAATATCTTGTTCCCTCAAACGATAAAGAATGAGTTATCATTTCCCTGACTTTCAAATTCTCCTAGGCTCCGATGTCCACCACACTGATCCCTCTGTATTTCCTCCTCTGAGCCCAGTATCTCTGTTTCCTCCCAGGCAGCTGGCCGTGAGTGTCAGACTATTCCCTGCACTGGGAAGGCCTCTTGAGCTTCAGCCTGCCAAGAAATGTCTAAAGTTGTTGAATACTGGCTCAGCAATCAGGCTGTTGAACAGTGGAGCGTGGTTGCTCTCCTGCCCTTAAGTCTTGGTGCCTAACTCGAGGCTGGCTCACAGGAACACAGGAGAGGGGTGGGGTGGAGGCAGTTTGGCCCTCCCAGTTTGGGGAGTGGTCACATGGTTCCTGAGAGTCGCTTGACAGCTGAGGCTTCAGCCTGTCCTGGTCTTCTTGCTCTGAGGAGACTCCCTGTGGCCCACTAAAAGTAGCCATGCTATCGCTGCAAAATATAATTCCTTATATTAAGTTCAGTATCTATCTTGACATCTTCATTGTATAATGAACATTTACGATATTCACAACCAAATTACGCATTAACCACGATTTTAATCATCGTTAGCAAAGGCAATCGAGATGCATTTTTTTTTTCCTGTTCAACCCCTCCTACTGCACCCTGTGGCTCCAAGAAATAGGAATAAGGGAAATCCCTCCACTGAATTCCAAAGTAAAGAACCTTCGCGTACAGTGCAAGGAAGTAAAAATAAACACCTGGGTCCAGTTACTGCGCTGATGTGTGGGAGTTAGACTTTCAAGTCCTGAAATGAAAACAGGTTTGAAGTCTTTTCAGAGCTAAGGAAGGGTGTGGTGGAATGAGGAAGGGCCGGTAAGCAAGAAATGAAGCTGGAAGGAGATTGGTCACGAGGGTAGACTGTCACACGCGTCACGGCCACTGTTGTCACAATGCATGCGCCACTGCCGGCCTTTTGCGTGAGAGACACAGTGGGAGCTGTAAAGTCGAGTGACAAAATGGGACTTCTGCTGTGTACAGGGAACTTTGACAGGAGGGAGTTTGCAGATCCTGGCCCAGGCCGAAGAGAAACGGGCTCTTTCCCTAGGAACGATTGGAGAGACTGTTCCTAGGAAGGAGGTTTGGTTGGATTTTGGTCCTGTGTTCTTCACGGCTTCATCCTCACGCCCCACGCCCCACGCCCCGTGTCCCCACGCCCCATGCCCCACGCCCCACTCCCCACGCCCCACGCCCCATTCCACAGGTGTCTCGGACGGAATCCGTTTTCCTTCACGAAGCTCCCATTAGTCACGGATGTAGATCAGATCCTCTCTTGCCAATTTTGTTCCACACATTAGTTACTTGCTTCTCACCATAGAAGCGGTTCATGGCATAAAGTGCTGAGGTCTTGCTACGTTTTAGGATATTAATTATTATTTTTTTCCAAGCCCCAGTTTCGCTTTCTTAAAATAAGGATCACAGATTCCTAAATAGCCCAGATGTTGAGCAAGTAAGTAAACACACCAGAGAACTTGTGATCGGCGAGCGAGCACCAGCTGGTCACGCGGTCCTGTTTCTGCTGTTGCAATTTTTCACAAATATCCCACAGGATGGGTTGATTCTGAAATTTATGGAGGCCCAGGCAGGAATTCCTCAGGAATACAAGTACACAATTCATCACAGATAAAGCTGAGGTCCATCACGGTGACAATAACAGGATTGAAGCTTCAGGATGATATTTCTGATAAGATTCCAAAAGAGTTGAAAGTTTAATACTCTCAACATATTTAAAGCCAAAAAGAAAAAAAAAGAAAAGAAAAAAATCTCTCCTTTTTATATCTTCCAAATCCCTTTCCCTCTCAACTTTTCCAAAATGCTGAAGGGCAGAATAAAACAAAGAAAATGTGTTTCTACTCACGAAATGTTAAAATAAATATGTAATGATTTCTTGGTCAAAATTTTCCTTTCCAAGATGAAAATAATTTGAAGCCACATCTGATAACTATTAATGTGACGATTCCAGAGCGTGAGGCACGCGGTTCCTCAGGAAGCTCACAGGCCGGTGAACAGGAAGAAGGAGTCATGCGGGCTGTGGAAGGTGAGGAGTAGCAGAGACTGCTGCATAGAGCGGGATTCGGCCATGGATGACAGAGGGGTGTGTGTCTGCTTTGGGCTTCTCTACAGCCATGGTCCAAGTGCTCCCCAAGACCAAAGCCCCACAGACACGTCATGTTTTAACCACTGATGCCCCATGGTTGGGTGGCTTGTGCCATGGTGTGGGTTATGTAATTGTGTCGGTTGGGCCATTGTACTGGTTGTGTTGTGTTGTGATTAGTATTATGATGTGGGTTGTGTGGTGGGTTGTGTTGTCTTGAGGGTTATGTTGTAGGTTGGGTGGTTATGTGCATTGTATTACAATGTGGGTTGAGCCATGGTGTGGGTTGTGATGTGGATTGTGTTGTAGGTTGTGTTGTCTTGTGGGTTGTAGTATGATGTGGGTTGTGTTGTGATGTGAGCTGTGTTATGTTGTGGGTTGTACCATTGTGTGGCTTGTAGTATGTTGTGGGTTATGTTGTGTTGTGGTTTGTATTATAATGTGAGTTGTGATGTAGGTTGTGTTGTGATGTGGGTTGTGTTATGTTGTGGGTTGTGCCATGGTGTGGGCTGTATTGTGTTGTGAGTTGTATTGTAGGTTAAGTTGTGATATAAGTTGTATTGTGATATAGGTTGTATTATGATGTGGGTTGTGTTGTGATGTGGGTTGTGTCATATTGTGGGTTGTGCCATGGTATGGGTTGTGTTGTGATGTGGGTTGTATTGTAGGTTGTATTGTGTTGTGGGTTGTGTTGTAAGTTGTATTATGCTGTGGGTTGTGTTGTGATGTGGGCTTTGTTATGTTGTAGGTTGTGCCATAGTGTGGGTTGTGTTGTATTGTGATGTGGGTTGTGTTGTGATGTGAGTTGTTTTGTGATGTGAGTTGTTCTGTGCTGTGCTACAGATTGTATTGTGGTGCGGTTGTTCTCAAGATCTGAACTACTCTAGCCCTGTGTCCTTCATGGCTTCACCCGGTTCCTGAAGACTGTGGCTGTGCCGTTCCAACAGCGCCAGGAATTACTGCCCCGCTTATCCACTGTTGTTTACGATGTCTCCAGCCACTCACTCTCCAAGTGCTTCTCACCATGAAGTGTGGCCCTTGAATTCGGTTGGCAAGAGTTTTATTGAGTATTTTTGCATCGATATTCATAAGAGAGATTGGCATGAGATTTTCTTTGTCGGATCTTTGTGTGCTTTTGGTATTAGTGTAATTGTGGCTTCATAGAACGAGTTGGGTAGTGTTCCTTCTATTTCTATTTTGTGGGACAGTTTGAAGAGTATTGGTGTTAGGTCTTCTTTGAAGGTCTGATAGAATTCTGCACTAAAACCATCTGGACCTGTGCTTTTTTTGGTTGGAAGACTGGATGTAGGGGAACGCCAGGACAGAGAAGCGAGAGGGGGTTGAATGGGGAAAAGAGGGAGGGAAGGGGGCTTATGGGATTTTCGGGGAGGGAGGAAACGGGAAAGGGGAAATGATTTTGAATGTAAATTTAAAAAAAAAAAGAAGTGTGGCCCTCAGGTCCTGTTCACACAAGCATCGGGTACCCTTGTCAGTACTGCAAGTCATTGCTCTGTCCGCTCATGTTGTAATTTATTAAATGCCTATTGTATGGCATTCTCGTTATAACTATGGCAAGGACAATAAGGCCATTATTATAACTGAACTTAAAAGTCCAGTTCAGGAGAAGAACAGCTGTGTAAGAGCTGCAGGGAGGGAAATGGGAAAGCAGAGATCAAGTCCCTGATACTAAAGGAGAGAAGCCCTTAGAAGATAAGAATACCCTAGACACAATTCGCATATCAATAGATTTCTAAGAAGATGGAAGGAGAGACCCCTGGTCCTGGAAAGACTGGATGTAGGGGAACGCCAGGACAGAGAAACGAGAGGGGGTTGAATGGAGAAAAGAGGGAGGGAAGGGGGCTTATGGGACTTTCGGGGAGGGAGGAAACGGGAAAGGGGAAATGATTTGAAATGTAAATAAAAAACAATAAAATAAAATATAAAAAAAAAAAAAGAAGAAGACAAGAAGCTGTCAGAGTGGAATCCGAAGCCTCAACAAGGGGGCAGTCCCCAAGGGCAGGAGTGAAAGTGGCTTCTCCCACAGCACAGCGGCAAGCACAGGAAGTTGTTTCAGAGCCTGAATGAGTATTGTATGATTTAGGTCTCTAATCAGCTTTTATGCCATGAAGAGTTTTTTAAAGTCCATGTTTCTAATGAGTGAGTTATGAAAGTTATTCACGTGTATAGGCAAAGATACGTATTCTACATTCACACTTTTGTTAAATTTAATTTTACTCTTTACTTATTCACTTTATATCCCTCTCACTACCCCCCTCACAGTCATCCCCCTCCCACAATCCTTCCCCTAACCCCCATTCCCTTCTCTTCTGAGTGTGTGGGTTGCCCCTGGGTATCCTCCACCCTGACACTTTAAGTCTCTGCAAGGTTAGGCACTTCCTTTCCCACTGAGGCCAGACAAGGCAGCCCAGCTAAGTTTTAGCCTAGCTAAAATCAACAGTTGATCAATAGGACCTCATGAAACTGCAAAGCATCTGTAAGGCAAAGGACACGGTCAATGGGACAAGACAGCAGTCTACAGATTGGGAAAGGATCTTCAGCAACCCTGTCTCTGACAGAGAGCTAAGATCCAAAATTTATGAAGAGCTCAAGAAGTTAGACACCAACGACCCAAATAATCCAATTTTTTAAAAATGGGGTAGGGCTAAACAGAATTCTCAACAAAGGAATCTCAAATGGCTGAGAAGCACTAAAAAACATATTCAAAGTCCTTAGTCATCAGGGAAACACAAATCAAAACAGCTCCAAGGTTCCACCTCACACCTATCAAAATGGCTAAGATCAAAAACTCACGTGATAGCACATGCCGGTGAGTATGTGGAGCAAGAAGAACACTCCTCTACTGCTGATGGGAGTGCAAGCTTTTACAACTACTTCAGAAATCAATTTAGTGGTTTCTCAGAAAACTGGGAATAGTCCTACCCCAAGACTCAGCTATACCACTCTTGGGCATATATCCAAAAGATGCTTGAACATCCCACAAAAACACTTGCTCGACTATGTTCATAGCAGCTTTATTCATAATAGCCAGAGCCTGGAAGCAGCTTAGATATCCCTCAACTGAAGAATGGATAAAGAAAATGTTGTACAACTACACAATGGAATACTATTCAGCTATTAAAAAACAAAGACATCATGAATTTTGCAGACAAATAGATGGAACTTGAAAAAAAATCATTCTGAGTGAGGTATCTCAAACCCGAAAGGACATGCATGGTATGTACTCACAAGTAGATATAGGCCATAAAATACAGGTGCCCATGCTACACTCTACAGACACAAAGAAGGATGAAGACATAAATGAGGATACCTGAATCTCACTTAGAAGGGGGAATAAAATAGTCATAAAAGGCAGATGGAGGGAAGGAGGTAAGAGGGAGGGGGATGGAGAGGGGAATGGGGGTGGTTTAGGATCAAGTGTGGGGAAGGATTGGAGGGATAGCTAGATGACCATGAAAATAAATGGAAATCTGTAACTGACAGGGGTCAAGGACATAGGGAGCATCTCTAGGATGAGACAGAGACCTCGGATGGGAGAAGTGTCCAGTAATCAGTGGGGGTGACCTTAGCTGTGGTTCACTACATTGAGGACATGGAGCCTGAAGAGGCCACCTCCTGTAGGTAGGCAGGAACTCCATGAAGCAATAGGGACAGAATGCAGGCATGGGACGTGGAGCAGAGACTGAGGGAATGGCCAACCAATAGCCAGCCCAACTTGAGACCCATCCTATGGGCAAATACCACCCCCTGACACTATTAGTGATACTCTGTTATGCTCGCAGACAGGAGCATGCTGTCCTCTGAGAGGTTCAAACCAGCAACTGACTCAAAAAGATACAGATACCCATAACCACACAGTAGATGGAGCTTGGGGACTCTTATGCAAGAATAGGAGAAAGGATTGCAGGACCCAAGGGGGATAGGAACTCCACAGAAAGACCAACAGAGTCAACTAACCTGGACTCTTGGGTCTCTCAGAGTCTAAACCACTAACCAAAGAGCATACATGGTCTGAACCTAGGCCTCCCTGCACATATGTAGCAAATGTATAGTTTGGTCTTCATGTGAGTCTTAAACAACTGGAATGGGGGCTGTCCCAAAAGCTGTTGCCTGTCCGTGGGCTATGTTCTTCTAGCTGAGTCTGCCTTGTACATTCAGTCTGATACGGAATACACACCCATTGAGACTCTGTGAAATGAATGGAAGATTTTTTTCCCCAGATAAAGCTCTTGAAGAAAGAGCTTTATAACTTCCAGCATGAGGTAGATAGGAATGTGCATTAGCCCTGCGAGGCGACTCCTCTGCTCTCTTGTGTGTCTTCTTTGCAGTTCTACAAACCTCACATACACATTTTATGGATTGCTACTCCTACGAGAGGGTCGAAACAGGACATGTGGCGGGGCCAAGTCTGTAATACAAAATGGTGCTGATCAAGTGTACACCTTTGAGCTTTTGGAAGGCAGTTCTGTATAAACCAGAGCAAAGAAAACGTACATTAAGTGTATCTTCCAATTGAGTCTGAACAGAACTTCTTTGTCATACAACCTCTCTCTCGGCAACCTTCAGAATTAGCCTCCTCAGATAGCACTCTACAACTGCGATTTAAAAGTTTGTCCAGATATAAGAGAAGAAGCAGAAAAATCACCACACAAAAAAAGACTTCCTGTTTTAGGGGCTTGCTGGCATTGGTCTGCCAGACCAAGTTCCCAACCAGTATTAAAGTGGGTGGGGAACAAAGCACTCTCTGCCCCTTAAGAGCAGAGAATCCCATCTCCGACCAGAGTTAGGCAGCTCAGATGACAGTGGAACACTCAGTCTGGCTAAGAGCATTCTGTAGGAAGCTGGATGATGGATAAACAAGTCACATTGTCAATGAAGTCTTCAACATTGTCTTTACGAAGATAAGAACCAATTCTTACCAAAACAGCATTCTGTTATAGATGATGTGTGAGTCCCTCATTCTTTTATTTCCCCAACATCTGCATTCATTTACACAGAGAGTTATCAACTCCACAGGGTATGTCTTATTGTATTTTTTTTGCAAGCATATTGAGGTAATATTGACAGGAAATAAATTATGCGTGCCTGGAGTATACAATTTGCCATTTTAATGCCGGTCAGCCCATGTGAGACAGACAGTGCGGTTAGTATAGCAAAACTGCCGTCTCCCCTAAAGCCCTTCCCTCCTTGAAAATGCCTCTCTCCCACAGCTCCTGCTCCAAGCCTGACTCTAGGAAAACACACAATCTTTTCTACCACAGTATACTCCCTCTTGTATTTCTATTGGAGATGAAGTCTCAGCTGTGTTCTTTCTGACATTGCAATCATTTTGAACCATTTGGATAACAGTGTGGTCCAATAGTTTCAATGTTATTTATCTTCACTGCATTGCATGGTGAATGATGTCATCCCAACTAGCAGAATGGGACCAATCCATCAGTATGCTGGCCACCCGTGACCAGGGTGCCTGTACAGCTGACAATTGGCTCAATACTAGACTTTCCTATAACCTGCATTTTAAGGATGTGGTTACGTAAACAAGCATCCAGAAACATTTTCATGTGTCTCACGATTGAACAGCATCTAAAACTGTGACATGCATTCAATAAATATTTGCAGAATCATTCAATCAACAAACATAATGGCTACAGATAGCCAAATGTAATTTAGTCATCTTTGGGAAGGAGGGATTTAACAGGAAAATCCTTTAACAATAAAAAAATTTAAATTCATTTGGGTCACTCACTGGCTGACTCTATGGTCTTACTTGTCCTGAAAATGTCTTTCCATTCAACAACACTCTCAGAGATAATTACAGATTTTAATTGACAGCCTCTACCCACAAAAAGTCAGTGGGAGACAAAGGACCTAGCCTCATAGAGATTTGAAGTGCCAGGGTGGGGGGATACCCAGGGGCCCCACCTGCTCATAGGAGAAGGGGAGGAGAAATGGGGGAAAGACTGTGGGAGGGGGTGACTGGGAGGGTGGCAGAGAGAGGGATGTAAAGTGAATAAGTAAAATATTAAAGTGGGGGCTGGAGAGATGGCTCAGCAGTTAAGAGCACTGATCGCTCTTCCAGAGGTCCTGAGTTCAATTCCCAGCAACCACATGGTGGCTCACAACCATCTGGAGTGGGATCTGATGCCCTCTTCTGGTGTGTGCTTGAAGACAGCTACACTGTAATCATTAAAATAAATAAATCTTTAAAAAATTAAATTAAACTAAAAAAAGTATAATGTGTAATTAGAGACAAGTATGCCTGAATAAAACATTAAGTAGCTTTAGCTTAAACAAATATGTATACATATATATATATAATTGAAATAACATATACATATTATTGAAACTACATGTATATTATTGAAACAATAGATATTATTGAAACAATATTTGCATCATATATTACAAACTAATATATATTACATTTTTATATATAATAATATATGCTATATACTATTAATCTATAGATAGATTAATATATATATTAATTGATTGTGATACATGATTCAAGTCATCCATGAATCATGATACATGATATATATATATATATATATATATATATATATATATATATATATATATATTATTGTTTGTGATACATGATTCAAGTCAGCCAGAAACAGGCTGGGCAATTAGCCACTCTCATCATACAGGGTGACCAAATGGGGTGCCCTTGAACTGGAGTCCCCACAGCCATGTCTTCAAACCACCACCAACTCTACTCACTAACTCACGTGCCACTTCTAGAGAATCAGTTTGAGGGAAAACCCTCAAGTGGGGAGAGGGTTGGGCAGAAAGTCCACCAAGCCCACATCAACATTCTGTCAATACAGAAGTGACTGACTTGCAAATACTCTGGTGGAAAGTAACCCTTGTTAATTAAAACATATAATGCATTTGTAGAATGGGAGGAGCTTATGAATTTAAAATCTGCAGACCTCTGTGACGTAAATGTCACAGGCCAATCATAGTGGGGCAGACACACTCAAATGCAACAGACAGGGTAGACGCACCTGAGCCTTATGCTGCCTTTGGGTCTTTCTTCTGGAGAAGGCATCCAAGAGATCCTCGTAAGGTGTTCCCTCACATCTCCATTACAGCTCAGGTTACTAGAAGGCACAAAGGGAGCACCTCCAAGGGAGCACATCTGAGGATGCTTACCTGACCTTGTGGTGATGGTGATATCCTGAATTTACCAGTTTACCAAGTGCAGCAAGAGAAAGAAGAAATGGATAGGAAGTGACTATTAAAAGCCAACTTTGGGCTGGGTAGGTCTACAGTGGAGTGCTTGCCTGGCCTATATGATACTTAGAGTCATCTCCAGCATGTGTGGGGAGCTGCTTTCCATGAAAACAGAGAATGTGAGTACATTCTGTTGATACAGAATGGGATGAACTCATATTGACTGGTAGATATAATCAACTTAATGGATAACTAGAAGCAGAGGCTATCCAGGAGAGGAGGCTATACCCGCTGGAGGGCCAAACCATAACTTTTTCTTGGTCACAGGCTTCACTTGGACTGTTTTTGCCAAATTAAATAGCATCTGCCTTTTCCTTTTCACTGCATAGGCCTCCTTCCAGAAGCTGCATACTCAAAGAAAAGCACTTTCCAGACAGAGAAATGACCTACCCCCAGTGGAGAGGCATATTCAAAACAACCAGTAGGGAACACTAAGAAGCTCACTCAGGGAAACTGCTGGAAGGGTCCTATGGAAAACTGAATTGGACTCATACTTTGGAATGCCTGTCACCTGCAATATTTCAAAAGCTTCTGAATATACATTTCAGAAACGCAGCCGAACAGCCCAATGAAAATATTTTCAAAGCTATCACATTCCCAAACTGTCTCTATAAATCAACACATACTCTTGTCATTGTCTATACATGTGTTCTAAGTTAAAAGGAATTTTATGAGCCTTGAACATCTTTTACTCATTTCTTAATATCTTAGTGCTAAACTAATGTATTTTTCCCCTAGGAAGATCTTACACAGTGTGAAGCAATATTATATTAACATGAACAGAGAAAACAAACCCAAAATTTAAATTGGCATTACAGGGCGTCGTAGAAAGTCATGTCAGGCTGCCCCTGTCTTGTGAACTGCCAGACTTAAGCAATATTAACTGCGAAAAGCCATGTGCAAATAACATTGAAGATGCAGAAATGCCTTTGCCTTCTGAGAGGAAAGACGGAAGTTTATATCAACCTCTATGTCCAAAAAATATACATATGAATTTATCTGTGTCATTCAGAATTCATAGACACATCATGGATGTCATGTCTGAGCCACCCAGATGGGATGACATTCTTAAGCTAGATGACCCCTATTATCTCTGCTGTACCCCCTTATCTAGGTTGCCATAGTAAGCCTAACAGTGTTTTGACAAGCACCATACAAAATTATTTTTGTGATAGAGTTATCACCAAAGCAAAGTGGCTAATTCTGAAAAATGGCCACTGTGGTGGGACAAGAAACAAGCAATCAAGTATGTGACTTAGAAAAGAGGAAAAACCCAGACCTTACCCAGAGAACAAGGAGAAATCATGAAGGGCAGAAGACACAGGGCGTAAGTACAGTAGCGAAGGCAGTGGATGGGTTGACTACTGCTTAAACAAGTCACCAAATGTTTCCTTTGGAGGAGTCTATCAGCTCCCAGAGATCCTTAACAAGATGACCAAATGCAACTAAACTTCTTAACCATACACAGAATTGGAAAATCTCAGCAAAAACCCAACAGAAAGGATAGTCAACAAATGCTGTGCAGAGATGACAGACACGGGAGTCATCCAGACAAGTGTACAGCAGCCATTATAATCATGTTTCATCCAACAAGAGTCAACACCACTGATATTAATATAAAGGTGAAACTCCTTACTAAAAAGTGGGAGTGATTAAAAGAATCAAATAAAATTTTCATTTTATGAAAAAAAGAACTGCAAGAGAGTGTGTGCTTCGGTGGTGGTGGGGTGGTGCTTTTATTTGAATAAAGATGGACAAGTGCACTCAACATAATAAATATGAGTATGAATTAGAATCTCCTAACCCGATGGGATTAAAGCAGAAGTACAAGCTCAGAGTGATACCTGAACATCAGGCACTCCGAGATCCCACGAAATCAAACCTGCTAAAGATGGACCGGGGGACTGGCGGTAGACTGTTTTATCTGAGTATTTTCAAACAGTTACTAAATTTTCAGAGTTATGATGTCTACAATTCCAGTGCATTGCTTTTCTAAGTTACTATGACTGCAGTGTGCTTTGGGTCCACTATGGAGGACCCACCTTTAAATGCAGACTAGAGTTGACATAGTGGTTTAGATATGAGAATGTGGAAAAGAGGAAGGAAATGGAGAAATGGACTTTTCCAGATGGGATGAGATGCAAAGAAATAGAGAAATGTGTGGGGAGAAAGGGAGGAAGAGAGAAAAGAGGGAGAAGAATGTGGAAGGAGAAGGGAGGAGGAGGAAGGAGGAGGAGGGAGGAGGAGGGAGGAGGAGGGAGGAGGAGGGAGGAGGAAGGAGGAGGAGGGAGGAGGAGGGAGGAGAAGGGAAGAGGAGAGAGGAGGGAGAAAAATGTAGAAGGAGAAGAGAGGAGGAGGAAGGAGGAGGAGGGAGGAGGAAGGAGGAGGAGGGAGGAGGAAGGAGGAGGAGGGAGGAGGGAGAAGAATGTGGGAAGAGAGAAGATGGAGGTAGAACCAGCAGCAAGACCAGTTCAGGATCCCAAGAAGTGCTACAGGAGAAATTGTCTTAATGAGGGTTTCCATTGCTGTGAAGAGACACCATGAACATACCAACTCTTATAAAAGAAAATATTTGATTGGGGCTTGCCTACAGTTTTCCAGAGGTTTAGTTCATTATCATCATGGTGGGAAGCATGGCAGTGTACAGACTTGATGCTGAGAAGGAGCTGAATGTTCTACATCCTGTTCCGGGAGACTGTGTCACACAGGGCATAGCTTGAGCATACATGACTTCAAGGCCCGCCTCCACGGTGACACATTTCCTCCGACATGCCACACCTATTCCAATAAGGCCATAGAAAGTACTATTAGGAGTTGTGGCCTAACACAGAAACAGTGTGCATAAGCATCACACACAGAGAGTAAGCTACACTGCTGCAGGGTGGTGGTGAAGTGGAAACTGACATTGGCTAGGTGCCAGTGAAGATGATGCTGGAATCTTTGAGGCCAGCACTGCATGTGTGGTTACTATTGTGGATGCAATATGAATGCTGACTTAGCAGGAGCCCAGAGCAGATGCGGAAGACACAAAGGTTCTACAGGGTTCGATGCAACATGGCGGCTTCCTTTCCGGATGCCATGGGAGAGGGGGTGAACCAAGAGTGAACCAGGGAGTTGGCTGAAGTAACAGAGCCCCCACCAACAGCATCATAGAGGAGAGTTATGGTTTGCTGAGTCACTTCAGAGAATTCTTCTGGCGAATCAATGAGGCAAGGGCAAGAAACAGAGCTGGGTATGGATGGGCAAAAGACATGGAGTTAGTCTACTCTGGAGGAAATGAATCCTGGGAGGGTGGGGGATTCAATCCTGTGCTGGACATTCTCTGTGTTCTGGCATAATTAGTTTGGGGGAAATCTGTGTGCTTCAACAGGGGTTGCCACCTTGCCATGTTTGTCTGCATGTGCTGGGTTCTGTGGACAGAATGCCCATGCCCTCCCAAGTTCAGATGTTGAACTTCTTACTCCTGAGGTGGTAGTTTTGTGGATGGAGGTCCTGACTGTGACTGATGGCCCTGTAAAAGGGACCTCTCAGGACCCCTGGTCCTCTTATCATGTGGACCACAGTGAGATGGTGGAACTAGGACAGAAAATGCCATTGTGCAAGGAGGAAGTGGGAAGTATACTCACCAGAACACCATGAGGAACTCTGATGTTAGGGCACCTCTCTGGCTACCTCCAGAATCAGGAAGCAACTCTCTGCCCTGAGTCACTCAACCTAGTGGCTACTGTTAGCTCCAACAGCCTAAGACCCAGGTCTGCCAGGTGGAGGCTGCCACCCCAGATGCTTGTAACTGGATTTTACTGCCCTCTCTCTTAGCCTGGTTATAGTACTGAATCGCTCTCCTATGGATATGGATTCTTCTGTTGTATTCATCTTTGCTCCGTGAAGTGTGGAACCACTTTCAGTTGCTCTAAATAGACTTTTATTAGATTAAAACCTAAATGTTATTTCTACTGAGAAGCAGTACATCTGCTAAGGACATTTCTAGAAAAAAATATATTTATCATAAAACCATCTTTCTTATCTAGTAACGCTAGGAATGTCTTCATTTCTATATCTTTACCTTTGACCTCTGAATAATTTTTGTTACTGTCTTATCCAGTCCAACAACACTTTGTCGGATTGGCATAGTGTCATCCCCACTCTATTTGGATTTAAGCTCTCTCCTCTTGTTTTCTTTATTCTCTCCCAATCACTTTCTCTTTACTACTTTCATTATTTCTACATTAATCAACTGCTAATTTTAATTATTATCGTTCCTTGCTGTTCTTATAAAGCATAGTTCAAAGAGTGAGACATACATTTTGAATTTAATTCTGATTATTATAAGCTAACACAGTTGCCAGGGCCTCGTGACACTTCAACATGACATGACAACCTTCCTCTTGGTTTTTTTTATTTTATTTTTTTAATTTACATTCCAAATCACTTCCCCTTTCCCGTTTCCTCCCTCCCCGAAAGTCCCATAAGCCCCCTTCCCTCCCTCTTTTCTCCATTCAACCCCGTCTCGTTACTCTGTCCTGGCGTTCCCCTACATCCAGTCTTTCCAGGACCAGGGGTCTCTCCTTCCTCTTGGTTTTTAAACATGTGTAATTTTGCTTGATTTTAGGATCATCAGAACTGAATGGATTGTCATCAACAGAAGCCTGGGACTCCCGCCTACCTGACTTTTGATGATGATTTTCCTTATGCCTATGAACATTCTGAACTAAACAATGACATGGGGCTGATGCAGACAAAAAAAAAACCTCTTAAATGTTTGCCTGAAAAGTATTATTCTTATCTTTGTGGCTGAAGAACAGTTTTACTGTTAGTTGCTTCTTGTCAACACTTATCTACCACAGGGTGTCTTGTGAGGTGTCAGTGTGTGTCTGCAGCTTCTATCATCCTCATCACTGTCTCCTGACCCTCCCTCTTCCTCCTTCATGGGTGTGGTCTTTGTCCAGGTTTTCAGTTTTCTTATGAGTATATTTGATTTGGATTTCTCTAAGGGTTGGTTGGGTTAACTACCTTTCATCAACTTACAAATCAGTGAATTTCTTCTCTGGGAAAATGTCAGTCCAGGTCCTTTACCCTTTCAGGTCATTCTGTTTTTCCCTGTGCTGAGTTTCAGGACTTCTGAATGAAATAACAATGTGGACTATTTCCAGCTCAGGGCAGAGGAGCGTGGCATTCTCTTTGAGGCCCGCAGGTTGAGATCACAGATACTTTTCTTAATGGGAAGCTGCTGAAAGTCATTCATCTCTGGGTGCAACAACTAGAATCCTAATCTTTTAAGCCATATTAAATCTAATTCCTCTGGTGGTGAATCCTGGTGAATCTGCCATGAAACCAAGAGAACTAGCAGCTACGTCTTACCCTCTTGCTATTCCCATTCCAAAAGCCCCTCTTTTCCTCCGTCCAACCTGGAAGTCCCGCCTCCTCACCCAGTGATTAGTCTGGTCCCTTTATTCATTCAGGGAGGTTCACAAGAAGGCACCTGAGTAGGGAATCATCCCTCCTTCCAGACAGCTTCTCGTGGGAAAGCAGAATTAATATAAAAATACAGGTGGCACCAAGGCCTTCCACAATAATCTGGGCCCTATTGCAGAACCCCAGACTGCCTGCCACAATGTGTCTGGATTAGTCCATTCACAAATCTTCACAGGAAACCTTTATGTGCCAAGGTCTTTGAACACAAATTCAGGTGAGAAAACGAATATCTTCCTCATAGAGACATATTTTTATTGGGGAAGAAAAGGAGATGAGTAGCTTAGGAACCAGGAAGAGCTACAGTCAATAAAGGAGAAAGAACAAAGAGAGGCTGGGGTGGATGGCAGCAGAAGGCAGGTCCCCTGAAAAGTGTCACTTTTATAAAACCAAGAAAAGGAGAGGAAATTGGCCACGTGGTTTCCCCATGGGCCCTTGGCCAAGCTGGCCTCATCCTGAGTCCTCACATCAAGATACCTTTCGGCCCTGCTTGGCGACTCAGCAGTCACCACTGAGATGATTGTTAAGGCTGGAGACCTTTCCCTGTAGTCTCTCGGACATGGGAAAGTGGAGAAAGTTGACACCAAGCCCTGAGGAACTCCAGACCATTTGGCTGAGAGTTCTAAGACAAGGAAGCATCAGGGCCATCTCCCAAGTCCTTCCTGCTCCTCCTAAACCAGTATTAGTCGCACTGCTTGAATTGCTTCCAGAAGAAAAGCTATTAAACTAAAAATGCCCGTCTGAGCAGACCATGGGCAAATGTGCGCCAACTCCAAAACAGAACATGCCAGCACGAAGACACCCGCTTATGACCTCTGCCTTGGTTTCATTTTTATTTTATTTTTTTTTTGAAGAAGAAGAAGAAGAAGAAAATAAAAGCACACACATTAAGTTCTCATACTGTAATTCCTGGAAATCATTTTGGAGTCAAAGAATTCTGACTGTTAAGAGCAAAGACAAACATTGAGAGATTTCCTGCCGCTCCGGGAGCCGCGCCAGTGCACGGGGTTTCAACCTCCCCCTGACAGAAGTGCTACGTGGCAAACAGAGACCAGGCTCTGAGAGCAGGGACCAGGCCTCACTGACAACTACAGCGTGGCAGCTGGAAGTCAGGCTCCGAGGTCAGGCAGCAGCTAGCTGAGTGCAAAAACCAGACCCCAAAACCCAGGGTGCAAGCCTCCTTCACTTAGAACTGCAACAAGACAGCTGGAAGCCAGTCTCTGAGGGCAGGCAGCAGCTATCTGAATGCCTCCAAGTGTAGGGTAGCCACAAAGATGCGCAGGACAGTGTGAGAGATCTTGTGGTGGAGAGAAGCAGTCACGAGAAGAAGTAGACCTAGGAGATGGAGGAATTAAAAATCAATCTGAAGGGTAACGCTTCTGAATGAACTGGGCCAACCCACTGTGAACCTTCAATGGTCGTGCAGCTAACCTTTCTGCCAAAGAACAACCTTGGACTTAACATGTAGCAGCAGTATTGTATTTAAAAGGAAGTATTTTCATTCATAAGCCATGGATAGTACCAAGGATTCTGTGTTTACCATGCGCTCCTGGGGATTTCAAGTAGTAACTTAAAGGAGCTTCTGAGACCATCAGGACTAGTGTCTCCCTAAAGCACTACACCCAACAAAACCATCCCTGACAGTTAATTGCTATACATTTGAAATCTTCAGAGACAGATCGCTGCCCTCCGCCGGGAAGTGTTCATCCCATTTGCCATAGGTAGTGTAGGATTGGTGCGTGTCTCAAGGACAGAAACACTATGAACATCCATCCATGATGGGTCCTGGGAGTCAAAACTGAGTCATTCCGTCAAAGTTTAGAAGTAACTCAGAGGTTAGCATTAACTTTTCCGCCAGAAAATTCCTAGCGATGCTAACTTGCTTTAACAAACTCCGTGACGTCTCCTATAGTTTACAATAAAACCATAACACTGGTGGGCAGTGCTGCCTTTTTCCTTCCGTGTTTCCCGCTTTAAAAGTGATGTCATCCTGTGTCTCTGTGTCAAGTAGAATGTTGTAAGATCTCATCTATAATGACTACCATACAACGACCACCATCACAGCTCTGTTTCTGACTTAAGGGACCACAACAGGGTGGCCATCAAAGAAGAAGCAGGCAAAACTGAAAGGACTTGTCTAATACGGCAATTGCCCACCCCTATTAATGTGGTCTTCCGATAGACTGGGTCTTAGACAAGTAGCCATGAAGTAGGCATGACCTAATGAGGACTCCAAAGAAGGACCCAGGCACTAGTGTCTTGGCACACTAGAGCCATTAACCGGCTGCACGAGGACTAGTACCCAGACTGTGGGATGTCAGATCCCTCGAGTGTAGTAGACCCTCAGGCTATGACACCTTCTGTGGCACGAGTTCCGCTCCTGGCATAGCCTTCTCCCTCCATCAAGAGGAGAACCAGGTGTTCAGAATTCAGCCCTGGGATACATTACAGCAGATATGACCCCGAACACTGAGGACCACGCTAGGACTGTTGAAAGACACACCCTTGGGTCCCCAAAGTTTATGGAGCTGGAGTTAGGGTGCTTTGTTACTTTGACAACATCTCTGATTTTTCTCTCACAGTGTGGTCAGAGTGGCGGGCTCAGGAGGTGTAACCGAAGGAAGCATGTCAGCTACACTCGGCTCTAGAGTGGAGCAGCTCGTACGGAGCACGCTCTGGAGGCTGGGGCCGATGTCAGGGAACAGCTGATTGGCTCTCTTTCCCAGCTTCCAGACTGCTGATTGGCTCTCTTTCCCAGCTTCCAGACTGCTGATTGGTTCTCTTTCCTAGCTTCCAGAACACTCCCTCCTAGAAGCGTCTTCACGTTCTCTTTCCTCTCTGTGGTACTTGGTGGCCCCATCCTCTTCTTAGAGACATAGATCCTGTAAGTTTATGGTCTCATATGTCATCCTATCGGTGTCCTTACCTCTGAGGACTTAGTTTCTAAGTATAGTCATTGGCTAGATCGTCAATTAAGGACTAATGATTGATGCCAGACAGTTTGAAACTTCTCTCTGGCCCATCTTCCCTCTGTGATGCAGGAGACTCTGTGAAGGACAAGAAGTCCTGCCCTGCTGAGGGACAGTCTGAGAGTTGTAAGTACTCCACATCCCTTTCCTTAGTAGATTATTGTCTATCCATCATTTCTCCTGGAAGCTCTACCCCACTGATATGCTCATCTTTTTAGGGAAATTCTCCCCTCTCTTGATGTCCAATATCCCCAGTCTATAAGTTCTAAGTATTATGATTAGTTACTTTCATACCTTGACTAAGTATAGTCTCCAATTTTGTAAGTCTAGTGTTGAATTTGATTAAACCAGACTCTCTATATCTACCCAGGTTCCTGAGGACACGGGGGTTAAAGCTCCAAGTAGTTATCAAAGCATTTGATGGGACATGATTGAGATGAATCCAAAGACTGGACTAGGACATCTGCAATGGCAGTTGGCAACACGATGAAGGTTTGGTAGGGCTGCCAAGTGTGAGGGTGAAAAGAATGCCAGAATGGTGCCCCTCCAGCAAAGGACCAGAAAGAAGGAAATGGAGGACTAGATTCACCTTCAGCAAATGTCCATGAGGAAAGATGCTTCCAACGCAGGAGAGAGGTGAGAAGGGGGGGTTGGAGAGAGAGGGGGGAGAGAGAGAGAGAGAGAGAGAGAGAGAGAGAGAGAGAGAGAGAGAGAGAGAGAGAGAGAGAGAGAGAGTCCAATGCAGGAGAGAGGGGAAAAAGAGGAGAAAGAGAGAGACAGAGACAGAGAGACAGAGACAGACAGAGAGACAGAGACACAGAGACAGAAAGAGAGACAGAGAGATACAGACTAGGGTACTCCCCCAGCAAGTGATGGGAAGAAGGCACAGAATATGCCCATTGCTTTTATCACAAAGGGGAAAGTAAAAAGTTTTTTCACATTTTAATCAGTTATGTAAATGTTTAGAACACCTCGGCCTTCAGGTAGGGAGCCAGCACCTGGGTCTTTCCCTCAATCAGCTTCTAGATGGTTCCATGACCCCACAGCAACCATAGAGGATGGAGAACAGTGCTATGGGAGTCAGCATTTCTGGGGAATAGGGACTTGGGGTTCACAGAAGGTAGTGAGGATGAAGTGGGGGAGACATGGACAGCCATGACGGACCCAGTTTTTCCATTAACAGGATGGAAGCAGAAGGCATCAAAAACTTAGAAGTCTCACTTTAGCTTAGGCTTTAGGGTATCTGATGAATTTGAAGAGACAAGTCCTGGAAAATTTTCTTGCCAGGAGTCATTTGGAAAAGGAACCTTTGACAACAGTTATGGTATGAAATCTCCAAGCGGCAAACGTTTTGAGTTCTCTACTGGGGCTGGGCATCATTTTCCAGGGCTCATGAAGGCTGCGCTTGGAGGCCCCTGACAGAAAGAGCCAGGCGCACTCTCCTCTGGCTAAGTCAGCCCAGGGCAGGGACAACGTGGCAGCCCTCTCTGAGGACCAGCCCGCGAAAGGAAGCACATGGGAAATGGAAAGAGAGACTAGTGTTTTGTTGCAAAATGAGTTAAGAGAAGGCAAACTCTCAGCAATTTCGTCTGGCTAAATTATACTTTTGGGCCCAGGTCTGTACTTTATATTTTAAAAGCTTAAATTAGTTTATAATCTCCTGAAATCTCATCTTGCCATTTGTTTTTAATACCATGTCTGCAACTTTTAAAAACATTTCTCCACTCCGGATAAAGAAGTAGGTTTCATTTATGGCCGAATACTGGATGGCTTTATGTCACTCATTTAAAAAATATTTTACTGGGTTTTTTTTTTTTTGAGAGTTTCACACAAAGCGTTTTGATCATATTCATCTCTTAACTCTTCCCAGATCCACCCCCCACTGACACCCATCCAAATTTCTATCTTTTTTATCTTTAAGCTCACCAAGACCAGTTTGTGGCGCTGAAATATTCTTGGATGGGTGGTCTTCCGCTGGACTGTGGTTGACTTATCAGAGACAATGTTTTATATAGCTCCTTTATAATAGTGTATATTATTAGTGAGGATACTTAGTAGTTTTGTGTCCTGTTGAAGCAGCAATGATTTCATATGGGTCTTGTTGTGTGTCATAAGTTCACATATGCTATGTCATACCGAGCTGCTACGTTCTAATAATGATCTTGAACTTCTGATACTCCTGCCTCCACCTATCAAGTGTTGGTATTCTTTGTGTGTGCCACCATGCTACCTACACAGTACTGGGTATTAAACCCAGCGCTCTGTGAATACTAGGCAAGCCGTCTACCCTGAGCTACATCCCCAGTCCAGTGCTTCCCCTGCAAGGCCAATTTCAATGGCTGATGAGGAAGTTGGGTCTCTTCTAAGTTCTGCAAGTTACTGAGCAAAACAACAACCAAACCCATCAGTAAGTTTGGTGTAACAGTAAGGAAATGACTGAGGCTCATGGACACAACAGAGGAAAGATACTCATTCTTCCATTTTGGAAGTTGAGCCCAAAGTTGATTACCTTTACCTTCTGGACTCAAATGAGTGGTCCCTGGTAGATGACATCCTGGTAGACATGTTCCAGGGAAAAATGGCCACATCTCAAATCAGGAAGGTAGAAAACAATCCATAGGTTGGGCTTATTTTTATAATTGCCCACTCTTGCTAAACTTCAGGGTTCTCTCTTCAAGGCAATATGGCCAATGACCTCAAGACCCTTTGGTAAGGGCCACATCACCTGTTTTTTTTTTTTATGATACATTGCTAGATGCCATGCAGCAGGAGCCAGTGGGCAAGTGAGCTCCCTGGAGATGGTCCACCATCTTGCTCAGCTGCAGTGGGTGAGCTCTTGTGAGGTGTGGCCCCAGAGGCCTTGTCCCAGGATTTCTTCTTGTTACCGATATCTGCCTTCTCATGCTTGTCACTGCCATACTCCTCATTTATGTGTCTTGGTGTGGGTGGACACGGGAGACCCTCACTGCCTACAGCCTGGTGTGATCACTTCCTGGGTGATAGGCCACCGTATTGGGCAAATTTCCTGCCGACCAACCTGAAGATGGGCTTTCATGAATTAATGCTGTTCAGATGAATTAATGGCTTTATAGAATTCCTGATTTCATTCAAATAATCTCAGGAAGAATGTTTAAAGAGATGGTGTTAGTTGCTTTGCCAGAAAGATGTAATAAAGTTAGAATCAAGACTAGAATGTGCCCCCTCCTCATAGAATAGCAAGTAAAGGCTGCATAATAAGGAATGCAATGAGCTTTCATAAATTACACTAAGAAGAGAAATAGGCTTGGGGCAGATGTGTGATCAAGGGAAAACATTCGTTCTCCATCAGGTCCAAGGGTGAGGCCACAGGAGTGCACTATGATAAAGCAAGGCTGTGTGAAACTGTTGCTTTGAACTTACTATCAACATCCTCTGTAACTCCCCTTTTGTGTATCATTTTATCTGTGAGGTAATTTTATAAATAACTTTTGTCTAAGAAGGTACAGAAGAAGCTGAGAGAAAAAACTAGTGTGTCTGTTGTGCTCTGATCCATCCACCAAATATGTCTATATGTATAAATGTCTGTCTGTCTATATGTATGTACATGCATACAGATGTAGGTATATGTGTATGTATATAAGTACACATATGCACTTGTGAAATTTATTAAACTGGTGTTCAGCCAGCGTGTGTGTATGTGTGTGTGTGTGTGTGTGTATAAGTAAGTGTGTATGTGTCTGTATGTATGTCTGTGTGTATATGTGTATATGTATATATATGTATGTGTGTCTGTGTTTCTATGTGTATATGTATGTGTATCTGTGTGTATATGTATACATATATGTGTGTGTATGTGTGTTTGTGTGTGTATGTGTATGTATGTGTGTATGTGTATGCATGAGTGTATGTCTGTGTGTGTGCCTGTATGTGTGTATGTATGTGTGTCTGTGCATATGTGTGTGTATATGTATGCATATGATATATGTATATGTATGTATGTATGTGTGTGTCTCTGTGTATGTATATGTGTCTGTGTGAATATGTGTATGCATATATGTGTGTCTGTATGTTTGTGTGTGTGCATGTGTGTGTGTGTGTGTATGCGTGCATATGTGACCCCATAAATCACCCATGGGTAGGGGGTGGCACACACACAAACACACACAGACACACATACATACTTCACCTTCGGCGAAGAGTCACTAACAGTTGTAGCAGCAGCTTGTCGTCTTCAATATTAATTTTTAAATCCACAGTCACGTTGCTGTGACAGCAACTGAAGTTGGATGAGAAGCAGAGAATCCGTTCCTCAAATCCTGCGAGGAGAACACCTGGGGCCTGTGGAGATGGCTCAGTCAGTAAAGAATTGCCATGAGAGCGTGAGGACCTGTGTTCAGATTCAAGTATCCTTGTAAACCTGAGTGTGTTAACACACCTGTAATCCCACCCCCAGGGTGGAGATCCATCAGGGTCACTAGAGCTTGCTAACCAGCTTGTCCAGCTGAATTGCTGAGCACAAAATTCAGTGAGAGACTGTTTCAAAAACTGAGGAGGAGAATGGTTGCAGAGACACCTCATGGGCTTCCAGGACACACAAGCATGCACACACAGAGATCTATAAGTACACACACACACACACACATGCACACACACACACACATGCACACACACACACACATGCACACATACACACACACACATGCACACACACACACGTACACGCACGCATGCACACACGCACACATAGATGTGAACAATCCAATCCTGAAAATGAGAGTGTTTGTTCCAGATACTCCCTGAGATTAAATTAGGAAGCATTAGATGAAATGGAGGCTGATAGCCGTTCCCTAACTACAGAAGAGCTGCACACAGAGCTGAGGGCTACCAGCATCCCTTCCTCTTGCTTAATTCAAACCCCGATGAGCATTAAGTCTCCTGAATAGTGGCACAGTCGCTATACAGTAAACAATGCCCAGAATTCATGATTTTTCCAGCCAGCTCTGTCTGCCCTCTTCCTGCCACTTCTTCCCTAGTGCTTTAATTTAAATTCTGCTAGAACTCTGTTAAAGCAAAGATCAGTCCTACTGAGCAGGGACAGCCCTCCAGGGCTGCGTCACACCCTCTGTTCACTCCTTATTGTGTTCCTGGAGCATGGAATTATCTCCTCTTCATATTTCGTGAATGTCCTAAATATGGCGCTGTGGGTCGAGTTCATGGATCAGCCCCACTGAATGAAGCGCAAAGCTTCATTTCCCAGGAACGTTCACGAAGAGTCAGTTCGTCGTCGTAGGAATGTTGAATCTTCTCCGGGTCCCATGTCTCATCCTTTCTCATGCTAGCTACCAAATGTGTTTTCTTAACAAATTCCTTCTAGCATGCAAATGGTCCCTGGAGACAATGAACTCTTGGGTACATGGCCCAGACTTTCCTGCAGATTTATCCCTCCATATGGTTCTGGGGATAGATGTTGCCTGGGAGGTTTTCAAGCTTTCAGACTTAATAGTACTGGGACATCACCCAGCAAAAACCTCTCCAAGCTGACAATAAGGACACTAAGACCCTGCCCACACCTGGCACCTGTGAATGAGTCCAGTCCTTTTGAGTCTTTCCAGCCCTCCCTGAGACATTGGAGACGGAGAGCTGCCGAGACTGGTCCCCAGCCAGCTGCTGAAGACTGGTTGGCTCCACTCTAACTCCCTTCTGCTGGGCAATTTCAGTCCTTTACCTATGAACACAATGAATGATCCCACAGAGCCTTGAAAGCGTGTGTCCTGTGCTGTTGAAGTCACATATATTGCATAGACAGCCATGTGTCTGACCTTACAACTGGGCTGACCTCTTAACATCATGTGTTAACGTCACTCAAACCCTTAAGAGACATTCCAGACCTGCTTGGCAACCCATGCTAATGTTGACCTGAAGATCTTATGTGGAGGTCTCTCCCCTGTAGCAAGGAACATTCTTAATCATATGGAAGACAGGGAGGGATTGGAAAAGCAGTCGCTCCTGACCTCTGATAGATCCACTGTGAAGGCCAGACACTTGCAGTACTGGAAAATTGCTGCGGGACAAGTTGATGGGACAGTGGTGTGGAGCACTGGACACCTCAACAGGCTACAGATAGATAGCTGCTTCTAAGACAGAAACACCATGGGCTGTGAGGTTCTGAATCTGTCTCCAGGGGTGCAGTGAGCACGCCCAGACCTGTTTCTGGGGATGCAGGGAATACCTCAAACCTCTTTCTTCCAGGGATGCTGTGAGAACCCAGATCTTCCCTCTTGACTCATGTGCTCTCGGTGCTATGATACCGGGGCACGGCGTGCTCTGCCAGCAGCCTCTGGTCAGCGCCTGGAAGAGGGCAGGAACTCCACCGCTGCTCCACGGCCTACCTGTGCTCTGTGTACCACTCCAACCAGCTGCTTTTCCAACACTTCCCTTTTCCTGCTTCCCCTTGGACTTCCATCAAACACAGTCCCTCTAAGGTCAGGGCCAGCAGCATCCTCTTTCAGACTGTCGGCCAACGGTCTCTTCATCTTGACTGAGAAAGGTGATCACTGCCTGTAAGCATCAAAGAGGCCAGGGCTGTGAGCTGGAGGCTCAAAATAGCATCCGGAAGATTCCACCCTTGTGTCTTTCAATGCCTCAGGCCACACCTCTTCCTGAACTTGCTACCACCTGGGTTCCTCTAGCTCTTTCCCCATCTACCTCATTCTCCTAGCTGGACTGTCTCTGGCTAAACAGATACAGGTCATATCGTCTCTGGGTTTGGAGCATGTCGTTAGCTCTATGGCTCATGCAGCCCATGGCACTCCAGAGGAGTATCGCCTCTTGTCACCTACTGCATGAGAGACACGGAACCCTGTGGTCTGTGATGTGCCAGGTCTACTGCCTCCTTGCAGGTTCTAGATCTAGTAAGTTCCAAGACCGTGCAAACCACTTTGACTTAGGGGCCATCCATGCCGCATCTTCTCTGTCTCAGTGATCCAGTACCATACAATACCTACAAGTGATAACGTAGATAGGGAGATGGTGTTTCCTTCTATTCTGCATATCATTTAGCTGCCATCTACCCTCATATCATTTATTTATTATTATTTATTTATTAGCTCTCTACTATCACCATCTGCCTATCATCCTTCTTTTATATATAATACCACTTTCTCAAAGTGAACAAAGTTCTGTGCTCCTGGAGTCACTGGGTACAAAGAATACTTAGTCCTCTCCAGGAAAAACAAGGACCCTCAAGATAGTGTTTCTACTTACCTGCATTCATTCAAGGTATTGGAATGCTGGGAAGGTTTAAATCAACAGCTTATTTATGCTCCCAGAGTTAATAAGTGATAGTATCTAATATAATGAAGGGGAAAGACACATCAGTGCCCATAAGACAAGGGAGCAGATCTCACCTGAGATAGAGAGGTCTGTGTAGATGGCTACAGTGAAGAACCCCAAATTTCAACAGCCAAAAGCCACTGGAGTCAACTTCTCCCTCACCACCATCCAGTGGGTGGGCAGGTAGATAAAGATCTGGTCAACTTACATCACGCAGGGACTCAAAGTCCCCTCCTGGTGTGGATCCACTCTCAGCAGAGGCCTTTATGCTCTTCTGTGCTTTCTCAGAGTAGAAAAAAAAATAGAATATCTGCCAGAATAGATTATGGCCGGAAACAGCAAGTGGCTTAGGTATATAGCATCCTGTGCACATACATGCACTCTGAGCTCCAGGCCTGTTCTGCAGGAAGATTACCCCCAACATAGCCAAGAAGAAAGTTAACAGCTGTGAGGAGCACATGGCTTGTCTCCCACAGTTCCCTATGGGCAACACAAGGATACAGGGAAAGAAGAATTTCCAGAGACCCCAGAGGAAGAGTTTCTATACCCCAGAAGCAGAGAGCATTGCAGCATCATGAGGCTGCTACAGAAAAGCAAGTGAGATGAAGCTACCCGGGGGACACCCTCGGCTCTCTGAGCCATGGGAAGACTGTGGAGGATTAGAGGAATAGAAAACGTAATCACTATTGTATTTTCATAGGCTTACCCTAGCTGTAATGTGGAGGAGCAAGGAAACACCTTTGATGTGACAGGTCGGGGTGATTGACTGCTGAGAGAGGACAGATGGAGTGGGAAGACAGTTTTCCGTTAGGCTTCTGAGCAGTGTTGGATAAGTCCAATGGCAGCACTAGATGACAGGTGGTTTTTTATGTAGAAGGACCACTAGAAGTCCCAAATACAGAGCATGACACCAGGGAAGATCTCCTCTAAGACTCTAATAAGAATCAATGTCACAGAGAATCAGGAAATGCGTAATTTAGAATAAACCTTTGAGACAGGAGGCTCAGGTGATGACTAGATGCAAGTCCCTTGCAGAAGGTCAGCCACTAGTTAAAGTTGGAAACTCTTATGAGGATGATCTTGAACTCCACACAGAGGGCTACTGCTCCCCAGGAAGACATGCACTATTATCTGAGGCAGGTGTGAAAACGAGTCAGTGTTCCGCCATTAGCGCAAGGGCGAGCTTCAGCGGTATCGTATCAGCACGCAGCACCATCACCCTGGTGGCAGAAAGATTGTGAACCTGCCTAGCCTACATGACAAGCCCTTTCTCATTCTAGCTAAGCGGAAACAGATAATGATTTGATCTCCTTACATATATAGTTAATATATGTTCCCATATTTCTGCACTAGCGTATTTCATACAAAAAAAAAAGGCAGAGTATGTTTTATCATCCGAGACAAACACAAGACTGGAGGGTGGAGGAATGATCTGTAACATACTGAACACAGTCCCTGGTTCTCAAGCTCCCGCAAAGGCAGACAGGGTGGTAGCTAAGGGTAAACCACTTCTGTGGCTTGTCATCTCCTTTCAATGAGTTCGTTCTGTTTTATTGCTCTGGTTTTGAAGTTCTCCTAGTCAGCAGAGTGTGTGTTATATGACCCTCTGCAGTGGAGTTGGGTTCACTGGCATGCCAGAAGCATAAGCCAAGGTTGGTGTCTGAGCCAGTCCCTGCTAATTAGATGGCGCCTGGTCTATGGTGCATTGGGTTTCTCTGCATTCCACCTGGCTTTTATGCCTTCCAAACGGGAAGCAAACACAAGTAAAGTGGCAGCCTCCTTAGACCCTCTCAAATAGTTGCATGAAACTCAGATGTGACTGCCATTGGATGCGACACATATGGAATTTGGTAAGTTTATTGCTACTCCCAACATGTGCTAACATGTGTCTGTGGTGGGTGTCTACAGGCAATGCTGTTCACATGTCACTGAGCATAGCTGACTGTCAAAATATTTCTCCCTCGATAACCAGGTTTTGCCAAGGCAATTGCTGAATAATAATAAGTAACTAGTTTGATCGATCCAAGTTGCAAAAAATGGGGGCCATTCTGGTAAGTCTCAAGGTAGGAGTCACCTAAACATAAGGCTCACATAAACACCTAAACATAGGGTCACCTAAAGGTATAGATCACTCTAAAGGTGGGGTTGAACTCCTTTCATGCTCTGCTGCTCCCCAAAGAACTTTCCAGACTAAGTCCATAAGTGGGCCTGTGTACCTACGCTCTGACCACATCAAGACAAAAAGACGCAGGCAAGAGAATGGACTAACAGCCTCCCTGTCCTCCTCCACCATCCATATTAGCTATTTGCCTTTGCTACAGCAAAATGCATGACAACACAACATAAAACAGAAGTCCCCTGGGCTTATTGAGCTAGGGAATGGAGTCTACCATGCGGGGAAAGAACAGCTATGAGAGAACAGCCAGTCACATAGGGTCTGCAGTGAGAAAACAGAGAGGAGTTAAGTTCGGCGCTCAACTTGCTTTTTTTGTTTTTATGCTCTGGAACCCCAGCTCATGCAACAGCGCCCCACACTTAGCATTGGTTTTTCCTACTCAATTAACCTAATCTAGAAAAATCCATCATGTATATCTCAAGAGAGAGACATTTTCGTGGTGGTTCTAAACACTCTTAAATTGACAATCGCTATTAACCATCACACCATATTTTTTTCTCTCCCAGGGAAATTTATGGTTTTGAAGATTAATTAACTGCACAGGGCGTTTGTCTTGCTACCTGAATGGTTCTTGTCTCACGCCCGTTAATCTGGATGTTACTCCACAGGCGCGTTCGTCTTCGCACAGGATTGATGGAGAACCTCAGCCTGGGTGTCTCACCGCTGCACCGGTGCACCTACAGATCTCACATTGTTACTCATCGTGGCCCACCACGGCAACCCTTGATTCGCACCAGGGACATATCACACCACTGTAGGGCACTAGTAGCATGTCGTCACTGGTTTGTGCCACTGCTACATAGGTACATAGGCACAGTATTACCTTAGACCCTCTTATAGAAAATGTTTGTGTCTCAAAAACCTGAAGTTAAGGAAATAGCAGCATCTGCCTATGGCAGAAGAGTCCTGAAAATAGAGCCTCCTGCCCCCCCTCCTAGGGCTCTGCTCTCTACATGCCCTGAGTCAGTGGCCTGCATTTCTTTGACCTGTGCCAGGAAGGACAACTTGACACACTGATACAAGCAAGCTATGTCCATTTCTGTCTAAAATCTCTCTGGAGAAGGGTAGAAGTCACTGTCATCACAGGGAGTGGTGATTTTGGGGGACTGTGTAAAGCAAACTGTCCTTGAGATTATTATTCCAAGATAGTTGCCATATACATTTAAATTATCATACAAGATAAAATTTGCTTGTGTAAGTCTAAACTGAAAAATGCAAAGCCCACCTCAGAGTTCTGAATGGTGGATGGGGCTCATTTTAGTAATGGCAATTTTATTCCATCCTGGAGGTAGAATAATAATTAATAAGAACAAATAATTTGTGTTTGCAGCTTGTTCTTATCACTGTACCTAGAATCACCCGTGCTTTATCTTTGTGAAAATGTGAATATGTGTCTCATTCATGTTATATGTGTGTAAAATTTTTACTTTGGTACAGTTCACTAGCTCACCGAATCCTCTGGGTAACAGGTGGAATTATTGCATGACTTCTTATGCATGAAATTGCGAGAGAAATAAGAATTTCCATGGCCTTTTCGATTTTTCAAATTATTGACAATTACTTTTGTTTTATGGCAGTCTGTCTGTATGTGATATGTCCAGATTAGCCGTGGGAAGAAGGATTTTGGAAATAGCTCATAGGTCTTTGTTCGACCTTGGATAACATTTTGAGGCAGCAAAGAAGTGAGTGTACTTATTAACCTTTAGTGTTAATAACCAGGATATAAAAATCCCGTACACCAGGAGTTTGGGATTCTGTACTCCTGAGAAAAGTGTTACCGACTCTTTCCTTCTCGTTGGCTACTGTTATCTCTCTTTCAAAATGACAGGACATTAGATTTTATCCCTAGACTGGTGCCAGACAGAAAACTGGCCCACTCATTAAATTACGTGGGTCAGCTAGTAAGTTCTGAGTGGATATTTTCTCCGTAATGTGTGTACATATTTGTGAACTCATGTTTGTAACAAGCGAGAAAGCAATTTATATCCGCAACTGTCACTCCATGTCCAGAAGTAGGTCAGCCTGCCAATGTTCTGCAGACCCACTCTCTAGAAATTCATCTCAGATCAATTATAAAAACATCTACGCATGTCATTAAAACTATGGTTATCTTGAGGAATGCGATGCATTTGCCATCAAAAGCAAACAAGAGTGTCTTGTTTGTTTCCAGGCAAACGTTAGAGCCTAACATAGCAAAGTAAACATTCTGTGAGTGCAGATGGGCCCATCGCTGGATAATGGCATTTATGTGGACCGGGGACAGGGGTCAAAGAAGAGCTGGCTTTCTGAACAGGGGACTTGAGGATCCAAGGATGCGCGTTGTCCGCGACTTGCTTTCATGCCCTGTGCTGTGTGCTTGCTACCAGATGATTTCCTCCTGAGGTTGTTACACTGGGAGTGGTCTCCATCCCCTGCTGTGCCCTTGGAGAGTAGAAATATGAAAGAAGCTGGCTGTGTTCCTTTACTCTACTTGGACAGGAATGGGTAAGAGGCAGCTTCCTTCGTGTTGCTGACCCTGAGTTCCAGAGGCCCATAGGCTGGGCTTTAACACCACAAGCTTACAGCCCTGAGCTTGGAGAACTAGAAGCTGAAGGCTCTAGCATTTTGAAGTAGTGGGGGCTCACCCCTCTTGAGTGCTCAAGGCACAGACTCACTGGTCAGGTTGACAACATAGATACCCACAGACCAGAGTGACAGCACTTGACCTTGAAGTTCATGACCCTCATCCCTATGATGCCTGATAGCTTTCTCTAACCTTCCCAGTGACTAGGCTCACAATCTCCCTAGGTTCAGGTCCCACCTTAGCTTCGTCCCCCATCTCATCTTCTATGGCTTCAGCTTCCCTCCCTTACCTGCTTCTCTCCTTACCTGCTCGCAGTGTCTGCCCTCAGTGACTCCCTGGGACTCTCAGTTGCTTCCTGGTAGGACAGTTCTGAGCCCCGAGAAACTCTCAACTCTTCAGCTATCTCCTCCTTGCTGTTTCTGGAACTGGAAACTGGAAGTATTTGTCTGGGTTTTATGCAGCCAGCCCTGCCCACTATGCCCATTGGAAAATACCACAAGTAGACAAAAGACCTTTTGGGAGAAGTCTTATTGGGGTCTAGTGTTGTGGCATAGTGCATACATACAGGAATGCCTCTTAGACCAGCCTGGAGAATGGCACATTTTGCTTTGGTTGCCTGACGGGTGGTATGATAGCCTGCGTGCTGATTATAATGTAAAACTTCCAGTTCCGTCAATTACATGTCTCACCTAAGTGCCAATCACAGGTCTTTCTGCTCAGTCACTAGGGAGATGTCCCTTCCCTTTGGTACTGAGAAGAGCTGCAGGGTTAGCAGTCTAGAGTCGCCAGCTGAAGCAGATGTGGCTGGAGTAGGACCGTCTGGGGCCTATGGCTCCAGGAGCTGAGTGGGTTAGAGTGTTCCATTGCTTTCCAGTGTCTGCTTCTGCTTCTTCCTCAGGGTAGCCGTGCCTGTTGCACATCAGGCTGGTCTAAAGGGAGGGAAGCTCAGTCAGGCTCAGGTGGGTGCAGTGCAGGATCTCGGTGTGCAAAGAGCCTTTGGGAACTGGTTCATTCATTGACAGAAGGGAATCTATGTCCCTGGGTAGGTGGCCAGGGTCTTAGGGGCAAGAGTAGAGGTGTTGGAAGATACTTCATTCACATACTCAGGGTGACGGTGGGGAACTTTATAAAGTCAAATAAGGAGGAAAGCCCGATAATGGTCAGGGTAATACATTTCCTGCTAGGGTGGATGGTCGGGAAGTTGGTATAATGGCTGCCAGCTTCGGAGGCAGCAGGGGAACCAACTCTTACCATCCTCATGTATGAGGCGTCCGGGGTTGAAGCTCCCTCCACCCTTCCTCCATAACCCTGGGCCATTATGGTCCCACATTCCACAAAGCTAACTATATTTTCCTCAGTGTCTATGAAACATTCAAAGCAGCTAAGAAGCCATGATGATATTACCACCAGTCAGCAAGAGGGTGATCTTCATCAGTAGCTCCCTGCTCAAGGCTACAAGGCTTTGCTGACAGTTGACAATCAGGGAGTCAAGTTGCCTTAGCCCTCCAATCGTTCAGATTAAAGGATTTAAACATTAAAAGGAGATAACAGTAATGACTTATCATAAACTAATGATTTTAACAGTATTTTAAAGTAATTAGTTCTTAGCCAGACATGCTCAGACACAGTTGGGTCATTTTATATCAAAGGGAAGCCTCTAGGCCTCTGAACTTCATTCTCTCTCAGGAGTTCAACAAAGGTAAAGAAACCAGCCTTCAATGTGACATGCTTTACATTTCTGGCCTGCACAGGTATGTAGAGCCTAAGAGTCTGGTCAGGACACTCACACTGCCAGGCATCCAGGCCTTAGAGCTACCCCAGGGCAGCAGGAAACGAATAACCAGGCATCATAGACAGTTGATCACAGCACAGAGGCCAGGCCCTAAGAAAGAGTCCTTCCAAGTGACAGAGTACTAGACCCACCAGTGATAAAGGGAGGGAACAGAGTGGCACTCCCAATGAGATAGTGGAACGTACACTAGAAACAGATACGTGGAAATTGGAGGAAACCCCACGGATTCCCTGCCATGTTGGGTGGACGCAGAGGAATATTGTCCTCCTGCTTTTGGAGAGTAGGCTGATCAGACACGGAGCACAGGGTCACACCAGTGGACCATATCTTGTGACAGGCCTTGGGTCAGATGAGCCCAGGCCGGTCCACACATCTAGGTTGAAGAGGGTAGGTGTGCTGCTGTTGTTCAGTGAACCACACAGTTTGGTTTGAAGGACCTGATTTGTTCCTAGCACGGGAGATCACATTCTTCTTCTCACAGAGACTATGTTTCTTTACTGAGTAGCCTGAGCTTTTCCAAGCCTTGCTAGGTACCACCTCCCGACTGCTCCTTAGAGTTTCCAATGTTTTGGTTTGTCAAATGCTACAAAGCTTGCCCTTGAATGACTCTCCATGGGGAGTATAGAAACGCGAATGTAGTCATCTTTGCTCTGCTTAGAGCCTACCTCCCCTTAGGATACATAACCCGGACATCCAGGAGGGCAGAACAGCTCCTGTGTCTTTAACCACAGCCCAAGTTCATACAGAGAGTCAAGAACTGAACTCAGGTGCCATGCTTCAAGATGCTGCCCAGGGGCAAGTGAAATAATCATTGCATTTCAGTTCAGAGGTTATCAGACTTCCTCCACCCTTTGTTTACCTTCAGCCTCTCCCTGCCAATGAGAAGCTTTCTCAGAACAAGATTAGTCTCATACCCTGGGTCACCATTTATCCATTCATCAATGCCCACTCCGCCCGAAGTCTTTGTGGACTCTGAATGAGGAACAATCCTGACTAGAAAAGAATGTCTTCCCCAAGCCTGGGGTCAACAGAAAGACAAGCTTGGAATTTGCTTTGCAAGGAGCCTTGTGAGCCGCTGGAGCCTCGGGCTGGGTGTCTACAAGCTTTCTGTCTTAGATCATCCCTTTGAACTTCTCTGAGAAGCTTAAATTCTTAGTTGTCTGATGAAGTTCATGGTAATTCCTTAGGATAAATGTTAAAGTTTTCCATTTCATAATCAAATAACAGCTGGCTACAGTCTTACTGACCACTAAGCAAAACCACAAATGATTAGTGAATTTTCCCCTAAATATATATTTTGTCTTGTTTTGGCTAGAAATACAACCCTTCCCCTTGGGATGGGGGATTTTCTTGAATAATAATTCTGTATTTAAACTTTGGAAAGCTACTTGAGTGTAAAGAGTAATGGACATTGTACAAAGATTAGCACTACACAACCGGGGGTTATTAAAATGAGCAAGACTACAAGGAGACACTCAAACTCAAAATGAGCCAGACCCTAGGAGCTATACCTGAAGCATAAAAACACCAAACACAAAATTTGAGTCCTGAATAGATAGGGGCTCTGCGGCCTGAGATGAACCTGATGGGAGTGGATTTTGAGAAAGCTCTAAAGAAACTGGATAATAAAGAACAGGTTGACCCACAGAAAGTCAGGAATGCCCTCAAATTCTCTTCAGCATTAAAGTACTATTCTATTGTGCCAAGTAGAAAGTGAATTTCTGGGAGCTCCATGATAGTCAGGTCATAGTGGATGAGACAGAATTTTTGTTGCTTATTACAAAATAGTGGCTTACTCTTTCAAAATTAATTCTTTACATGCCTGGAAGATGTTGTTGTTGTTGTTGTTAGAGAAAAGTAATCAAATGGGAGTTGGATTGCCTCTCTGATACCTAGCTTCATGTCCTCTTGGGTCATCTCTCTCAGCTCTGGTCACTCCCCCTCTCCATGCAGAGTCCTCATTAGCAGAAAGGGGGATGCCACCAACTGAACCAACTCCTTTGCTGATAAAATAGAGAGAAAGTAGGTGTCAAGATACTTTGTATAACTGAATTGCGTTTTAAATGTGATATTATTCTGTCTGGATTTCGTTCTCTCTTCCATCATTGAACTGGTAACCAAAAATACATTACAGGTGACTAGAGACTGGACGAGAAGACAGACCAGGATGGGAACATCCTCACCTTCATTCACTTCTACACTTAACCTTTTCCTTTCTGGCCTGTTTCCCTTGGCCTCTGTTATTGAATCTGCCCTTGGCATCCACTAGAACATCCTTCCTGAGTGCCCCAGTCAGCCTTTTTCCAGGTAGGACAGCATCTCTGTCTCCCATCAGGTTGGGGGACCTTGGTTCTTTTCATTGCTGGAAAGAGAGCTCTCTCAGCCTTCTAGTTGGAGTTGACTGAGTCAACCCATCAAGGAGGAGATGCTAAGCTGGTAGAGGAGCTGGAAAGAGCAGACGGCAGAAGCCATAAACTGCTGGATACCCAGTAGCCATCACAGGGCCACTCTGATTTAGTCATGCATGCCAAGTTTACTCATCCTTGAAAAAGCCCTTGAACATTTTATACCTTAGGAGAAGACCAATCTATACTAAATGAGACCTTCCTATCTTTGATTCCAGCCCTTGCTGCAGGACATCAACTCCTCTTTCTGGGGGTCAATGTTCCCTTGTATATAATGCAGTCTCTGACAGAAACTGGAAATTCCTTTACAAAAAAGAAACCCCAAATCAGTACTTTTCCAGAATCCCAAAGCATAAATTGTTTTCTGCCTCAGAATGGCTCTCAAGGCTCTGCTGTGTCAGGAATGTGTGGGTCTTGCTCCTTTGGATGAAAAGTGGTAGGAAGACGACTTGGATATCAGAATCACCTTGTAGCATTAAAGTTCATTTTGGACTAGAGCACTTAGCTAAAAACCCAGGATGTAAGCCTGGATCGAGGACTTGAACTGTTCAGTCCAGGACAGAACATTAAGCCTGAGCTGTCTCCCAGCACTTTATAATCAGCAGCCAGAGGAGAGGGTAGAGGGGCTGAGTCTCCTGTGCTACATCCAGGCCCCAGCTCCAAACTGAGATGCTGCAAAGCAACTGATGTGGGAAACGCCTCTCACATTTTCTGACTCATTCTGTGGTAGTTCTGATAGAAATGAAAATATTCTAAAGAGACACGTGCGCCCCTCCCTGTGGCTGTCAGACTATTGAAATAACAGGCCCAAGAAATTACACTCTCCTCAGGAATCTCTTACAGAGAGAAGGGAAGTCTGAGAGGGCTAGAGTCAGCTACAAAGAGGGCTTTCCTCCCAGCAGAGATTTCACACTGTTCTGACAATTTGTCAGACTGTCTTGCAAAACACTTAAACAACAGTAATGGGTTGGACCACACCTTCAAGACCGTTTAACTGTGCAGGACTCTTTTCCTTTCTTTTTAAACCTGGACCCTCCAAACCTTCCAGGCAGGACCTTGAACTTGTATGTTACAATGTACATCTTCACAACAAATAGATTCCCTTTCTCGGTTCCACCCTTATTTCTCTCTTCAATTTCCCCTCTCTACAGGGGATGGAATCTAATCCAGGCTTGTCTATTCCCAGATTCTGACTCCAGTATCTTTTTGTTTGTTTGTTTGTTTTGATTTTCCTAGAGGAAGTATTTAAAGACCAAGTTGGGAAGTCCGATTGATAAAGAGAGGCCTGGTCCAGGCTCCTTCCTTCAGAGAACAGCCTCCTTCCTGATCCTCAGGTAGATCTAGAAATTTACTTGCTCACATTGATGGCCCAGTAAGTGGCATGCACCTTAGTTCCTTTATCATTCTTCAAGTCCCCGAGTCACTTCCATGACACACAAAGTGACCCACGGCTACATGGTACTCTGCTCCAAGCTAAGGCAGGCCCCAGTCAAAAAGCTGCCTTGGGTGATGGAGAACTGCACAGGAATTTGGTTTACTGTTATAATAGCTCTAGTCATGGATATGGGACAAACATGAGGTCATGCTTGCCTAGTCACCAGAATGGGACCCTACTGGGGCATGCTCCATGGTGACTCTGATGACCCTGGCTCCCTCCCAGCTCCGCCAAAGCCTTCTGCTCCAGACTTCACTATCTTTCCCCATCCACACAGTTATTTTCCGTAGTGAGTTATCTCACAGGGAAACTCATTTGAACTTATAACTTCAAATGTGAACTTATCAACTTACATCAGTGCACACTGAGAAGGTTTGATTAGGAGTGGGTGTCTGAACATCCCCCTCAGAGATGAACGTGGGGAGTTTTCCCTGACCTCCATGACCTCCACATCCATGCCCTGTGACTCAGGTTTACCTCACTTTTCATGATCCCAATGATGATGTTCCTCAGAGGGTTCTCATGGCTGCTGGTCTTCATGCTCCCCCAAGGTGATGAAGTGTTTGCCCTGTCTCAGGTCTGTCATGGACTTCACAGTGTGTGCCCTGTCTCAGGTCTGTCATGGACTTCACAGTGTGTGCCCTGTCTCAGGTCTGTCATGGACTTCACAGTGTGTGCCCTGTCTCAGGTCTGTCATGGACTTCACAGTGTGTGCCCTGTCTCAGGTCTGTCACGGACTTCACAGTGTGTGCCCTGTCTCAGGTCTGTCACGGACTTCACAGTGTGTGCCCTGTCTCAGGTCTGTCATGGACTTCACAGTGTGTGCCCTGCCCCAGGTCTGTTATGGTCCCTCTCTCTTCTTCACACTAATTCTGTTTTCACCTATCTGCTTCAAAACATCCAAAAGAAGAGTTTAACTTATCTTTTACTATTCATTTCAATCAACTTTCACAATACCTCCTCTCTTTTTTTATTATTTTATTTATTTACATTCCAGCCATTGTCCCTGTACCCTACCCCCCTACGGTTTCTCATCCCATTCCTCCTTCCTCTTGCCTCCATCCAAGAGGATGGTTCCCCCCACAACCAAACCTTCCCCTTTTCTGGGGACTCAAGTCTCTCAAGAGTTAGAGTGCATCTTCTCCCACTGAGGCCAGACCAGACAGCCCTCTGTTATGTATGTGCTGGGGGCCTTGGACTAGCCCATGTGTGCTGCCTGGTTGGTAGCTCAGTGTCTGGGAGTCCCCTGAGGTCCAAGTTAGTTGAGATTGCTGGTCTTCCTATGGGGTCCCCCTCCCCTTTGGCTTCTTCCAGCCTTTCCCAAATTCAATCATAGGGGTCCCATGATGCAGAGGCCATGGAGGTGCTACTTACTGCCTGTTCCCCGGAGCTTGCTTAGCCTGCTTTCTTATAGAACCCAAGATTACCAGCCCAGTGGTGGCCCACCCATAATGGGCTGGGTCCTCCCCTATCAATCATTAATTAAGAAAATGCCTTGCATACACACCAATCTGATGGAAGTATTTTTCTAAATGATGTTCCCTCCCCTCGATGACTCTTACTTGTATCAAGTTGACCTAAAACTATCCAGTGCACTTCCACTAAGCAAAGGGTTATTCCTGCTCTGTAATAGATAATGATATAACACTCAGAATATTTAAGTAACTTAACCAGGGATTCACCGTCAGTCTTGGCCAAGCCATAGTCTCAATACGATGAGAAAGGGCAGAACTTCTGAGTAGCTTCCATGGCCAAAAAATGTTCTGGTTTCTTTCAAGATAAGATCAGTAGCATACTCCCATGCAAGGGACAGTAATTAAAAATGAAGTTTTGCTAAGGATCTGTGTGCCAGAGCATCCCAGACTGCTCCAGGTATAACTGTATGGCTCAGACATCAAAGACCTCACTGAGTACGTTGAGTGCCTGCCCTCTCTTCACGTAATAAGGCTGAAAGAGCCAGAGCTGGCTGATCACTCCAAGCTAAATAGGTGACTCATTTAGGAGGCTGGCTCAAATAGGAGGTCTCCCTCACCCAAAGAGCAGGAGCAGAGCTCACATTGCATACTCTATAGACCCTCACACTGCACTCTGATGCCCGGCTTAATGCTGGCCCAATCCTTCTCCAGTTCATTTGTGTATACGCTGAGAACAAACAGAAGCTACAGAAATGATTGAAAATGCATGTGTGTCTAGCATCTACCCTGATGGTGAGCACAAGCTGAGTCATTAAACACACATTTGTATACCTATTCCACCCCAGTACATGTCTGTGCATGCACTTCATCCAGGCACGGATGCGACCACCAGTAATGTGTCCTATGGTTTCTCAGAAGAATCTGCTCCAGAACCATCGGCTTTGACATTCTACAGTCTTCCATTCTGCCTCAACCTCCCCCTCCACACCTACTGCCTGCCTCCGTTAGCAGATAAACATCCAACACCTGTTTGCAGCGTGCTCAGTTTAGATCAGATCCTCTGGCTTTCTGATCTAAGGCATGTGCAAAGTGTGTCTTGGGGGGGGGGGAAGTCACACATTAAAATAACTCTCTTCATAATTATATGTGTGGAGTGACAAAGTCATCACGGGATACAAAGGACATCCAAGCATGGAAGCCTGAGTTCAGCCTGTGAGTGGTGGGTGGGGTCCTGTCACAGTTAACAGCAGCATACAGTGCCACCAAGGAGGCATGGTGAAGGTAGGGATGACTGCCTGGTCTCAGTGCTGACCCGTGCTCCAAGGCCTCTCAGAACCTCTCCTGCAATGAGAAAGGTCAGAGGCAAGCCTCTCTCCTCCCATGTTGTACAGATGCAACGAAAGGTAAGAAGTGCTTGGGATAGACGCTGTGTCTGCAGTACAGGCTTCTTGGCAAAAATACCTAAGGGGGTTCCAAGGCTACCATCCTGGCTACCTTGGCGGTGAGTTCTCTCATCAGAACACTATGCTCTGCCAAGCATCTTCTCTGGGAGCAGAGCAGCACCCCTCCCTGGGAGGCCACTGGCACGGCCCACAGCACCGTCTGTTCTCTCAGCTGCCTCCCTAGCACTGGGGTGTTAGCTCTGGGGAACTGTGAGTGAGGAAGGGTGTGAGTGAAGATGCTCATGTGTCCTTTCATGTCTCAGCAGATCCCCCAATATATGTGCCGCCAGTTCCACTCCACAGTTGCCCCAGAACTAGCAATGTCACCCTGACTCCCCTAAACTGGTTCTTCCAGCCCCAGTGACCATTCTGCTCCTGGGGCAAGAAAGACTGCCCCCAAAAACCCAGAGTAAACAAGAGAAAGTCAGCCTGAGTTTCCAAAAACTCCCATGGCCATAAAGGTTCTAATGTCTCTCGTGTCCATAGAAGAGTTTGGCCTAGCATTGGGAGAAGCACAAATCTAGGATTTGTTAAACTATTATATTAATTAAATACAATCAATTGAAAATAACTAAATCGTTATGTTAAACCGTTATATTGTTAAATCATTACATCATGATTCTGCCCCCAAAGCTTTCTCCTTTTCCTGGTGGTCGCACACCCCAAGTTCAGGCACTGGGGAGCAAGATGTCTGTTATAGCATGGACTCCTTGATTGCACAGGCCCGCAGTGTGCACCCAGAGTTCATGTTGGAGTTCCAGTCCTTTAACAGCTATGGCAAACAGTCTCAGTTCCCAAAATCATGGCACTTAGCCATAGGCTGAAATTGTGTAGCCTGAAGATCATACAGAGTGTATGAAAAGCAGAAGAGAGATGTGGGGACATTCTCTCACATAAGTCACCAGATCCCCCCTCATTTCCTATCAGGTTGTAGATATATAAGACTCAATCCTGAGGACTCCGCGCTAAGGGTCATGGGGTGGTAGAGGATGCTGTCAGAGAACTTACATACATTTGTAGATCAAACAGAAAAGTAGTATGGACGAATGAGCAATTGAGCAATGTTTCACCTTAAGACTGGCTTTTTGACACTGCACAAGCCTTTCCTGGCCCTTTTCTGTTTCTTGAATCAAACGTGTTAAGTGTCCTTCCATACCACCCCATTGACTAGCTTAGGCTATGATGCCCTATCCCTTTCCACTGCGGTTCTGAGCTTCGCAAAGTCTTGCTCACTGGTGTACACATGCCTTTTCCTTAGTTATGAGTTCAAGTTCGCCTGCTCAACTTGACCAATACTGGAGGCTCCGATGCCCAACATGTCAACACGGAATGGTCCCTGTGTCTCACCACCTGACCATTTGCTGTCAGAACTACTTATGCAGCCGCAGATGCCCATTTTGCTTCTATCTTTGCCCTGCCCATTTCTCCTCTGTGTTGTTCTCTCGTGTCGTGTCTTCATTTGCTAAACTCCACCATCGCACGCAAACATCTTCCCATCAGCTGGATACTGACAAAATTCCAGGCTGCGCCAGAGACACCTGCTTTGCTGTGTGCTATCTGGTCTTTGCTCTTTCCTCTACTTGGGATCCGCAGAGGTAGAAGAGACTGAATGGTCATGAGCCATTCCCTGGACCTCAGCCTTTTCTGAATCCTTTAGGGATTCCTGCTGGAGCCATTGAAAGGTTCTGCTCCTGTCTGACAATGAGAACCAGCATGAGGCACTGTCGGGTGACTGAGGAATGTGCACCCTGGGGACTTCTATGGAAGGAAGACCTATGTCAAAGACAACTGCTTTGAACCCTGAACCTGCACACATACTGAGAAAACTTGCAGCCAGTTTCAAGAAGCAAAATATCGGTTCTCCCTGGGTAAGATGCCCAACACCCTCCAGAAGGAATCCCACTAATTCTTTTAAAAAAGGGAGAGAGATTCATTTATAGAAACCTTCTTATAATTTATTTGCTGTTGATAATCTTTGGTATAAAAATGAAGCTCTAGCTAAATGAGGGGCTTCGCTGGTGAAATTTAACCCAATGAACAAATAAATAAATATTTACAATTTTGGCAAAAAAAAAACAATGTTTCATTAACGTATATGAGAAGCTTTTGTTTTTTTTAAAAAAAAACTACATAAATAATTTACAAAAATAATATGGTACATTGAATGTATTCACATCGCCCCCACCATCTTGTACCATTGAACCAAATGCCCAAGTGAGAGACTAAATGTTCTTCACATCCTCATGGTCAGAAGTCTCCTTACCCTGTGCTGACCTTGGGAATACAGTTCCACAAAAATCTAAAAAGTGAAGGATCACAAGACACAAGGAAAACTCACCCTCAGAGATTTCAACACAAGTAACTGCATCAAGAGGAATTATGGAAGCTCAGATCAAAATCGTGGATTCTTTCTATCTGACTTAGAAATGCAGTTGCCATTACCAGAAAGGGGACTGTGAACCACCCCACCAGAGGGACAAAATATACTTCCACTGAACTCATGTGGAGTGAGACTGACAGTACTTCCTGCTGGGAGATCATGCCGCTTAAAGCAAAAAAAAAAATTAAAAATAAAAAATAAAAAATTAAAATAAAATAAAATAAAATAAATCAAGCATATGTCTGTAATGGTGGGACTGATTAATGGGTGTGTCTGGAGAAAAAAAACAAATGTTTTCTTCAGCATTAAAATAAAAAGAACCTATGTACAACAAATAGATAATAGTAAAAAGAACTGAATTAAAATTATTGGTAAGTCCGCATATTAAGGTTCCATTTTATCGTGACATAAAGCCTCGTATTTCAAATAACAGATATTTGTGTGTCTTTATGTCATTATATCCTTGTTGTATGCTTATTTCCAAAAGTTATGCTACATACTTTGTATGGTTAAAATAATTATTGGTGGGTGGAGCCATATTCCAAATCATTTAATAAATATCAACAGAACAGCTGTTCCTGGAACCTTAATGAAATGCATTACCAAATTCAGCAAAAGCAGCCTTTGCATCATTCTAAAGCCTAGAGTCAGCGTTGGGTACCAACGTGCATCTGCCAACTTATTTGCCGGTCCATTTCTTAGCAGCGGGGACAGGAAAGTTTCCCCAGGCAGAGATCTCAGCAGTCCGTATGCAGAGCCTGATAACTTCCATCCAGGCATGCTTTGCACAAGGCCCAACCCAGGCAACCAGTTTAAAGGGACGTTGCCTCTGCTAAACTTTTCTTCTGAAAGCTCTGAGAAGCCCACAACTGGGACCCTGAAATATTTCCCTTTGCAAGGATGCAGCTTCTCTGTCTCTGTCAAATCAGGCTTTAACTATGGCCAAGTAAGAACCGCTTTTCTTCTAACTTTGCACTTCTCACTTTCTATGTTCTAATTAGTTAATGTTTCAAATCACTGGGCAAGGGACCACAGTCTCACGTGACTGTCTTCTGGCCTCTTCCTTACTGCAGCCGGGTTCGCCTGATCCTTCTTCCTGTTCAGCCTCCCAGGATTTGTGTGTTATCGTAGAACAGCACGAATCCAAGAACAGTGACCACATTAAGCACTGAAGGTAGGTGAGCAATATTTTTCATGCTTAATTTATGAGAATGACTTACACACAATACTCCCTTCAACTCCATATACACATAAATAACTGCAAGTAATTACATTTCACATGTAAACGTCATTCTTTTTTAAAGAAACAAGGAAAGGCAACGCAGCGACATGCTCAGGTTTCGCTCCGCAGTGAGCCTCCAATCTCATCTGTTCTTCAGCAGCAGGCTACACGCTCCCCTGGGAGCATTCTGGATGTTTATCCTCGGAAGGCACTTGGACTTGGTGCTGATGAAGGAGGTGAGGATCCACTCAGTTAAGGTCAGGAAACAGGAAATGCCGATTGACAGAGAAGCCACAAGTGCCAAGATGGACCCATGTGTCTAGGAAAGGGTGTCTGCAGCACATTGCTGGAGCTGGAGCCCTGCTCTCTAGACATCTAGAAGAGAAGGAGCAACAGGATTAGGAAGAAACAACCAGGGCGTATTTTACTATGTTTCTTTGTTTTTCTATCTCATAGTTGTAGCCCAGAATTCACTATGTAGCTCAGACTGACCTCAAATGAAGCAATCCTCCTGCCTCGGGCTCCCAAGGACTAATATTCCATGCATGACCTCAGATACCATTATTTTAATTTTATTTTTAATTTATTTAATTAGGATTGCATACGTGAGACAGATGAGTTGAACAGATTGATAAATGGCAGAGAGGTGTTCAGACGAATGAGCAGATGAGTGAAGGGGTACAAAGACAGAAGGGTGGACAGACAGATGGATAAATAGGCATTTGGATGGACAGGTGGATAAATAACTGTTTGGAAGGATGCATATGTTGATGGATGTGTTAATGGTTGGATAAATTAAGCAAAAAGAAATATCTTCAATGGAATCATGACATGAGTAAAGACCTTCAGCGAAAGGAGAGGAAACAGTGATCACAGTGCTCGTGGCTTTGCTTCCCCATGATTTGTGTATTATTTTCAATGCATAAGCTTTGAGAAGTATCTTTGGGCTTTACTAATCTCCTCTGTAAGACGCATGTCATTGGACTTGACTGGTCAAGTTTGCTTTCAGGTTTATATTTTGGTTCCGATAAATTAATTTCTAGCAGTATAACTAAGAAGGAGCCACCTTTCCTCCCTCACTTCTATTCCTCTTTCTTTCCTTCCTCCTTCCTCCCCTTTTCCCTTCCTTTCCTTTATTGTTTCAATTTTTAGTAAAGATAATAGTCTAAAATGACCCTAGAAATTCAGGAAGTATAGAAACAAAAAGCTCAGTACAGTGTCAGATACAGCCTGTGGTGGCTGGAAAGTTATTTGTACTACCAGAGACATTCGGATTCAATTTAAAACAAAAGGAACCATCAAGAAAAAAAGAAGAGGATAAGAAAGAGGAGGAGGATGAAGAATAAAGAAAGAAGGAGGAAAGAAAGAAGAACAAGAAGAAAGAAGGAAGGAAGGAGAGAGAGAGAGAGAGAGAGAGAGACTGCATCCCTAAACCACATCTTTGCTGAGAAAGACATAAGCCCCAGCTCATAGCAACAATTCATTTCCCTGGAATGAAGTCTCTGTAGGCAGGAAAATGGATGCCAGTCCATCCTGGTCCTGTGGGCTCATTCCCCGATGGGAGCATGTACTCACCTCTGCATTCATACTTGAGGTCTGAGAAGTAGACCATTTCTTGGGAGAAGACGAACAAGCCCAGCCGTCCACCAGCATAGGTCTGGTCATAAATTGGTCCTGAGTCAGCCATGACTTGCTTTCCTTCATGCACTAAGACTCTGAAACAGGCAAGGAAGTAAGAGACAAAAGAGAACTTGAACTCAGGAAGCACATGCACCAGAGGCCTGTGGCTGGTTTTAAATGCCAGCTGTTGGCTAAGAGGAACCTACTCTCCCTGTTTAGTGCCGAGGATGAAAACATGACCTTGTGTATGCTGTTTCACGTGTTCTCTGATCTACCAATGAATGACACCCAGACAACCCAAGAGGGATCTGTAGCCTCACCCTCTGCTCAGGGTCCGGGCAGGACTTGCTTTCCCTTTAGGAACACCGACTCTTGTCATGCAGCAGAATCTGAAGAGCCCATTCATTCTCACAATCAAGCTACTGTACCCTTGGTGTGCATGACTGCAATAAGCCAGTGACTACAAAGTGCTTTTAAGAGCCAAGGCAGTGTAAAGAATAAAGGATGTTTCCTGACTGCTTGTGGGGGGTGGGTGCCTGTTTCTCTTCCTTAGAACCAGGTCTTCCCTGAGTGTGACTCCCAAGGCTGTCATTTTCCCTGAAGATCCTGAGTCTCAACTTTGTCCCATTGTAAGAGCTTTCCGAGAGTGGGAACAGGACTCTATCTTCCTGGCTCAGAATGGGAAGTGATGCCACAGAATTTCCTGATGGAGCACATGACTGATGGGACCTCTTTGCAGGGACATTACACACCCCCACACAAACACCCAGACCCTCAGGGATCTGCAGACACCAGATAGACATCAGGGGTGAGACTGAGTAGGAGAACATTTGTTTATCATATACAAAAAAAAAGTGGATTCCATCCAGATGGATGTGGGGTAGTTTGTATACCAGCCAATAAGTATTTAAAACATGGTTTACTTTTCAGGTTTTTAAAGTAAAAAAATGTATAGGAAGGATGCAAAATAGATGAGAAAGGGCATTTAAAACTAAGGAATCCAGAGAAGAATATAAAAGTGCTCATTACAGCATAGTTATTTATTGATATTCTCCAATGAGAAGGTAGACAGAGAAGGCAATTTGTCCATCCAATGGAAAAGTTATCTATGCAATGGAAAACAGACTATCCATCTGACGAAAAAGCTATCTGGCCATTCAATGGAAAGGCAGACTGGTTGTTTAATGGAAAATATTAGCCCACCCACTGGGATGAGGCCTATCCCTGAAAATGTACAACTGCCCTTACCTCATGTAGCCTGTCTTAGGCCTGTGAATCAGGTGCCACCTGTAGGCAGTGTAGTCTTTCCAGCCGATGTTTTTGGGGTCATGCCATAGAGTTCGAACCTGTGGAAGAGGAGCATTGTTGAAAAGTGAGATACATACCTCTCAACCATTCTCCTCCCCCTGGACTGTGCAAAGTAACACCCTACTTGCCGTACTACCTCCCCAGTACATTTTGTTTTGTATGCTCTATTTTCAAATGCTATATCATCTACCCTACTATGTATAGCTATGGGATACTATAGTGTGCACCTAAGTCCAGTTTTGGGCACTACAGTTAGCACTAAGAGCATGAATGCTTGGCCCAGACAGTCATGGACTGAATTCATATCTTCTGCTTCTTAGATATAGAGTTATGAACAGGACTGTCAAGTCCTGTCTCTGCAAAATACCAGACATGTGTTCAATCTTACCAACTGTGTTTTCAGAAGCACTGGACATTTGGTGTTTAATAAAGTAGGTATTCGACACCAACTATTGAAATGATTGCTATTTGATTAAAAGCAAGGGCAGAAGGGTATCTCTCTGGGATGGGTTAGGAGTGCAGGGTCTGTCTGGAAAAGGTCATCAACTGCCTGTTTCCCTCACCTGGCCTTCTGTGTTTCCTGTGTGCCACAGGGCATTCCTCAGGTGCTCGCCAGTACCGGTTGTGGAGTTTACCACTTTGAGTGACACACCAGAGTAGCCATAAGCCCGGCTAGGCTTGTCTTCCCAGTAGGTCTGGGTCACTTGCTTCCACATCACCACATAGAAGCGGCTGCTTGACTGGTAGCCAAAGACGAAGCCTGCGTAGTCATCATCCCGGTCGGTGTTGACATAGAAAGTGCCACTGAAGTCCACAGACCCAAACTCATCGAAACCTGTGTGCAGAGAACACACGGATGGTCTGGAGGCCCCGGGGGCAAAGCAAATCGGGGACTTCAGGAGTCCATTTCCCAGAACCATGGATCTAAAGAGCTTAGGCTAGCTTAGATAACCTCTGCTCTTTACTGAGAGATCAGCAAAAGGACTCGTGACCCAGTTGACAGTTTTGTGACAGAGGCATCCAGCATATCATGTATCATTTCAGAGTCCACGATATGAACTGGCTTGCTGAACACCAAATTGCCAGAGAGTTGCAAACCTGTGCTTTCCCAGAGCCCTTAGCCAGATTAGGAAGGGAGACTATTCCACAGATCAAGGAAGGGTAAGGTTACCAGAAAAATTACCCTGAATCTTGACCATGTGGTCTCTCTGAACCACCTATGTACGGGATTTCAGGCTCACCTACAGCGATGCCAGGGTCTGAGTTTGCTGTCTGCACCAACTCTTTGCCTTGGTGACGAATCACCCAGTTGGGATCAATTTGTGTGGTCCCCTTGGGATCCAGAGGGACCATCTGGAAGTTTCTGAAGTCCGTCTCGGTGATGGCATTGTTCTCGGGGCACACATCATCAATATCTGGGACGTTATCATTGTCAAAGTCATCTTTACAAATATCGCCTCGGCCGTCGCCTACGGATAAGGAAGAAACGATCACGAGAGGACAAGTGAGGTGGTTTGCATTTCCCTTTGTGTGTATAGCAGAGACCTCTGGGTCCCTAAGATCTGAGGCTGTGCACCTTCTGGCTAACTGTGGTTTGAGGGTCAACTCCCTCCAAAACACTGAGCTTGTAAAGCTATAAGGAATCCCAGGGACACTTTTAAAAACCTCCTCACTGCAAACATTACAACCAAGAATGGCGCCGTAAAGCCCTCCCAAGAGCTCTGCTCCCCACATTCAGAGTTGAAAACAGAAAGTTGGCTGCTGCCAATGTCTCTCTAAGCTCACTTCTCACTGTTATTCTCAGTAACTGGAGCCATTTATCTGGCATTTGAAGTAGAACCTTCCCAGCACACATGACTTCCCCTAGGGAGATCGGATCCAATGAGGTTGGTCTGCAAAGGGGGCTAGGTCATGCCTGTGACCTTACAGATGACCTGTCCTTGGCCACAGTGAGATGCCGAAAGGCAGAGGCAATGGAGTAAACCAGGCACTCTGCTGTGACCTCGTATTTCAAAAGGAGGGAAAGAAACCATATTTGGTATCTAGATTGATATCTTGATTTCCCCACTCTTCAAACCAGTTTTCAGTTCTGGTATGCAATATCATAGGCTCCCCACTGTGGGAAACATAATTAGATGTACAGGCATTTTCTTTTCTTGAGACAGGGTCTCAGCAGAGGCTCACCTCAAACTGGCTATCTGGAGCTAAGGATGATCCCCCTGCTTCTCCCTCCTGAGGTATAGGTATGCATCGATATGCCTTGTCTATGTAGTGCTGAGTTTCCATGCTAGGCAAGTGCTTTACCAATTAATCTATTCCACAGCCCCAGCAACAGCATCTTAAAAGTGATAAAAGTGCCCCTCGTCTCTCCTTCCCAATCTCCTTCCTAGGTGAGCCAAAGGTCACCTCCCAACTGTCTGCACCGGTGTCTGCATCGAGCTGGGGGCTCTATGCTGAAAGCATTCTTCCCTGTACAGAGAGAATCCTGCAGCTGCCCTTGGGCCTTGGCCAGTCTTTTTCACGTGCTTCTGAGTCATATTGGCTCAACACCCCAGGACTCCTGGACTCCATTTGTTCAGGATAAAGTGTGTTCCAAAGAGAGCTTGGATCATCCTGCCCATTGGGAGGGAGTTAGTGGCCAGCCTATCAGCAAGCACAGCTGTGTACTTTGTTATGCAGGACTGTGGTCTTTCTGGGGTGTGATATCCTCCAGAACCTGCACAGCTACAGATCGCTGATGTGCACAAGACCTTCCGTGTCACACCTTTCCTATTTTCTGTAAATAGATATAAAGCAACAAATTCCCCCATCTTGTCACTGGCTGCATTCAGTGAATCTTATTCCTTTCTAAGTGTTTGCCAAAGGTTTTCGCAAGTATCTGGATGCTGAAAGGTTTCCTCATCCTGGCACTCACAAACAAACCTCACTTCTATCATTGGTAGAATATTAAACATGCAAGAAGAAGCGGAAACTTCCAGCAGGCTAGGCAGAAGTCCAGTCATCTCTGTGCCCAGCACCCTAAGACCATTCTGCTGATTTTTCGAACTTCCAAACCAGAGATGTTCTGCCTCTGTGGGACTGCTCATGAGGTTTACAATGCACATGCGAACTGAGGAAGGCACCCACCGTCTGAGTCTTCCTGGTCTGGGTTGAACACAAGCCGGCAGTTGTCCCTGTCATCTGGAATACCATCGTTGTCATCATCAGAGTCACAGGCATCACCCTTGCCATCATTGTCATGGTCAGCCTGGTTGGAGTTGGAGATGTATGGGCAGTTGTCTTGGTTGTTCTGGTGGCCGTCATCATCTATGTCCTCATTGTTATCACACTGGTCTCCAACAAGATCATTGTCCTGATCGGTCTGGGGGACAGAGCAGGAATGAGCACCATGAATACTCCCTGAGGAAGCACATGAAGACTTGGGGATTAGACTAAAGACCCACTCCTTTGTGGCACAGGCCAACACTGGGGAATGAGGTACAAAACTGGGGTAAGCTAGCTCACACAAAAGAGTGCTTGGAATGGAGACTCCTGGATTCTGGCTCTCCTAACCTGTGCCCCACCTCACAGGGGACTTCTTACAGCTAACTGCCACTCAGTTATCATGGGAACCACCTTCTCTACCATTACTGTATACCCTGTAGACCACATTTCTGGTCACATTCTTCAGGTCCCTTCCAAAGGCAGGCCTGGAAATGTAGCTAGTTCTGGGTTTGCCTCAGGATAACCATGGAGACTGATTTCCCCCCAGACAGTGTGGGAAAGTCACTTCCTCCCCTTGGCCTGCAGCCACCTAGATATAATGTGCTTAGATTTGGTCTGTTTAAGACGTTCCAACTGAGCTTATAGCAAACTATGCTGTCATGCTTGGCAGGACAGATGGGAATCACAAAGGAGCATCATTATGGGGCTGTTTGAGGATGGGGAACGCCCTGCTCTGGTTGTGGGTCACCCTCAAGACTCATCTCCAGCCAGCCGCTGGGAATCGCAGAGCCCTGTTTGGACACATCACCTGATCTGGGTTATGCATCAGAGGACAATTGTCACAGTGGTCACCCACACCATCACCATCCGTGTCTCTCTGGTCAGTGTTGTAGACATATGGACAATTGTCTCGCTCATTGAAAACATCTGTTGGTGAAAGAAACAAAGTAACAATACGCTGAGTTTAGAGAAGGTACGTCATTTTCCCATCATACTGGATAACGTGCGGACTTTCACTAAGAAAATGGCAAAAATTATTAGATTCATGGAAGAGTGCATGATATATTTTCCACTAAAATTCAAATTCACAGTGAGACCCTGTCTCAAAAATAAAATCCTATTCCCTTAAACTAAAATATAGTGAGTGTTTGGGATTCTCTGGGCGATGCTGCCCAGTCAGAAGAGGGCGAGTGTGGTGTGTCCTCTGAACGTGCCACTTTGCCTGTGCCCACTGAGATCTCAGAAAGTGTGAGTTAAGTCTGAAGGCACAGGAGAGCCTCCGGGTGATATTTCCTCATCATCCACACACAGTGGGAGAGAAGTGATGGTGCAGATAGATAAGCAAAGATCTTAGAAATCTGAAAATAGGGAATGAAGTCCACCAGGGTTGAAGAAATAATAATTCAAAAAAAAAAGATATAGTGGCAAACTGAAGGAAGACAAAGTCAAAGGAAGAAGAGGACACTTTGGGGAGGGGGTGGGAGGGAATCAACAGAAAGGATCCTTAAAATGACAGGGTATAGGAACCTGAGGCCCCAGTTGGCACAACAGAGGCACCAGCCCACATTAGGGCAGACATGAGGTGCCTGCTGACCGCATCCACCTTCTCAAAGGCGGAGTGATCGAGACTGTCCTGAGGATGAGGTTGGATGCAGAAGCTGACTGGAAAGCTCTATCAGAACATATACTTGAGATGGGTCTAAATAGCAAGGTGGAGTCAGAGGGGATGGAGGAGCTCCAGGCTGCAAATGGATGAGGAGCGGGGTGAGGCTCATGGGGTACATAGTAGAGTCAAGCCGAGCAGTGATCTGAAGGTCTCCTAGCTCTACAGGGTCTCTCACCCTGAAAGAGCGGTGACTGAGTTCCAAGGGCGGTGTGGTAGGTCTCTGGGCTCTTGCATAGAGGCCACCAGGTCTCAGGGTAAAATGTCTGCCTGCAGCAATATGTCAGAGCTCACAGGGTACACCTGTGTCGCTCTACCTGTCTCGATACCCAAGATCCTGTGGTTAGGCCTTATCAATAAACAGTAAGAAACGTGAGTGGAAGTAAGACAAACAGCCTCCTTGCGCCCTTCTCGGAGTAGTTGGATGCAGCAAGAGCCCCAGTTCTTGGATGATTTATACAGGGGTATTTACTTCAGAAAATGCAGTAAAGGAGGTGACCCAGCTGCGGGGCTGCTAGCAAGGGAAGAGCATGCAGAAAACTGCGGTTTTCTAAAACGGACCTGAGGCTTGTGGGGAAAGGCAAGTTATTTAAGGAATCATTTCCGTAAGCACATAGATAAATCGAGCTCTTCTAAAAGGTTCAGAACAGCAGTTGTTCCTGGCCCACATGGAGGGCCTACTACCAGGACCCACAAAGATACCAAAATCCAGATGTCCAAGTTCATTACACAAAATGGAGTGATGTTTACAAACCCTCTAGTTACAATCCCCTACGTACTTAAAAGCCGTCTCCGTGTTATAATTTTGTCGTTTAGATGAGCGGCATGGTAAAGGGTTAGTGAGACGACTGGCTCTGTGGCTAAAAGTGCTTGCAGCGCAAGCCTGGTGACCCAAGTTTGATCCTCAGAACCCACATTTAAAAAAAAAATGAAAACCAGTTGCAACAGTGCACGTCTGTGGTACCAGCAACTCTTTGGCGAGATGTATGGAAGACACAGGAGACTCACCTACATGTCCCCAAGACTGCTTGTCTAGAGTACACGGTGCAACGGAAACCAGACAGATCCTGCCTCAAGAAGGCGGATGGGGAGAACCAACTCCCGAATGTTGCTTTACTGTGCCCTTCCCCCAGCCTTGAGCAGGCTAATAGACCTTGAGTGTTGGCCACAGTTGGACCTTAACCCAGGTAGAGTCAATTTCCTACAGGAGCGGACTGCCCGCGGAGTTCGCTTGGCAACATAATCCAGCTGAAGCAAACGATGAGTCTGTGGGCTCTCCCGATATAAATACAGTGCTAAATATCAAACTTTGAGCCTTGATCAGAAACCTTTGTCTTGGCTTCATTCTTCTCTCGCCAGCCTCCCTTTCAGGTATACCCAGTTCATCCATGGCTGCTGGACAGCTACATTTTCTGACCTACACACACACACACACACGCACGCACGCACACACATGCACAGATGCACACACACAAATAAATTAAAATTTAGAAATCCATGCATGCTCTGAACATCCTCTTTCTATACGGGTGTTGATTTGCGGCTGTGAACCTGAGTACACAATGTGCTGACTCACTTATACCATTAACCCTGACCTGCGTCACTAGAGTGAGCAGAGCCACTGACCGTCCCCGTCGATGTCCACAGAGCAGGCGTCCCCCTCGCCGTTGTTGTTGGTGTCGATCTGTGCCGGGTTGTGCACATAGGGGCAATTGTCACAGCGGTCTCCAACCTCATCCTTGTCATAGTCTAATTGACGGGGATTAAAGAGAAGCTGGCAATTGTCCTAAAAAACACCAGAAAAAAGACATCGGAAAGAGCACAGACTTTGCGCCAGGCTGCCGTAAGATGACGCAGTACTTAGGAGTAGACCATCAATAGGGAAGCAAAGAAAATGAACCAGTTAGCCCTGCACAGGCACCAGCTTAGTATCATGTGGTTTTGCAGTTGTATACACAGCTGTCCTGTCCTGTGAGTGTTGAGGTTTCCTATTGCAAAGTGGCAGTCTCCTCTCCTTCACAGGAAAGGATGAGACAGTAGGTGACTCTGGATGGATGTGTGCAAGGAGGAGAGAGCATGGAATCTCACCATAGAGAGCCCATCCTCGGAGAGCTATATGAGCACGCTCATCAAACCTTGTAGCATCTGTCACTTGAGCCGAGCACAACTCACCAGAAGAAAAGGAAGCTAAGAAGGTCTTTTGAGGCAATTAAGGAAAGTGAAGTTACTGAGCACGTTCTGCATCATACCCCCAGGAGCCCCATGGAACCGCTAGTCAGCATTTGCAGTGACTACTTTCTCTATTGGTGGTGGTCTTTGGGAGCTGTTCACACATATGTCAGGAGAGCAGGCTTGGAGAATTTATATCTCCCAACCTCTCCGTGCTTGAGAGCAACACCCACCCTACCTTCTCATCGCTCACACCGTCGTTGTCATCGTCCTCGTCGCAAGCATCTCCGATTCCATCCTTATCAAAATCCTCCTGCCCAGAATTTGGCAGCTTGGGGCAGTTGTCCTGTGATTTGGGGGAGGAATAACAACCATGAGAGCATTCCAAAGTGTCCTTCTTTCCAAACCAGGGAAAATAAAACAAGACTTATTAAAGCCAAGGATATAAATATCTGATACAAGTTCTCAGATAGAAGCAGAGTGAGCATCAGAGCCAGCTGGCCTGGACATGCGCTGGTCTGAGTCCTACCCTGGGAATTATGTCACTGCCGCACATGAGAAGAGACAAAAGGAGCCCTGTTCTGAGGCCAGGACCCCCAGGAAGGGATCAGACACCTGGGAGAATAGAGGGAGAAGAGGGTGCCTGTCCCAGGAGAGGTGGAGTGCCAGATGCTTCATATCCTGTTCTTTCCCGCACACTCATCAAATGAACTAAGCGCTCCAGTATGCGTGCAGGCTCAGTCCTCACTGGCCAGCAGGTCTCAAAGAAGAAGCCCTCTTCCAGGTAAGCGCTGTCTAAGCTTTGTGATTCTGCACTGAAATGAAGCTTAGAAGGAGGGAGAAGAGCTCCACTCCGGTTCTTCACACACCCAATAGACATGCAACAGCGTAATAGCCACTCCACTCTGTCCATGTGCTGTGACCCAAATGAGCTGCAGGAACCCAACTGGGGGACTGAAGAAGGGCAGGGCAGGGCAGGGCAATTTTGATTTCAATCACATTGATGCCTTTTCTCGTGTGTGTGTGCGTGTGCGTGTGTGTGTGTGTGTGCACGTGTGTGTACATCACATGTGCATATTTTCACATATACATACATAGTTTGTGTGCATGTGTATATGTACATACTGTGAATGTGCATGTGTACATCTGTGTATACATGTATAGTGTGTTTGTGCTTGTGTGTATAGACATAGTGTATGTGTGTATGCACGTGTGTGTACATATATAGGATGTATACATACAGTATGTGTGTGTGCATATGTGTTTATACATACATAGTGTGTGTGTGCATGCGTATGTGCGTGTGTACATGTGTATACCTACATAGTGTGTGTGTTCGTATGCGCATGTACATGTGTGTACATATATATTTTTATAACATGTGCTGCTCTTCATAACAATGCCTAGAATGGGAAGAAAAGGGGGAGTCCGGCTGCATTCGGTGCTTCAGGTGGACTCCTGAGTGGACACCGTGCACAGAGCACATCAGACCCACACTCGCTTCATCCCTTCAGCCCCGAGAAGATGTGTTGCGCTAACATGGTCCTGTCTCAGAGGAGGAAGTTCGTGAGGGGTGTAGGAGGGAACAAGACAATTTGGGATATGCCTCACTGTTTAGATCTTTTGCTTCCGATTGGCCCAATCTTTCCTGGCGGTGGATCACTGAAGAGGCACTGGGTGGGAGTGGGGCAGCCCCCTTGCACTGACTAAAGAGGACTGAGAGGCAGACTCCTCACTGACGAAGCTAGACGGAGTGGCAGAACCCTGTAGTTATGAAAGGGACTGAGGCACTGACTCAAGAGGGATTAAGACACAGACCTCTGACAGTGACTCAAGGAGGGACTGAAGCACATCGTCCTAGCTCTTAGCCTGAGGGGGCTGTGACTCTCACCTTGACGCAGTGGTAGGTGGCGTTGGTAGCACACACCAGGTTGCTGTTGGGCCAGCCGTCCAGGTCTGAGTCCTCTCCGCAGATGAGCCCATCACCTGCGTAGCCAATCTGGCACTCGCACTTGTACATGGGGTCGCTGAAGTGGCCCAGGTAGATGCACTCTGCGTGCTTGTGGCAGCTGTGAGTCTTGTCCTTGCACGGATTCTCTGGCTCACACACCTAGAATATCAAGAGAGAGATGAACTACAGACAGGACTTACTAGGGAAGAAGTTGACCGTGGGCAACCCTGAGGATCCGAAGAGACTAGCTCGCTGGGAGAGGACATGGAGAGTTTGGCATCACGCTGAGTTCTTAAAGTACTCATTTCTCAGGAAGCCGACGAGTATTTTTTAGTGGTTGTCTGAGCCACATAAATATCATTTTTTGAACTTACTGTGTAACACCGCTTGCCGCGGCTTTGTTGTGACTCCCAAGGCATGGGTTAGAATCCATATCCAAGTGCCTTAGCTTCAAAGCCTCATTGGAGGTGTGTAGTCATCAGGGACCCTCCAACTTCAGCTTATCAGTGCTTCTCCCTGTGTCTCTCTCTCTCTCTCTCTCTCTCTCTCTCTCTCTCTCTCTCTCTCTCTCTCTCTCTCTCTGTCTGTCTCTCTTTGTCTCTGTCTCTCTCTGTCTCTCTCTGTCTCTGTCTCTCTCTCTGTCTCTCTCTCTCTCCCTCCCTCCTTTCTCTCTCTGTCTTCTGCCATGCAATGAGAACTCAGAGACATGAACTACTAGGTACCTGGTCCTCGGTCTTGTGTTTCCAGACTCTAAAATTGTGAGAAATAAATCTTTGCCCTGTATCCCTACCCGGCCTTGGTATTCTGCTATAGCATCCTAGAACTGACCAGGGCACCATTGCTACCTGAAGGCCATAGGCCCTTTGCATGAAAACATCTGGATTCTTCTGTATCAGTAGGAGAGGCAGCAGATAAACAGAACCTGAGAGGCTTCCATAAGGAAGGCTCCCCTCTGCCTTCCTCTCCCAGCAAGTCTGCCCTTTCCCTTCCCTCCCATTCAATTGCCACTTGCCTAGACTTGGCTGACTCTTTCAAGCCTTTAAGAAACCCAGGCAGGCCCAGAACCACTTACTTGCTTTTCTGTTCTAGCATCCTCCAGGCCAACCCCGAAGGGCTGGCTCCCCTTGTAGCGTGGTGGACATGGCAGGCAGTGGAAGCCAGGGTTGGTGTTGACACAGCGGGAAGCTTTGTTAGTTGAGAAGCAGATATCTGTGACCACAGCACACTGTGAGGACAAACAGAAGTGAGCCTCTCTCCAGATCTCCGTAGGACACCCAACTGCCCAAGGCAGAGGTACCAACCTCATCCAGGTCCTCACAGTGGGTACCATTGCCCAGAAATCCTACTGGGCAGGAGCCACAGGACCAGGAGCCATCAGGGAAGCTGTTGCACTTGGCTCCAGGAAAACACGGGTTGGATAAGCACCCATCTGCATGGAGGATGGGAGACAGCGCTAAGACAAGATGCCACACACACACACACACACACACACACACACACACACACACACATGGGCACACATACATACACACATTCAAGTATGCATGCCCTGTCACCCATGGGGCAGCTCCTTTCTCACACACAGACACACACACACACACACACACTCACACACACACACTCACACTCACTCACCAATAGGGCAGCTTCTCTTGTTGCACATTTGGTGTTCTGTCACATCCCCGACACAATCCTTCCCTCCATACTGGGGCTCAGGGCTATTGCAAACACGTGTGCGCTCACGGATCCCTCCGGCACAGGTAACTGTGCAGGCCGACCAAGGGGACCAGGGGCTCCAGCGGCCATCAACTATAGAAAGAAGCAGGAAGGTGACTGAGAGGAGGATGGAGGGATTCAAATATGATTGGCACTAGCAAGAGCCGAGGGAAAATAAAGTCAATGTCCTGGCTATTCCAGTGTAGTTGAAGAAACTAAGGTATAAGGGAAAATGGAGGGCTAGTCTACTGTAATTTCCACAGCCGTGGTTCAGGGAGCCATATTAATTACAGAGTTGCTAATAGATTGCTTACCTCTAAAATAAAATCCGTACAATCTTTTATAGTCAGAAGCCTGAGTTTCCTTACCAAGCCAGGCCTACAGGGTAGACCTGCCTCCAAATCTAAAAGACTTTGTGGGACTGATTCTTACTGCATTGGGCAGGAGGGCAGTGAAGATCTGGGTGGATTACCTGTTGTGGAAGCAATCCCCCTGTATCCAGTGTACGGTGAGAACCCAGCCACCCTAGGGATGTCCTGGTATACTAAGCTGTGAGTCCCCTAAGCTGTTCTTTGGTATGACTAAGAAAGGCAAAGCCCTGTCCTGAGTTTGGGGTCCAAGTTCACATTCTGGCTTAATTTTCTGTAGGTGACAATCTCTGTTCACATTACTGATCTGTGCAAGGTACAGGGGCCTTAGGGCTACTAACTCAGGAAATTAGGGTGTGGAACCAGTCGTGGTCACTGATGTGAGAGCAGCAAAGAAGCCACACCCTCACCGCCGAAGCTGCACTGGCTTTTGATTTAGAAACCAGATTAGGTTGGAACAGGCCTTAGTGACCAGCAGCAGTCAGCCCCACGACACTCCCAGGATCACCTACTCACTTGGGCATGGAGCACGCTGGCATGGCTTGGTTTCCCGGCCACTGCCCTTGCAGTTCTTGCCACCCATTTGGGGCACTGGTGAGTTGCAGAGACGTATGCGGGTCACATTACCAACTCCACAAGTCACGGAGCATGAAGACCACGGTGACCAGTGACTCCAGCCTCCATTCTGACGGACTGGCACGGGAAACACAAAGAGGTCAACATCCCAGGCCATGACCCTGCCGCTGGGCAAGCCCCAGCTAATCCCTGTTCCCACTGGAGAGGGCTGTAGAAAGGGCATGGCCTCACTCAGGAGAAAGCTTCTCAACCTGGCAAAACCTTCCCCACAGCCACAGCTGCCAGACACCGTCAAATAGTTGCCATTGGCATACCCACATGGGGACCCATCCACCCTGCCCAGGAGACTCACTTCTCGTATCACATTTGCCCAGGCTGCACTTCCTTGTCTGAATGGAGGGGCCCAGGCAGGTGTTGCTGGTGACATCACAAGACCGGCCTCTCTGCTGAGTCCCAGAGCCGCAGGTGACAGAACACTCGGTCCACTCTGCCCACGGGGACCAGCCCTCATCATTGTCTGCAGCTAGCCAAGAAAGTAGACAAACACGTGAGGTGGGTCCTCCCTCTCCACATGCCCTAGGGAGGTCAGGCACGACAACCACATGGGGTCTGCTTTGGGGACTTCTTAATAGGGAAGGACCTGGCAGGAGGAAGGTGCTACGGGAAGAGCCCACCACCTGGGCAAGAGCTCAAGTGTCTTCAAAAGGAAGAGAACACCGAACAATGAGGAACAAGTAATCTAGATCTGTTTAGAGAAGCTGGCTCCAAAAAAAGAAAAAAAAAGAAAAAAAAAAAGAAAAGAATGCTGAATCTTATCTACGAGACATTTTCAAGGTCACCAAGAGGTCATTTCTACACAGCTTCTGTTGACTCATATAAGGTTACAACAGGTCAACCACTGGTTGAAATTAGAACCTGCATAGTTCATTTCCAAACACTTTAAAGAAAATTCAACAAAAAGGCAATTCTCTGGAATAAAATTTTTTTTATAGACACATAGGGTATACGGTACCCATGCTGGGGTCTGGGCTAAAGGTAAAGCACATAGTAGGTCTTTTAGTAGATGTCCCTTAGTAGGGGCCTCTCAGTAGGGTCCCTTTGGATAATGAAAGAAGGAAAGGAGAGCAGTCGCACAGATAACACTGAGGACAGACATCCTAGCTGTCATCCCCAAGCTGTCTATTGTACCCTTGCCCTTGGAGGGTAATGTAGGGGAAGCAGACTCAGGCACCAGCACTGTGGTAGTAGCATTGCTGTGTTGCGCAGGTAGCGGGGATTCTGGAAACACACCCAAAGGAAAGACCAGGCTAAAAACAGGGCCATACAAAACACTCAGAGATGGTGACTGGGTGGGAAGGGCTGCCCCCTCCTGCCAGGAAGCCACTGTTGAGCACCACTGGAGCTCAGATCCAGAGCGCTGGCACAGGGGTCCACAGACTGATGGGAGATTCTGCGTGGGGCAGCTTGGGTCCTTCTAGAGTGCATCTGAGCCTCCAGGGCTCCTGATGTCAGTCCTGCTCTGTCTCTACAGTGTCGGACCTCACAGAACTAGCTCCTCCATGGATCCAGTCTGGGCCACTTGGACCACGTCTCTGTTACTTGAATCCCTCATTGATTAAGAGTCTCTGGATGTTGTGTTTATTTACTGTATCGTGGGTTTCGAAGCAACTGTTCACTCGGCCCAGGTCTGGCTGCAGCTCCTGACTCACAGTGGCTACTGACACGAGGGCCTTGTTCTTGGCCTGGGAGTTGGAACTTTGGTCCCTGAAGGATCACCAAGACCCTCCTTATCTGGGATGAGCCAGAATAGGACAGCTGCAGACACTTAACATCTAGAACTCCCAATGGCTTCCTGGCCACTGACTAGTGGCTGAAGTGGGGCCTAGCCACCCTCTGCTCCCCTCCACTGCCTATCTCTAGGAATCTGAGCCTCGCCCTCCTCCATTCAAGCCACAAAACAGACAGATGCTAAGACTCACAACACGCTCGCTCATCACAGGGGACTTACAGTGGGAACAGGATGGACAGCACTCTCCTTCCACAAAAGATGGGTTAGCACACGTTGCAGGTGAGCAGGTGATCTGATGGCAGACTGTTTTAAATTTCTGAAAGTACAGAAAAATATATGGGAAACAATCCTTTGCCATAATGGACATTGCCACAGGAGCTGGATGGGGAAGGTCAGTAAGATAGTTATGTATTTTTCTGACTCTAAATCCTACTTCAAAGATAGGGTTTGACCAGGCCCAAGGGAGCTCTGTGAGCACCCACACTCTGTCCTCTCACCGTGTCAGAGAGATGAGAGCACCAGTTTTTGAGTCCTTGGGGTGAGGAAGAGGAAGAATGACAGAGTACTCCCAGATAACCCAATAGCTGAAGTCAACACACAGATGGGGACCAATCAGGAAAAACTAAACCATCTGCATTTTCTCAGTAACTAGGCTTCCAAGACGTCTCTGCTGAGCTCTGAGGCCCTGTCAGAGATGAGTGGGACCGAATGCAAACCAGAGGAACATTGAGGCAACTTCACTCCTCCTGTTCCTCTCCACAGGACAATGCTGGACAAGCCGTTCCACCCGATGGATTGTGATTTCTTTATGCACAGCACCAAGAGGTCAATTTAAGTTCCATTTGTGTGGACTTCCACGTTTGAGGCCCTCTTACTAAGTCTCCTATATCTATGAGCATCATTTATACTCACGGGCTATGCAGGCCATTGCTGGCCGTTGGGATCTGTGTATGTCAGTTTGAACCTGCCTGCCCTGTGCAGGGCATTTCTACCTCCAGGAGGACTTGTCTCTGGAACTCACCTTGCAGGTGCATGTGGTACAACTGTCCACAACCCAGGTTTCATTTTCTGCAAAGATTCGGCCCTCCTGCACACAGGCTGACATGTTTCTGGTCTTCAGAGGGCCCCCAATGAGCTCCAAAAGGAACTGGTTGTCACTAGACTGGAAACAGAGGTGAGAGTTAGGATAAGAATCAAAGGCCCCTCCTTCACTGAGGAGCTCAGGTCAAGCAGCGCGACCATCAGGTGCTGGTGTGACGCTGCACACAGACACTGGGGCCTGGTTAGGACAGATGGTACTGTAAACACCACATACACCCTGCAGAGACTGCACTGCAGAGCTCAGCTACACACACTGTCGGTCTCTAAGGCTACCCTACCTCTTCTCTGCTCACAGACGATAGATAGCAAACATACAGTCGTCGATAAATGATGTCTTCTCAACCCCTAGGCTGACCACGCCTCATAGATGAAAGAAAGACCATTGTCCACAGCGGGCAAACGTCAGGGGAGAGGGAAGAGGCCTATTCACGATTGGCACAAAAGAACACAGCCACAGTTCCGACCATCTAGACCTTACGCCAGGGAAAGGAGGTAAAACTTACCAATCAGATACACCCACATTGAAATGCTATTAAACAGCTACATATTTGCTTTGGCTGGCTCAGCGCTCTATAGGTTTCTCCCAAGGTTCCCCCAAGGTGAACTAGAATACCAGGCCTTAGGGATCAGATGAGTGCCACAAACCCTCTACTGCAAACACACACAGAAACACACCACCCTGCGGCTTTGTGCAGCTTCAGGGGGAGTCACACATCTCCTTGACCTCGTGTTAAGGGACCCAGACTAGAATTCACAGCAGCTGTAGAGAAGCTGCCAGGCCCTGTGCGCAGCCCCCATCTCTCCTGAGCTTTGTCCCCACCCACTTCAGGACACACATTCACGTCTGTCAGCCTTACAGAACTGTAGCGCAGGGGCCTTTCTAAAGCCTGCAGCTGCTCCTCTCAACACTCAGCCGCTCGCACAAAGCGTCTCCCCTGCTTGGATGTCTTTCACTCTCTGGAAGATGCATTTCTCCGAGCCACAGATTCATTCGAGAGCACGTGGGTCCCCCCTGAGTGTGTTTTCATCTGCGGCACTTCTTACATCTCGCCCATCTTCCCTCTCACTAACTTGTGGCAGGCCAAGGATTTCCGAAGGGCCTGACCTGGGTGTCCCCCTGATGTGGCTCTCTAATCAGAGTTTCATCAAAGCCGTGGAGTTTTAGTCCCCAGAGGCCTGACTGGCTGTCTGGTGTGGCTGCCAGAGGGCTGGTTCCTGAGGCTTCCCTGACAGACCGCTGTCTGTCCCCATGACCCTCGATCGCCGCCTCTGCCCTCACCAGGTACCCACCACTCTCTCCAGGTCTTTGCTCAGCTGATTCACCAGGACGTGCAGTCCAGACAGCTCGTTCATCATGTTGCTCAGTTCCTCACAGGAGTGCGTACACACTTCCTGTGCCTTCTCCACGCCCTGGACCGCCAGGTCTGTGGCGATGTGAGGGCTCAGATGGAGTGTCTCTGTATGCTCGCTGATGGCGTTGACTTCAGCTAAAGGAAAGAGAGCATTTCAGTGGAACACAGTCCCTGGGGAGTCGGACTTGCAACTGTAAGCTGGCACCATTGATTGACATGGTCACCGGAGCACATCCCTGGGATGTCACCTCTGCAGCTATAAACCAGCACCCATAAAAATCTCTGCTGTCTTCGAATGGCCACACGCTAAATTGTATCCATCAACACAAGAACATTTGGTGGCCATGCTAAATTGTATCCATCAACACAAGAACATCTGGCGACCACTGCTTCCAGTTAAGACCCATGCTTGGCAAGAGGAACCTGTCCTACTTTGTATGATCCCCTGGTAGAGGGTAAGGCAGAGGTCCTGACTCGGAACAGAGAAAGGGCAGAGCAATGGGAGACAAGTCACTTGTAATACAGGGCCATATGCCACATACCTCAGTCAAACTGAGTTGAGAGACACTGCCTTTTCCCCATCCTCAACCCCAAGTCTGTTCCTTCAACACATAGCCCACGACCTCACCCTTCCCTTCCAGCCTTCCTATGCCCCAGTTCAACCTGAATGCCCATTCATGGGCTTCCTTGAGGAATAAAAGCCCACTTAGGTATCTTCATGCCAAAGACATGTACCCTAAGACGCACTATCTCCCTCCCTCCACACACTATGCTCGGCTTCCGTGCATATGCAGACACGGTCCTGGTGAGTCATGGGGAGTCTGCCTGGGTCATGCATGCATGCATACACTCCTTGATTCCCAAGTAGCTCTGAGACAAGTCCAGAAGCAGAGTAATCCCCAGTCCAGCTAGAATGAAGAGCTCCAGGGAAGGACAGACAGACAGAATGACAGGCATTCACTCCACAACTGAGTGTTCATTACTTGGGCTCAAAATCTTATTGCAAACCACATGGCTCCTGGGAACTGCTAATTTCCAGTGTGCTACTAACCATAAAAAACCACGCTAGTGTAAGTATTTGTTATAACCAAGTAGAGGGACACTATTAAATAGTGGATTTAAGGGGATTTTATTCATCATTTGTCTTTGTTCATGTTTTTAAACCTTTAACTTATCTAAGATGCTTCATTTTCATATCTTAGAGTTAAGCAAAATAAACCAATATGTGCCTTTGTTCACCCCTGCCTCTGCCACGGACTGATGATAGAAAAATGTTTGAGCCAGTGTGCACCTCCCAGATCTATTCCAGTTTCTACAGCTGTAAAATTTGAATGGCTTAGCCTTGAAACAGAGAAATTCCCATTTTAACAAACATCAAAAAAACCACACTCCTGAGAGCAGGCTCATGAGCTCATTCACTGAATGAATAGAATATTCAAGGCTGGTGTGACTAGAGGAAGAGAGCGGAAGAGAGCTGAAGTCTCGCCAGGGTCAATCTCTGAGTGAAGAACTCACAGAGAGTCCTAACTTCCAGACGAAGGCTCATAAATCCAGCTAGTCCAGTCTTACTCTCCATCTTAAGAGAACAGATTTAGACTTCTGGGTAAGTGTGTCTTATTAAGAAGGACTCAGAAACATTTAAGTGTTTGCTTTTCATAGTTGTTTGTGTGGTTGACTTGTAACTCTGAGCCAAAAAATCCTGCTGAAGAAATTTATGTGTTAGAATATGTTCAGAAGCCACGAAAGGTATGAAAAGGACTTGATCGCAGGCTGGAATATCTCCTCAGAACAGCTCCCGAGAGTCGCTGATTTGGAATTGCTAGTCTTAAAATAGGGATTGTTATCCTTAAAATCTATTCAGAGTTGATCCTTGACAATTCATCATTTTTAAGGACTGGAAGTCTATGCTGACTAGCAAACTCACCCACAGAGGATAAAAACACTTGACCCAAATCTCCACCAGGGCACAAACACACACCCGGCCCAGCAGCAAGCCACCAGGACAGTACGGAAACTCCTAGAGCAGAGCTTACCCACCTCCCTGGCTGTGTTGACAGCCTTTCTTGCTTAGAATATCTTCCACAGAATCTGCAAACACGAGATGGACGTTCTGCAGCAAGCCCTGGAGGGAGAGAGGACCGAGCTGCAGATAAGCCAGAAGCTGGTGGCACTCTGCAAATGCAGAATACGAGATTCTAATAGCCCTGCTTGATCCAACAGGTCCGAAGTTATCAGTTACCCTATGCCTGTTAGTTTGAAAACGTTGCTATAACACACACACACACACACACACACACACACACACACACACACGTGCACACGGGTTTAACATAAAAAATTCTAAAATTTCTAACTAGGAGAAGATTAACCTTGGAAAAGAACTAGGGAGGTCTAGAGATAGACAATGTTTGTTCCCTGTCCATTCCCAGGTAGCCATGCTGGGCTATTTCCTCAAGTAGAACTGGAATTCTGTGTTGTTGTTTGTGATGCAACATTGTGAAGTATCTAGGTTCACACAAGGTGGCCCTTGGGTCACATCAGGAGAAGAAAGCTAATGCTGTAATATGACTGGGCCAGTCAGACAGCCACAGTAGCACCTGACAAAGGATGTATACCTAGACCTATTACTAAAATAACTAATCTCTGACATACATTTATTTCCAAGAACAAATTCATGCCTGACAGAGGGTTGTGGTCAGATGTCCACACCTTCATCTGCAGTGAGAGAGGAATGGATACAGTCATCAGAAGTTTAAACAGCTCAGGCAGAAAGCCCACTTAGCATACTTGAAGTTGAGGACACACCTTTGCTTGTTCTCTGAGGTTATATATGACTGGCCAGGAGCCATGACTTGCCTCTGTCCAGCATTGAGAGGAAGGACCAAAGTGCAATGTTGGTGGACCATAAAAAGTCAAAATACAGAGCCTCAGTATGACTCCACCATCAGTGAATGGTCTTCACACCAGAGGAAAAAAAAATGAATAAACCCCAAGAAAGCCATTATAATCAGAGGTGTCTCTGTGGACCCGACATTGCAGGTTCTAAATTCCCAGTTTTAGAAGGATCCAAACTTCTTAAGCCTCAATGAAGGGTTGTGGGGATCTACTCACAAAGCAGCAGTTTTTCTTTAAGGAACTCAGTCCCCCTTTAGAGCCCCAATAACTTCATTCCCAGAGCAAGGGCTAGGATGTGGTTTCAGGCTTACTAAAGTAACTTGGGGTTTCTTGGAAGATGAGGATTCTTTCCCTCAACACCTGATTCAAGCTTCCAAGAGCAATATACCTGTGAGACAATTCTCCTTCGCATAGCTGAAGAACATGTATTCTGTGCATACTGAGTTGATGGTTTTGAACATGTGCATACACAGAGCCATGTGTACAGAAGTGTGTGCATGACCTCTTACACATCCCTTATATATGTGCAATTGTACACATCAGTATTATACTTATAAGTCGGGTGCACACATGGGTACATGTGTGTATTGTGAGGATATGTGAACATGGTATACAAGCTTCTGAATGCTTTTGCAATGAGTGTAAATGTTGTGTAAGCTTACACATATAAGCAAGTGCATCCATTATACAAGTGTGCACTTGTGGTAGATATATAGGTGTGTGGGGAGGGTGTGCACACGCATGTGGTATGCATGCACATGTATAATATGTTCATACACTTGAGTGTGCACATGTGTGTGCATATCATGTAAGTACAGGTGGTTTCACAAGTGAGCATGTGTGATATATATATATATATATATATATGAATGTATATGCAGTATCTACAGGTGTACAAAGTGTGCACACATGTGCCACAGTATATGCTACATGCTTCTCCAAGGAAGGATCAAGTCCTTTCCAACACAAAAGCTGCACTGAGTTGCCCCATGCTGTGAGCTCCCTACAAGTCTCTATCTATCCCTTGACTTCCATGCTACGTACGCACCCTGAAGTGACTCTCTCGAGATGCACCTTTGGCCACGTACATCCTGCTCCTGTCTGCTTCCAGCTGCTCATAGAACGGTTCTTCCAGGGTAACACTGTCAATAAGATCGCAGCCCACATACAGGCTGTAGGTGTCACTGGCCACCTGCACAGTCACATTCTTCCACTGGGAGTCAGCCAGGCCCACATCCTCCAGGAAGTTGGTATGCTGGTTGCCTTCTACCCAGTAGTTGAGGTCCAAGGTGTCCCCTGGGCCATTGGACACGATCTCAAACTGCCTCTGGGAGGTGCCGGAGCCTTCCAGCACCAGGAGTGTTCCCCGAGACTTGCGGTCCTGTTTCAGCTGGGCTGTGAGGAAGAAGCCCTCCTTTCTCCTTGCAAGCTTGACAATCCTGTTGAGGTCGTCTGTGTTCACTGGGGGGATGTAGTCAAACCGTACAAAACGGTAAGCGGGCATCCCCGGTTCAGGCCCTCGGAACTGCTTGGCACCGATGGTCTTCCGGTTAATGTTGCTGATGCTGAAAAGGTCAAATGAAGTGTCCTCGCCGTGGTCACCAGCTGCCAAAGGGAACCGCAGGGGCACAGTTACCACGGACTGATGCTGAGGCTTTCCTGGACTGCAGGCTGGAGAGTCACAAGCTCACAAGGGCTTCCCCTGGGACAAGGCGCAGAGCTTCTCTGTGCGTCTTACTCTCCCACCCTAGCTGAACCTGAGTAGTCTACCCACCACGCCAGAGGCTGGATTTCTCCGGGACTACAGCGTAGCACATCTTCTGGGCCTTCCCAGAACCCAGAACACCGCTTCATCCATAACGGTCAGCACTGTGCACCAGCTCACATCTCACCGCAGACCCTCCCCTAGCCTCCCCCCCAGCTCAGGCCCCTGACCCCAGCTGTTCTTTGTCCCAGATTTGGGGTGAGCACCGCCTCCCCTCCATCTCCTGACTGGGGAAGAGGGAGGCTGAAAGGGATCCATTGACGTTGTCGCCCATGGTATTTCAGGATCCACTAAATCCTATGTTGCATTCTGGGGATGATATTCTTTCTCAAACATCTCATTTCTACAGAAAGACCGTCCATAAACAGTAAATACTGTGCACTATGAACTGGTATCTGAGACAACAACGAACCTCACCCTATCAGTAACTGTTTGAAGGCACCACCCAGCTGCCGATGAGAAAATCACCAGATCTCATCAAAATTAACAATTCGAAATAATACTCCTAGTAGAACGTTAAAACACAGCATGGCTTCTCATCACATACCTGACAACTGAAAACACGGAATAAACTGCTGCGTATAGAGGCGTAAATATTGTCATTTTTATAAAGGGATTGACAGTGGCGCAATTAAAGTACTTACACTCTGTGACTGTTGTTACTAAATATGGCAGTCTACGTTTTATAAATTATTTTATGAATTATAATAATGTACCAAGGTCAAGATATGTGAAGCAAGTACTCCACTACCAGGTGCAGTGCACGGGTCTCTATTCCTGGTTTCCAAAAGAAACTCTCTCTGTGTGATACAGACTCAGAAATCTTTGACTCTTTTATTTATAAGCATGTTTAAAAAAAAAAAGCTTCATGTGCAAAATACGACAACTGCTTGCTGGTCTCTTGCCTGCAGACACTGCACACAGAAACAAGAAGAAATATCCATACTCACCATACGCTCTTGGCCCTATGCCCAGAGCCAGCAAGGCCAGTGCCCAGAGCATCCTGTCTCCACCCGTGACCCTTAGGAGAAAGCCAATCTCGTGGTTGAAGAGTGCACAGCTACAGTCCGAGTGTCACTGGGAAGTTTGTTCACGAGACCTTTGGAAAACAGTTTTCACACACACACACACAAAAAGTCAGAAGCAAATGTATCTGTGGGAAGCAAAACTCTAGACAACATACTTTCTTTCCAGTTAGGTTCTTCCAACTGCTAGTAGCATTTATCCCACTACTTCTCCCTGGTGCGGAGGTGAGGGGGTCCTGAGGCCTCTTGCTGTACTAGCACCATAACAACTCGGGGTTCCTGCGGCTGTGACTGAGCCTGCGGAGCCTATACCAGAGCATTGTTTCCCTGGGAGCTCTGCTTTAGCCCAGATGCAAGACCTAAGTCCAGGAGACCTGAACCCAGGCAAATATCCTGGCTGGTGAGAAGACTCTGAAGAGGCTTCTAAGTAAACGTCCAGGAAAACCAGTTATGCATAACTTCATTAAATGCAATCAATACTAACTGAGTTTGTAATAAACTCGGTGCATTTTTCCCCCTCAGGACAAGCAGAAACTTTTCCTCAGCAAGGGTATTCAGCCTACTTTTCTATTCTCCTGCAGGCCTGTTTTTCCATTTGCAGGGATTCTAAGTTGGCTGGCCAGACTCCGGATCAGAAGTCAGGAGGCCTGGCCTGAAGCCTGGTTCCTCTGCTCATCTGTTAACTCCTTAAGGGCTTCCCTGTGCGCGGGTCTCAGCTCCCCTTCCAACGGCCCAGGTTCTGTCCCATGTCATTCCCTGCTCTGTGGAAACTGATCCATACACTAGAGTCCCTCATCTCTGTTACATGGCTAAAATGGCATAGCTTCTCATTGATAAGGGCATCCAAACAGTACCGCTCTCCAGGACATGTTGGTAAGCAAAGGGAAAGTTTCCTCTCCGGGGAAACAATGGGGCAAGAGCTTGGTCCTGCCCTGTCCACAGCACTAACCAGTGCTCATGTACTGATCACTAGGTGTGTTGCCGGAGGCAGCCAAACATACCATGTCACCTGAGCGCTAACACCGGCTTTTCCACCCAAGTGGAAAGAGGGCAATCTTTTCACCCTCTGACTTTCCTTGTCCATGTCTTGAAAAACCCTTACTCTTAAAATATCTGCTTCTCTAGATGCTAAAGAAAGACCCCTTGCAAATGAATATCTCCGGAGCCCTCTGAAGCACAGCAAACGCTCAAACGGTGGAACTGTGGCTTGGAGGGTTCCTAATGTCAGGTCTTGAGGTGACATTTTTCTGAGATTTCAAGTATAAGGCGGACCTTGTCAGGTACTTTAGAGAATCTTCAGAGTCCACATCTGAAGGCTCGAGCTTGCCCTACCCGAGTCCCTATGCAGGTGTTTGCAGCTTCCCTGAACTCCTTCCCCAAATTTCTCTTTATTCTAAGCACAAATGCAATATGCTGTCTCTGCAAAGCCAAGTTCCATCTTAAAATGATAGTTTACAGCTCAGGGTGCCTGGCATACAAACACAAACAGAGTCCATTAAACTGTGTTTTGGTAAAAACCAAACTCAGTCAGGAGTGTCACAAGTGATCAGCGGTCATTGGTAGCATCCTATCTCATCTTGCCGCCTTCCCAACACAGAAAAGGGACCAAGATGTGAATAGTATTTTGTCCTGGATCAAGCCTCCTGACAGCCAAAGCAGTTGGCTCCAGGGGCACTGGACAGACACACACACATACACACACACACACACACACACACACACACACACACACACACACACACATGAGCCTCTTGCCCATCTACACGTCCTCACGTTATGAGTAGACTTTCACAGGTTTTCTGCAACTAACTATTATCGCAACTTACATAGGTCTTAGAGGAGTTCACCCCACAGTAACAATCAAAGTGAGAGTGTGTTTGCTGGGTGGTCTCTAAGCCTCTTCAATTCCTAGCCTTCTGCGCCCCCTCCCCTCCCTCCTCCTTCAGCCCCAGGCCACTGGCTCTTTTGTATACAAATTAGCCAAGCAGCAACCCAAATGCAGTGCCTTCAGGGCCCTACCCGCCCTGTACATTATAATTACAATGACAGCAGCACTTGCCGGGCTCTCACTAACGTTTAGAGTCAGATGGCTGCAATCCCGTTGATCATTTTCACATTTTCAAGGGATCCCTTGACATTCTTTCTCTGCTTCCTATTCCATAGCAAACTTCGGTAGAGAAACGTTCTTATTTTTAAGTAGAAAATGCCAGTTTCCCTCCCCCCACTAACCCCAACCCCTAGCATCCTTGGCATGAAACCAACAAGACCCTTGTTGCTTCACAGGGTTCCTGCTGTGAGACACCAGGAAAGAGCCCCCCCCCCCCCAGGGACAAAGACAGTAGTGAATGTTCCTGGCAGGGCAAACACGGGGTGAGGAAGTCACTAGGCTAGGTGTCAGAGGCCACAACTGAACGTTCCCTCTAGCCTCCTGGAAACCACAGCCTTTTCTGAAAGATCACAGCCAATGAAATGTCTTAGAAGTAAAAAAAGGTACCTGGTGTGTTTGAAAATGAATGATGACCGACGTCAGTACTCTGAATCTGTCCTGAGGGGACTAGCTGCCGCTGGAGAGGAGAGGCCCGGCCAGGGAGGCTGCAGAAATCGGACTTGCTCTCAAGTCTCTCTGCCTCCAGGCAGTGACCGGCTCCTTTATACGCCCTTTCCCTAGGAGGCCTGTCAATCAGACACAAGCGGAGGCACGTTTAATTCATTCTTTCGAAGGAGTGTCATAATTCCTCCTCTGCTCTCACCATTTGCTCGGAGTACCTGGCTACCCAGTCCAAATCCAGCCCCTCAGAGCTAACGCCCCTCCTACATGTCCACCCAGGCTTTCCAGACAGGGGCCCGGGGAGGAGTCAGACGAGAGGGGCAGGCCGGGACTCACTTTTCCTGTCTTCTCTCAGGAAATAAAATGCTATAAATAAAACCAGCAAGATTGGCTGGGACTCCCCATTTTGCTGAGGAGAAAAGAAAAATGCCAATTCAATGCCTTAAATGTGTTTCAAATTACCCAGTGTGATACTGGCCTTTCTAAAGCAAGTGAGTCAAAAAGACAGGACAGCCAGTAAGTTTACCATTCTGCTGGGAAATTATTATAGTCAAAGAATTAATTTCACCATATGTAAAAAAATTACCATAAAAGAGAGTCCTCCCATTATATCACTGACCGGCTTCTCAGAAAAACAGATTTTAATTTAAATTCTCTTCATCTGTTCAGTCAAGTCCCTGCAACTCTCTGTGACCAGCTCCCTGAGAAAGCCTAGTCCTCACCCAAGTCTTGTTGGGACAGCTTTCCCAAGTGTGGGGACCTTGCAGGTTAGAGGCAGTCCTCCTAGTTAACAAGATAGGGTGGGGGCAGCTTAGAAACTGAATGAGAATAGGGGCAGGATGGTGACCTCATCACACCCCGAAATGTATACAGCCAAGGCAGAGGGACAGACCTAAGTCCATGGGGGTTAAAGCCAGTGCCAGGGTGCATAGGAGCTGAATGGGATGGGGGTCATCACCCAAGGAAGGCAGTCAGCAGGAAAGAGGTGGTGGGGTGGTGATGCACCAGAGCCCAGAGAAGATGGTAGATTTGTGGCATTTCCCACAACCTTCGCTTGGGCTTCATTCTTTATAGATGGCGCTCAGAGCTTTCTGGACATTTATCCGGGTTGACACATGATGATAAATAAGTGAAGTCTTACTTAAAGAAAAGGAAAGAGAAATTAGAGAAACTGCTTAGCCACTTTCTGTTCCACGAGGGAGACTTAACTGAAGGATCCTGACGTTGTGCTGAACTCTCTTAGTTTGGGACTGAAGTGGGCAGGGAAGCAGCTGATGCCAGGACAGGGCATCCTCCTGCTGATCTCTGAGCCCTGTGTCTCCGTTGAGGGAGATGAGGAGGAGGAGGAGGAGGAGGAGGAGGAGGAGGCTGTAGTTGGAAAAACCTGGGTTTTTTTTTTCTTCATAAGAAATATCACTCGCTAAGTAATATTAGTCTCTAGACCCACAACATAGCTCAGGAGGAAAGGGACTTGCCAGGAAGCCTCACACCCTGAGTTGGAATCTTTGAACCTACAAGGGGGAAGGGGAAAACTCACCCCCAGAGTTTTCCTCTGACTCACATGCTGTGATACAAGTGTACACACACCCAAACACACACATACCTCCATACGCAAATCAATCAGTCAAATATAATACAATCTTAAAATAAATATTATTTTCTAATTTACGAACACAAGAGATCAGCCTCTAAAACTACACCTTTGAAGGAAGATACATTGCTTTGAGTCACCACATTAATGACAAAAACCTTCATTTTTAACTAAGATAATTAGACTCCGATCTATATTTGGATTCAAAGCCTGGAGGGAGATGTCACTGGGCTCCCTGAAGAGGTTTCAGTGCCTAACCGCCCCTCTGCTGCTCACAGTGGGACCCTCTATGGCAAAGATTACAGGGTAGAGCAGAGGGCATAGGGTACAGGAAGGGTATACTCTGCAGCCTGCAGGGCTCCCTGCTGCTGCTAAAGTGTAGAAAGATTTCACCTTTGAAATATCCCATTAAAAAATAAATAAATAAAGGGTTTGATGGAAGAAGCGACATGAGCTGACAGTCTGTGAAGTGGGTGGAGCCTTGGGAAGGTCAGGGAGAAAGCAGGCAGAGACACGTGTGTAGCAGAATCAGTGTTGAAATGAGCTCCTAAGGCAGTGACTGTGGGAGCCATGGGTGAGTCCAGCCATGACCACAGGAATATCCCAGGCAGGAAGTCACCCCTCATGTCTGCTCTATAGCATGAAGGGGACTCTCCCAACCACCTTACTTAGTGCCCTTGGAAGGGGTGTGATGTAGCAACAGAGCCAGCAGAAAGATAGTAGAACAGCTGGAGTTCTCCAACTCCATGTAGCATGTGAGGAAGGCACAAGACACAGAAAGGGATAGAGAGAGGAAGGTCTGAGGGAGTGTGTCTACTGGATCCTGTGAATGTTCATTTGCTGGACCAGGGTCTGTATATAGAAGAACATTAAGATGAGGTCATGCTGAAGGAAGTCTGTTCTCACCAACTGCTTCTGCCCTCATTAGAAGAGAAGAGTTTCAACCCACTGACAGGAATGGTAATGACTAGAGGGACTTGCCCATCCCTGACTGGGCAGCTGCAGGAGTGCTGCGCTGTAAAGCACAGTTGAATGCTTCAGGGTGGTCAGCTCTGTGCGGAGCCCTCATGAGGTCTACTCTGACAACACACTACGATGCTTTCTGTGAGTAACTGAAACTGTCACAAGTGGCCATTCACAGGCCCTTCCCTATGTTTGGCAGTTTTGGGCAGAGAACTGTCAGCCAAGCCACCCATTTTCTGGCAACCAGCCATACTGTCTACAGAGCCTAGCTGATGACTTTGTACACCTTACAGTAATTCTAAAGGTCCTCCAGCATTCTCAGAGGGTCAGGACATGGCTGAAGACATGCTCTAGCAATAAGCACTCTAGAAAGCCCACAGTAGTAAGCTCTAGATAACTCCATAGTTATATTCATTCAGGCCAGAGGAAAGCACTTCTCCTGGTGGCCCAATAGAAGGGCTGAGATCAGTACAATGGCATCTTTCACTTTCATGAAGAGCTGATCATGACTGGTTAAAATGCCTTTGTCATAGTCCTTTCTGGTTATATAAACAGGTTCACTTTTCAAGTGAACTGGAAGACACACTTCCATGTTACTCCTGGTACTGAAGCACTGGGCTCAATGAAAGTCTCCTTCCAAGTGATCTTGTCTTTGTCTACTTCTGACTTTGTCAAAAATAGAGCAGCCTGTACTGGAAACTCGAAGAAGATCACAGAGAAGGTAGCAACAGTAGCGGCAGAGTCAACCATGGGGCACGTAATAGCAAGAAAGAAGCTCAGAGAGTTCCAGAGAGCGTCAGAACCGTGGCTATAAACATGGAGCCTTGTTCCTGAAAGTGTTCCAGAGAGCTGCCAAAGGTCCTATCATGCAAGGCTCAAAAACTGTGACCCTCATGGCCATTAGGAGCCATGGATCATGCATGATTCGGAAGGCTTGAGAGCCACATGAAATGGTTCTGACTGATTATCCTAGAGCAACTGCTAAGAACCAACGATAACTCTGGTTTACCAGTGCCAGGACACTGACAACCGAAGCCCAAGGCAGTAAGACTTCAACCTGAGTTTCTAGAACAAAATGTCTCCCACCCTAGAACTAGACACAGGAGCTTCTGGTCCTCGAAATCATAAACCTCAGACTGTAAGGTCTGTTGTCTTTGATGCTCACAACCCTTTGGTATTCGTGAGCCCAGGTCTGCCAGCACTAAACAAACAGGTCCACTACTCATAATTTTCAACTGTGTTTAGCTCAAGGACTCAGCCAGCTGATTATAACCAGAATACATATAATAAAGCAGGTGGATCCTAGAGTAGTATTTATTCAGTCTGAGTATTCATCAAGGACTTCTAGGAACACTAAGGCCACAGGAGACAGGAATGGTCCCCAGGCATTGGAGCCTCTCCTAGTCACACCACATTTCACCTGACAGAAACACTGCTGGGCAGAAACCTGTCTTGGAGAACATACGGCCTCACAGATACCTTGCCTCACGCTCAGTACTACGGATATCATTTAAAAGCTACCCTATAATACATAATGGGAATTCCCATTATGTCCCATAGAGGACAAGTCCTACTGATCTACTGCATCTTCATTCAGCTCCAGAAGGAAAAGGAAAGTAGCCAGTGATGATTGCCTAATGGCAGGGGGAGGTGGGCAGAGAGCAAAGCAATGAGTGGGGAGAAGTTGGAGAAGAGACTAGAGCGTCCCACACAACCCTGCTGTGAACACTTCCTAAAAGTGGGATCAAAGTTTACACCAAGAGGTCCTGGCAGGCTGACAAAATGAGCTGTTCTAATCATATAAACCCTGCCCCAGAGCTGGAGGTCAGTGTGATCTCCAGAGGCAACAAATCCTGTCAGATCAATGCTTTCAGAACATAGGCATCAGACGCCCACATGCGGCTGGACTGTGATCCGTGGAAGGGAGAGTTCAAGTTCATCTTTTGAAAGCAACGGGGATAGAGTGGACAGGACAATGGAACAATCAGATGGGCATGCATTCCCCTCCAGATCTGGAACCTGGGCAGAACAGGAGACAGGCCTAACCAGTGATCAGCTGAGGTCAGTGCTGAACTGAATGTCCATATAGCACAGAAACTTGTAAGGGACGGATAAAATAGTCTCCTTTATACCTAGGGTTCATAGTACTTAAAGGCGTTAGACAGCACAGCTCAGCGATCTTGGAGGTCTTGGAGGTCTTCACCAAGGAGGACATTTCTTCCACATACCCAAGTGTACCACCAGTGTTGCCCAGAGTGACCAGGACCTAAGAAGAGTCTGCCACTGCTCTGGGCAGAGGGAACAGAGTATAAGGCCTCTGGAAGGAGGATCAGAAGTTCAAAATTAAGAATCTGCGTGCTAATTACCTGACCTTTCTGAATCGACAGAGTAAATGAGAGAAAGGCCCAGTAGACTTGGAGTGGTAGGAGTGTGGCGATAGGGCCCTGGAAGAGTATGGAGATACCCGGAGTGTGGCCTGAGGGCCCCTCACCCATTTACCCGCTGGTGCAAGGGTCACTCAGGAAGCTAGGGTGCAGAGATTGAGCGCCATAGTGGGAAGGGACAGAATATTTGTGTGCTGAGGCTTGTGTGGGGCTGGGCTTCTCCTTGGTGGAGTCACCTATCACATCTCTGCAGGTGGCACCAGCTGATGCTAGACGCCATCTTGTAGAGTGTGTACAGTCCTGCTTTGGGTCTATGACTTAGTCATCAAGTGAATATAGATGGTCACAACCCCTCCGAGTAGAAAAGGTCATACGTGAGCACAGAAAGGGAACAGGAAGAGGAAGCAAATCCCCTGAGGGATTGTTTCCTATACTCAGGACCAGATCAATATCTGAGCAACACCAATCCCTCCCTAATGGGATTTTCTAGCTACTGCTTTAAAGTTAAGTCTGAAGATAGGAAATAAGAAATATATGGGTTAGAAAAATAGAACATCCAAAAGCCCAATACATAGGGTGAGAGTGAATACCTTCACATAGGTTCAAACCCCACTTGCTACCAGGGCATCCCAGACAGGAAGTGCAGAGGAGGCTTGGCAATACCCACATGGTCATCTCTACGTGACTGTGCTTGTTGACATCTGTGGCCCTGGGAAGACATTCTCAGACACGTTATAAAGGACTTGATCACTGGTGAGGAAGGAAAAGGAAGGGACAGTAAGTGACTGTGTGCAGGTGTCGGGTGACAGGGTCCAAGAATTTCTCTGCTGTCAAAGAAGGCAAACGTGCAGGAGATAAACCAGAGTCTTACCTTAGTGTGGTGATACAGAAGTCCATAGATGGAAACAGAGAGATGATTGACTTGGTACCAGTCTGAGCCAGTTATCAAGATCACGTCTCTGAAAAGTCAAGTGTCAGATAGGATACATGCACAAAGAGAGAGGCAGATGAGTCCTGCCCATCTGTCTCAGAACCCTGAGATCCCATTCATAGGACAGATGTGAGTGCCCACCAGGGACTATGATTGCAACGGCTTAAGACTTGGGCTCATATGTTTGGGTGCAAGACTTGGTAAAAGGGTGAGGCCCACAGGTCAAGGACTTGGTGATATTCAGTGTCATATCTAGAGACTCAGTGTCTTGGAACAATATCTCCTTTGATTAGATGTGGTAGAGTCTCGAATATTTTTAATAAAAGAATAAATGAAAAGATTTATAAATGAATAAGTAGAATGGTTCCTAGTTTCCGAACGAGCACTGACTCAGTGACGTGCAGATAGTGCCAGAGGAAGAAAGCTAACCGGCTCGGCACTGGCATAAGGACCCCAGGGTCCTGTGCCAGAAAGGGCCAAGTCACTGGGCTCCAGAGACAATGTTGTCTTCTTTGCTTTGCAATGAGGTCGTGTCAGGAGCCTGAGACACCATTCATCTGCTGACACTGTGTCTTGGGGGTGCCCTACAGATCCTGGCACTCAAAGAGCTATGGACAATGAGTCCAAAAGCTGCTGGGCTTCAAAGTCAGAGCTCCAGACATCTGTTTCCTCTTAGCACGTCCTGGGCTTAGTGAGTAAGTACCAGACTCGAGTCCCTCCTCTGGGAGAGAGTTACGGGAACCAGCTCTCCTCTAACAAGTAACCAAAGAGAGCCAAAGACTGGGAATCCAGTGTGAGCAACCCAGCGTTGATTGGTAGCAAAAGGAAAAGAACCACCTGGAAGCCTTTTGGGGTGGGCCAGGTGAGAGCTGCCTCCCTTTCCTGTGACTCAAGCTCCAGTACATTCTCCTGCTTGCCTTAGAATGCTTCGGGGCGGGGGGGGGGGAAGCCATATTATGTGAGATGAGGCAAAGAACAGGCCAGCTTGCCATGTTCTGAAGACAAACTTGGCCTTTGCTCCCAGGGCAATGGGTACACTAAGAAGCCTCTGCTGGGAGGTGAAAAGGATTCTGTGAGCTTTGGGCACTCATCATGACTCTGTCCTTACAACACTGTCCCCAGCCTAAGTCTCTGGGCCATTGCCTGGCTCTGTGCAGGCTCCAGCCAAAGGAACCACACAGAAATTGTGCACTTGCTCTAGACCATTGCAAGACTTTCTCAGCATGCAAAGAGACGTGGGCGGGAACATGGGTGCAGATCCTCAGGTGAGAGATTTGAATCAGGAAATTCAGCAGTATCTAAGCCTGTAGCTCTTTCTTTTCAAATCATCTAAAACTCAGAAGGGGCAGGGAGGCAGAGAGAAACATAGCTAGAGAGAAGGGGAGAGGGAGGGGGAGGAGGGATGGAGGGAGGGGGAAAGGGAGGAGGGAGGGACAGAGGGAAGGGGAGAGAGAGAAGGAGGGAGGGAGAGAGAGGGGGAAGAAGGGAGGGAGAAAGATGGGGGAGAGGGACCAAGGGAGGGAGAGAGGGAGGGGAAGAGAGAGAGGGAAGAAGGGAGAGAGAGAGAGGGGGAGGGAGGGAGAGAGACGGGGAGAGGGATGGAGGGAGGGGGAGAGAGAGGGAGGGAGAGAGAGAGAGGGAAGAAGGGAGGGAGAGGGAGAGAGAGGGAGGGAGGGAAGGAGAGGTAGGAGGGAGGGAGAGAGAGAAGGGAGGGAGGGAGAAAGAGAGGGAGGGAGGGAGAAAGAGAGGGAGGGAGGGAGAAAGAGAGGGAGGGAGGGAGAGAGAAACATAGCTAGAGAGAGGGGGAGAGGGAGGGAGGGAGGGAGAGGGAAGAAGGGAGGGAGAGGGAGGGAGGGAGGGAGAGAGAGAAAGAGAGAGAGAGAGAGAGAGAGAGAGAGAGAGAGAGAGAGAGAGAGAGAGAGAGAGAAGACACCAGAGTTCTTGGTTGCTGTGACACTAAACATATGATGGAAAAATGACAAAGTGACCCAGGGACAGACAGGGTAACCTCTCTGGTAAGGCCACATCAGTCTTCATGTGGACCTGAACTATCATGAAATGTGGCCACCGCTCTCCTGTCTCCAGGCTTTCACACGGCCTTGCCCTGTCTGTGGTTTAAACGTCACCTCATCTGTCTAAATGCAAAACTCGTACCCAGAGCAGCTTCCTGACCAGGACCTAAGTTTCTTGCCCCAGTATGCCAAGCTAGTTTGCCACCCTGAGGCCCATACCAGGGGACAGTTCTTGTTCTTCCACAGATTCCTGACACCTATCCAGGTGCCAGTAGAGCAGCCAATCCATCATCTTCCCCTGAAACTTTCACTCTTCTTAAAGGTGACCATGGGAACAGTGTGTGATGGCCATCTCCTGCTAGAAGGTTTCAGTCACTCCAAACATACAGTCTGACCACTTCATAGCCAAACCATTTTATTTTTATTATTTTATAAACTTTATTACACACAACTGTGAATAAATAAAAATATCATATTTTATATAAACTAAGAAAGTTAATTTGCCTTCGTGGGCTAACCTGCTAACCTGATTACATGGACCAGCCTGAGACAGCCTAGGCACGACTCAGCACACTCTGGGTCTGAAAGTGCTTGCTGTCCCTGGAAATATGAGGATGGTATATGTAGAACACCCCATAGAAAGCATCACAGGGAACCTGGGAGATACCAAGGCTGAGAACAGATGCCACACTGCACGTCCAAGACAGATGCATGTGTCCCTGATTGTGAGATCATTTGAGCATCCTTTCTCCTACTCCCAGAGTTGGCACTTTGCTATAATAACTAGCATGCATAGATGCCAGAGAAGCTAGCATGTCCCTCAGGTCTTCTGTGTCACCACCAAGAGAATCCAAAGTAAAGAGTGAACATCCGAAGACTGCATTTGGAAACTTCCACTGGGTAAAGTTCTGAGATGACTGTCAGTCGCTGACTCCTTTTAAAACCTTTCATTAGCAAGGTTCACTGTACAAGGTGCCAGGTTTCACATCTATTCTAACATACTATTCACTTTGAACATATTCACTCCCACATCCTCTCCTGTCTCTTCTCTGATATGCCTGTTCCTCTTCTCAAATAGGTCCCCTTTGAACTTTCATGTTATGTGTGCACATGCATGTGTGCATGTGTGTGTATGCATATGTATATGTGTGTATGTGTGTGAACATGTACATGTATATGTGCACATTCCTCTGTGCGTATGTGTGTGTGTGTGTGTGCACATGCGCACACATGTATATTTAATCTAGGTTCCACCTATGGGGAAAACCGTGGTATTCATCTGGAAGAAAGATTTCCCATAATATGATGATCATCATCAAGCTCTAAATCCAGCTCTATCAATGAAATGAAAATCCCAGAGACTCTCAAGGCCCATAGGTAGGAAACAGCGTTCCCTTTGCGAGGACCCAGCACTTCTCCGTCAATAATGGATGGTGTTTCCTAACTGTTGGCCCTTCCAGCACTAACTTCCGTCCCTGAGTCATGCCACTGTTTGATCACAGCAGCTATGAGAGTGCCCAGGGCCTGGACTGAGCAGTTGCAGGAAGAGGCAGATGGTGCAGAGCAGATGGAGGTTGGGGATGCCACCTGGTGGTGGAGACAAAGGGCAGGAACTCAACAAAAACAGTTTGCTGGGAGCAGAACTCTTCTCTGAGTACACAGAGAAGCCAGGGTAGCAGGGAAGACTGGGCAATCACTCAGCAGCCTCAGAAATGTGCTAGGAGAGGCCTGGAACAGGATTATACCCAGTGCAAAAGAGATAGGGGAGGAGACAGTCAGATGGAGGTAAACACAGCATGCTCACAAAGGGCTTCAAGTTCAAGACAGAAAACGAATGTGGGATCCTGGAGAATCATGGGTACACAAGGGAAGTGGTCCCAGAGGAGGGAGGCAGAGAGGCTGTGGGTCCACAACTGCCACCCTACGTGGTCAGGACAGACTCTAGCATGGGGGAGGGCCGGAATCTGGGTCATTTGCCCATCTAAGGGGCTTCTAGAGTTGGAAGAAGATAAGGAATGAACACAGAAAGCAAGCAAGGTAGAGTGCTAGACAGACACGGGGTCATCTCAGCAGCTGGACTTTACACATGGACCGTAAACATTCTTTACTCTCAGAAGACAGAACCCATGCAGCCTAGGCCCCAAGGCTGGGACACATGAGCATGCATTCGCCCACTGCAAACACATCTGCTAATGTCTCCGGAAGTGACCACACCATCTCTGCTCTGAGCGAAATTGTCTCTGCCCACTCCCAGAGTGGGTTTGCCCAGGAAGCTGGATATCAGCTGGAGATACTGTGTTTACTAGTGCTTTGATTTTTGAATCTTGCCAGCTGCCATTCTCTGATACAGCCCAGAAAGAAGAAACCAGGGTGTCCACACCAAAGCAGGGTGTGGGGGACTGTCTCAGCATAGTCAGCTTTTGTTGCTGCCCTTGTGCACGGCAGCTGAGCACAGTGCTCTGACATGTCCCTTGTTTGCTTGGCTGTAGCATGCTTCTTCGAGGGTGTCTCTGTGTAGGGACGATCTGGGGCTGAATCACTCACCGCATCCTCCCAAGAGAATGTGCACATGGCATCCGGGGTTTCACAAACAGACTCATGTGACTGACATTTGCACAATGTTTTTGTGATTAGGCAGGAATTTGTACATGGAGACCAAGTAGAAGGCCCCAGCCAATGGCCTCAGAATACTATTCACTTGCCGAGGACATGTGTGTGTTACCTTGTTACCAGGGAACCCATGAGCCAGTCAAGAAGACGGAAGTCTGATGACTATGGAATATCCCAGTCAGCATGAAAGATACAAGTCTGATTCCCCCACATTAAGTGATTGTAACCTTTAAGAAAACATGATTGCCGAAGAGTTGAGGGCCTTCTCTCCTCCGTGAGTCATCAGGGTTCAATAAGGCCAAGTTGTGCCAGATGTGATTAACCACAGAACCCAATAAGGACATCTGGGGTACTATGATCTCACCTCAATTCTGAATTCTTTTGAAAAGTGCTTGGCCAGTTGTATACGTAGTAAGGCCTCTCAAGAGAGACAGAACTAATGTTTGTGTTGGATGAGGAGGTGGATGTGTGTGTGTAGGGATGGACCGACCATTAAAAATAAATTAGACTATGTGAATAAAGAGAGTGACAGGTGCTGAAATCTGATTCTTGAGAAAGCCAACGATTCCTTGTCTACAGAGCAAAGCATCAGCTTAGCGGAATCACTCTCAGGCTCACTCACAGTGTTTGACCAAGTGTCTAGGCACCCCATGACCAGTCAGGTTGACACATAAAATGAACCATGATACTTTGTGGCCAAAGACTAAAGCCCAAGAAAGGAGAGAGCACAGTGACTGCTGTATTTTGTGGATGTTCAGTGGACACAGGTCAGGAAGAGGCCATGAAGACAGTGTCCACGTCTGGGGTCGGTCATTCTTCGTAGTGTCACCTTGAAACCTCTGTGATTGGGAAAGACCAAAATGAGCTAATATTAAAACCCATTTAAATAGAACCGTCGGGTTAAACTTTTGATCCTGAAAGTACTTCTTACCATATTCATTCTGCCGTGATTTTTATAAATATTGAAAATGTGGGGTTTTTTATGATCATAATTTTACAAAGTTTTCTGCCTAATTCCCTCAGAAGGTAAGAACAAACACCCTTTAGAAAGGTCCGTGGTTCCCATTAGATCAGCTGTCACTGCCTTAGAATCATCTAGAACTCAAGCTTGTAAAGAGCTTTCCCCCAGCATCTGCTTCAGAGCAGGGGCCACCGTTCCAAACTCAGCTTTGTCACACAGACACTTCTGCCCTTTTTGTTTCCATGACCACAGGTCAAGGACACAGAGCATGACATCCCTGTGGTTTTCCCACTTCAGTCCCTATGCCTATCTGGAGAGGGACATCCTCACCAGTACAGAAACATCAGAAACCTAAAGTAAGCATTGAAATCTCCACTCTGCAATCCCAGCTCAGGCCCTATGGGCTACAGTCATAGTACAGAGTCCAAGACTAGGACAGATATGGGGATGAGAAGGATGATCCAGGCATGGACACACTCCCTGGTTCCTGTGGCAATGAAAACAGTCTGTTTGTGTATTGGCTGTTGTGGAGTGTAACAGGGTAAGTCCATGCACGGCTCCACTCACTGGGGCTCCACTGTCCAAGGCCCACCATCCATGTTCCAGTCCAGCTGTGTTCTGCACCTGAGGGATAAATGCAGGGTGCTCAGGCTCCATCCTGAATTCCCTACAGTTGGCCATGCAAGATCTAGACAGAGAACCTCAGCTGGAGCAAGTGCGAAAAGAGGCTCATACCCTCATGGGTTTGGAGTTTATAGCCACAGAGGACTCCAGAGTAAGTAGCTAAAGTCAGCAAAGAAGTAAAATTTGGAGACCTTTGTAGATGTGAAAGCAAGAAAGCTGGAAGCAAAAACTATGTATGACTCAGCTCTTCAGTCAGTCAAGAGGTATCATGTGGTCAAAGATGGGCAGTGTTTCCTAACTCCAAACCAGGGTCATCGTACTAGACCAGGCCTCCAGAGCACCCTCACAACAGTGAGCCAAAGCTGTATGAGATCATGGCACAGGAGATTAGAAGCTGAGTCTCAGGTCCTGTCCGTGCCTACCCACGCACACCTGCATGGGGCTTGCTGGTGCCTGAGAGCTTATCAGGCTTTCCACACTTAGGCTGTAGCTCCATGATGTCAGATAGCCATTCTTGTATCAAATGCTCCTCTTACATTCATAGGGACACCACCCCACACTCAAGACTAGAGCAGAGCCAGCCCTAACTGACTCCTCCCAAGAAGCTGTGTGGAAGCAAAGCGGGCTATATGCCCAGCCCTGAAGTCCAAAGCTGGCTAGGAAAAGATATCTGGAAGCAACTTTGCTTCTGGAAGTGTAAGTCACTTCATCTCCCGCAGAAGTCATCTGAGCAGCTCTCAATTTTCTGCCCTAATCAAGGGAAACAGAGGGGGCCTCCTGAAAATCCAGACAAAATTTGAAATCATCAAGCAACCAAAAACCACAGTATATATGAAAGATATGGAAAAAAGCCAGATCATATGAGGTTGCAATCTTTTAGACTCTGGACATCAAGAACAGAGGGTGGTGATATTAGGCTGGGAGAGAACTGCTAAGCTGGTTCTCCTCCATCCTGTCGCAGACCAGGGAAGGGTACCCCTAGCTGTGACGGAGCCTAAGATGTTCTGTACGGAGCCAACACACATGAGGTCCTGGAGAGGAGGAGGCGAGAATACACAGGGTGGGGCTCCAAAGAGAAACACTTTGTGCAGAAAATGACAGTCACTTGTGGAAACATCCTGCCCCAAGTCTGTAAGACTAGTCCTCCCCACAGCCTCCATGTAGAAATTGATACTGCAGATACCCAGGGCTTAGATGACACCAGGCTACTGCTTTTCCCACCAACCATGACTGTTTCTGTGTTCCTGGGAATGAAGACTTAGAAAAGTCTGGCTTCTGTCACTGAACAAGTTAGTCCCAAGCTATAGTGTGCTCAACTCCACTCCATTAATCTCAAAAGGGAAGAATAGGAAACCATTTGACTATATTAGAAGTTTTACCAGATTCAAAGCCAGAATAGGAATCTTATAGGAGTTCCCCGGGATGGTGGCTCACGCCTTTAATCCCAGCACTTGAGAGACAAAGGAGGCAGATCTCTGTGAGTTTGAGGCCAGTTTGATCTAGACAATGAGTTTTAGGACAGACAAAGCTACCTAGTGAGAGCTTCTCTCAAAAGACAAATGCAAAACCAAGCAAACAAAAAAAAATACTTGGTGTACTCAAGATGAACACACAATATGTTGTTATTTGACCAGAGGTCAAATATTTGACCAGGAATGTACAATGATAAAGGAAACAAGAACCCACAACCTAGAGAACGCCAAACACAGTAATGCTGATCTACACTGATGCACACATACAAGTCTAGAGCAAAGTGACGGCGCCCGCGCCACCATGGTACCGAGTATCAGGCATAGGCCTCGGGGATTAACAGAAAACACAGACTCAGGTCACTCCGGTGAGGAGAATGCCAAAGCTTTACTGAGGAACCAGCAATATATACTAGAGACCGGGTGAAAAACAACAGGAGAAAAACAATCATAGCCATAGGTCAGGCCCCTGGCAAGTCCCTACCACACCGGGCGGGAAGACAGAAATCAAGCTAAGCCGCAGGATGTTCCGCTCTCAGGAAATCTGTGCCAACAGCTCATGGGGGCGTTGAGCTAAGCTCGCCGATGCCCAACACAAAGTTCCAGATGCAAACCACAATGCGTGATATAGGAGATATGCATATGCAGACTAGACACTGCAGAAGGAAAGTCAGGCAACTAAAAGACCTAGTCTCCACAGGAAACACAGGAGCAGGACTGTATGGTAAGCACGCCATTAATTATCCATCGGATAGTTAATTAACTTCAGCAGACCTGTCTGCTTGTAATTGGAGTCCCAGAGAAAGTGGGCTGCACAGAACCGTGTTGCTCAGTCTGATGCAGCGCACTAACCACGAGTAACACCACACCGGAAAACCGTACTGACGCGTGGTGTCAAATGGCCCAATGTACAGAAAAAGAAAGAAAAAAAAAACAAGAAAAAAGAGTTCTGCAGGGGCAAATGATGTGGGAAAGAGTGAGGATACGCAGATTCCTCAAAAAAAAAAATCTATATAAGAATACAAAACAAAACCCCATCTTCCAAAAAAAGAAAGACAGCCCGGATTTTTATATCTACCCACCCCCAATCTTACTTTTCAAATCCAAAAGTAAAAAAGACATTTTCAGGTGTATGGAGGCAGAAGAACCTTTCATGGAGACGGGAATCAATGCAAAAATCAAGGAATTTTTATTTAATTTCTACCATGCTGGGGTCGCCCTGTACACGGAGAGAGAATGACCCCCTGCGCCTTTTATACAGTCCTCAGGGCAGCCACCATTAGGCAAAACGTGATTGGCAGAACATTGTTACCTTTAAACTGATTGGTTTTTAGGGGATGAGGTAGGTGGCCAATAGACTCTGGACCTTCCTTAGCCTCAGGGACCATCACACTGTGGTCTGAGGAATGTAATTTAGCCTCTCCCTTTTGGGAGGGCAAACACTTGTCATTCTGGGAGGGTCCAGTGTTCTATGACCTTTTCAAAGTTTCTGAGTTAACTCTTTCAGTTAACATGAAACTGACCCACCCTCTTCTACCTACACTGTGATACACTCATATAGGGAAAAATAAGAAAGGGAAAGAGAATTTGGGAGTTTATGGCCACGTTAAGGGCATCTGTATAGCCTTGTAAGTGGCATCATGCTCAGTGAGAAAATCATAAGTCCTAAGGTAGAGAACAAGGGCTGGGGTCCATGGGCATCATCTCGGAATGGGGTTGCGCTAGGAGCTCTAGTCAGGTGGAAAGAACACTTGACTAGGAAGGTCAGAGCTCCTGCAGAGAGTAAGGCCATCCATGTAGGTAACTGAATGGACTCTATGAAAACCACCAGGAAGCCATCAGAAAGTTAAAAATTTTTAAAGTTCTGTAATATCATCAGAAATCTTCAAAGACAAATCAGACAAAATACATGTTCACTGAAAACTGCACAGTAATTCTAATTAATTAAATTCTGATTAGTTAAAGCATGGAAGGTACTACATACATAATGAACGTGCTTCCATATCATAATTTCAGTGTTGGGTGAGGTGCTGACGTGCTGTTGCCCATCTGTAGTCCAACAGTGAAGCACCTCTCCGTTTTGGACCATGCAGTTAGCTCTCTTGCCAGTTTGACCAGAGAATTCCTTGGCTTCTGCTCCAACAAAAGACTCTTCAGTGTGTTCTCATGACACTCCAGACATAAATAAGCCTTACTCAATGTCAGGGGTACATTTAGAATTTCTCTCAAAATGAGAAATAGTCATATGAATAGCATACATATTTTAGAAGTATGAATAATTTAAATTTGTTTAGAATGCAGATATAAAATTTGATTAGAAACATGTGTTCCCTTTTGCGATTTCTAAAAAGGACTATGCTGGCGGGTCTATCCACTTGGAAATATCCTGTTGTAGACATTGAGGGTACCCTGAAAGAGCAAGGATGCCATCATCCCCCCCAAGCAGCTATCAAAAGCCATCGAAACAATGAATCAAAGCCACTGAAACAATGTATCAAGGTCTTTGAAACAATGTATCAAAACCATTAAAGTGATGTTTCAAGACTATTGAAACAAGGTGTCAAAGCCATTGAAACAATGCTAATGATGATTTGAATCATTATGAATGATTTGAGTTGAAATTCAATACCAAGTTTTAGCCTGCTCATTGCAGCTTTTGTTTTTCTTTTCCTAATGTTTATTACTTTTAGGTTTTGGATGGGCCTGTAAGAAGCCAAAATATTGAGAAAAGGAGGGAAAAAACCCAAACTTGTCTCTTTCCAGCTTCAGTAAAGACCAGAAGGCATAGGTATTCATCAAGATCTGCTTCCTTGGCAGTCAGGGTGCTTGCTTTAGTGTAGGACAAATGATCAAGAAATGTTTCCACAGGTGCCCATATACCCACTCAGTGCAGAGCAACAGTCTACACAGGATCAAATACTGCTTTAATTTTAGGATTTTTTTTTTCAGAAAGTCTGCTACTCCCAGCAGTAAAGCACCAGCTTTAATCTTTCACTCTAAACAAGAAGATTGGGGACTGGACATCCAGGCCTGAGGCCAACATTAAAAACTCCACCTCTTCAGGCCTCTCAGGGACAGATGGGTGAGGAAGCCAACTTCCAGAAACAACAGAGAGTTTTCTCTCATAAATAGAAGGGAAAACAAGACTGGACAAGGCTTAAACTTTATGACTCTCTACTGCTGTATTTTAAGGCGCCATAGGGAATTCCGTGAAGAAGTCAAGTGGCCACACATCTGGAGAGCCCAGTGAGGCGTCGAAGCACACTACACACTGAACTGAGAATGTGAGAGGCTCGGAAATGTCCGCACAGAAACCACCTGTCCTTGTGAGTCAGATCAACAGAGGGCTAGAGAGCATGTAAATTAAATAGCAGCTAGAAGGACCTACTGATAGGAAGAAGGTCAGAGAACTTTGAGCGCCCAGCTCCACATCATTCATAGATATGCAGTTCGTTCACCTCTCTGCTGATCTCCTCCCAAAGTCTGGGCCTTCATCTTGAAGGGACATGGTCAAAATCTCCTAGGAGGCAAACCAAGCTTAGAGTTTAATCTTGGAGAAGTTATTAGCCAGCTACACATGACACCATCCTATAAGCTACGTACATTAGGCGCAGCTTCTCATCCATCATCCACTACTAACATTGTGATAAAGGGTTCCGTGAGCAGAACAGACTCTTGTTTACCTGGGACCCTTGAGAGAGACAGAACCAGGTCTGTGTTTACAATAGTTGAGTCCTTTCTGTTTGCTGTCACTGTGACCAACTGACAGAGAGGCCTACCTGACATTTCTAAAATGGAACAGCTCCTTTTTTCTCTCATTAAATATTGTCCCCTGCTCTGAAGCCTCCTCCCCAAGGCTGCTCCGCCCAGCACGCATAGACTCAACTCCAAAACATGGGTCATAGTCCAGGATGTCTGTAAGCACTGCCAGGAATCAGCAGGAGGACAAATGAGAGCAGAAGATAAATCCCCCTCCTTATGAGTACTTCCTGGAAGTCACACCCTGCTTTCACTCACATCTTAGAGTCAAACTATGAAGATCACAGTGTCTGTGGAGGGAACTGGGGAATGCTGTCCTCACTTAGACTCTTCTCCACTGGGCAACTCTTCTGTGGCCATTGTAACAAGTAGCCACAGACTAAGGCTTTTGGCACATATTCCCTTGTTCTCAGGATTGTGGAACTCAACTGGAGATTTTCTTAACAGAGACGGACTGCCTCAGGACAAAGGGAGGTCATTCCCTTCTCTCTCGCAGAATCTCAGCTCTGTGGCTCCCATATAGCCTCTTCCTCTACCTTTTATTCCAGGGTATGGTTTTGCTCAGTGGCCAGCTTCCTTTCTGGTACTGTGGAATGCCCTCTACCTCCTGTTTATAACAAGCCACATTGAATTTAGCATCAACACAGACATGAAGGATCGCTTAGCTGTCTGGAGACCCTGAATCCAGCCACCATTTCGAGTCTCTTTTGTTATGTAAAGTGACAGTCACAAGGTCCAGCAACTAGGCCTGAGAACTTTTGCCATTTGGGTAGCCATGTCCACTGAAGTCCCTTGGGGACAGAATTCCTGAAGATTAGAGAGAAGACAGATACCAGATCACCTGGGGCTTCCATAGGGAGAAAAAGGAGTAAGGGGGACTCCTCTGAGGATACAAGAGATGTCACCTGGATATCCAGAGCTTCCTGCATCCCCAGAAAGCTGTCTTTCATAGTAAGTATCTGACTTCCTCTAGGTCCTAGAATCTAGGAGGCAATAAGAGTCTTAATAGATAAAAGTCTGAGTTCAAATACCCTGTACCCACATAAAAAGTCAGAAATGGCAACACATACCTGTAGCCCCAGGGTTTAGTTAGGAGAACAAAGACAGGATAATCCTGGGGGCGACTGATCAGCTGATATAGCCAAATGAATGAACTCAGGTTCAAGGAGAGATACGATCTCAAAAACTAAATTGGGAACATCACTTAAGTTCAGATTTGGGGGCAGCTGAAAGTTTACTATTTGACTCCCTCATGGCTTTGGCCTTTTGAGGAAAATTGATGGCCACAATTCGATACGATAGTCGATAGATAGTAACACGAATGGGATGCCTATGAAGGAGCAAGTACATGGTGAGAGGGAGAAACGGAGATTAGAAAGGGGCTGTGCTAACTCTTTTAATAGCAACCTACTTTCATGGGAATGGACTGGGGCCCCACAGAACTACACTAATTCTAAGAAAAGTACCCCACATTGCAATGAGCTTTGACAAGGCTCCATCTCTCAAGGGTTCTACCAACTCTTCCTACTGTAACATTAGGTTGAGGAACATAATACATCCAAATCAATGGATGAAGGAGAAAGGGAGAAAAAGAAGGAGAATAAGGGACAGAGGAGTTCCACTTGCACGGAATGTGCTTACAAAGCCATGGAGACTGAGGGCTGTATAGTCAGACTACTTTGGCTCCCACTGGATCAGATTGTACACGTGCACCCACCCAGGAGCTATCTGGGTTCTCATGTGGAACACACACACACACACACACACACACACACACACACACACACACACATCAGTTAATTTAAAATGCCTTGGCTATCTCAAAGGCAGAACACTCTTAAACCTTCTCCTGCTACTATAGACCTAATGGGGAAACAGCCAGTGGTCACTTACCCGAATTCTTACAGAGTTCCTTGACTTTACCTCCTGCATCTCCTACATCATATCTCACTGCTTCATGGTGATTTCTCCTTCTCCTCTCTCCTGCTTCCTAGACCTCACAACTCTAAGGGTCCCACTCCCTTGGTCTTTGCCCAACCATTGGCCACTGGCATCTTTACTGATCATTCAAAAACCAACTGGGGACAAGGACCTTTAGCATTTGGACAAGCGGAGTCCTGATTGAATCAAAGCATTAGAACCAATCTCCAACAGCGCTGTTGATGGTAGAAGGGAGTATAGAATTTTCCTCTTGCTAGACTTCCGTGGCAACTAACAGAGTACAGTGAAGCTGACTCAGGCACGGCTTGGTGATGAGTATTTGCTGCCACTGAGAGCCTACAGATGACAACTGGAATCACTTGTGCTAGCCTTTGAGGGTCATAACCCAGTCCAGTTTCTAATACAAGCTCACTCGGCTTTCTGAGCTACCAAGATGTGAGATGGAGTGGCCAGGAGCTCCTACTGCCATGAACTAAGCCACTGTGGTTGCTATGCCCTCCCCACTATGATAGACTACACCCTGGAAAGTGTAAATCGAATAGCCCTCTCCTCCCTTAGATGCTTCTGTGAGTAGCAATGACAACTGTAACTAATGCCGTATACACGGTTGCACATACACAATCTTGTACATGTATGTGGAAACACGTGTGTAGATACATTCTGGAATTGCCTCTGGACAAACCTGTCACTCTCTCAATTGCTGAGTGTCAAGTCCTGAAAGATGCCTAATAAACAACGTAGCTTCTCGCTATCCCCTTAGTTCAGGACACAAGCACAAGAAATCCTCTGTAAAAGGAACCATTGTGCCGATCAACCAGGACAAGAGGCATCTGTTCTTGTCTAAGCAGGCGCCTCAGCCCAGAAAGCCCAGGCTATACACACCCAGCTTTCCCACCAGCTGCATGAGACTCACAGGCTTGTACAGATCCAGTTTTCTGTTTTGCCTCATTTATCTCCTGCCAATGGGCTGGGATAGGAAAGGGAGGAAAACAAAGCCAAACACCACAGGTCACTGAGTAACTGCGAAAGACAATGTGCGGCCACTTCTAATGCTGTGGGGATTGACTTCCTACAGTCCCAGATACTTCCTCCAATACCTGCAAGGCAGAAACACAAACTTAGCCATAACTGGCATGAGAGGTTTGGATGCTTCATGTGGAAGCTGGGTGCGTTTTAATCTGAGTCTGAGACTGTTGAAACCCAAACTTGTCATAAGCAGGTTGGATTCCCTGTAACCGGGGACATGACATTTAACTAAGAAAGAAGCAATGAAGCCTAAGCCATCCCAGCCTAGGGTGGAGGCTGCTATGCCCTGACATTGACAGTCCGTGGCAGGACTGAGGAAGCCTGTTGATTCCTGACTACTGTTTACCCCACATGCTAGCTTCTCTTCTATCCCATCACACACACACCCAAACCCCTGTGCAGAGCCCTCTGTCCTCTGAAGTCACCCCCTCTCCTGGCTTCTGCATAAATTGAGTGGCTCCCATAATCTCAACTTTGACTTACACAGGCCCAGGTTCAAGTACTTTTCACAGTTTTATATTTCCAGTTATACATGAAAAGACCTGTCAGCAGATGTTTCCTGGTTCCTCTGATTCATCTCAGGCAGGAAGAAGAAGAAGAAGAGGAAGAAGAAGAAGAAGAAGAAGAAGAAGAAGAAGAAGAAGAAGAAGAAGAAGAAGAAGAAGAAGAGGAAGAAGGAGGAGGAGGAGGAGGAAGCTTTTTTTGTTATCTCCTCAACCTTCCCTTGGGTCTTGTGGACCAGGCGGTGGGAGCAGGAGTTCCTGGACAGCATATTCCAGCTCTGCTCCTCCATCTTGTCCTCGAAGGTATCTTCAGTCAGCACTCATGTAGGAAGGGGTACCCAAGGCGGAAGTGCTCCTTGAACGATTCTCATTGCAGCTGTTGTTCAGCAATACCAGGTTAAACCTCAAATCAATTTAAAAAGTCGAGTGTTGGTATTCACCATTCACAGAGAAGAGAACCAAAGGGATTGGCTCCCCTGACCAAAGCCCAAAGCATGAAACCTGTGAGCTGTGCACCCCACACTTGTGAACTCAAGACTTGGACAAACCCAACCCAAGCCCAGGGCAACAAGGCATCAGATTGGCCCTGCAGCGCCACTCATATATCACGAACCAAAAACTTGCCAACTCTTCTGTCCACATCAAGAACAGTGAGTGTCGCAGAGTGTTTCAAACCTGAATGGGTCGAGAAGAGTGAAGTGAGGGTGGCCCCAGAGGTACACAGCCAGTCGGGAAGTCAAAATCCTACCTATCTGCTATCTCTGAAAAGTTCCCGCCCTGCCCCATTAAGGAATAGCATGGGCTGACAGGAAGGATGGAAGGCCTGGGGAGGAATGCTTTGTCAGTTCAGGATTAAGGAACTTTAAATGGAGCAAAACAGGAGGGAAGTGGGAAGAGTTTTTCAACCAGTGTGTGTTGTTGGCTCCTGCGTCTCTTCTGAGAGAAATGACTGATCTATTCTTATTTATTATTTATTTATTTATTTATTTATTTTTAATGGTAGAACATCTTTTTATATAAAAAAATGAGTATTTTTTTTTTACATTTCAAATGTTATCTCCTTTCCCAGTTTCCCCTCCAGAAATCGCCTATCCCATCCCTCCTCCCCCTGCTTCTATGAGGGTGCTCCCACTCCCACCTGGCATTCCCCTATACTGGGGCATTGAGCCTTCACAGGACCAAGGGCCTCTCCTCCCATTGGTGCCTGACAAGGCCATCCTCTGCTACATATGCAGCTGGAGCCATGGGTCCCTCCAACTCTAACATTAAAAATAACAGGAAGCAACAATCACTTTTCCTTAATATCTCTTAACATCAATGGACCCAATGCCTCAATAAAAAGACATAGACTAACAGACTGGATACATAAACAGGACCCAGCATTTTGCTGCATACAGGAAACACACCTCAGTAACAAAGACAGATACTCCCTCAGAGTAAAAGACTGGAAAACAATTTTCCAAGCAAATGGTCCCAAGAAACAAGGTGAAATAGCCATTCTAATATCCAATAAAATTGACTTTCAACCAAAAGTTATCAAAAAAGGTAATGAAGGACACTTTATACTTGTCAGAGGAAAAATCTACCAAGATGAACTCTCAATTATGAACATCTATGCTCCAAATGCAAGGGAGCACATTCATAAACCCACATTCATAAAAGAAAACTTTACTAAAACTCAGAGCACACATTGTACCTCACACAATAATAGTGGGAGACTTCAACACCCCACTTTTATCAATAGACTGATCATGGAAACACAAACTAAACAGAGATGCAGTGAAACTAACAAGTTATGAAGCAAATGGATTTAGCAGACATCTATAGAACATTTCATCCTAAAACAAAAGAATATACCTTCTTCGCATCTCATGGTACTTTCTCCAAAACTAACCATATAATTGGTCGCAAAACAGGCCTCAATAGTTTCAAGAAGATTGAATTAATTCCATGCATCTTATCAGATCACCACAGACTAAGACTGATCTTCAATAACAACAAAAACAACAGAAAGTCCACATATACATGGAAGCTAAACAATGCTCTACTCAATGATGACTTGGTCAAGGAAGAAAGAAATAAATTAAGACTTTTTAGAATTTAATGAAAATGTAGGCACAACATACCCAAATTTATGGAGCACAATGAAAGCAGTGCTAAGAGGAAAACTCAGAGCTCTGAGTGTCTCCAAAAAGAAACTGGAGAGAGCATACACTAGCAGCTTGACAGCACATCTGAAAGCTCTCGAACAAAAAGAAGCAAATACACCCAAGAGGAGTAGAAGGCAGGAAATAATCAAACTCAGGGCTGAAACTGACCAAGTAGAAACAAAAATAACTGTACAAAGAATCAACAAAACCAGGAGCTGGTTCTTTGAGAAAATCAACAAGATAGATAAACCCTTAGCCAGAATAATCAGAGGGCACAGAGACAGTGTCCAAATTAACAAAATCAGAAACGAAAAGGAAGATATAACAACAGAAACTGAGGAAATTCAAAAAATCATCAGATCCTACTACAAAAGCCTATACTCAACAAAACTGAAAAATCTGGATGAAATGGATAATTTTCTAGACAGATAGCAGGTACCAAAGTTAAATTGGGATCAGATAAACCATCTAAACAGTCCCATAACCCCTAAATTAGAAGCAGTCATTAAAAGTCTTCCAACTAAAAAAAAAAAAGAAAAAGAAAAAGAAAGAAACCCAGGACCAGATGGTATTAGTGCAGAATTCTATCAGACCTTCAAAGAAGACTGATCTATTCTTACGTCAAGATTTCTGCATTTTGTCTTTACTGTTGGAGCTCAGGCTATAAGGCTTCACTCCCAGGTGTAGCCCCTTCTGCAGTTAGATTTCATCAGAGCCCAGTACATCTGCTTGCTTTTGCTCCAATGTGACCTATACCCATTGATTTTACTGCTCATTGCCTGTGTCACTGCAGGAGTGGGATGGGCTGTTGAACCATGAACTCATTGCCTCATCTCCAGGAAATACCTTCTTCATTTTTCATAGCATTTCGTGTCTTCATTTCGACAGTTTACCTCTAAAAATCCTGAATAAAAATAGCATGTTCTTGTTTCTCTAGGTGTCCCGTAATTTCACTGTGTCGTGAAACACTGTTGGGGTGAGACTGGTTCCCATTTAATAACTCATTGATATTCATACCTCAGCACTGGATCCTCTCCATGGTGTGACAGTTGCCGTGGAGCTAGCTTTCGGTAGTCTGGGCTTTTCTAGGTTTGGGGCACCTGGCCCCCAGCCATTGTTCAGTGATATATAACACAGTGTGGACAGTGAGCTCACTCAGGGCCCAAGGACTCTGTGTGAGCTCCTACACCATTGTGCAATCGCCTAGGAGATGATGAGCACCCCACTTGGGAAATGGGGTCAGCTCTCCCTACACAAGGTGACTCATCCGGCCTTTCATCTTCTTGACAGCAGCGTTTTGTCTGTAGCTGCCTCAAAATATTCTCTCCATTTCATCATAGCTAATATTTTATAGACTTGTGTTCTTCAACAAATAATTAAAACCACCCATATCCTCTCCGGGCAGGAGCAGTCTGAAAGAGTGTAATGGGATATTTCCGGCCATTACCCACGGCTATTGTATATGCTCAAATCTTTTACATTAGTCATTTGACATCTGAGTGTGACATTTAAACTATTAAAGGAGGAATTATTACCAAATGATTATAAAAAGAAACAATTAGAACATTCTAAGGAGTTGTTCATATAAACATCCTACAAATATAACCAAATCAGATGGTTCTAATTCATCCTTTGCAGGGTAATAATTAGGAATAGGTGACAAAGGTCAGACTCTTGCAGCAAAGCACATGTCCTGCTCCCTTGAACTTTCTAAAGCTTGAATGGTTTCTATTCTCATTCTTCCTAAGGTGGAGTTTCCTGCAGAAAGGAAGATTCCCATAACTTCATATTTTAAAAACATTTCTTCAATACAGATAATTCATAACAACCCAGAAATATTTAAGACTAGTTCCTCAATAAAACAAGAAATGAATGAAGTCGATGTTCTAGTTGTCTTTGCTCCTTTCTATTGAATTCTTAATACTATTAAAATGTGGCCTCTGAAAAGAATATCTTGGAGAGCCAAAGGTAGGATTATACTTGATGTTTTGAATGAAGCATGTTGAGGTATAATTTACATTTGCTGAAGAGTCCCCAATTTCAGTTGTTTACTCCACAAACATTTCCCCACTCTGAAGATCTCTTGCATTCTGTTGCATTCAGACTGGCCCAACCTTGACCCAGCAAATACTGATTTTCTGTGTTTCTACTGATTACTTTCTCTTTTCTGGAATTTGGCATATACTGAGAATTTTTGCTAGTTTCAACATTAAATCGTTTTCTTATAGTTAAACTAAGCAGTACATACTTAAGATGCATAACTTGATAAGTAGTGAGCCATCCGATTGTAAAGCCATCTCTAAGATTATGGGAAAATCTGTCCCCTCCCTGGGAAGCAGCCCTTCCCTCTGGTTCTTGCCACTGGTCCTTAGGAAATGGCTCATCTACTTCCTGTCACTATAGATTAGCTTGTTATTCTACAGTTTTCTGTAGATGAAATCATGATTGCGCGAGTCCTTCCTCTGGCTTCATTCTCAGCATAGAAAACTTGATTAATCCATGTTGTACCGTGGAGCACTGACCCTGCGTTTTCACTGCCATGCAGCATCCCATCATGTGGGCGTTCCACACACGTTTACCCATTCACCTTTTAATAAAAACCCATGTCTTTTCCACTTCCTGGCTCTCGGGGATGAAGCTTCTGCTAGTGTTCTCATACAAATCTTTGCCAAGACACATGCTTGCATCTCTCCTGGGACAATGCAAAGTGGCGGAAACACCCCGTCATTGGGCGGGGCTCGCTTAACTATCTCAAGAAGCAGGTCCAGGCTGTTTCCAAGCAGCTGTGACTCCACATGTCCATTGAGTGTGGATGAGTGATCTGTTACCACACCTCGTCAGGACTCATTGTGGTCATCATGTGCAGCCCTGTCTTAGTGAGCGTATCCCGAGGGTTAGTGCTAGATAGTACTACCTCCTTGTCGTCACCTATCCAGCTTGCTAGGTGAAGTGCCTCTTAGATATCTTATCCTTAATTAGGCTGCTTGGTTTGTGCTGTTCAATTTTGGAAGAGTTCTTTATATGGGGTACAAGTTCTTGCTCAGATAGGGTTTGCAAATATGTTCTGCCCAAGTGCCACGTATCACTTAGAATTTGGAAAACAAGATAGGTTTAACCTAATTAGAAACAAACCTTGTTGTTAATTCTTTCCGAGGAGATACCATGGCTATGAAGCCTGCTGAGACTAGTGTCTTAAGTGTCACCTGAAGGTGGCTTGGGAAGCCTCTGGAGCCATGGCCTGGTGGGGCAAGACCGTGATAACTTTGATGAATTGCTAGAAGCTGAGCATTAGCCAGATGAGACCCCTGGGAACCAGGCCTTGGGAGGGATTCACACAGCCATGGTTTTACCTCCCAGAATTCAAGCAGCTTCTCACATTAAAAGCCAAGAAAGTTTTTGGCAAAGAGAGAAGAAAACTATTGAAACAGCCAGGGGAAATCTTTGCAGCAGAGGGTTCTTCTCCCAGGAAAAGACTGGACAGAGCCTATTCCAACAGGGAGGCACATGCTGGCCCAGCCCCTTGAGGTCACCACAACTAGGCACACTTGTGAAGGCCACTGCCCAGGAACCCACCAACGGTAGGAAAAGTTTCCTTTCCTCACATCCACACCTACCCATGGGTCCCGCAGGGACCTAGAGCAAAACCAGTTCAACAGAGCTTAGAGACATAAGACCCAAATTCTACCTGGGCAGAGTGGTGGAAGTCAGGTATCAGGGAGTTTGATAAGGGTGAATGAGAGTACTCTAGCCCCTCCAGTCTAAGCAGTCTAAGCAGCTATTAATATGATGATGTCCTACTGAAATTCTCATGTTTCTCTTCCCCTTATGAAATGTATTATTGAGTGGCTTTAAATAAACAGACTACAAGTTACAAGGCACAACAACACCAAGAAGTGGTGTGTACAAGGACGAGAGGCTGGCTTGCCAGACAGCTGCAAGTTAATCTTGGACTCGTCAGATAGTAACTTTTAAAATGATCTTGGTTAATAGTGTAAGAAGCTTAACAGAAAAGACAGAATTAAAAAAATCAAGAAAGAGAGGTGATGTGAGGAGAGCCAGACACTTTAGGGGAGTTTAAAAAAAAATAAATAAAGCAGAAATGAAAACCACCGGGAGTTCACCAGGAGACTGGACTTACCTTGCTCAGGGAGGAAAAAAGTTTGATATGAAATTATGAAAGCGAGTGAGATAAAGACAGAACAGAATATCAAAAGGATTGAGGTGACTTGAAAGGCCTGAGATATGTTTAATTAAGACATTATAGGCAGAAAGGTAAAAGGATAGAGCAGAATAAATGTTTGAAGCAGAAAGGACCAAATATTTACCAAATATAACAATAACAACAAGTGGTTACTTGGACCATGAAGATGTTCAGGCATTTCATAAATCAAACAGAAAGGCTCAGGATAAATAAGGGCAACTTATCTGTGGGAGCAAGAATAAAACATTGCCATAGAATTCCCTGGGAAGCCTTATAAACCAGAAGAGAAATATTTAACATTTTACAAAATCACACTTCAATAGTAAGGGAACATGAATAAAATCTTAAAAAGTTCATTACCAACAGACCCATACAAGGGGTGTGCAAAGACCCTGCTGGCAGAGAAAAATAACACAAAACAGAAGAAACTTGTGTCTAAAGGAGAGAACACTAGAGACAACTGAAGGGTAGAGAAAGGAAAGCACGTATTTTCACATTTTTAAATGAGCTAAGAGAATGATTTCTTTCTTTCTTTTTTTATTAGATATTTGCTTTATTTACATTTCAAATCGTATCCCCTTTCCGTGTTACCCCTCCGAAAACCCCCTATCCCATCCCCCCTTCCCCTGCTCATCCCCCCCCCCCAATTTCCTGACTTGCATTCCCCTATTCTGGGGAATCAAGCCTTCACAAGACCAATGGCCTCTCCTCTCATTGATGTCTGAAATGGTCATCTTCTGCTACATATGTAGCTGGAGCCATGGTCCCTCCATGTGTACTTTTTGGTTGGTCTTTTAGTCTCTGGGAGCTCTGGGGGTACTGGTTGGTACATATTATTGTTCCTCCTGCAGGACTACAAACCTCTTCAGCTCCTTGGGTCCTTTCTCTAGCTGCTCCATTGGGGACCCTATGTTCATTCTATTGGTTGGCTGTGAGCCATGGGTATTTTGATCCACTTTCCAATAAGGATCAAAGTATCCACACTTTGGTTTCTTTAAAGAGGGGGATCCTAGCCATGTGTCCACAACATGTGGATAAGTGAAATGGGCAGCAACATATCACAAAGGCAGGAGGGAGGCCATGGAAGGTCTTGCTGTAAGACACTGGCTTCTGGGAGGAGGTATTTGAGGCCATTGTAAATGGGACTGAAATCCTGATTTCTTTCTCAGCGTGATCATTACTGGCATGCAGGAAAATTTCTGACTTAAGTATCTTGATTTTATATCCTGCTACTTCATTAAAAATGTTTATCAGACCTAAGAGTTTTCTGGAGGAGTCTTTGGGGTCTCTTAAGCATATGATCAGATCATCTATGAAGAAGAAGAAAAGAAATTCTGTCTTCTTCCTTTCCTATTTATCTCCTTTCTATTTATTTATTTTTCTTGTTTTCTTTGCTAAGAATTACATTAAAATAAGAGTTGTGATCGGACAAGTTCATTTCATTCCTGATTTAGCAGAAATGTGTTCATTTTTTCCCATTTAGTATAATGCTGGGTATGGGTTTGTTAAATATGGCCTTTACCACTTTCTTTGAGATACACTCCTTCGAGGCAGTCATCAGGAAGCAATGTGCTTTGGCTTTTTATACATAATCTGTCTTAGAGAATTCTCCCCAGAATGTAGTAGCAAAATATATGTATTCTTTTCTCATTGGCCTAGAATGTCATGGAGATATCAACAATAGATCAAAATCTCCCAATTCCTAATGAGTTCATTGGGGTTACTTGTAAGAATATTGGTGCCCCAAAGATAACTGCCTTACTGAGAAGTTCACACAGCATGAGTATAAGCCACCAAAGTTACTTTCCTGAAGCTCACTGTCCATTTTGCAGACAGCTCTACAGGAAAATTTCCTCTTCCCTGGCAATTGCTTGTTGTGTATATAACCTTACATAAGGGGAGCTAGGGTACTCAACATTTTCTGAATTTCCTGCATCTCGGGTGTTATGAGTTTCCCTAGCTTCCTGGTTCTTATGATCCTCCATATAACAGGGAGTATTTCAATTTGGAGGAAATAGCTACATAGTATATTTGCTTGAAATGTGTATCTTTGCTCATGAAGTGTATTTCTTGAAGTCAACCAATAGTTGGATCTTGTTCAAGAAGCAAGTCTTTGTCTTTTAATTGTAGTGCTAAGACCACTTACACTCAGAGTTATTATTGAGGGGTGGTGTCAATTCCAAAGAATTTGCTGTTGTTGTTAATTTCCTGGTTGACTCAAGAACTTATTATTCTTTTCTTTTATATTTAGACATCCTTAATTTCTTTCAGTGATGCTTTATAGTTCATATTACAAATATTGAGCTATTTGATATTTTTCTGATGTACTTATTCTTTTTAATGCTATTGATACTGTAATTCTTTTCTGAAATAGAATTTCAGATTTCTTATCATGAGAGTATACAAATACAATTAAATTTATATATTTATCTTTTCCCTGAATCTTAGCTATAATTGCTTCTAAGTTCCAATATATCTTATCTGATTATGATTTTCTATTTGTAAGTCATGTCTTCTGCATGGAGACAGATGTAGTATTTCATTTACAATCTGGGTAGCTTTTTCTTTTCTTCTTACCTTATTGCTCTGATTAGAACCTAAATTAAAGTGAATCAAATGGTTAGGGTGAATATTTCACCTTAAGGTGAAAGCATCCAGTATTTTATTGGATTTAATGTCCATTTTAAAAATATGTAGCAGAAGATTGCTTTATCTGGCATCAATGTGAGGGGAGGCCCTTGGTGCTGTGGAGGCTTGATGCCCTAGCATAGCAGAATGCTAGAGTGGTAAGGTAGGGAGTGCATGGGTGGGTGGGGGAGCACCCTCATAGAAGCAAAGAGGAGGGGGATGGGATAGGGGAGTTGTGGAGGGGAGACTGGGAAGGGGGACAACATTTGAAATGTAAATAAATGAAATAATTTAATAAAAATGGAAAAATGTCTTTCTATTAGTTTGAGAAGGTTCATTGTATTCCTAGTCTATTTAATATTTTAATCATAAAAGGAAAAGGGATTTTATCAAGTGTTTTTCTGTAGTCGCTACTTTTCTTGTCTCTGTGACAAAATCTATGACAGATAAGGAAGGAAAAACTTCCCTCGGCTCATAGTCTCATTTTATCATGGAAGGCACATCATATGACAGAGATCTCGTATGGCACAACTCAGGAAGTAGAGAAATTGGCTAGAACCAGAAGTAAACATAACCTCCAAAGCCCCCCCCCAGTGGCTTATATCCACTAGGTCCCACCTCTTAAAATGTGTCATCAGCTGAGGACCAGGTGTTCAAAGAACCTGTGGGGGGTCATTTCAGATCCAAGCCACTGCCCTATCTAATTAGATGCCCAAGAGGCTGTGAGTGTTTTCTGTTCTATTAATGCGATGTGCTCACAATAATGGCTCTTGCACAATAAGTCAATTTTCCTAAACTGCACTTAGTCATGTACAGTGACCCTTGGAGAATGGCCCTTTCTTTTTCTAGGGCTTGGTTGAGATTATTTTCCTTCTATAGTCATATCATTTCTTACTTACAGTTTTCTTGTGTTGACCTTTGTCTGGTTTTGATATGAGGGTAGTATTAACATTACAGAATATGGTGGGGAGTTGTTGGTTTTCTCTTTTATGTTTTGCAGAAGCTTGCAAAGTACCAGTAAATTCTCTTTGATATAGGAATAATTTAGCAATGAATCAATGTAGGTTTTAGAAAATTTTTTGGTTAGTTATTACAATTAGAAATGCTATTACTATATGAAATAATAGTTGATTGAGAATATTACAGAAGAGGGACTGGACAGAATGTAAGAGCCAGAAGATTCTCCAGGGGACTGTCTCCTAGAGAGGTCAGAAGCCACACTTACAAAGTTTCTTTAACATGACTGCTTGTACATGAGCTAAATAGGATCAACATATATGCTAACGTGAACAGGAAAATGCTTCGACAAGAGCTACTGGTAACTATGGAATACTGAAAGTGAGAGAACTAGTCTTTCCTGGGAAAGAGCATACGAACCGGTTATCCAACACCAAATGGCCAGCTCTGAAACCGAACATGCAAGTAACATCATAAGACTGAAAGGTTACATTTATATATTTGGGAACACACATATATGCATATAACAACAATTAATGGAAAAAGAGGCCATGAATTTGAAAGAGAACAAAGAGGGGTATGTGGGAGGATCTGGAGGGAGGAAAGGAAGGGGGAAATGAAGTAACTATATTATAAACTCAAAAAAATAAAAGAAATAATTATTTTTAACTGTTCATAGATTGAAATACCATTATACCTCAAAATTTTTTATGTGATTTCCTCTAAGTTCCCAAACCAAAGACTCTCCATGATTCATGTTTATTTTAAAATAGATGATAATTAAAAAATCTGAATTTCAGAACACCTTAGGTTTCTCCTTGGATATTTTACACTAATCTCCTAAAGGTGACATTTTAATATTGCTTATGGATATCCCTTGTCACATCTTGCCTAGGAATAGAAGGGAAAATTCAGGCAGAGAGATAGGCTTGAAAACCAGCTTTAATTAAAACATACCTTTGTGAGGAAGATTTATTTGAACTCTCTCTGATGCCAGTTCCCTATTATCTTATTTGTTCAGCACTAACAATACATTTGGCAATGATGTCAGACATGAAAAGCAAGATAACCTCAGTCAAAAACCGCAGCGGTGAGGACTTTCCAACAAGCATGGTAAGCGGAGAAGCACGTGTGTGCATATCTATGGTCCTATTTACCTGCGTTGTTTTCTAAACCAATGAATTGTTTCCTCTCGTTTAAAGATCAAAATGATTATACTATATATTTTCAAATGACCATACTAACAAAAGGTTTATTTTCATAAGTAAGAGATGGTTGACTTCATTTTTCCTTAATATTTAACCACCTAACAATCTAAATACCTTCAAGACTGGAAAATGTATTGATGCACCAAATAAGAAAAAGTGACAAGTACAGCCAACTAAGAAGGTTCATTGGCAGTGTAACTGCTGTACTTTGAAAGCAAGGAATAGAACATTGGAGAAGCATCTCCATGTGTGCAATCTACTCATTGAAGCAACTACTTTAATAAAGTTTGTAATTTTAGTATCTCTTGGGAATGAGAGTAGGATCTGCATGTGCCATTGGTAAAATCTGTGGTCCTTCTGCATGAATTTGTCTACGATGGGTATCACTTTTATACTAATTGGTGGATGAAGATAAATGTTTATTTTCTTTCCTAGCTTTTGTGAATAGTGCCAAAGTAAATATGAGAGCGCAGATGTCTCTTCAACTCACTGATGCTCTCTTTGGCAGGTTTCTGAGGCACACAGACGCAGTAACTCTAATAGTAGCTGAATTAATCTATACTTCCTCCAATGGTGTATGAGAGTTATCTCTTTGCATTCTTAACCATACTTGGTTTATTTGTGTTTTTTTATTATAATTATTGTAATTGGGGTGCAAGGTGGAGACTCATTATGATTTTTTATTTGAATTTCCATAATTAGTGATGCTAGTAATTTTTCTTATACTTTCTTGCCTTTTTATTTATTCTTATGAGAAATGTCTATTAGGTCTCCAAATATATATGAGGGGATTTTTTAATATATTCACTATAAGTAAATAAAAAAGTTAAAGGTGTGTGTGTGTGTGTGTATGTGTGTGTATGTGTGTTTGTGTGTGTATTAATTATCACATAATTTGGTCATTATACTATCTATGACAAGTTCAAAACATCTCATTGTTCCTCAAAAGAACATATAAATATATGTGAAATAATAGATGAATTTGTAACTGTTAGCTGACTCACATCAAAGCGTATCGCCTTTCACAACAGTGTTTTTAAGCTTACTGCTGGTTCTTTCATAATGCATATAATGAGTTCTGATTACTCTCACCTCCACTGAATCTCATCTCCACCCCCACTTCCCCCACCAATCTCCTCCTCACATTCCTTGCTTTCTGTTTTGTTCTCTGAGTTCAAGCAGGGTCATCTGTGTGGTCATGGGGTTGGAATTACCCACCGGAGCCTGGTTGCACTCTCCAGTGGTTATACAACTGAACTGAAATGTAAAAATCCTAAGCATATAATGTCTCGCATCAGGCACACACACAACTAGCGAAAACCAATATCTGTAATTTCATGACCCCGAAATTCCCTTCTGAGAAGGATCCAGTCACATTCAAATATTCCCAAAGAGTCAGCATTCATATTTATACCACAACACCTCGAACTTCAAAGGTGTAGAACCTCCTTAGGAAGTACATGCTCACCCCTGACTTCCCCCCGCCCCCCGACTCTCAGCATGGCCTTTATCAGACTCCAGAGTGTGTTGCTTTGTATTATTAAAAGACACGCATTAAATCCATGTCACACACTTAATCAACCCTACTGACAAATGCTAGTGTTTTCCTTACACTTCATTACGAAGAAAACTCTGATGAAGACTTTTATACTTGCCAGCTTGCAGACATATGCCCGTTTCTGTTGGGTAACTGTATACAGAACTGCTGTACTATGAGAGAACAGTTGTTCAGCTTCCTAAGAAACATAGGAACCCCTTTCAAGGTGATCACACACGTTCACACTCTTGCCAGAAGTATCTGATTCCCCAAATGCTGCAGGGCCCTATTGTTTTAGGTAGTACAGCGGGTGCTCATAGACACCTGGTGATAATTTTTATTTATCTCACAATGAATCTTGAGGCACCCCTTTATGAGAGACTGGCATTTTCTTTTATGAGGTATCTGGTATCTGTTGGAGTCATCATTAATTCAAACACCTGGCTCATATCAGCACGATCTCTTTAATTGTCTTTTCTGTTAAGGTTGAATTGCATTTGCTTTTTCTGCATGCTAAGCAGCTATTGAGCATGTTGGGAATGTTGATTTATGTCGCGGGGTATCTTGGCAGTGCTGAAATCTCCTGGAGATAACACTATTTTTGTTTCAGTGGACCAATCTCCTGGCTGAATTCAGACCTCAAGTTCTTTGTCATCTCTCATGAGCAATGACTAACCTAAAATTCAGGTCTATGAGTCTTGACAGGCTCAGATGGTGTCACTCTTGCTATAGGTCGGGCAAAACATGGTGGGGATTCATACGCAGTATTAGCAGGTCCCCCTCATCAGCGCCAGCTTCCTCCTCAGAATCTCTGCCTTGCCATGTGGACTACAGCACACCCTATCAGGAAATCAGAGGACTACACCACTTCCTGGGCAATGCTTGAAGGAGTATTTTAGTGCACCATGCAGAATAAACGTATTCTGACTTTTGAACATACAGTTTAGATGTAGATTGAGAACGATAGACTAGACAATGTTTACAATTCAATCTCAGCCTTTTCAGTTAGAGATGGAGAAACTTATTTCTGAGATATATATATTTGATTATTAGCCTGTCCACTAGAGTGGCCCCATGGCTGTTAGCTTAAAGGAGATTCCTCTAGGCTCCTCCCAGGGACCTAGTAATGACATTACCCACCTCTTCAAGGCGCAGCCTGGCAGCCTATAAAAGGACTGTTTGTTACCTTAGTCCTCTGTTGTCTCTGTGTCTCTGTCTCTGTCTCTCTTTATCTCTCTCTTCCCCTTTCTGTCTCTCTCTCTTTATCTCTGTCTCTCTGCCTCTCTCTCTCTCTCCCCCGCTCTGTCTCTGTTCCCACGTGTTACTGGCAGGTCTTGCTCTTCCCCTTTCTGTTCTTCTCTGTTCCTTTCTCTACCTTGTAGCTCTGCTCCCATCTGCCTCTACCTCTGCTCTGGACCTCACTACGATCCCTTCCCAAATAAACTCCATTTATATCAGGTCTTTCAAGTGCTATGATTTCTCAGGGAGTGCCTTGGCATGGGCCTGCCAGGTGCACACACACACACACACACACACACACACACAGACACAGACACACACAGACACACACACACACACACACACACACACACAGACACACACACACACACAGACACACACACACACACAGACACACACACAGACACACACACAGACACACACACACACACACACACACACACACACACACACACACACTGCTGCTGCACTGTTTTTCATGACAATGGCTCCCATAATATTACCTTACAAGAGCCTCAGAACCATTGGACTTATTTGTAAATAATATAAAGTGTTTTTACTAATTATAAATTAAAATTTTTAATTAAACAAAAATATGATCATTACACCTTGAAAATTAACCCTTATGTTCAAATATTCTTCTAGTACTCAGAATTACATTTTCATTGGTGTTTTGTTAATAATAATAATTAAATTAGAATCCAAAAGAGATCCACATGCTGTGATTGGCTGAAACATTTTTATTTTTAAAAAGATTTACTTATTTTGTTTTATGTGTCTGAGCATTTTGCCTGCATGTATGTAATCACACTCTATTGATTCTTGATGCCTGCAGAAGCCTCCACAGAGACCAGAACCCTAGAACTGGAGTTAGAGACTCCATGTAGGTGCCGAACACTGAACCCAGGTCCTCTGTAAGAGCAGCCAGTGCTCTTAGCCACCGAGACATTTTTCTAGACTTGTGCCCGGCAGATATTAAAATTACTTTTATTCCTACAGATTCTTCATCGATTTATTTCATTTCTTTAAATTTGTTGAATACATTTTTTATTATATCTTTTTTTTCTCAGTCTGAATTCTTGTGGTTGCAACCTAATGGATTCATTATACTTGTTAGGATTTTATCCTGAAATATTCCCCAACCCCATGAGTTTGAATACCTGTTCGCTAGCTGGATGTGCTATTTTGAGTGGTTGTTAGACCTTTAAGATTCTGCTAATCTAGTTAGTGGAAGTGGGTCACTAGAGGATAGAATTTGAAGGTGATAACCACTCTGGTTCTAGACTGAGATCCCTCAAGATATGAATGAGCTATGTTATAAGCCAGGATGTGAATGAACTATGATACAAGCACCCACATGGTGGACTGCATCCATAACGGGCTGCATCCTGTGAAACGCTAGCCAAAGTAAACTGCTCATCTTTCAGTCTGTTTCTGTCAGATATTTGGTCACAGCGACTCTTGTATGTAACAGACAGAAAATTGCTACTAGGAAATGTCGTTGCTGTGGTCAACCTAGCTGTGTGGTTCACGGGCCTTTGGACCTGGTTTGCGGGAGAAATACAGGAAGGTTTGGAGCTGCAGACTAGAGAAGCCAGACAATGCTGAAAGCCAGACATGTCCAATATATGAACACACTGGCTGAAATCTGAGCTTAGTGGGCCAATCTAGTTAGAGTCCAGAATGCAGATAGAAATACAGGTAGGAAGGGCTGTGCTAACGAGGTTTCATGGCAAAGTAGGGAATGCACTGAAAATTGGGCTAGAGATCAGTCTTGTACTCTGATAAAACACTGAAGTATGTTTTTCCATGTTCTTAAAACCTGAGAAATTTGGATTTAAAAGCAAAAGGACATTAACCTGTTGGAGAAAATTTCAAGACAGCACAATAGTCAGACTGTAGAATGGTTACTACTGACTGCTTTTAGTTAGGTTTATAATGAAATATCAAAGCAGCAAGATGTGGAAAATGTGTAGTTTAGGAACACAGGTGCATTTGAAGCTATAGAGAAGGTAGTTGTAGAAACAGTAGCCATAAATACTGAAGACATTGGTGTGAGGAGAGAGAAGCCACAGACTTATCACCAGGACAATCAGAAAGGTGCCAGGGTAAGACCAGCTCATTGGGGTATAAGAGTTAAAAACCCACTTTAAAGACTCTCATTTAAAAAGAGAATGCTTCTTCAGGGGTACCATTTCTGAACAAGACCACTTAAAGCAATGTTTCCCCTGGATCAGCTCTGTGGGCAATCAGAGACCACTGCGTCTGTGGTTCAAGATAGCCAAGCTACAGACTGAGCAACAGAAACTGGAGTCTTCCACATGCTGCCGTGCTTCCAAATGTGCAGAATCAGAGAAACTTACTGGAAACTGAAACTTACAGGAAAGTTCCAGAGAAAATCCAATGAGGCCAGGTGATGTGTGGCAGGGGAAGATCCTATATATTGATGTTCTGAGAGCTGTGTGTAAAGCTATAAGGATGAAGCCTACACTGCAGCGGAAACTCTGGGGGGCTCCAGGAACACAAGTTGTCCTCTAAGGAAAGCTTCAGGCATAGAATGGAGCTGGTCCAAGAGTAAGTCCACAAGTACAATGGTGACAGGGCTGTGGAGATGTGGCTGGCTACACACATGATGTCACCAGGAGCCCACATGATGTCATCTGTTGAGGTCTGGTCTGCTGCTATGTGTTGTAATGCTAAATTCTATATCCCAAGGTCTACTTACCTCAAGATTCTCACAACCAGGTTTTTGTTGTGCATACTTTGCCCCTTAATTTGAAATTATTGATTGAATAATTACTGGAGGTAATAGAGGTAGGCGAGTTTTCAGTTAACTGGTTGGGGCTCGCACAGAGAGAAGAGGACACCACTAGGAGAAGAGATGGACCATGAGCACGTGACTAAGAAAAAGAACAAGTAACACGGGTCCTATGGCTGTGGTGTAAGTTAAACTAGCTCTGAAACCTGCCCAATCTAGGCTTAGAGCTTGTAAATAAAATACTTGGATTGTGTGTCTTTCATATGGGCTAGCTAGAATTTGTGATTCCTTTTAGAGTCATCAGGAGCCCACATGATGTCATGAAGAGCCCACATGGTATTTTATCATGAGCCTTAGATGCTGGACATAAGATTCCAAGGGTTTCTGTTTGCTCTGTTGAGTGTAATTCTTGTGCTGGCCTGGTACCTCCTTGCTATCTTTTTACTTTTTCAAGTAGAAATATTTGTGTGTATAAGTTGGTTTTGATTGTACAAGAGCTCACACTTAAGAGATTGTCTTGACCTTAGAACACTCGATACTAAATGGAATGTCTCCATCAAATCCTCCTTAGAAGGTACTGGACGTTTGAGCAGCGTTGTGTCTTTTTAAGACTGTGGAGACTTTTGCCATTGGCCTGGGTATGTTTTGCATCAAGAGGATAGCCATCAGCTAGCTAATGGTGTCTAGAAGCAAACTGCTATGGTTAGAACATGAGACGCTCCTTAGAGGCTCATGTGACTGAATGCCAGGCTCTCCTTTGGTAGCTCTGCTTTGAGAGGTTTGGGGTCTTTGAGACTATGGCTTCCTTAGCAGAAGTGGGTCACAGGGTGTGAGGGAAGCCTTGATGGGGGATTGATTCTGGTTCCCACTGTAGTTCTCTGTTTATTGAACCTCTAAAAACCTAAGGTCACCTGGGAGAAGGGAACCTCGATTGAGGATTTTGTCTTTATTGGATTGGCCCATGGAACTGTCTTTATTGCTTATTAATGTATGATGGCCCAGCTCACCTTGAGCAGTGCCATTATTAGATGGGCTACCTATAACTGGGGTACATAAACTAGACTGGCTACCTATAACTGGGGTACATAAACTAGACTGGCTACCTATAACTGGGGTACATAAACTAGACTGGCTACCTATAACTGGGGTACATAAACTAGACTGGCTACCTATAACTGGGGTACATAAACTAGACTGGCTACCTATAACTGGGGTACATAAACTAGACTGACTACCTATAACTGGGGTACATAAACTAGACTGGCTACCTATAACTGGGGTACATAAACTAGACTGACTACCTATAACTGGGGTACATAAACTAGACTGGCTATCTACAACTGGGGTACATAAACTAGACTGTCTATCTATAACTGGGCTATATAAACTAGATTGGCTATCCATAACTGGGCTAAATAAACTAGCTGAGCAGAGATAGGGTGAGTCAGTAAGCAGCCTGCCTTCCTTGAGCTCTTTCCTGGACTCTCCTCAAAGACAGGGCTGTGACGGGAACAATAAGCTGAGTCAGCCCTTTCCTCCCCAAGTTGCTTTTGGCCGTGGTATTAATCACAACAGAAAGCAAACCTGAATGTTCCACTTTTAATATAACACTCTCAAGCTTCTCTAATATAAAAAGACATGCGTATAGTCCTGTTTCCATTTTTGTCCCATCAGCTTTAATGAAGAAGAGCTGTGTATCACAGAACCACGGCAGAAAACATTGTATTGAGTTCATGTTCCTAAAAGAATGTCCCATAGCAAACAGAAAGAAGCTGATAATTAAAAAAAAAACATTTTTATTTATATACCTGTGTGAGTATATTGTCATGTGAGTGCCAGAGGCCAGAAGAGAACATTGGAGTTCCTGGAATTAGAATTAAAGATGTTTGTGAGCCACCTGACATGGGTGCTGGGAATTGAACTCTAAACCTCTGCAAGATCAGGGAGAACTCTTAACTGCTGAGCCATCTCTCAAGTCCCAAGGCTTGGTTGTTGGTTTTTGGTATGCTATGTGACAGCACTTGTGGATTTCGTCTCCTTCATTCCATGAAGTGAACTTGTCAAGTAGGGATTTCTGTCTCTAACTTAAAGTTGACAAAAATCGAGCATCAGAAGAATTTGTCCCCGAGTCACAGGCCTAGTGCCCAGACAAGCCAATCCCTTTGCACAGTGCACTGCAGGGTTGCACAGCAGGCCGGCGGTAGCTGTGACATCTCATATACTCCTCTGTTTCTCTCCAAGCCCAAGAAGAGTTCTTTATTTTCCTGCCTTCCATTTTCAGTTTCCGTTGTCACATTAACCAAATGCATTCTGTTTTGATCTCCTAAAGGAATGACTCATCCTGGAGACTTAGGCTCTTCTGTACAATTTCCAAAAAGATAAAAAAAAAAAAAAACAACGCTTAAGCTCAATCTGTTTCCTGTGTGGCACTCCAGATGATGATTTCAGGAGACAGACACGCGTGTGGGAACAACTGATGGGCGCCTCTTCCTACCGGCTTCTAAGCTGCAAACAAGCTCTCAGCCGGACTCGAGAGTGTTATTGAAAAACCCAGAAAAACATTCAGTACGATTGCCTCCTGCTGAAGGGACTAGACCTAACTCAGAAACAGGCTCTGACAGTTAGTGAATGGAGCCTCATCAAAGAAATCCCACTGAGAGCCCAGCAGAGACATTCACTGGGTTTTTATAAACACACACATGCCATACAGATCCTTAACCACACACAAAGAAATATTAAAAGTAGGACTGAAAAATAATTTCTGTGGCTTTTATCCTAGGGAACTATTGCCTAGCAGCTCCATAAAGCTAATCAACATGACATAGATTCTCAGTAGCATAGCTCATGATAAGGGCAGGCAAACAGTAAGTCTGAGAAGTAGACAACAGACATTGAGCACCTTAAAGCCACAGCCTGATCCCTGAGCTAAGTCCAAATCCTTCAGAGGGAACATTGGTTTATGACTGGCCTATTCATTTGTGTCCATGTATGTGCATATGTGTCTGTGTATGTGTGTATGTGTGTGTGTGTGTGTGTGTGTGCTCAAAAGTGTTTATATATGTGTATGTGCTAAAAGTGAATGTGTGCACCTATTTATGTATCTGATTGTGTAAGTGTGGAGTGTGTGTGCTTAAATGTGTTTCTCTCTCTCTCTCTCTCTCTCTCTCTCTCTCTCTCTCTCTCTCTCTCTCTGTGTGTGTGTGTGTGTGTGTGTGTGTGAAGTGCATCCTTACAGTGTTAACTATTCTGACACCTGGAGAAACAGGCATGACAGGATTTCTCTCCCCCATGGTAGTGCAGCTTGTATGGGTTTCTTTTATCCATGTAGCAAAGTTCTCAAAGGCAGGATTAAATAATAGATGACGGTTTAAACTCTATAATGAAACACACATCAGAATCTATTCCATGTTGGGTGACAGCCAAACGGTCAAGTTGCCGAGAAGTGAATAAGGCGCATACTCTGCGCTTAAAAGGATCAGCAGAAAAGCAGAATTAGCAACTGAGTCATGACTGCTGCATTACAATGCGTTAACTAAGAAGCTGGGCTCCGGGTATGTTTATCTCACTCTGAGATCAGGAAACACTAGTGAAACACTGCGGTCCCAGTGTGGGCCAAACTGCGGTCCCAGTGTGTGCCGAACTGGGGATAAAGTGGCGTTCATTACCTGGTCTCTGCAGAGTGAGAGAAACCCCCATATATATTCAATACAGTTGCCTATAAAAAACAGCTGGGTTATAACTGTTAAAGGAGGAATGACACCAAGTAAAAGTTAAGAGTTTATATGAGCAAAGAATGATTCATGCTTTGACTCATAATCTCCTTCCAGACTTGTGCTAAGACCAGAAGGAGGTTATGGCCTCTGATTCCCAGGCTTCACAGGCTGCGTACAAAAGCACAGGAGAAAAACAACTGGATTGCCACCACTGGCAGCCTGCCCTATGCTGCCATGATCTGCCACACGAACACGATTAGCTCATTGACTAAATCATGATTCGCAAATATTCAGCTGTGAGATGCCTCTAAGTTCACATTTGACAGTGTCAGGGTTCGCAGAACCAGCCCAGACTGGGGCCTCCTGCTGACCTGTTTTTCCAGTCCAGTCTCAAATCCCCTCTGAGTCCTGACCTACTGACTAGGAGGACAGTATAGGAGCACTCAGTCACCATCGTGGCTGCTTTGTCTCTGTCTCTAAGTGAGACCCACAACGTGTATTATGCCACCGAGAAAGCCTTACATTGTTCCCCTTGGTTATCCAGCATGCTGCTGGTAACTGTGACTACAAATCTGAGAATCTGGACAGCCTAGGGGAGCAGAGGTTACAGGAGGAGCTCAGAAGAGTCCTTCTAGGTGCACGAGGCTTTGCTGCTGTCCAGGCCACAGTAACCAAGTGATAGAAACAAAAGACAGTTAGATAGTAGTCCCTGGGAGAAAACTATGGACGTCTGTGAGTACAGAGGACATGACTCAGGGATCTAAGATGTGACCACAGAGTCATCTTCCCGACTACAGGTTGAAGGGCTCTGGCTGAGGAAGCCTGTCTTCGAAAGCTCCTTCAGTAGCCATGGCAGATGCCACTCAGCTGTCCAGCTCCGTATGCCGGGCTTTAGGAGCAACTCAATCTACAGATGCTGGCACTATAGGGAAGTAATAGAACCAAGAAATGCCATCACTGCAGTTCCCTAGGGGCGTATAATATTTTCTCCATAACTATCCTCATTTCTACCAGAGACCATCACAGCAAGCCCAAGTCAATTTGGGTTCATTAAACACAACTTGGGTCCATACAGGAGTGCAGGAAGGCCTCTCTGGCTTATCACATGGTGTATGTCTAGTTGGTTACAGGTGTCACAAGGACTCTCTGAGCCACTTAGTACTAGAAATGTAAGCATGTTAACTACTTTGAGACATCCTGGGAGCCCTCTGGGACACCCAGAGTTGGTATCAAAAGAACTCTGCTTACAGTTTCATTGTGAGAGGTTTAAAACACTTAAGATTACATATCACCATGGAGCCATGCTTAGTTTCCCAAAGTTCCAAGCACAAGATCTAAAACCAAATACAAAAAGTTATATAGTTGTAGAAAATCCTGTCAATATTAAGAGAGATACTCATCTTCCTTAGGTGATCAGAGGCAGGGAAAGCTGGTGGTTAGCACAGGGGATTATTTTGATGTTTAAACTTCTTCCAAAGTTTCATTTGCCCCAACCCGAGGTCAGGTAGACAGAGTGACCCTAACCCAAGGTCAGGTAGACATGGTGACCCTAACCTGAGGTCAGGAAGACATAGTGACCCTAACCCGAGGTCAGGTAGACATGGTGACTGTATTCTTGAAGAGTGGCCAGCATGCTTAGAGCAATGCACACATGCATCATGCCTGGAGCAGTGCACACACACATACACACAGAAGCAAATGCACTACTCCCATTCACAGGTGTGCATACTCATTCATAGTCTCACACTCGCATTTTATACATACTTGTTTTGATACACACTCATGCATGCTCATGAGCTCACACACACACACACACACACACACACACACACACACACACACACGCACATGATTCTCTAGTCAGTTCATCTTGGCACTCATGCAAACCAAAACAGTCTTTCAAATAATCAAAATGTAATATCCAGAACTGTAAAATGCAGGGAAGGGAGGGAGGAAGAGAAGGAGGAAGAGAGGATAAGAGGGGAGATCCTTCCAGCAGGTAACCATAAGAATCTAGTATGCTAGCATAGCTCCAGGCCAGAAAGCCATGCTAATAGCATTATTATCAGCACACCAATTTTCTTCCCTCCGGCTGCTTTAATCGGATGAATATCAAGTTCCAAGCTGACCTGTGATCCAGGGGCTCAGGATTCTGGTGACTGGTCTCAGTAGGAGACTACCTCCGTAGGCTTCTCGTCCAGGACTTGCTTTCATTTCTGGTTAGTTGCCTGTTTCTCACAGGAAACCTTTGGGGCTGGCAGCAGAGGAGAGCTAATCATTTGAGGCATGCATGGCCCAGGTCTTACTATCTTCCTTTATTACTCTTATTTCGGGTCATTCACCGATTCCCCAGCTCCAGGAATGCAGCCCTTGGCTTTGAAGAGTGTTCACTAGTAGGAAAGTTGTGATTTGGATGCAGCAGAGTAGAAGCAAAGACTGAGCTTTACCTCAAACACTTACTTTTGCCAATTGACACTTTACGGCACCGCTCATTGGCTCAACCAACCGTGTAGATTTAAAAAGATAGACTCAATGAAAACGTTTAACAGGCCAATTTTATTTTTAAATATATTTGTACGGGAGGGTGTATGTATAGCTGTTGGGAGAGTGTGATACTGAACATGTACAGGTGGCATGCACACATATACACATACATGTGGAAGACAGAGGTTACTATCTGGTATTATTCCTCAAGATATACCTCCCTCTGTCTTTTGAGACAAAGTCTCTCCATTGGTCCTAAAACTTTCCCATTAGGTTTGACTGGCAAGCCAGTAAGCTCCAAGGACTTCCTTGCTTTCTCTACCTCCCTAGTCATGGGATTAAAAGCCACAACCAGCTTTTTACATGGGTGCTGGGTGTCAATCATGGGACCTCATGCTTGTTCAGCAAGTGTTTATAGACTGAGCTATCTCCCTGACCCCTTTACAAATGATTGCAACCCTCATGCAATAAAATGACTTCCATGATCACTATGTAACCCAGCAGGAATGCTCCCAGTAGGAATAATTCCTTCTAACAGATTTTTTTCCTACCACTAAGGCAGTAGCTTTCCATTAAGGGAAAGCTTTAACCCAGTAGGAAAACATACAAGCTAGCATTAAAATATATTTATAGATGTGTGTCAGAGGCACTTGGATAAAATCTAATTGCCAGGCTTCAAAATGACCTGCATGGTGATAGGAAATGTCCTTGTGCCCCATAAAGTAGCTGACTGGGGTTGTGCTCAGGGCAAACAGAGTATCCTGCATATAGTATGTGAGCTATTGTTGGAGGAGAGTTTCCAAAAATGTTTCTTTTTGTTTGTTTTTTTGTTTTGTTTTATTTTTATCCAAGAAACTAGTTTCTCTCTTGCCCAATAAATTTAATTATGTATATATTCCAGAAGAGTGTCATGGAGTTGTGGGCATCCCATTAGGGTGCAAACAGAAATGGCTTTGGAAATTAGATTTACGGCCCTTCTGTTGAGGGGAGTTTCTTGTGTTGTTTTGTTTTACTTTTTGCTTTTTAATAATTGGTAAAATCCTAGAGTGTCCAGATATGGATTTGGGAGCCCCATAGTCAAGGACTCTCGCTGACTTTTGTCTGGAGAGTAGAGACACCCATCAAGATCTCATCTCCCTCTACGTTTATTTTTTAAGAACCACAACAATCTTTTCCTTTGATACAGAGCTTCTAGAAGTTCTAGTCAAGAGAGCAGAAGGAGAAAGTGGTGTGGGAGAGGGAAGTTCAAGGAGGCAGGCAGGGAAAGACAGAAATTGAGGGTTAAGTCCAGTCGGGCTGGAGAGATGGCTTAGCCATTAAAGGCTAGGCTCACAACCATAAAATATAAGAAAAGTCCAGTTATTCAGAATTGTGACAAAGTCTCTAAAATTTTCATGCTGCTCATTTTTGTGGACAGGTCTCCATGGTAGTCGGCCTTATTGCTGGAGGTAGGTTAGAGTGGGTTTTCATTATTCTAGAGGATTAACTACAGCAGGAAGTTATTCTCATGACTTGGAGCAATATATATATATATATATATATATATATATATATATATATCAAGATTAATTTAAAATAACTTCTGTTAATTTGTTACCTACTTGTTGATTTAAAAAGCCTCTTGGAGAAATCAGTTTAACATTCGGCTCAATTTAAACGACAGGATACTGTCTCACATATTGGGGAGGGGACGGGGTCCTAAAGCTAGGTGTGAGCATCCTGTCCTAGATAAAGTAGACTAATTCCGGGAAATGATCGTTATCTTCTTAACATAAGATACTACAAGCTGAAGTGCCCCTCCCCCTCACCACAGAACACAGCAGCCACACCTACATCAAAGATTCTCCAAGGCTGATGGACTGATTGATTGACTGATTAGAACTCGGTGATCAGGAGGATCGGAATGTGGCAGGTGGAGAGATCCAGAGTTAAATTATCCTTTTAGATATCTCTTTAGAACTGGTTTTAGTTCCCATCTTCCTCACTCATTGCCTTCCTCTGTGTCTAACCTATTTATGACTATCTAATAGAATCTTTGCGATGCATTAACTTCCACCAACTGACCACGAGTTTCTATCAACTGCAAAGCTGAGATCATCAGGAACATCTGAGATGTTCCTGTAGCACGCGATTTCCCTGCTTTTCTATAACTCACTTAATGTATTTGGAAACAAAAAAGTATTGTTGGCAAATGCATTGGCATTATAAGTAAAAAAGTTCTTGAAACTGCTTTTATGTCGGGACATGGAGTTGGGGGTAACCTGAGTCTGTGTGCTGGATGATGGCCGCTCAGACCGGCACCAGAATAAATTCACTTTTCCCTTTGTGGTTAGAGAAGTTATTTTAAATTAATCTTGTTTTATATATTTTCTTTCTTTCTTTCTTTTCTTTTATTTTTCTCCAAGTCATGAGAATAACTTCCTGCTGTATTTTAATCCTCTAGAATTAGAATAATGAAAACCCGCTCTAACCTACCTCCAGCAATAAGGCCATGCTGTGAACTGGGCCCCACATATGGAGTGAGCTTGTTATCACGCGCTGTAACTCTCTGAGTTCTGCCACGGATAAGAAAGTTAAAGCGAAGTAGTGACCTTTACAGTGTCCCATGGGCCACTAGGTCTAGCTCAGTGGACCATTTGTAGGAACAGGGCTATTTTGGATTGATAGCAAGAGCTTTAGCTCCCACTAACCCTGTGGATAGATTGCTATCCCCTTGCCCTTGTGTTCACTAGTCAGAGGCAGAAACCAGTGTTGGGTCCTTTGCTTAACAGTGTTCCTTAAGAAGTGTAAGCATGCACATGAGGCTTCTTAATATGCAAGGTTCTCTTCCCAGTTCATCTTTATCAGGTAAGTAGCTTCTTGCAGCCCATCCTGACAGCCGCCAGGCATCCACACAACAGCTATCATCCGATTTCCACAGCACCAACCCTCAATCATCATCAACACGTCCCCACCGCGTTTCCTCCTGCTGCAGAGAACTTGATATTGACCTTCAGAGTGTCTCTTCAATATTAGGTATGAAGGTATCAAAGAGGGGCAACATCAGGTTCCCCCAAAATTGCTACTCTGGTTCCTCTGGGTGTATCCCAGATACATAGCTATAGAGCCTGAGGCCCCAGCCGCCCATGTGACTCAAACCTTCTCTACCACGTAGCAGTTTTCAGAAAGCAAGGACCTGACCAGCATCTTCCTCCCTGGTGTATGTACTCCACAGAAAGTGTCAGCAAGCCCGTGGGCTCCAAGGAGATGGCATAGACCATCTTAAAGTAGCTCACCTGCTAGGTGCATAAAAACCTTCTATGGCGACTGTGTATTTTGTAAAGATTCACTTTTTTCTCTTTGTCTTCTCAGCTTAGGTTTGTTCCCCTTGTAGAAAAATGACTCCATCCTCTGAATATGCATCCTCTGAACTTTAAATCAACACGATATCTTTTTCCCCAAGGAGGTTAGGGGATGGTAGGTTGTGAACTTTGTCCTGAACTTTGATGTTCATTATTAAGTGCAACCAGCATGCTATCGTGAATCTGCACTCATCAGGAGTGACGCTATTAGATGCTCTAAAACACTGACCATAGACACTCTCTACTGTGAGGACTTCATCTTTTGCCAGGTTGTTGTGGGGGCTCCTTGTCACTATCAAGAAGGCTCTCATTCCCTCACTAAATAAACTCTATACTTTACACAGTCTTGCAATGCTTAAATATCTAACCACACGTGTCTATAAGAAAACATGAAAGCCAAGTTCTCCTCAGCAGCTATATAGCTTGACAATAATGCTACCAAAGGCCGGGCCCAGCACAGCAGTAAGGCAGAGTCAGGGCTTACATATGATAAAGGAGTAAGTTACGTCTAACAGCTCCCTTCTCTACATAGCTGTTAAACATCTTAATGGTGTGAATTAATAGCCACCAATTCTGAATGCATGAGCTGAACAGAAATAATGTAATAAGTTCTACTTGGGAAAAAATGTAAACACAAAACAGATGAATGCCACAGCACATGGCATGAGCATGTATGTGTGGCATCTTCTAAGAGTCTGTAGTCTCTACATACCGATAGAGAACAAAAACCATTTCCATATTTTTATAAGTACCATAGATCTTTCTGTGCCTTTGAGCATGTCTATCTATCCTGTTATTTTCAGAAATCTTCTTGGGAAGCCTAGATAAAGTTGTTTAAATATTTGCAGAATCTGATCTTGTAAGCTGCCAACCTTGGGGTATGTCTATAAAAGCTAAGCAGTATTAGGGATGTGGGTTTGGAATGACGTTGAATTCGTGACTCAATGCCGACACTGAGGCCCCACAACAACCTTCCTGGCAAAAGATGAAGGGCTCACAGTAGAGAGTGGTCATGCTCCGTGCTTTAGAATGCCTAATCACTTCACTCCTGATGAGTGCAGATTCAGGATAGCCTGCCAGATGTACTTAATGACAATCATCAAAGACTAGGACCAAGTTTACAACCTACCATCCCCTAAGATTTTCACATGGGAGGCACAATAATGTCCTGCTTGATAAATGTCTGTTCTAAAGATACGAATCCCCTTTGGGACATATTTGCAAGCATTAGCAGTCAAGCCTATCCATGTACAAAGCATATTCATAACTGCATGAACCTCAGTTGTCAAAGGGTTGGAAAATACCTAAGTGTCAATCAAAAATGGATCAATGGACAGACTGCAGTATATCATTGCAGTGGAATATTATCCATCCTTAAAAAAAGAACAGGGCTTTGATACACAGCACAAATGGCTGAACCTTGTGAATTTATGCCAGATGAAGCCATGCACAGAACACCTCTTACATTTAAATGAACTGCTGAGAGTAGAAAAACCCATAGCAACAGAAGGTTGGCAGCCAGGAGGGCCTAGGGGTCTTGGAATACTACCCAGTTGGGGATAAAATATTGTGGAATTATCAATGGATAGTGGTGACAGTCACAGAACATGTGAATGTCCTAAGAGCCAACAACTTGCTCATTATAAAGTTAATTTTAGATGTGAACAAAGGGGAACATGGTGTGCCAATGATAGGAATGTAAATTTGTCTGGCCACCATGGCAACCAAGATAGAATTCCCCCAGAAAACTAAAAATGAGCGTGTGTGTGATGCCTGACCCAGCACCACTCCTGGAACTCCAGGTTGACCCACCACAAACATGCCTGCACATTACCTTCACTGCAGCACTGTACACAGTAACTGAGTTATGTAACCAACTTGGGTGCCCATCAGAATGGAAAAAGTGTTCTATATGCATGATGGGAATTTTTAAGTCAAAAAGAAGAATGACATTGGGTCGTTCATAGAAAAATGGGTACAACTGAGGATCACTGTATTAACCAAAGTATTTCAGCTTAACAGGGACACACACTTTATGTATTCTCTCATTTGTGGGTCCTAGACTTTATAGATACATAAATCTATATATGTAAGGACATAAAGACAAGTTGTCTAGGGGAACAAATATGTTCCAAATACATTACATGTGTACATGAAAGTGGCCTTATGTAGCTCAGTATAATAAAACAAAAATCCTGCAGTAACAATAATAAAAATTAATAAAACTACTAACTATACAGCATATGACTTTCATTACAAGTCAATAGTGATAGAAACTAGCCTTGCACTTTAGAAGTCAACCCAGCCATAAAGAGATGCAGTCTGCTAGATCAAATACTAGGTCTAAGCTGTGGGCTATCTCTTCAGGCCTCTCAGCCTTCACCCCTCTCCTGTTGAAGAACATATAAAAAGTTTCACTGGCTCAGTGAGAGGCAGGGAGTGTGTGGCATATACAGCAGCAGTCATTGTCAATCCTGTCCTACAGAGGTGGAAAATGAGCGCAAAAGGCAACCTGTTCTACCAATCAGAGGCAGCAACTTGGTCTCCAGGTCAGAATCCAGACTCCAACTCTGTGCTGCATATATAGAAAAAACATATATATGTAGAACCACAAAGCATGGTTTACATTTACAGATATATAAATGCAGTCACTTGACATAAAATACACATTACAATTAAGCCATCCTTGGTAATGCCTATATATAGAGTCAGTCCCTGTCTCTTTGAACACATGGTAGGATGCCACACTAGGGTGGTCTTCTTAACTCATGTCATGGTGGAGACACAGACACCCACAGCTAGAGCTATGCAGGCAGAAAACTAAGCTAAGCTATCAACAACAGATTAGACTAGGCCCCAGTGCACATGGATTTTTCCAAGCACATGTAAGTACAGTGCTTACTGGTATATCTGAACTGTCCACCAAGACCTTGGATTCTTCTCTTTGTATCTGCTTTCTCTCCCATGTAAAGAGCAGATATAACTTCCACTGTTCAGGTTACTCCCCCCCACCCCCACGAAACCCTGTTTAATGAGACCAAAGAAAAGTCTAATTTTCTTACGAGACATGTTATGTCATGTATGTGGATGGTGAAGTGGAGCTTGTGATGCTATAGATGGAAACACGTGACCGGAGCAAGGAAAGGAAACTGAGAACAATTCTAATCCCCCTCCTTCTGCGGCACTGTGTGCGACCTGTGTGGTGCTCAGTGAAGCTACAGTTTTCTGTCACAACACTGGCATACCCCCCATGGCTGCATGAGCTGTCGCAGACCCTAGATTCTACCAGCACTGGTCACAGAGAAGCCTGAAGAAATAAGAGAGAAGATGGCTAAAAATAAGATAAAAGATTCATGTTGAGCATGTTCTAAATAAGATGCATATAGACTGAAACACCATAGCCTGACGGTCTCCCTCTACTGAGATCTGAAAATGGTGACACTGGGGACCAGGCTATCCAAAATCGGTCAGGGTAGGGAGTTCCCACTCTCGGAGAATTGAGCCAACGTGGCTCCCTCCAGCCCCTGGCTGACCCCTTGTCCCTGAAGGGTCCGGAGAATGGAGGAAAGGACATACATATGGTGAAAACTCCAGGGAAGACTCGGCTGAGACGGCAGAGAAGAGTCAGCTGTCCCCGCTCAGGGTACAGCATGATCACGAAAACAAGCTTCTTTTATGATAGTGAAAAATTGTAAACAAAACGACTGGCTTCAGCCAAGGAATTGCAGCAACATATAATCCCCCGAGAGTGACTGCGAGGTTTTTATGCCATAGAAACATATATAATTTACTCACCCCCAAATTCTTTAAATTCACTGCTGGGACAATGGAATACCACCAAATGTTCTTTATAAGTGCTTTTTTGTTTGCTTTTGTTACATAAACCATGATTTAAAAAAAAAAAAGACCTAGGATATGCTCCCAAACTTGTTAGGATATTTCTTTAATTAGAGCACATCCCTAGTTTAAAGTATGCACATTTTGTGGAATCCACCCCACTGTGTATTTGAAATCTCTGAAAATGAACAGGCCAAGCCTTTAGGTACAATAAGGAGTGGTGTGAACAGGCAGGTCTTTAGGTACAATAAGGAGTGGTATGAACAGGTCTTTAGGTACAATAAGGAGTACTGTGAGCAGAACACCACCAAATATTCACAAGCACACAGGGACTAGCTGGGAACTCACACAGAGGACCAGGGCTCTTAAGTGGGAAGGTTGGTTCTGGAGTCAGCATGCTTGGACAAGGTATGGATGCGAGATGACAGGATTTATGCACCTGAGAGTATAAACCCAGGGTCTCTGTCCCCACTGAAGTCTCACACCACGCTCCAAACCAGACAGATGTTTCCTCATTAATGGTGGCTTTTTTTATTGAGCCTATGGAACCATGGGAGGGTCTAACACAGTCATCTCTTCATGCCTGTCATTTAAAGATGCACTAGAACTACATACTCTGGTATACTGCAAGTCAGATGTGATGCGTCAGTCCTGGGCTCATACGGAAAACACAGGGGACCTCAGCATCTGGCTTCCACACAGTTACAGGGGTCTGGGGAGCTCAGTGGATCTCCCTTACAGTCTCTGAACAGAACGTCACACTTGTCTGGGAAGTTATCCCTGTGCAGATGCAGCCGAGCTGTGCAGAGCGTCTAGTGTCTCTTCCAGCGCATTCCACAGCTCACAGCTAATGTAAACCAGCTCTGTCGAGAGGGAAGTCAGCAGATGGAGAAGTTCCCCCAAAGGCTTGGGCCACTTGAACCTTGTCCATATCAACCCTGCAGGTTGACTTTGCATGGATAGATGGACCCAAAAGAGCTCCTGGCAGACTCTGGTCACTCCAGGAACATAGGCAGGCCGAGGCAGGGTAGCCATTCAACTGCCATATGGGCTTCAGAGCAGGCAAGACACCAGACACCACCTTTAGCCTCATAGTTTTGAGCCAGACCTCCTGGAGCCCAGAGCTCTTTGTAAGCCGCTGGAATGAGAGGAGCTGAGCCCCAGTCCTAGGACATATTCAAGATGGCCACAGGATCCTGTTTCTACTACAGGTGAACGATTGTACACACACACACACACACTCCTGATTCTTCCCATTACTTTCACAGCCTCCAGCACCTTCCAAGACAAGAAGCAAGTAACCAGCATGACTCCTCTGATGGATGACAGCTCTCTACCACACTCTTCCATGAGTCCAGTGCCATCTCAGTCTCTCAGTGGTGTTCCCTGGTTCGCTATTCCTCTGGGACCCACAGCAGCTAAGTCCTCTGTCCTTGAAGACATCAGCTTCAGGTCTTTTACCTTTCATGGCATCAACAAGAACTACAAACCACCAGCCCACGGGGCAATGAGGCTTGGCTCAGCGGAACATACTTTACCTCTCCTATCCACCTGACTCAGGCACAGTAGGGGGGCCACTTGCTCCCCTACAGTGCGTGTGTTCATCTGGACTTTTATGAAATCAGGAGATCTGGTGAGAGAGCTATGTCTGTGTCCACATTCCTGGGTGAAGGAGGAGATATCCATTGTGGAGGTTTAGGAAAATAAAGAATGATCGTCTTTTCTCTAAAGCAAGAGTATATTGATCGAAGATCTCACTCCAAGTCACTAACGTTGGCAGCTAAGCAGACTGGAAGGGCCCATGTGTGAGGAGCCAGAAAAAGAAATGCCAAGAGATTGTTTAAAATGTTAGCATCGATTTTAGATGGTTGTTTTAAAGTATTTGAACACATGGTTGAAATGTGGTTGTTTTAAAAAAACTAATTTTAAAATAACAATGATGAGCCAATGAACATAGCTGAGCAACTGACCGAGACCTGCTTCTCCCCAGAATATGGGCTTCATAAAGGCATCTGTTTTTTTGAGTATTGTATTGGCTTGGGGAGCTTTGGGTGAATTCTTAGGGAGCCCAAACACATAACTTCACACAGTGAACCCTAAGAACCCAGAAGTTCTGAGTGTGCTTGGTGAACAGTTGTCTTGTGCCATGGGGATGCAGACTTGAGGGACACCAGACAGTATCTCTGATGTTTGGAGGCCGTGTGACTTGTGGGTCCTTACAGGTCTGACTGTGTGACATAGGCAAGGGTGAGGGAGGCTCACTGCCAGCTGTGTCTTCCTCAATGAAGCTACTAAAGGAGAAGAGAAGGAAGGAAGACACAGGTCATCTAAGGGGTGTAGCAGGGAACCCCGAAGATTCACCTGTAGACTGTCATTGGCTGAAATTTAAATGGACGATAACAGGGACGAGGTGAAGCTAAACTTGCCACTCTGAACTTTCATATTTCAACTTCCCCATGTGTTGCCATTTGTGTGGGAGGAAAGCATCGGGGTGTCCTCAAAACTGGTTGCCTGATGTTATGTCACCTGCATTTGGACTTGCTAGGACCTACACATGTCTTCAGTAAGATGATGAGTGCGGAAGGGCATTGGACTGCATGGATGGGGTTCACTCGGGAGTCGAGTGTACCCTACAATACTGTTGTGCTTTTAAGTGAAGCTACACAGATACCTACTGCAATCTAAAAAAAGTGCTACCAACCCACCTGGAATTCATAACTTCTCAGCTTCACCCAGCCTGCCTTAAACTCACTCAGAACATCTACATTTGTCCACAGAGGAAGTCATCATTCAACCCCAAATCCATCTTATAGACCGTGCTCAGAATCCCCTGGGATTTGTTAGATCCTATACTGAGAAGCTGTAAGAATACTGTCATCCCATTGTAAGGATGAGAATTCTATGTTGAGCAACTGTACACCAGGGACAGTTGATATTCTAAAGAATGTGCCTGCTCTGTAGACTTAGAAGTGCAGCAACTGTGCTTCCCCCAGAGAATCCGATGGCAACTCTGGTTCTCAGCATGCCCAGACTTTCCCTATCCCCACACGAATCTCCTAGCTTTTCTATGGAGTCTTAATGAGGCAAACCGAAGTACTGTGACCCACAAGAGAAATCTGATGCTCTTCTTAACAAAGATTAGATATCTTCGTCTTAATTATATGACAGACTATAGAGGTTTTACCAGATCACCTCTCAAAGCTGATATCTGGAAGCGTTCCCTTCTCAAAAATTTCCATAGCTCCAAGCTGTGTTGGAACCGCCATGCCATACCAGAGTTGGAAGAAGAGAAATTGCCTGGCTGATCTCCAGACATGTGGGGAAACAGCAGTTATCAAACAGAAGCCATCTTCAACAACGGAAGATGAGTAACATCTGCCGGTAACAGCGGCAGGCGTGAGTCGCCAGTTCTGGCCACGCACACAGCTCAGCTGCCCAAACATGCAACCACACCTCTTACCAGAGAGACAGCAACAAACACACCTCTGCCTCCCCAGAAAATATCAGCGTTTCAGTTTCTAAAATAATTCTCTGTGTAGACCTGGACAAAAGCCTTTGTGGCAGGACACTGGGAAATGTCCTGAGTGCTTTCTTATATGCTTAATAAGGAAAACGACGAGGTTACCATGCATCCAGGTGCTCCCATGTAGAGATGCTAAAGTGTCTGAGGAAAGGATGGGAACATCAGTCACTGACCTGTCTGTGCAAGTTTTCAGGGCATGATAAGCAATTTAAGGAAAGGAAAAGAACTTGCCTGGTCCAGTGTCACGCGGATACAGGTGGAAACGCATGGCGCTCTGGTCATGACAGAAACAGGGTTCAATAGAATCCAGCAAGTGCCCATTGGCCACTGACCAACACTGTGTAGCACTCCTTCTGGTACAAGTGGGTCAGAAACAGAATCCCAGTAGACAGGACAAACCAGACCACATTGTCACAAAGAGATTTTAAAAGTTGTCACCATACAACCATACATCTTGACTAGCAACCATAATAAACTTTAGGAAGAAGCACCCAAAGCACTCAAGGACCATGAAGCAGGAACTCTGGGAAAGCTTCATGAAGCAAGTGACATTAAGTTTTGCCACATGGGACAAGTATTACCTAGAGGGTAGTGTTATTCCCCCTTGTCTGTGTGTCCGAATTGGGGAGACAGTGAGGCAAGAGCAAAACGCCATCCAAACAACTTCCCAAGGAACCCTTAACTTTTCACTTCAGCACAAAACTCTTTCCAGGTAGAATTGGGTCTAAAGCTGCCCAGAGGAGAAGGAGGGCAGGCCGCAGAGCTTGGTAGAAGGCAGGAGTCAAGCATGAAGAAGATGGGGCTCAGTAAATAGACAGGCCATTGGGGTCTGCATCCTGGGAGCGATATGGAATTTGCTGTAAGAACAACAGAAAACCTCTGGGGTCTGACCACAGAGAAGGTTGGTAGCATGCGTGAAGTTTCTCTTCAGCTACTCGCACTCACTAGTGTGGAATCTGAAGATAGAGATGGAGATAAATCACAACTGCTCACACTTACGATAACAGGTACCAAAACCATCACTTTCTCTTTCATGACGTTTCCTCACAAGCCTTTTGAGAAAACACTGAAATTGGTATCTTCCACTCCAGAGTGAGCAGGACCTCATGTGACGCTGGAGAGGGATGAGGTAGGTCAGCTCCTGTCACTCTTCCTGAGGCTCAGGACCATGGTGGGCCTGCCAAACACGGGCTACCTATTCCTCAGTGGCCTTGAGGCTGTGTGAGCCAGAAGACCATGTGTCTTGGGTTGTTGCCTGAGCTCCTTCCTACATCCAGACCCTATACTTGCCACCTTTTAAACAGGACTGCCTAGTGTACATCAGTAATTCTCAACCTTCCTACGCTGTAACCCTTTAATACAGTTCCTTGTGTTTTGGTGACCCTCCAACCATAAAATTATTTTCATTGCTACTTCATAACCGTAATTTTGCTACTGTTAAAAAATCATAATGTAAATGTATGTGCTTTTCCCATGGTCTCAGGTGACTCCTATGAAAGGGTCATTGATTCTTCAAAGGGATCATGACCCACAGGTTGAGAACTGCTGGTATGGAGAACATCCTGAACTTAAATTCTCCATGGTCCTTCTTGGCCTCCCAATGGTTAGCTGCTGGGGTGACAGGTGTGAGTACCGCACCATCTGATGCCACTGGAAGTAATTACTGATCGCTGAACAGACGCAGTGGTGTTGGACCTGTCGGTCTTGCCAGAGGGAAATGGTGTCCTGACCTCAATCCATGGAAAAAGGAAGCAGCATGAGGCAAGTCCGTGGATTCCGAGCCCTGATGGAGGAGCCTTGGGTTAAATATGCTGTTACACACACACACACACACACACACACACACACACACACACACACACAGAATCCCAGTTCCAGCTGAGCCCATCTCCCCACCCCTGATGCAACCTAGGTTTGGAAGAGGGATGACTAGCACCCTTGAAGGCAGGTATGTGTAAGAACCTTCCCTCCTCCCCTGTGTGGTACATATAGGATCTTTTATTTGATGTGTTAGTTTTCAGTTACATGGAAACTATAGACAGCTTCAGAAAGAAATTATTCTTAAACCTAGAAAGAAAATATTTAAGTAAAAAAAAAAACCCAGCAACATGTTAAATAAAAGTCTTACAAAAGCAAGACTTATTTATTTGTGAGCTTAGTTCAGTCACCACTCACGTAATGAATTCTTGCTTGGTCCTCATTAGCAGTAGTTACAAAAGCACCAGAGTCTTCCAGCTTTCTGAACATTTCATGAGGTCGTATGTTTCATTTGGGGGGGGGGGGGTTGCAGAGGCTCAGCTGGGAAATCCAAATGTCAGAAAGACTTCATTAGAGTGTTCATCCCAAGGAAGGCTGGGAAAGATGCCAAAGGCACAAAGCATGATCAAAAAAGGCATGTGGGTCATTGGGAAATAGCAGTTGTTTATTTAACCAATGATAATTTAAAAATTCAAAGCAAAAGACAGATTAAAAAGAAAAAAAATTCCTAGCTCCTCAAGGTTCAATTTTTCTAAGTAAGCAAGCACAAAAACGTGTATCTGTTTGTGTGTGCATGTCTGTGTGTGTCCATGTGTCTGTATGTGATTGTGCATCACTGTGTGGTTTTGTGTGTGTGTGTTTATATGTGTCTGTGTGTATGTCTGTGTATGTGTCTGTGTCTTTATTTTGTCTGTATGAGTCTGTATGTATGTGTGTGTATGTATGTATATATGTATATATGTATGTATATGTGTGTGAATCTGTATATATCTCTGTATATGTTTGTGTATGGGTGTCTCTGTGTCTTTGTATGTGTGAGTCTGTGGGTATGTCATATATAGACATGTTATATACACATATAACCATACATCAGACATTATTTTGACAAAACACAAAATCTCCATTTCCTAAGCCATTTGTCAGAGGTTCAGGGGAGCTCCTGAGAAAATTCCTGTGGGATTCCCTGTGAGGTGACCTGGACAGAGGCCTGAATCTACCAAGATACCAGTAAGACTATGGGCGAGGCAAGGAGTGTGTATCTTATCAGAGATGATGGTAAAAAAAGACATCAAGATCTTAGGAAGAATCAGCACAGAAAATATAAGAGAACCGACCTGAAGCAGGTGAAAATGTGGAGATGAAGACTCTGGCTTTCCTAGACCAGTCTTCTCCATATTAGGTTGCCAGGGCAGTCAACGCAGGAGACACTGAATAAGGAGGACAACTGTTAATTAACTGAAATGCTTCCTTAGAAAATGGTTCATTTTTTTTTAAGATAAAAAAAATTTTAGTCAAACCCAAAAGCTCCCTTTTGTACCCTATAAATCCCCCAACCCCCTGAACCATGACGTACAGTCTCCACTCATGTAGAGAGAATGCTGCCCTACATTTGTTCTGATTAAAGGACAATTCTGTTACTGGGAAAAAAAATCAAATTTCAGAATTAAAAATAAAAGTCTTCCAAATATTTACTAAGACAAGATTAATATTTCAAGAAGGTATTTTAAATAGAAAGAATTGGTTTCCGGTTCTATATAAGTATGTTAATATTTACTTTTGAAAGAATCTGTTGATACATTTTGTTTTCTAATTACGTCCAAATTGATCAGATTCCCTTTGTTAAGACCTGTCCTTCACACTGTTCTAAGACACATGGGCACCCTGCAGATCTAGTCAGCTTTAGCGTGGTTCTGCATCTACCCTTCCCATGATGGAAACCCGGGCTGTCAAACTATTTGAGAGCCAGTTACTCTACCACGCAAAATACTTGTTGCACAAAAAAAAAAAAAAATCATCTCTCCATTTAGCTTTCCCTAAAGAAATACATCAATACATTTTTGACTTCTTGGTACCTCTCTCTATGACCCACCCATCCCCTCCTGTCTTGTGTTTGCTCTCTTCCTTAAATTTATATTTTTAAAAACAATCCCTTAAAAATCTGAACTAGACGAAATTCATAGAAGGTTTTTGGGTCTTTATTAGACTTTATCCTACAGACACATATAATAATTTTATTCTTGTATTTTTTTTTACATGTAGAATTATATGTGATAACAGATTTAAATTTCTACTGAAAGTCAGGGAAGAAAAATCTTGAATTGTTTATCACAAGTCAAGAAATTTAAATATTTGCTTTTATCTTTTGAAATTATAAGTGTATTACTTTTCCTTTATTATAAGTGTATTACTTTTCCTTTATTATAAGTGTATTACTTTTCCTTTATTTTCCTCCTTTCAGCCTTTTTCATAAAGCTCCTGCTACTCTCTCAAATTCATAGCCTCATTTTCTTTCACTTGTATCATATAAACATATATGTGTATCACATATCACATATACATATATCTGTATATATAGACATATATATCTATATATCAATATACATATACATATACCCAGAGGCATAATGTTTTAGAGGAGAAAAAATTTTATATTTTTATACAATTATATTTATTATATTTATATAATTTAATACATGTAAATAAATATATTATATATTTTATATATCATATATATTTTCTCTCCTCTCTATATGTAATTTATATATATTACACATATTATATATTATTAATTATAAAAATGTATTATATATAATTTATATATGTATAAAATTTCTCTCCTCTATAATCTTATGCCTCTGGATACACACACACACAAATATACATACAAATATATATGTATGTATATATATATATGTATATATATGTGTGTGTGCATATATATAAATACATAAATATAAATGCAGTTGGCTAAATCCATATGTTATTTGTATGTATATGATCTCAGGGTTGACCACACAGTTTTGAATAGTTAAAGGACTCTTTCCTGAGGAACAGTATTTCCCCTCTCAACTTTCCCCAGTTGCCTGCAGTTCTTTGAATAGAAGACTTTACCTGCAGCAGGTAAAATCTCTCAAAGGTGGTAGCAGCCTTCCTGCTGGCTTTAACTGGATGCACCACGTTCAACATTCCAGTGTTTGTATTCTCCTCTTGGGGGAGTTTTTCAGGATAAGTGAGAGAGAAAATAATAAAAGAAACAAATTATTTACAAATACATGCTGTTACCAATATAAAATGATCATGAATAATTCCAATAGGCATACACATCAAGCAACATTAAACCTGCAGACCCAAGGAATATCTTCTCTTAAAATACATGGTGTCTTTGCTAACTATAAGTCCTCAGGAAATCTGAGAACGCTGAAGTATCCTTATACCATGAAAGGCTTATGTAGACAAGTTTTATGTAGACCCACAAAAGGATGAAAAGTCCGTTATCTAAGATGACCTTGCCCAGATGAGATGCCCAATAAATGCCACACAAAACAGATGACGTACCTGAGAAGATTCTCCAGGACAAGAAGGGCTAGCCATGGAAAGCCAGAGTGCAAGGGCAGGAAGCCCAGTGTCATCATTCTCTCCACAGCTGGCCAGATCCTGCTTCTGACACTGGTGTGTCAACATAACAGCTTTTGGGGAGTCTCCAAAAAGCAATCAGAGAATACCAGCACTTGGTGGGGTTGGGCATGCCACAGCAGATGACATTTTCCAGAAAGCCGAGGTTAAAGGGCAGCCTTTAGAGGTGAAAGAAATAATATCAAATCAGAAATTGTGTAGTGTGTGTGTGTGTGTGTTTGTGTGTGTGTGTATGTATCATGGAAGAGAGAGAGGAGAGAGAGAGATGTTGGAAGTAGCTCTGAAAAGCTATGTGGTGACAGGGTCAGACATGCATTTGTGAGGTCACAATACTCCCAATGGGTTTATTTACGAATGTGCTTACTTGTTTGGTTAGGGCTTAACAAACCCAAACCTAGTTCCTTCTTTATTTTGGTAATTGTGATGGTTTAAATGTGTTTGGCCCAGGGAGTGATACTATTAGGAGGTATGGCCTTGTTGGAAGAAGTGTGTCATTGTGGGCGTGGGCTTTAAGACCCTCATCCTAGCTCCCTGGAAGCCAGTCTTCTCCGTTTTGTCTTCAGAACAAGATGTAGAACTCTCAGCTCTTCCTACATCATGGCTGCCTGGATGCTGCCATGCTCCTGCCTTGATGGTAATAACTGACTCTCTAAACCTATAAGCCAGCCCCAATTAAATCTTGACCTTATAAGAGTCGCCTTGATCATGGTGTCTGTTCGCAGCAGTAAAACTCAACTAAGACAGTAATGTTCACAATTATCACATGCTGTGTGTGGCTGTAGAGGTTGCACTTTCATCTGGCCGACAACCCAGTGGTCTCAACTGCACCAGCCACATCACAAACCGCACTGTGACATTCCAATGACCACATACAAGGTGACAAGACCCCTTTTGTTGGCTTCACATCATCTTCTGATACTGCTATCCTCACAGTGCCCAGAGAGCTGATTATCATTGTTGGGATGAATAACAATGCATCCTGAGCTCAGCTTCTCAAACTATCCATTGAGTTTTGTCCCCTCTATAACCTTTTCCCACTGTATAATTCTATCCTAATATATACAAGTAGGGCAAAGATAATTTCCCACTAAGGACATGTGCACCTGGGTGAGCAGTGTCAAAGCTGAAACTGACTGTGTTTCACTTGAAAATATACTCTTGTTAGCTAGAAGGAGTTAACAGTTATATTCGATGAAATGAACACAGGTGTTCTTGGACATCAATGAAAAGATTTGGGTTAAAACTATTCTCACTTTAGTTTAGTCATTTATATCAATGCGGTCACTGAAGGGAACCTTGGGTTCCACAAATCTTATACTTGCATGCACAGGACCTTGCCTAGGTTCTGAGCAGTCCAGTAGGCAGGACACATGTCCCCCTACTCTACCCACTCATCCATCCTTCTCAGACATCATTTTCACCTTGTTGTCTTCAAATTCTTGGTGTGTTGTTTAGACCCCTTCAGAAAGCACGCTGTTCCGGCAGGTCTTTGTTTCTACCTCGTTCTGTAACATTTTCTCCTCACCTTCTGTGCTCCCTAGGCAGGTGAACCCGAGTATAGATAAGACCCACTTATAACCTACTGTTGTCATCTAATAATGTGATATCCGGAGAATGGAGTTCTTACTCTGCAGTATGCAGCATGCGTCTTAGATTCCAGCTCACTCTCTGTTGGAGAGTTGTCCTCCTAAGTCTCTACCCTGGGCATGCTGCTCCCAGGCAGATCTCTTCAGCCCCCAGCTGGGCAATGAGAAATTTACACATTTAAAGAAAATATAAAGCTTATACCTACACTTAGATTTATTCATAGCACATTGATTCCACCTACCCCTGGTTATGTCCCAGTTTATATCTGGGGTACGGAAGGAACTGACATTCAGAATATCATATCTGGTATGAAAAACTATAGGGTCACCATCCTTGTATACCACAATTATATGTATAATCCTAACTCTTGATAAAAAGAGACACCTATAATAATATCAATCATCTTTATGAACACACACGACATCATTAAAATAACTCAATTTTACATTAAGCAGAGTCTAATAAGGTAGAGAAGTATAAGGATGTTTAAGAAACCAATGTGGTAGAACAAAGAAATGCAGTAATTTTGGTTCCTTGGGAGGAAGAATTAAAGGGAAATTTTGGACCCTCCTGTAAGAGACCATAATTACAGCCTTAAGTAACAACCCAAAGAGCCAGTTTCAACTGTGACACAGAGGGAAAGAATGGGATCGTTTTCTACATTTGCCCTTTAACTAAGAATCAAAACTCCTCTCTAAGCATTTGGGGAAATAAAAGACAGCCACAAGAAGTCACAGCTGTGGAATCAGCACACGGGATTATAGGCTGCTCTCTGCTGGGAGGCTACTCAGGGAAATCTCTTGTTATTAAACATGGATTGCCGCAGAGTTATAAACTTCAGATCGTGTGTTGAAAAGGAGCCCTTTGCTCCTCCCTATGCCCATCACAGGCTGACCAGGGGTGCATGAGCTCACCCAGATGACATCTGCTCATTTGCCTTCCCACCGCACGCCTGTGCCACTTTGCCCATAATGACTTCTCCAGAAATGAAAAGAAGGTATTTGAGCACGCACATACACACACAGTTGTCCATGCTTTAATGCTTTTTACCTCTAAATATACCCCTTATTCTTAAGTGTTCTGATTGTGTAGTTAAACCGAATAGCCTCTGTAATGACAGTAGGCCCTGTCACAGGCCTGTGTGAGGAGTAGCCATAGAGCCAAGTATAGAACTAGAAACGATCTCTGCAGTGTCAGGCATTGTGTCTCTGACTACAGATATTTACACTGGAATGGACTCAAGGGTCTTTCTTAAATGCAGACATAAGCATAGATGTTTTACTGAAACATCAGCAACAGTCTGGTTCTGACCAAATCAGTACTGCACTTCCTGCACTTGAGAAAGATGAACTGCACGTTTGTGGCACACTCTATGGAAAACAAAGACTAAACGCAGAATCAGGAAGATCACACAGCTGAACGCAGGTGCCTACCACATTCCTTCCACATCCATCAGGCACAGAAGTGACCACAGGAGAGAATAGACAGTGGTGCTCTGAGTGGAGTGGCCCTTGGGTGGCAAAACAAACAGGGTAAAGCTTCAGACTGGAGAGAGGCCACCACCTCCTTCACCATGTCTCCCTCTGCAGATCTGTATTGCTCCAGAAGAGACGCTTTTTATAGACACTAGGGCAGTCTTCACAGCAAGAGAGTGCAGATATGCTCACAGGCCCCAAACATCTCAGAGAGTAGCTTGGAGTTCATGGGCCTGTGCTCCCCAAATGGGGGTTCATGTTATACACTCTCTAACATACACATGACTCAAGCTGCCACCTTAAAAACTAATTCATGGTTAGAGCACATCCCACTGTGGGGTCAGAAGTCATGGTGTATTTCCATTCTTAAGATCTCGTTCTCCTTCCAACATATTCACAAGAGCGGCTGCAGCACCATTACTCCAGAGCCCAGGGCCCAGTCATTACAAAGACCAGTCCCCGAATTTCCAAACCCTGTTAGTCCCCAAGGGAACCAGCAGATGTAATAAAAGAAAAGGCAGCAGACAGAGCCCTGATGTGCTCACATGCACCTGTACGCCACCCAACAGCTAGGTGGCAGCTCCGCCTCCCTCCACAGGGCCTATTACACAGCTCACCAGCACAGAGCACCTGACCATAACAGAAAACAGCCTAACAGCCAGCCAGGTAACAACAGTCTTGTCCTCGTAATGAGTGAGCCTGCTGAATGTCTGGCCAGCTCCCAGCGCATGTGTGCCTGCGTCCAGACCTATAAACACCAGGTGACAGCTCCAGTTACTAGTTTCAGCAACCAGCCAGGTAGTCACAGCCAACAACACTCATAACCTAAGACACTGGGATAGATGGTAACACCACCAACATCTACCTCAAGCAAATAATAATAGATTTCAAATAACACAGTAGTATGTGGTAGTTTCAATATGCTTGGTCCAGACAGTGGCACTATTAGAAGTAGGTGTGTCATTGTTGTAGGAAGTGTGTCACGTTGGCGGTGGGCAGTGAGACCCTCCTCCTAACCATGTTGGAGCCAGTCTTCTCCTGGCAGCCTTCAGATGAAGATGTAGAACTCTCAGCTCCTCCTGCACTATGCCTGCCTGGATGCTGCCATGCTCCTGCCTTGATGATAATGGACTGAAGCTCTGAACCTGTAAACCAGCCCCAACTAAATGTTGTCTTTATAAGAGTTGTCTTGGTCATAGTGACTGTTCACAGCAGTCAAACCCTAACTAAGACATAGTACAACTCAAATAAAATAAAATAAAAGAATAATTGAAGCCTAAAAATTAATAAATAATAAAGATCAGAGCAGAATTAAATAAAATTGAGACTAAAGGATAATACAAAAGATCAATAAATAAAAAATTTGAAAACACAAAATCACCAAGCCTTTAGATAAACAAAGAAAAAAAAGAAAGAAATTACATCAATTTATATACCAAAACAGGACACATTATCATTGATAACACAGAAATATAGATTATTAAAGACTATTATAGCAAAAAACATGGAAGATCAGAAGACATGAATAGATTCTTGTGTTTTTCCACCCTATGAATTTTGGATCTTGAGGAAATGAAAAGCTTAATGTCAATATTGATCAGCAAAATTGATTCAATCTTTCCAATAGCTGGTGCTGGAGGAACAAGACACAATTAGCATATGTAAAAAGATGAATTCAACCCCTTACTCTCAGATCATGTAAAAAATCAACACTTTGAACCTGAACCTGTAAGCCAGCCCCAATTAAATGTTGTCCTTATAAGAGTTGTCTTGGTCATAGTAACTGTTCACAGCAGTCAAACCCTTATTAAGACATAGTACAACTCAAATAACTAAAATAAAAGAATAATTGAAGCCTAAAAATTAATAAATAATAAAGATCAGAGCATAATTAAATAAAATTGAGACTAAAGATAATACAAAAGATCAATAAATAAAAAATTTGAAAACACAAAATCACCAAGCCTTTAGAAGAGAGTGCAGCTCAAATTCTTTAACTGGAAGAAACCAGCTATTGAAAGAAACCAAGGGGGAAACGCTTCAGATAAATGATCTGAGCAGCTGAATTTTTTAATATGGCCCCAAAAGGACTGGAAAGAAGCAGACGTTTAAATGGAGTTACATCAAACCACAAAGCTTTTGGACAGATTGAGGAAATAAATAGGGCTAAAGGACATTCTACAGCCCAGGAGAGTCCCACAGTGAAGCCCCACAGAAATATGGGGAGGGTAGAGAAAGCCAAGCCAGAGGATTATATCTTTACATAGTCAAGTCATCCAGAGATTCACACCAAGGCTGGGTCAAAAACACAGGTTAAGGCACATCAGTCCTAGGAAGTCTGCACAGAAAGGATATAACTGACTCTGGGACACCCAAGTCTCCTCCAAGGGCCCCATGAGAGGTGTCTCTCAAGTAGGGACAAAATTGGGATGAACTGACCCAAAATCTTCATCACAGCAGGCCTGGAATCATAGGGCCATGTTTTCAAGGGGCTTTAAAAAGAAATGAATAATTTAACCCCTTCCTCTCAGATCATGTAAAAATCAACACAAAATGGTCAGAGAATGCAGTACAAATCCTTAAATTTCAGCTTCTCAAAGAAACCAGGGCCTGGATGGTACACCAGTGGGCAGGACTCCTGTGCTCTCCTCCTTCCCTCCTGCCTTTAAGAGTAGAAGTAGATGAACACACTTCCTAAAGAGACCTATACCCAACTGAATAATACAATTGGCTAACAATATCTGTGGGTTCAATGTGGATGAAAAGTATGTTAATCAAGTCTACTCTCAGCAGTTTTCCCCTACCATTCCCATCTGAAAAAACACATCGTCACATTGTGCCAGGTAGTATGAAGAGTCTAGAGGTAAACTGAGTGGCAGGATTCTATGCAAATACCAGGCTATTTGCATTCAGTGTTATACCTTCCATGGTGATTTTGGTAGCCTGAGGCCTGGCAGTGTTGCTATGAATATGAAAACATAAGTACTCAATACCTCTGTCCTATTGATGAAGGGTAGACAGGATTGTTTTCAGAGTGGACTATTATTCCAGCCCCCAGGTGCCTGTATTTTGTGACCCCCACAGGTCTTGTTGACTGGATTTCTTTTAGGGGGAGATGAGGATGGTCCTTGTTATCACAGGTCAGCAGGATTGTCTGGGCTACTGCTCTTGAATGATAACATGCACAAAACTTCTTAGATAAGGAATTCAGTGAATTGAGAAGTTTAGAGTCTCTTGTGCACAATCTCTTAGAATTGACCTCACCACTCTCAATACATATTAGTATACCATGCATGTATCATCCATACAGTATTTAAAATAATAAAGCCACATCTGCCTAGAGAAGCTAGGAGCAGAATATTTTTCCCAGAGTCTGCTCTATGTTTCTTTTGGGCCTCCGTGGATATAAGGAGGCAAGAGATGCCGGCACGTTCCACTAGGCCTGCCAACTCTCACTTCATCCAAGTCAGTTAATTTGCTAAAATATTTAGTAAATTCACCTGTGGGTGAATTAGTTGTGGCTTGTGTTTATCTTGAGTCAATTTGTTATTTTTAGGATAGAATTTTTCCTGAGTTGAATGATGGCCGTCTGGGAGGGTTGCTGGCAAGACTGGTCTGTTTTCCACTCATCTTCTTATTAAGAAACACATTGGCTTTAGAATATTAAACTTTGACTGACTTTATTCTTCTGCTGGTTGGTCCTCTGAGACCGCAGCAGTGCAAAGTGTACTCGGGATTTTTTTTTTCCTTTGGATCCTTCTTGTCATCTCAGACCAGCCTCAGAGCATCAGGCAGCCCTGGGCTGGGTCATCTCCACAGTAGAGCAAGAGGCTTCCAGGCACATCCCTCTCTGACCCAAAGTCCCGTACCACCCCCCAAACCCTGGGACTGTGGCAGTGAGCCTTCTCCCGGCTGAGGACCTGTTTGTCTTTCCAAGTCTGAGCCTCTTTCTTCATTCAGCTGGTTGTCATTAGGGCCTCTGCAGTAGCAGAGAGATTGACTACAGCCAAGTAGTCTTTAAATTCTGATGCACAGTCAAAGAAAATTCAATCTGCCATGTTGAGAAAGTGAAAGAGGAGATGTCGTAAGTTATGAGGGTCTAGATACCATAACTTACATGGTTGGTAGAAAGCCGCAGACCCTCATAACAACCCAACATCAGGAACTATGGCTGGGCTCAGTAGGTAGAGGGATTGCCTAGTGTATACAAAACTCTGGGTTAAATCCTCATAAATCGGGTGTGGGGGGGGGGGGGCATATCATTGCTGTCTCAGAACTCAGAGGGTAGAGGCTGAAGAATCCGAAGTTCAAGGTTGCTCTCAACTCTATAGCAAGTTCAAGGTCATTGTTGGCTACGTGAAAACTTTTCTCTTAAAAAACTGAGGAGATAGGATTGATTTGCTTTTCATGAGAGGACAGACCCTTCTGTTGCCCAGTAAGACAAAATTAAACATAATTTTGTAAGTTAAAAATGTCTCCCAGAGAGAGCTTTCGGGTCATGTCTAGATGGTAAAATCAGCCTTAAGATCATGTAACACTAACCAGTCACTTCATAGCAAAATACACAGGGCTTCATTCCGCTAACAGCCACCCTTCCCCATAAATATTGGTGAAAACCAGAAAACACCTTCAAGTTGTTTCAGGAAACATGACAGACTTCTGGGGACTGGTCATATCCAGATGACACATACCATTACTACCGAGCACTGTGTTAGTGTGGTGGGCTTACTAGAGCAGTGGTTCTCAACCTGTGGGTCGAGACCCCTTGTGTGGGAGAGTGGGGGTGGGGAGAGGGTTCGTGGAGATCCCCTAAGACCATTGGAAAACACAGAGATTTACATTATGATTCATAACTGAAGTAAAATTCCAGTAATGAAGTAGCAGCAAAAGTAATTTTATGGTTGGGGGGGGGTCACCACAACAGGAGGAATTGTATTAAAGGTCACATCATTAGGAAGGTTGAGAACCACTGTATTATTGGAGGGTGTATAGCTCATATCTCTTCTGAATCCCCTTTCCCAGGCACAGGATGTATCCTCCATCCTCTACTGTCCTGGGGGGAGGGTGGGGTATAGTTAGTTGTAAGGCTTGTATCAGGAGGCCTTTCAGGTAGGTAGGCACCATGTTTAACAAAGTTTGGATAGCTTCTTTTTAAATATGCAAAATAATGGAATGGACAAAATGACCTCAAACATACTTCCTGAGTTGCATTACTATTAATTGCCTTTGCCTCTCAGTTATTTCATATTGATACGATATTGGAACAAACATTCAAGTACGAAGAGTGGATACAAGCATCTGAGATAGGCAGATATATGTAAATATTAATCCAAATTTGACAATGTCCCTATAAGACATTACCCTACAGTACACAGTACTCACTCTAAGTATACAAGAAATGTTGACCAAGATATTCCATATGCTGAGACATAACACATTTCTCAATAAACTGAAAAGTATGTCGCAGTAAATTCTGTACCTATAGAATGACCTGTAATTATCTGAGAAATGTACTTGTGAAATATTCCCCCCCCCCCTTTTTTTGAGACAGGGTTTCTCTGTGTAGCCCTGGCTGTCCTGGAACTCACTCTGTAGACCAGGCTGTCCTGGAACTCAGAAATCCACCTGCCTCTGCCTCCCAAGTGCTGGGATTAAAGGCATGCACCACCACTGCCCAGCGTGAAAATCCCTAATACACTTCTTACTGCTTGGTGGCTCAAGTGTCTTTCAAATATCAGTGTGTTATTGCCATTGGTCAGTCGCTCTTAGATCCATATCAATTATTAGTTGTCAGACATATCCTCATTTGCTGGTTGCCTTAGTTACTTTCTTGTTTCTGTGATTGAAATGTCCTGACAAAAGCAACTTGAGGAAGGGAAAGTTTATTTTGACTCACAGTTTGCTGTGGTTACAGTCCTGACCGGGAAGTCCTGGAAAGCAGGGACATGAGGCAGCTGGTCACACTGCACACAGTCAGAAAGTATACACACAGCAGAGAATGGTGGTTGACAGTGGTCAGCGAGCTCTATTGTCTCTATGTAGTCAAGGGTTCAAGCCCAGAGGACTATGCTGCTCTCCTTCAAGTTGGGTCATCTCACTGCAATTAACCTAATTAGGATAACCCCTCGCTGGTGTGTCTCCTAGGTGACACTAGGCTGTCTGTCTCAAATTGACAATATTACCATCACAAATTCATAATTTGCTAACTTGACACCCAAACATATCACTTTTAAGCCACAAACTTTGCCCCCATCCCATAGTCTTTAATAAAAATTTCAACTCTGTTTAAAAGTATAGGGTCCAAAGTTTCATCTGAATCCCTAAGCAGTCCCTTTAAATGTGAGCTCTTATAACACCAAAAGCCAAGTTGCATGCTTGGCTTCTGCCATTATGTCACACTGTGTGCTCATATCTAAAGATTTGTATCTAGGACAAACAGAGCATATGCTGTTTGTCTTTCTGGGTCTGGATTACCTTTCTCAGTAAAATGTTTTCCAGTTCCATCCATTTACCTACACCTTCCACACTTTACTTTTCTTTACAGCTGAATAGAATTGCATCATGGATGGGTAACACATGTTCATTACCCATTCATGAGTTAAAGGACATTTAGACTGTTTCTATATCCTACTAGCTATCATGGTTCCCTAAAGGAACAGAACAAGGAGAGAGAGAGAGAGAGAGAGAGAGAGAGAGAGAGAGAGAGAGAGAGAGAGAGGAAATAGCTTACATGCTATGGTCCAGCTAGTCCAACAGTGGCTGTCTACCAATAGAAGATTCAAGAATCCAGTAGTTATTCAGTCCATGGGGTTGGATATCTCAACTGGTCTTCAGTACACACCAGAATACTAAAAAAAGTAGGCTCTAATGCCAATGAAAAAGAGAGTTTCGCCCTTCAAATGACTGAACTAAGAAAAAAATCCTTACAGGTGCACCCAGCCACTTGGGTTTTAGTTAATCCCGGATGTAATAACACTGACAACAATAGCCCTTGCACTACCTATCTCGAATAGCACAGCAATGCACGTGGCTGCGTAATAATTGATAGAGCTGGATATTGAGTTCTTTGGACATGTGCCAAAGAGTCATATAGCTGGACCATATGGGAGATCTACTTTTTAGCTTTTTGAGATTTCTCCACCCTGATTCCAGAGTGGCTACACCAGTTTTCAGGCCCACCAAAGTAAATGTGATCCCCTTTCCCCACATAAACTTGAATTTATTTTTTGCTGTTTCGTTGATCTTACTGAGCAGGAGTAAGATATTATGTCAAAGTTGTTTTAGTTTGTACTTCCCTAAGTGCTAAGGATGTCGAATAGGTCTTAAGCTGATTCTGCTCGTTTGCATGTCTTCCTCTGAGAACTCTCTATTCAAACCCTTAGCTACTTTTTAAAATATTTTTGCTTTGAGATAGTGTTTTCTAGACAGGCATGCTAACTGCACCAATGAAACCTCACCAATCCATTTACCTGAAGAAGATCTGTGTAAGGAGAGCACCAGTTGGCACATCAATGGGGGTGGAGGAAATTTCCACTCTTAGATGAAGAGCTACAAACAACCAATGGCTGCTGGAAGAGGAAGAATCAGTCTTGGGGGTATAAGCCCCCCAAAGGTGAATTAGACCAAAGGAATCAGCAACACTAAATGGGCTTAGTAGATGATATACAAACATATATGTGTGTGTGTACATATGTATACATGTAAAAATAATAAGAGGAGATCATGAATGTGAGGGTAGTGGGGATGGACTTGGAAGGAGTTAAATAGGCAGAGGGAGAGGTGGAGATGTTATAAATATAGTACTCATGTGTAAAATCCTCAAAAAATTAAAAAACTTAAAACAGAAATGCCTCTAACATGCAATGGCCCAAAGTAAACATTATCTTCCAAAAGGATAAAACTGTCATATCAATGAATTATCAGCATAAATTAAGACCAAATCTAGCAATACTTCTCCATTGTTAGTGGGATTGCCAGCTGGTAAAACCACTCTGGAAATCAGTTTGACGGTTCCTCAGAAAATTAGACCTGAGGACCCAGCTATACTACTCCTGGTCATATACCCAGAAGATGTAATAAGGACACATGCTCCACTATATTCATAGCGGCCTTGTTTATAATAGCCAGAAGCTGGAAAGAACCCAGATGTCCTTCGACAGAGGAATGGATACAGAAATTGTGGTATATATACACAATAGAGTACTATTCCGCTATTAAAAATAATGAATTCATGAAATTCTTAAGCAAATGGATGGAACTAGAAAGTGTCATACTGAATGAGGTAACCCAATCACCAAAGAAGGCACATGGTATTCACTCACTGATAAGTGGATGTTAGCCCAAAAGCTCAAAATAAACAAGAAACAGCTCACAGACCACAAAAAGCTCAAGAAGGAGGACTGAAGTGGGGTGCTTGAGTTCCTCTGAGAAAGGGATCAAAATACTCACAGGAACAATAATGGAGACAAAATGTGGAGCAGAGACTGAAGGAAAGGTCACCCAGAGACTGCCCTACTTGGGGATTCATCCTATAAACAGTCACCAAACCCGGACACTATTATGGACGACAAGAAGTGCATACCAAAAGGAGCCTGTCATGGTTGTCTCAGGAGGGGTCCTTGCCAGAGTCTTACCCATATAGAGGCAAATGCTAGCAGCCAACCATTGGACTGGGCGTGGGGTCCCCAAGGGAGGAGTTGGAGGGCAGACTGGGGAAGCTGAAGGGGTTTATAGCCCCATGGGAAGAACAATGAGGTCAACCACTCAGACGCCCCAGGACTCCCAGGATCTAAGCCATCAATCAATGGGTACACATGGTTCCAGCCAAAAATGTGGAAGAGGAATGTCTTGTCAGGCATCAGTTGGAAGAGAGGTCCTTGGTCCTGTGAAGGCTCAATAGTTGCCCCAACAAAGGGAAATCGGGGGTGGGGAGAAGTGGAAGTGGGTCGGATGGAGGGTCATATACTTGGAGGCAAGGGGTGGTGGGAGGAGAGGTTGGGGGTTTTCAGGGAGGGGGGAAACCAGGAAAGGCTTTAGCATCTGAAATATAAATGAAGATTATATTCAATAAAAAAGAAAGAAAGAAAGAAAGAAAGAAAGAAAGAAAGAAAAAAAAAGACCAAACCTAGCAAAGACCGCACCAAATTCTTCAGTTCCATGTTCACCATTTGGAGTCAATGATAGAATCATCTGCGATCCCAAATACATAGAAAGCTTTACCCCTCCAATTGTGCTGACCACAGTGCAGACAGCCTGCCCTACTCTGCATTTATAAATTTCCATGAAGCAAGTCTCATGTTTTGGTTGCTGCGAAGAGACACCATGGCCAAGGCAATTCCTATAAACAACAACATTTAATTGCGGCTAGTTCAGAAGTTCAGTCCATTATCATAACAGTGGCATGCAGGCAGACATGATGCTGAAGAAGGACCTGAGAGTTCTACATCTTAGTCAGAAGGCAGCAGAAGGTTAGCCACACTGGGTATAGCTTAAACATATGAAACCTCAAAGCCTGTCCCCACTGTGACATACTTCCTCTAAGGCCACACCTACTCCAATTAGGCTACACCTCCTAAGAGTGCTACTCTCTATGGGCCTATGAGGAGCTGTGTTCTTTCAAACGATGCCTGGCATCTCCAACATTTGAGAGTCTCCACTGCAAGCTATATATATCATTTCCACAGCTGCATATAGTGAACACTCAGGGGATCCAACTCTGCCACACTTTGCTTGGCTTCAATAGCTCTCTGGAGCTGTGGTGACAGACTCCATGACCCTCTCAATTTTTAAATTTTCACGTCTTCAAAACTAGTACCACATGGACAATGTTCTGAACTCAGGATGGATTGACCTCCCACCATCTGCTAGTGTGTGGTGACCTAGGAAACACTTCTCTGGGCAGCTACTTTCAAGGATCAGGGAACAGGTTCATTGACAGTATCATTTCAGGCCCTCTCTTTTCAAATGCATTTGCATGCTCACAAAATGAAACTTTCGATGGGTAGGGTTTTATCCTGTTATCTCAATACAAATCACCAGGTCTCTCTTTAATGGTTCTTTTTTTTTTCCTTCAGCATCCAGAGGGATACTGTTTGTATTTTTTTATTTTTTTTATTTTCTAAGTTTTTTTATTTACATGCCAAACTATCACTATTTGCAGACGATATGATAGTATACTTAAGCGACCCAAAGAACTCCACCAGAGAACTCCTACAGCTGATAAACAACTTCAGCAAAGTGGCCGGATATAAAACCAACTCAAGCAAGTCAGTAGCCTTCCTATACTCAAAGGATAAGCAGGCTGAGAAAGAAATAAGAGAAATGTTACCCTTCACGATAGCCATAAACAATATAAAGTATCTTGATGTGACTCTAACCAAACAAGCGAAAGATCTGTATGACAAGAACTTCAAGTCTCTGAAGAAAGAAATTGAAGAAGACCTCAGAAGATGGAAAAATCTTCCATGCTCATGGATTGGCAGGATTAATATAGTAAAAATGACCATCTTGCCAAAAGCAATATATAGATTCAATGCAATCCCCATCAAAATCCCAACTCAATTCTTCATAGAGTTAGAAAGAGCAATTCAAAAATTCATCTGGAATAACAGAAAACCCAGGATAGCTAAAACTATTCTCAAGAGTAAAAGAACTTTTGGGGTAATCAGTATCCCGGACCTCAAGCTGTACTACAGAGCAATAGTGTTAAAAACTGCATGGTATTGGTACAGTGACAGGCATGTAGATCAATGGCACAGAATTGAAGACCCAGAAATGAATCCACACTCCTATGGTCACTTGATCTTTGACAAAGGAGCTAAAACCATCCAGTGGAAAAAAGATAGCCTTTTCAACAAATGGTACTGGTTCAACTGGAGGTCAACATGCAGAAGAATGCAAATTGATCCATTCTTATCTCCTTGCACTAAGCTCAATTCCAAGTGGATCAAGGACCTCCACATAAAACCAGACACACCAAAACTAATAGAAGGGAAACTAGGGAAGAACCTTGAACATATGGGCACAGGGGAAAATTTCCTGAACAGAACTCCAATAGCTTATGCTCTAAGATCAAGAATTGACAAATGGGACCTCATAAAATTATAAAGTTTCTGTAAGGCAAAGGACACTGTCAAAAGGACAAAGCGGCAACCAACAAACTAGGAAATGATCTTTACCAACCCTACATCTGACAGAGGGCTAATATCCAATATATACAAAGAACTCAAGAAGTTAGACTCCAGAGAGGCAAGTAACCCTATTAAAAAATGGGGTACAGAGCTAAACAAAGAGTTCTCACCTGAAGAATATCTAATGGCTGAGAAGCATCTTTAATGGTTCATATCTCTTTAGCAATTATGACTACTTTCAAAACTACCTGGTCTCTAAGGTTAAAGTTGCTCATACTCCATTTATTTTGCTCAAATTTATATTTTTAGTATTTGTATTGGTCAAGGTTCTCTAGAGTCACATAACTTATGGAATGAAGAAAATTATACATATATACATACATACATATAGGAATGACTTACAGACTGCAGTCCAATTGTGCCAGCTGTGAATGGAATGTCCAAGAGTCTAGTAGTTGCTCAGTCCCAGGAGGCTGGGTGTCTCAGCTGGTCTTCTGTATAACTGGAATCCAGAAGATGTAGGCTGTAATGGATGTGCTGGCAAAGTGAGTGTGAGCAGGTGAAGAACTAACCCTTCCTTCTTCCACTGTCCTTATGTAGGCTCCCAGCAGAAGATACCTTCTGCCCAGAATAAAGGTGTGCCTCAAGGTCTGGATTAAAGGCGTGTGTCAATCCAGATCAAAAGTATGTGTAATCCCGCCTCAAGATCTGTATCAAAAGCCTTCCAGCCTCAAGATTCATATCAAAGGCATGTTATCTTCCTGCCTCACGATTCAGGTCACAGGTGTGCCCTTCATTGCTGGATTGTACTTCATTCCAGATACAGTCAAATTGACAACGGAGAATAGTTATCACAGCATCTTTCTGCTTTGTTTACTGATTTCTTTCACTGTATATCTGTGTAGCAGTAAAAAGTGGCCATGCCACATCTTATATGCTGTCCTGTGTTAAAATTTCCTTTGCCAAATAAATTGGTCCATTTCATCCTTTAATAGCAGCTTCACTCAGGATCTTGGGATATAGGCAAAATGCAGCCAAATTCATTGCCAGAATATAACATAAATGCCCTCCACAGGGTCTTTGTTTTCCTCTAAAACTTACTGAGATAGGCTCCCACTGTTCACATTTCTCTTAACATTCTATTCTCCTAAGATCCCACAGGACTTTCACACTATATTCTGGTCACATCATTTAGTGTTTTTTTTTTAATCCCAAAGTTACAAACCCTTGCATGTTCCTACCACAAAGTCTGGATTAGTCCTTCATGCCTTTCCTACCCAGGAGAATCCCAAAGGCCTATGAACTACATGATCGGGTTTATCGCAATTGATCCTACTCCTGGTACCAATTATCTCTATTAGTGACTTTTCTTGTTTCTGTGATAAAATGCCCTGACAAAAACAACTTAAGGGACACAGTTTATCTTGGAACTTACTTCCAGGATACAGCCCATCATGGAAGGGTAATAATAATCCTGGTGTTAGGATCTTAAGGCAGCTGGTCACAAAGCATCCACAGTCAGGAAGCAGAGAGCCATGATTTCTGACATCCCTCTAGCTTCCTTTTTATGTCTTTCAGAAGAGAGAGAGAGAGAGAGAGAGAGAGAGAAGACAGACAGAGAGAGAGAGACAGAGAGAGAGACAGAGAGAGAGACAGAGAGAGACAGAGAGAGAGAGAGCATCTACCCATCTACCTTCAGAGTAGACCTTCTGTCATCAGTTAACCAAACAGTCATGGTCAGAGTCAAACCTGATCTAGATCATATTTCATATCCCCAGAGGCTCTTCTAGTCTTTGTGATGTTATCCCTGTATGAAGCCTCCCGAAGTTCTGCATCCAGCCCCCTTACACACACTCTTCACTCTTATTTCTATTCCCATTTGATTCTGTCACCAGATTTCTCTGGCAAGGTCACCTATACAACCCCTGATCATAGACCACATGGCAGTTTCAGATTGAGTTTATATAAACATTCTCAGTGTATCTTGTGGCTATACATCTGTGCCTGTCCTACCCAGGAGAACTACTGGGTCAGAGGGCAGGGCATGTATACATTTAGTAAGTATTGCTGAGAATGTTCTTGGAATCATAGACTAATTCATAAACTCAGTGTTTGGTGAGGGTTCTTCACACCGTGTGCTCAATAGCTGGATTGGAGGCCTCTGTAGCCTAGCACATTCCTGTGAGCATATAGTTTTATTCCCTGAGGGTTTATTTGCTCATCTTAGTCACATACCACTTGTGCTCTCCCTCAAATGCTCCCTGAGCACCAGGGTGCTTGTTCTGTTAAGTGTCCCTGGAATTTGCTGTGCAGCTTTTACTGTGACTGACTATCTCCTTGTAGTTGATTGGCAGGTATTCTTTGTGTATTGTGGAGGTGAATGAAAACATTCTTTCTTCACATTCTCACTTTCTTAAGGTTGTCCTCTGAGTATTAGGTATTCTAAATTTTTCTCAAGTCTAAGTTTATCCATTCATTGCTATTTTAGGTAAATTTTATGCCTTGAGATATCATTGACCCTTAAATGGAAAACATTAAAACATTTATAAGACTATGTTCTAGAACAGTGGTTCTCAACCTGGGGTTCAAAATCCTTTTGGGGTTTGAATGACCCTTCCACAAGGGTCCCACATCTGATATTCTGCATATCAGATCTTTACATTATGATTCATAACAGTAGCAAAAGTACAGTTACAACGTAGGAACAATAATGATTTTATACTTGGGGTTACCATAACACAAGGAACTGTACTAAAGGATTGTAGCATTGGGAATGTTGAGAACCACTGTTCTAGAAAAACATGGTCAAACCCAACCTGTCAAAGATGTGAACTAGAAGAGAAATTTAGTAACATCCTCTCCATGAATTCACCCAGTTTCTTGCTCTCGCAATTGATGAATAACAGCAGATAAAGCTGCTCTCAAGGGTGAACTGGGTGAAAGGGTGATGCCTGAGACAGTGCAGGGAAGTTTCCTTGGATGCAGGGCAAAGGAAATCAGAGCAGAAGGATCATCTGAAGAGCGAGAAGGCCTCTCTCACATCACGATGCCTGTAAAAAGGCCAACTCCATGCCAGGGCTACCATCTCAAGGGACATGATTTATGCAGGCCTCATAAAAATGCTCAATCAAAGGACATGAATTCAAGAGTCTCTCAGGCTGGCATAAACAATGGCGCCTTGTGCCAAGAGCATGGTCAGGACAGGCCCAGAACATTCTTGCTGCAAGGAGTAATTGCAGCCTCAGCGTCAGAACTTAGACCAAGCTTTGCCTCTGAACTTTCTTCTTCTTTTCCTTCCAAATCTCCAAGAACACACTTGACTGTTATTGGGGTTTTTTTTTTTTGCAAGAGGATTGCTGGTGATGAAAATCTGAACAGACAGTTAATTTTGCTGAAAAGGTTTCACTCTGATCACAGCCCACATCCCAGGACAAACAGAATAGCTGACAGTTCTCTATTTAAATCACTGAGTTACCCCAGCAGATACTACAGCATTCACACTGCTAGAGATAAACATGTGAGTATTTCAGGATCAGCTTTTGGGGGGATTAGAGTCCTTATAGTCAGAACTGCCTTCCTGTTGTTTTAAATTGCTTTCACTAATAGCTTTTGTTGAGAAAAAGGTGGGAGTTGTAGCGATGACATTGAAACATCTTTTAAATATGGAAAACTTGGCCTTATCAGTCCTTGACTGGCTCATTGGACCCGTGTAGGCTGTTTGCACAGTATGCTGAGATCACAGTGGTGTGAGACACTCTTCTCAGGCCTGTGCCGTATCTTCATGACATCGCTGTGTCTGGAGGTTGGCATTTTATTCTCGCCCTTTTTATCATGAACTGGACCTGGTTTCCACTCTGGCCCTTCTCTGGATGTTGCTGGCTGGTTTCAAAGCACTTGTTCCAGGAGTTCTGTCTGGATGTTGGTGGTATACCTTGAAGGTAAAGTATTTGTGGCTGTATCTGTTTGATTCACCTGTCCCTTGACTGTACCACCCACTCACACTTGGGACATGGCCAGTGTCTTCTCTCTTTCAAACAGTCTCTCCTGCTGTTTTTCGAAAATGTCCCCCACCCTCATGCTTCCACTAACTGACAATGAAAATAAGCTCTCTCATGGGGCCCCGGTGTTGCAGCTCCTCACTCTCTGTCTCCGGCCATCCTGAGAACCTCATCTGCACTTACATCCCGCCCACTGCCCCCCTCCCACCTGTAATCTCTACTGCTCACTGCCTCACTTCAGTGTCTACCTACAGTGGGCTCCGAGGTCCGTCCTCTTGACTCACAGTGACCTGCTGAAGCTCAGAGCTTCAGCTCTTTGACCATGACCAAGAAGGGCTGGGAACTGACTATCACAATTCCAGTTCCCTCCTGTGTTTGTATCTCAGGACTCCAAACCCATTGGTCCCCTACATGGTCACCGTTTCTCAACTATATGGGAAGTTAAGGAATGGGGAGTGAAATGGCAAAGAGGGGAGAGAGAGACACAGAGAGTGAGAAGAAAGGAGAAGTGAAGGGAGGGAGAGCAAAGGTTTAAAGAATTGGCTTGTATGGTCATGGGATTGGCTTCCTGGGGTCTGTAGGTCAGTCTGAAGACCTAGGAAAGGGCTGATGCTGCAGCCTTGGTTCAGTCTTAAAGCAGGAAACTCAGCCAGAATTCCTTCTTCTCAGAGGGCTTTTCTCTGAAGGCCTTTGGCTGAGTAGATGCTCCCTCCACCCCGAAACACACACACACACACACACACACACACACACACACACACACACACACATGCACACATACACAACAATAGAGGGTTCTCTATTTTACTGTAAGTTGACTGGCTTAAATACATATCCTTTCATAGCAAAATCTATGCCATGTTTGACACAGCAGCCATATGGGCATAGAAGACACACGTGACCTCATTCCCTGAGCTCCCATTGTTCTGTCCAGCACCCTAGATTGTCTCTTCTTTAATTTTTGCCTCTTTCACTTGAAGAAAACAACTCCAAATGGACCTGACTATTACAGCTTGGCATTCCTAAGAACTCAGAGTCCCGAGACAGGCACCATACAAGTAGTCAACAGACTGGGCAGGCTAATATGTTTTCAACCTTCCTGGCACTGTGCTCACTTTGGACCCAACCCCCCTTCTGTCATATGCTCCATGGGGACAGCAACCTCTCTTGCTTACCCACTGTAGGCAGAAAGCCAGACTGTCTCCTCCTGCTGTCTATTCTGAGTCACTTCTGAGGAGACAGAAGTGACCACTGGGGACCAATCCCATTCCATGCTTGTGTGATTGATTGCCTCAGAGTTCCTTCAGACCCTACATTGTTCTTGAATTCCCACCTCGTTCTTTCTGCAGCATGCATCATGGGTTTGAAGCCCATTTGGACTATTCCCTTTCCCCCTTCTCCCATCTCAGGGCCCTGGCCCATACATAGTTTGCTCCCTGACCCACAAGCAACATGATGGTTCTTGTTGCCATGACCCATGGCCCATACATCCAAAAGCAAGGCCCTTAGTAAGGAGGCCTCACATAAGCCACACACTACTGCTGGCTTCCCCTGGCTTTGCCAGAACTCTTTCCCTCGTCCCCTTTCCCCACATTGCATGACTTGTCTGATGCTTCTCTAAACAGCCAAAAGTTTCAAAAATTTCCCCCAAGGGCTCACCTTCCATTTTGAAGACAGTGGAATATTTTTATGGCTTGAGGTTCATCCATGGGCTTGAATGGTTGAACCTATGAGTTTCCCAGAATCCACTTGCTGGTGAGAACAGATGTGTCACAAAAATCTCTACTGAGCATCAGAATTATCCTCATTTTCTTTTTTTTTTATTATTTATTTTATTGTATTTTTTTTAATTTACATTCCAAATCACTTCCCCTTTCCCGTTTCCTCCCTCCCCGAAAGTCCCATAAGCCCCCTTCCCTCCCTCTTTTCTCCATTCAACCCCCTCTTGTTTCTCTGTCCTGGCGTTCCCCTACATCCAGTCTTTCCAGGACCAGGGGTCTCTCCTTCCATCTTCTTAGAAATCTATTGATATGCGGATTGTGTCTAGGGTATTCCGAGATTCTGGGTTAATATCCCCTTATCAGTGACTGCATACCATGTGTGTTCTTTTGTGATTGGGTTACCTCACTAAGGATGATATTTTCAAGATCTGACCATTTGCCTAGGAATTTCGTGAATTCATTGTTTTTAATTGCAGAGTAGTATTCCATTGTGTAGATATACCACATCAGGCTTTGGATAAAAGACCATCCTGTGGAGATTTGTGCTTATACCCCAGGAGAATGGTGATGCACAAGACCCTGCAAGACTGAACCCCAGAAATAAAAACAATGAGCTTTGACCTCAATATACGCACCCCAAGGGCTTCCAGTGTTAAGGAGGAGGATAGTGCCACATGGCTCAGATTAGAGTAAAGGAAAAGTCAGTAGTCAGGATAGACTGGAGGGACCCCACAGCCTAATGTGGGGTCATTTGTGCTCACATAGAGTCCAATAGGCTCTGGTCAGTCACATCTCAGGGCCTGGAACTCTAACTCTCTCTGTTTCTGTTACTGTCTCTGTCTCTCTCTGTCTCTGTCTCTGTCTCTGTCTCTCTCTGTCTCTCTGTCTCTGTCTCTCTGTCTCTCTCTGTCTCTCTGTCTCTCTCTGTCTCTCTCTGTCTCTCTCTCTCTCTCTCTCTCTCTCTCTCTCTCTCTCTCTCTCTGTGTGTGTGTGTGTGTGTGTGTGTGTGTGAGAGAGAGAGAGAGAGAGAGAGAGAGACCTACCACTGGAGCTCTTTATGGCAGAGATCTGAGATGGACATGCAGTGCCCTTTCCTCAGAAGTTGTTGTGATGGGCAAGGTGTTGGGTCTTTCTGAACTTCTTAAAGTTGTTGAAAGTTACCAGAAAGGGGAAACACAGGAAACAGAATGATGCTGCCCAGCCCACCTAAGGCCACGGTAAGTAAAGCCTGGAGTCTGTGAAAAGGAAGGGGAGCTATCCCTGCTCCGTGCAGGCCGACACACTGAAAGACCTCAGAACTACTTTCCAACACACTTGCCCATGCTGTCAGGCACTCAACTTCACCGTTCAGCTTGTGAACTTGCTGTGCAACTTACAGACTCTATAAACTATATTCTATGTTATAAAACTTTGTGGGGCGGTGGTCTGTGAAAGGTATCCCGGTTCCTGGTCAAGCTAAGGCTAGAAACCCAGGTGACCCTGTAGGGACAGTAGGCATTTTTGCCTATTCCTGGGCACCAAGGCTCCTGTCACATAGCTACAGTTCCCCACAGCCCACCCCCCCCCCATAGAGAAGTTTGTGGCTATCAGTCCCATAGGAGCAGCAACCCAAGACGCCCCACATTCAGATAAGGTATCTCCAAGCTCTCAGATCAAGCCAATGGGAAACACCAGCTGTCAGGCCCTGACCCACCCCAAAATTGTGTATAAGGATCCTATCCAGAAGGAATAAAGGTGTGTGAGAACTACTCTGTCGTCTGAGAGCTTCTGTCTTAAGGGCTGTTACACTGCTGCTTGGGGAAGAGATCTGCTCTCCCGAAAACACCGCCAGAAGCTCCCGGCCACGGCTCGCTGGCAAGTCAGCCTCCCAGCTTCCGGCAGGCTCAACCCGGCCTGACTCAGTGCAGAGCGAGCGACTGGTGCAGCGTCTTGGAACAACTGAAACAAGATGGCGGCCCCAGAGGCAATTCCCCCTCTCTGCTGGAGTTCTCTCCCCTTCACTTGAACCCTCGCACCTAGCTAGGCCAGAGATCTCCGTGGAAAGCCTCCAGTACACAGGCCCACAAAACTTCCTGTGGCAACTTGACACATTTGGGGATGATTGTATGCATTTGCCTGTATCTGTATGAGTGTGTGTGTGTGTGTGTGTGTGCGTGTGTCCCGCTCCTTATCCATCATGCAATGTCAGAACCTTTCATCTGAAAACGAGACAAGCTCCAGGAATATGTGTCTTCTGTGGCAAGTAGTTTGCAGCCTGTCCCAACAGACCAGTTTCAATAATGTTATTTGTGAATGTGAGCATACCGGTCTTTCTAGTTCTGGATTTCTTATCAAACAGGACCTCTCCATCATGCCTGTTACATCCACAAGGAAGGTGTATCTGCCATGGTCCTTTGTCTAGAACCCTGCAGAAGTACTCATCTGGGAACATCCTTTCTGCAGAGAGGGGTTTGAAGGAAGGGAAGCCTTGGAGAGGGAAGAGGAAAAGGGTATCAGTTTTGTTCACCAATAGTGGCTTTGGATCCCTGGATCCCTCAAAGATGCCCTGGAGGGAGGGAAAGGGAATATAATGGCTCATCACGGCCATTGCCAAATGTCCATTGAAGTCCTATCGTGGGGATGTCCCAAAGCAAGGCCTTCTGTTCTTGTGCTCTAAACTTCCTCAGACATGGTGACAGGGACCTATGGGCATGGGACTCCACCAGAGATGCCAGCTTCATAGCCTCAAGACAGGAACAAGAATCACAAACATTCAAGGTGAGTCCCAAGGGGGAGGGGGGTGACATGTAAATGCCCAATGGACTCACAAGCAAAGCCTTCTGCTCAATAAATGATCTTACAATACTCACCCAGTGCCTCACAGTCATGTTAACCAAACATATGGATCAAATTTTCCTTAACATTTCCAAGCTTTGAAAACCAAGCAGGAAAAAAAAATGCGTGGAAGTACTATTAAAAGTATTTTTTTCAGATGGTTTGGATTTAATTATAAATATTTTCAGAACCTCCCCCCAGTCCACAGGGTCCACCCATCTCAACCAAAGTGATAAAAGTTGCCCCCATGTCCCCAAGACTCCACAGATCCTGACTCAAATGTCAGTTCAAACTACAGCTTCCTGGCTTTCCCTTTTCCCTCAGATTTCTAAAGCTAGTGCCTCTCGTGCCATTTAAAAATTTCTTTTTATTTTATTTTTTTTCAATTAATCATTTTATTCATTTACATTTCAAATGATATCCCCTTTCCTGGTTACTCCTCCACCAATCCTCCTTATCCCTGTCCCCTCTGCCTCTATGAAGGTGCTCCTCCACCCACTCACCCACTCACCAACTCCTGCCTCACCCCTCTAGCATCCCCCTATGTTGGGGCATCAAGCCTCCCTCCCCTCCCATTGAGAACTCTCACCTTTGAACAGACTATCCCAGAGAGTTTCACCAGCCAGCATGCGTACTTCGAGAAGCCATTTCTTTCCAGAAGAATACATTTGTATTTTGAATTCAAGGACCATCAGCTTACAGTGAATGAACCACTGTCTTATTTCATGGTCACATTTTGTACTTGACTATAGTGATACACTCTAGTGTGTGTGTGTGTGTGTGTGTGTGTGTGTGTGTGTGTGTGTTTGTGCTTACAGCAGACACACATGGTATTCTGAGCTTGAAGCAGTTATAAGACTCTGCATGTGTGGCACAATCAAGCCATGAACACTGGGCCACTGCATATCTCTTCAGGGCCTCCTAGGTATTTTCTGAGTCATTCTTCCCTGTGACTGCACCTTTCCTCTGTTGTCTTGTTCATGGTTCATAAATGTAATTCCTTCTTATTTTCACTAGGGATACCAACAGTTCTTCTACCACCAGTCTCTGTCTCCTTCTGTATTTGATTTCATTCTCCACTGTAAGACTACTCTTGGGTGCCCATTCCACCCCAGCTATCTAGTCATAATTAAACAAAGGCACCATCACGGACTATGAGGCAATGATCAGGTCATTTGTAGGGAGCATGCTGTCTGTTTAACCCCTCCTCCACAGTCTGGGAGCATTAATCCTACTGGACACAACTCTCCTGAGTGGGACAAGAAAATCACTACAGGCTTCAGCCCATACTCTTTGCATGCAAAGATTGGCATCCAAAAATTATCTGGGCCCAGAAAAGCTGATACCCCTCACACAAAACAGGCTGCTGCTAAAGAAGGACACTACATCTGATAAGAACCGAGAACCAAAGGAGGGACCAGACATCCAAGGATGTTTTCGTAGCTACCATTCTCCAATTCCTTCTACCTTGCTACCAAGTCAATCAGTGGCTAGGGCTGCTGACAGGTCTGGGGTTGCAAATACAGCTCTATCTGGTCTCCAGGTCTCCCCTGCTGCTTCGTCTCACCTGCACCCCTCATTCTGGTGGGTATGGGCTGGGGGATGAAGTGTCTTCAAGCTTGTCAGTCCTTTAATCTGGGTACTGCAAGCTTTCTTCCAAGTATGACTTCGCATACAACTCTCAGTACATCTGGAAATGACTCTGGCACACTGGAAGAGATGGTTTTCCAACTGCATCCGAACAGAACGTTCTCAAATACCAGTCTTTCAGCCGTTCATCTTCTGAAGGCAAAGTCATGGATCGTTGGGACTGGACATCAGACAAGTTGGGTCCCAGTCCCAGAATCTGATCCTAATTAGTTCTGTATGTTTGGGGATCTGTTGATCCTTGCAAAGCCTTGGATCTTCCTGGGGTGTGCAGATACTAATGTATACAATATGAATGCCCCATGTCTCCCTGACCTAAAACCTCCACATTAAAGAGGATAAGTCCCAATACTCCATGCATCCTTGACCCCAAATCCCCATTTAAAGATGTCACAGTCCACTGTTGACAAGCAGGCTCAGAGTCTGAAACCCCCATATATGGGAAGAGAGGATAACATGAGAGTCAAGGGAGCCAGGGCTCTGTGCATCATCTATCTCTTCTTCAAACCCAGGGTAATCTGAAACACAAAGAAAGAAATGACTTGTTGCTTTTTATTTTTACTTTTTTATTTATTGAGAAAGTTAGGCAAGGAGGGGTGAAAGGACCACCCCAACTTCACCCCAAAATATGGGACTTAAGAAGTCTCAGCCACCAATATTGACATACGATGCTAGGAAACGCAGAGAAGCCTCCCCCCAGTGACACTCACTCTCTCTGGCAGAGCAGAGCAAAGCAGAACTTTGGAGCTTTCAAATGGGAGCCAAACCCATCTACGGAATTCAGCTACGATTGTCGGCCTCTGACTATCTTGGAACATTTTCAGGTAGAATCACTAGCTGGTCCACTGACACAGACAACAGAGGTGTGCATCACAGTAAAGTTTGAAAGCTAGTTCCTCCTCCCCAGGAAGTATGAAGCCTCTATTCCTGAGGATTCACCCTTCACTCACGACCAGCCCACACCGATCTGAAGACAGACCTGTTTGCAATGTCATTCTCTGGTCTGAGCAGTGCATTGCAACTGACAAGGTCCCCTGTTAGCTGTGAACCTCAGAGGGTTTCTCTGGAAGCTCTCCTTTGGGCAAGCATCCATACCTCTTTTGCTCAGCCTGAATGTCTGTTCTGTGACAAAACACCATGATCAAAAACCAAGTTGGGGAGGAAAGGGTTTATTTGGAGTATCTCACTGTTCATAATGGAGGAAGTCAGGACAGGAACTGAAACAGGGCAGGAACCTGGAGGCAGGAGCTGATGCAGAGGTCATGGACGAAAGCTGCTTACTGGCTTGCTCCCCATGGCTTGTTCAGCCTGCTCTCTTATAGAATCCAGCCCAGAGATGGCCCCATCCACAATAGGCTGGCCCCTCTCCTATCAATCACTAGTTCAGAAATGCCTTACTTCTTGAGTTCTTTGTATATATTGGATATTAGCCCTCTACCAGATGTAAGATTGATAAAGATCTTTTCCCAATCCGTTGATTGCCGGTTTTTCCCATTAACAGTGTCCTTTGCCTTACAGAAGCTTTGCAATTTTATGAGGTTCCATTTGTCGATTCTTAATCTTAGTGCATAAGCTATTGGTGTTCTGTTCAGGAAAATTTCCCCTGTGTCCATGTGTTTTAGGCTTTTCCCCCACTTTCTCTTCTACTAGACTCAGTGTATCTGGTTTTATGTGGAGGTCCTTGATTCACTTGGACTTGAGCTTTGTACAGGGAGATAAGAATGGATCAATTTGCATTCTTCTACATGCTGACTGCCAATTGAACTAGCACCATTTGTTGAAAATTCTGTCTTTTTTCCACTGGATGGATTTAGCTCCTTTGTCAAATACCAAATGACCATAGGTGTGTGGGTTCATTTCTGGGTCTTCAATTCTCTTCCATTGATTTACCTGCCTGTCACTGTACCAATACCATGCAGTTTTTATCACGATTGCTCTGTAGTACACCTTGAGGTCAGGGTTGGTGATTCCCCCAGAAGTTCTCTTATTGTAGAGAACAGTTTTGCTATCCTGTTTTTTTTGTTTTTTGTTTTTGTTATTCCAAACGAATTTGAGAATTGCTCTTTCTAACTCTATGAAGAATTGAGTTGGAATTTTGATGGGGATTGCATTGAATCTGTAGATTGCTTTCCACAAGATGGCCATTTTTACTATAATAATCCTGCTAATCCAAGAGCATGGGAGATCTTTCCATCTTCTAAGATCTTCTTCGATTTCTTTCTTCAGAGACTTGAAGTTCTTCTCATGCAGATCTTTCACTTATTTAGTTAGAGTCACACCAAGATACTTTATATTGTTTGTGACTATTGGGAAGGGTGTCATTTCCTTAATTTCTTTCTCAGCCTGTTTATCTTTTGAGTAAAGGAAGGCTACTGATTTGTTTGAGTTAATTTTATATCTAGCCACTTTGCTGAAGTTGTTTATCATGTTTAGGAATTCTCTGGTAGAATTTTTGGGGTCACTTAAGTCAAGAAGTTAGACTCTAGAGAACCAAATAGCCCTATTAAAAATGGGGAACAGAGCTAAACAGAGAATTCTCAACTGAGGAAACTCAAATGGCCAAGAAGCACCTAAAGAAATGTTCAACATCCTTAGTCATTAGGAAAATGCAAATCAAAACAACCCTGAGATTCCACCTCACACCAGTCAGAATCTCTAAAATCAAAAACTCAGGTGACAGCAGATGCTGGCAAGGATGTGGAGAAAGAGGAACACTCATCCATTGCTGGTGGGATTGCAAGCTGGTATAAGCACTCTGGAAATCAGTCTGGTGTTTCCTCAGAAAATTGGACATGGTACTACCTGAGGACTCAGCTATACCACTCCTGGGCATATAGCCAGCAGATGCTCCAATATGTACTAGGGACCCATACTTCACTATGTTCATAGCAGCCATATTTATAATAGCAAGAAGTTGAAAACAACCCAGATGTCAATCAAAAGAGGAATGGATACAGAAAATGTGGTACAACTTACACAATGGAGTACTACTCAGCTATTAAAAACAATGACTTCATGAAATTCTCAGGCAAATGGATGGAACTTGGAAATATCATCCCTGAGTGAGGTAACCCAGTCACAAAAGAATATACATGGTATGTACTCACTGATAAGTGGATATTATCCCAAAAGTTCAGAATACCCAAGATGTGTGTGGCTGCTTCAGTGTTTCTTAGAAGGGGGAACAAAATACTCACAGGAAGAAATATGGAGACAAAGTGTGGAGCAGAGACTGAAGGAAAGGCCATCCAAAGACTGCCCCACCTGGGGATCCATCCCATATACAGACACCAAACCTGGACACTATTGCGGATGCCAAGAAGTGCTTGTTGACAGGAGCCTGATATGGCTGTCTCCTGAGAGGCTCTGCCAGAGCCTGACAAATACAGAGGCAAATGCTCACAGCCGACCATAGGACTGAGCGTGGGGTTCCAGATGGAGGAGTTGGAGAAGGGACTGAAGGAGCTGAGGGGTTTGCAGCCCTATGGGGGGAGCAACAGTGTCAAGTGGCCAGACCCCAGAGCTCCCAGGGACTGGACCTCCACACGTGGAGGGACCCAGGGCTCTGGCCGCATATGTGGCAGAGGATGGCCTTGTTGGACATCAGTGGGAGGAGAGGCCCTTGGGCCTGAGAGGGTTTGATGCCCCAGTGTAGGGGAATGTCAGGGCAGGAAGGCAGGAGTGGCGGGGGGAGGGGGAGCACCCTCATAGAGGCAGGGGGAGAAGGGATGGGATAGGGGGTTTCCAGAGGGGAGACCTGGAAAGGAGATAACATTTGAAATGTAAATAAAGAAAATATTCAATAAAAGAAAAAATATTTAAAAAAAAAAGAAAGAACATGCTTTACAGCTCATCTTAAGGAGGCATTTTCTCAATTGAGGTTGCCTCCTTTCAGATAACTCCAGGTCATGTCAAGTTGACGTAAGACTAGCCAATATACTGAAACGAGGAGGGAACCTAGGTTGTGTTGGTGGGTTCCTCTCCTGAGTTACACAGGGCGATCTCAGACATGAGAATCAGGAGCCATCTAGAAGTGGACATTACAGCAAGCAAGAGGCAAAGGTGGGAACTGGAAACCTGGGAGCGACTCGACTCTTGTCATCTTCCCTTATTATTATGTTCTTTCTTCTAGGATATCAGATGACAAATAGGAAAAACGGTTGTCAAAAAACAGTCCTGCATGCAAATTTTCACCCAAACTGCTTAAACTGGCCACTTCAAAATATGTTATCTGCTGTTTTTTTAAAAAAAAAATGTGTTTTCCATTTTTGCTTTAGGCTCAGCCTATATTGAGCAATTCCATGTGGAGCTACAAAGTGAAGGGTGTTGTGTCAGTGATGAAGAACCAGGAAGAGATAGATAGTGATGGGTGGCCAAGAGGAGGCTGGGGTGGGCAAACTGAAGCTCCCAGGGAGAAAAGCTACACCTGTGTATAATACTTCTTTATAAGGATGATTGAGCGATTAGGACTTCAACATAGTAGGAAATTGGACTGTCAATAGATCCAGAGCGAAATGGGGTTGGGCTAACTTCTGTCTCCATAGGAGCTGTTCATTGCCAACCTTGGTGTCTAAAAGCCTTTCAATTACCAGATTAAATCTTTAAAGTATATTAACTTAGCACACCATTAATTTCCACCAACCAAAAAGATACAAATGTCATCAGCCTCCAAGGCCTAGAGCAGATATTTCCCCTTGCTTTCCCTAACCTGCCTACACCAACTGTTCACACCAGTGTATTTGAAAAGTACCTTTAGACTTTCTTTCATTGTGAGGTTGTAAAAGTTTATGTGATAGCTTCCACATTGGAAGCAGGGGCAACCTGAAGTCATGGTGTCATCCATTGTTACAGATATTTGACTTAGGATGAACTCTTGTCTTCTTTGGAAGTGAGAGCTGTGTTCTTCAAGGACAGTTCTGTCCTCCATCTGAGCCTCCAGCCAGCTTTGCAAGCCAGCACTATAGCTGTATCTGGATCCCAAGTGCACAATGAGTTTCACCGGCATCTGTGGTCCCAAACTGAGCAAAGTGGAAGAACCAGGAGTTTCTTTCCAGTAGGACAGAGGATCCAGGAGCTTTTTACAAAGCTTCAGAATCCAAGATGGCACCCTGGATAGCAGATCTCAGGCCATAGTTGGAGTCCTGAATTTAACCAGCAGAGGTTGGCCAGTACAGGATTGGGGTGGGGGTTGGTGAGGTCACATGAAAGTAAGCACAGGACAGACAGAGAAGAAGATGCCAAGATCCTGTAAGAGTTAAGTCAGAAAGAAAGACCTGTGGAAAAGTAGTAAAATCCCATGGATGAAATGACTAAGATTGTGAGGGGTTGGGGGATCATTGGTGCAGCTTCTGTATATTGTTGGCAACTGCATCCCGTGTCCCCACTGGCCAATAAACTCCTTGGAAGTAGGACCTAGATATTTTCATTAGTGCTCATGTATTTCATAGCATACAGCCTGGTGAGTGGCTGGTTGGACATTTAAGCTCAGAGTTTCTTACCCACTGTGCTTTGCTCAAGTCAGACCCGGCTTCATGCTATCAGACAGTGAGTGTGATACTCTGGAACTATTCATTCTGCTTAAATGTAGCATCATGCTCACTCGGTAAAGGAGAAAGGAGACTTAGAAACCAGTCGTTTGACTGTAGCTTGAGGACTCTGGGGGAATAAATAGTCCATTTGGTAAGTACAGTGTGCAGAAGGCTAGATCCATATATCATCACTCCTGTGATGTCAGGATAGCAATTAGCATGTCATTATCTTCTTGTCACTGTAAGATTCAACTTTACAAACCATGGGCAAGTGTGGATAGAAGACACTGGAGTTATCGCAGGGAACTCAAGAGTGGTGTGTCAGCACAGTGGGCCTGCAGTGATGTTGATTCTCAACTCACAGATCTTCCAGAAGTGTCTTCCTTTCTGTTGACCCCTGCTTCTCTGTTATCTTTTTCAGGTCCCCGTCTGCCATTCCAGGCTCTGCAGACCACAGAAGTTTCACAGAACTCAACAGTGGCCTTCTTCTGGCATACTCTGAGGAGTCTGAGACCACCATGCCACGAGTGTACCACCTAGAAAGACTCAGGATCCCTCTGTGTTGTGACGAGTCCACTGTCCCACTGAATCTACAGAAGGGCTTCTTAAACTTCTCCACTGACACTTCACGTTTCCCCAGAAATTTTTACAAGGCCTCAAGTATGTAGGCATAAAACAAGCATAAAAATCAAATGTCTACTGGTAATAAACCATAAATAAATGTCTTTTAAAACAATTACTTGTATATATACAATTTTGCTATTTATTAAAAACAGAAGCAGATTTACAAACTAAGTTTTCCTTGTTACTTTTACATAAAGAACTAAATCTTGTCTGAATTGTTGATACTACAAGACACAGGGCAGTTTCATTTCTCAGAGTTAATCCATATCCTCATTTTAAAATTCTCAGTGCCGAGAAGGCAGTTTTGCATAAATATATAGCACAAACTGGAAGAAATGAACTGAGGGTCATTCCAGAAATTGTTGGAAATGTTGTCCTAACCCCAAGTTAAAATTCGCTAAATGGTTTCTTTTGAAAAGCCAAATCATCAAATCAAACAGTAACTTTCAAAATTAAACATCCAACACACACATAAATATCTATGGATATGCTGATTTAATACTCACATGCCGAGAAATGATGTTAGCAAAAATAAAAGGTCATTGTTTTCCACAATTAGACCATCAGTTTCTGTAAGAGCAGAAGCTTATATAAAGGGGAAACACTGCATTTCACAACATGGAATAGTCTCAAAGCTGAGTAGCATTTGCTGACATTTTATGAAGTGACTTATATGCAGAACAAAGTGTATGTGTGCAGAACCAGGACTACAGTGAGGTCATGTGATTCAACACAGGCCAGTGCTGACAGAAATCCCTTGAATTTGTGGTATTTTATTTTGAACAGTGAACTTCTGAAAGCCAGTCTCTCATTCTTCAACCAGCTATCATCTTAGAAAGATCAAAAGTGGCATGTCCTTAAAGAGGACACTAGGTCCAAGAGAAGCTGAGCATGGTGATGACTGGATGACATGTGCAGGGACATCAGACAGCTTCTTTTAGACTGAAGGTTTATGTGTGTATGCATGCATGCAGGTGCATGTGCCTGTGTGTGTGTATGTGTACCCTGGAGCATGTATAGATGCATGTGTATGTGTGTGCATGCATAAATGAACACACATGTATGTTGGAGGAGTATGTGGGGGCATGAGGGTGCATTCATGTGTGTGTATGTGCGTGAGTATATGTGCATGCACATGTATTGTTGGGGGGAGTATGTGGGGGCATGAGGGGGCATGTGTGGAATCCAGAAGTAGACATCTAAGTGTCTTACTCTACTGCTCTCCACCTTAGTTCTCAAGCTAGAATCTCTCACTGAATATGAAGTTTACTCATTTAGACTAGGCTAGTTAGCCAACAAGCTCCCATAACCTTCCTGTCTCCATCCATACCAGTGCTAGGATTTAAACCATGTCAAACTTGTATGTGAGCACCAGTGATTTGAACTCAGTTCCTCTTATTCACAGCGAGTACTGTTAGAGCCCCTCCCTGCCAAGGACCTACCTCAGCTTGGTCGGGGGGGGGGGGTTGGGGTCTTGAGGAAAGGGTGTTTGGGAGTGGTGAAAGAAATGACTCAAAGTCAGTGATGGATGCAAGCTGACAGCTCTATGGTCTATTTGACATAGCTCTCTAGACACTCTATAGGTAGCTCATGGGTTTTTCTACCAAAGTCAGAAAACCTACTAGAAAAAAATTCTAAATGAACTATAATAGCTCTCTGGATAGCTCAGTTCTTGCAGACCAAAGCCCAGTCTTCTATTTACATATCAATCCAGTCATTTACCCCAGGTTCCCTTTTGATTATCCCACAAATCAGCATTTTATGACCTTAGCCCCTTGACTCTTAGAAAAAGACAGTAAGTACATTTTTTAACATAGAAAGACCTCTATGATTTGCTGGGCATAGTACTTATGGTTGCCAAATATAGACATACAGGCTATTTTTATGTGAAAGGGCTTTCTGTTTTCTAACTTCTGCACTGCCTAAGTTTGTCTGTCTGGAACTTGCTCTGTAGACAGACAGAAATCTGCCTGTGCATAAGCACAGACAATAAGCGTAGCTGGGTAGGATCCTGCCTTGAGATTATCACTACCTCACTTTTCAGTGCTCCTTATCACTTGAACCATGAACTTTGCTCATTTCCCTTTACTAACTCATTAGTGCTCGCGGATCAAGGATATAGTCCAACTCTGGGCATGAAAGTCATGGCAGAGGGAATGTGCAGTGACTAGTCACACAATATCTACTGTCAGAGAGAGTTGAGAGCTGGTAGGTTGGTTTCTCCTTTTTATTCAGTCCAGGACACCAACCCACGCTCTAGGGCTATCTACACTTAGGGTCTTCCTCCCCTAAGTTAATCTTTCCTTCCTCAGTTAATCTAGTCTAGATAAGTTCTCATAGAAATACCCTAAGCCTTGTCCCTTTAATGTCTCTAGATGCTGTCCAGTGGACAAACTCCATCAACTATTGCAGGAACTGTGCAGTTATCTATGCAGTGGCACACCAGCCTCTTGATTATGTTTGCTGTTGACAAAAGACACAACTGGGCCCTGAGAGGTCACTGCATCATACAACACTTAGTCAGATACTTCATTCACCTGTCTGTGGATGCTCAGGGGCAGCTCAGAAACACTCTGGAAAGGACCACACTGGCTGGAGTATACATCAGGGATCTCAAAGGGTCTCAGATGAGCAGCTCCACCTGGGGTAGAGGATTCGCATTAGAGACACCCTGGCTCTGAATCCATCTGAGGTTAACTGGGCAATGACAGAGGAACTGAAATATCAGGCCAAGCAAGAAGTAACTGCCATTCCTCTGAGTTCATGCAAATACTCAGATGGGAGGAAATCAAGGTCTTTCTTGGTATGGACTTAGTGGGTAATGGGTTTTATAAGAAGTTCAGCTAGAAGTCTGCTCATAATCTCCCCTTCCATATCCCATGAACCCAACCACTAGCTTCTCACCTGGAAGTTCCTGGGCCCAAATCAGCTCAGTGTTGTTTCTTTTGTTCTGATTCCCTGCCCACCTCCCAGAACTGGGACTGGCAAGTGTCTATGTTCTTCACAGCACTTTAATCCTACTGGGTGGGCTTTCTGACTGAGGCCTGAAACTACCTATCCCTTCTGTGGTTCACATAATAAGGTTCACATAATAATGTGCCCAAAGTCCACATTCCTTTCCCTGTCATTCACAAAAATGTCTGTCTTACACCTAAGGAGAATAGGTTAGAGATGGAATTGAGGGTACGGATCAGTTGATTGAGATGGGTGGCTGCCCTGGGGGAGCCAGGTGGATCCAGAAGATCACATGATCTGAGAAGGACAGAAATGGGCAAGTGCAGGGAGGGCCTGGCCACCTTGCTGGATCTCCTCAAGTTTGGTCTGGCTCTAAGCTTACACCCAACTGGAAGCATTAGTGCCTCTTGTTCTACACCCTCACAGAGAAGGGCCTGTAAGAGCCTAAATGAACCTCTCTGAGCTCAAGGAAGGTGGCATCTCCCAGCTTGGGTTGGTTCTAAGGAGCCAGGTCATGGCTTCTAGCATTTAACATTGTTGAATCAAGGATGCCATTGTACATGAAACAACTCGTTACAACAGCAAGAACAAACCAGAACAACATTTAGCATCCATTTCTCACACATTCTGAAACCTATTGTAGAGGTTAAAATGGTACCAGCGCTTGGAGGGCAAGCAAATATTCATATATAATGGGGAAGTGGTTTCTGGCCGGGTGATGGTTGAGAATACCCCATGCCACTGGTAGCCAGGTCAACCTTGCTCTTTCTCTGTTGATTTGGAATCATCCAAATTCCACAGTAAGTTCCTGTTTCCTGAGAGTGTTTCTAGACGTCCTTCCCATTCCTGTCTGTGTGTCTCTTTACTTAAGTGGGTCTTTTGTCTGTCTGGTGACTGGACAGGCACTCATTCTTCTACTTGAAGGTGGTTTTCAGTGTGTATTTTATTATTCCACAGGATCTGCAGACCAGTTCCCTGCTCAACAATTCCACTCCATATGGATCTTTACTTGAAGCATACGAGTAAGCTTTCTGGTTCTTCTGAAGGGCAGGACATCCCGGCAGCATGGTGTTGTCTCCATCATCTAAAATTTCTCGGTCTTAAGTTTATTACATTTTGTCCACAATAGACTTCTGTCATTCCTGTTGCAGCTATTCATAGGAGCTTTGGAGCATGATCATCACTGGAGGGCCATCTGTGGTGTGATGTGCTGTTAGAAGTGTGTAAAAGTCTTAATGGCTTCATGTAAAGGTTCCAAAAATACCTGAGTAAGGACTCCAGTTTCCCGAGAAGCTGTCTTTTAAAAATGTTGACTGCCTCTGTTCCGATATTTCCCTGGCCTTCCCATATTCTCCAGCCATGGACTTGAATGGCCTTGATCTAGCTTGGCACTAATGTCTCCAGATTCTCAGGATGACCTTGACCTAGAGTCAGAAGAACACTCTTTGCCAGGATGGAATCAGTCTCCACTCTGATGGATTCTGCCTAAGATTCTAAAGGGTAGTCGTTCACAATTCCTCCGTCACTGTCAAGGTGACCACAGGTCATAATAAACTGTTGTCCTGTCCTGGCTAATGCTGAATACCCTTACCCGTGGTGTGGTGATGCTTTCCCATCCCATTTCAGAGGTTTATTTTGCATTTGTTGTCGCAGTTCCCTCTTACCAGAATTTTACTGACTCACACCTGTCCCATAAAGCTGGTCACTGTGTTCTCTCACACATTCACGAGGCTCTCGACATGCGAGAATTTATAACTATTTCCTATTTTTAAAAACCATTATAGTCTAGACCCACGAAGCCATTGAGTCTAGTGTCATTTTTGTGGGGAAGTTTTATTACTACAGTTGTAGTTTTTATTGTTTTTTTTTCCCCCAAACCCAATTTTTTTCAAGGTTTGTTTTTTTTTTTTAACTGATAGTGGATTTTGAAAGTCTATGCTAATAACTCATATTTGTCTTTTTTTTTAAATAGTTATTTAAAAAACAGAAAAGCAAAACTGGTACTTTCCAGAATGGATTAAAAACAAAACCTCATACGCATTATGTTTGTTGCTGGTTAACTTGATGGTTTGTACTGGGTGTTGGGCGTGTTCATCTGAAAGGGGATGCCTTCTGTCCTGCACAGTTCTTTAACCCATCTATCGGTTCAAAGGACTTATTGACACCATTTCTTTGCGACACTCTCATTCAGCTACGGGTTGACACTTGGCACTCTGTGTCAACAAGGCTCATGGACCTTTACTTCCCAAGCCTTTACACCTGAGCATCCTGTCTGGGCCGATGGGGCAGCTGTTTTTCTGAGTCTGGCTCTGTTGCTCGTTTAGCTTCGGGATTTATTGTTGTACTGAGAGAAGACAGCCAGATTTTTATAGATGATCTGTTTTTAATTATGTTGTTTTGTTTTCGGTCAAAATGTTGAAAATATTTTCTTCTTTTTAAAATAATTTTCGGCAGAATATATTTTTGTCTACGTATTCTCTTAGTAAATTTATCCATGAAGTTCCCTCTCTTTTTAGGCCCTCAAATACTCTCTCTCTCTCTCTCTCTCTCACACACACACACACACACACACACACACACCTGCTTTGTGGCACAATAGGTTGGTTCAACAGTCACCATCCACCCTATCTTATTATATCTGTCTACTAAAGCCTCACTCTGTTGTTCTTCTGATTATAGAGACCCACTTACTTCTGTCCTCCATGTTACCAACCAGCATTCCATTCCCAGAGTGATATGTATTACAGGTCTCACAGTCAATAAGCTTTATTTTAATCCTTCATTCTGTCATTTGCCTCCATTTCTCTTTCAGATTGTCTCTTTGTTGATATATCACTTCGTAATTAGTGATGTGAAATTCTGGAAGTGATCTTCTGGGTTTTTGGAGATTACCTATCTCCCTCTCAACACCTCACATATCCACATATTTTAGTTGTAAAGGTGTGTTTTACATTTTAATTTAAATTCTTTAGACTTTTTTTATACACCTGCAATTTTTTTCAAAAGATTTATTTATTTTATATATTTTTTTTATTGAATATAATCTTCATTTACATTTCAAGTGGTAAACCTTTCCCAGTTCCCCCCTCCCCAACCCCTCCTCCCACTCCCTACCTCCAAGTATATGCCCCTCTACCCGACCCACTCCCACCTCCCCCCCCCTCAATTTCTCCTTGTTGGGGCATCTATTTAGCCTTCACCTGACCAAGGACCACTCCTCCCACTGATGCCCAACAAGACATTCCTCTGCCACATTTTTGACTGGAACCATGTGTACCCCTTGGTTGCTGGATTAGTCCCTGGGAGTCCTGGAGCATCTAGGTGGTCAACATCGTTGTTCTTCCTGTGGAACTGTAAACCCATTCAGCTCCTCTGGACCGCCCTCCAATTCCTCCATTGGGGACCCCACTCCCAGACCAATGGTTGACTACTAGCATCTGCCTCTGTATGTATAAGGCTCTGGCAGGGGCCCTCCGAAGACAACCATGGCGTGTCCTTTTGATATGCGCTTCTTGTCATCCATAGTAGTGTTGGGGTTTGGTGACTGTTTATAGGGTGAATCCCCAAGTAGAGCAGTCTCTGAGTGGCCTTTACTTCAGTCCCTGCTCCATACTTTGCCTCCATTATTGCTCCTGTAAGTGTATTGTTCCCTTTCTCATAGGAACCCAAGCACCCCCACTTCAGTCCTCCACCTTCTTGAGCTTTCTGTGGTCTGTGAATTGTAACTTGTTTATTTTGAACTTTTGGGCTAACATCCACTTATCAGTGAGTGCAAACCATATGTGTTCTTTTGTGATTGAACTCTTTAGACTTTAAATGATACTGCTTTTCCTGTTTATACATTTATGCTCTGGTTTCGATGTTATTGCTTATTTTGTTTGAGGTTCTATGCATCCCAGGTTGGCCTCAAACTTGCTATGTAGCCAGGTTGATCCTTCTGCCTCTGCCTCTCTCGTCTGCTAGGGTTTTAGGCATGTGCCACCACACCCAGTTTATGTGGTCCTGGGGACCAAAACCAGGGCATGGTGCATTCTAGAAAAACAAAAGAGCTACATTCTAGCCCTCTTTACACATTTATTGTTTTTAAAAAAAATGGTAGAAGTCATGCTGTCACTGTAAGACTACAGTGTTCTCTCTCTCTCTTTCTCTTTCTCTCTCTCTCTCTCTCTCTCTTCCCCCCCCTATTGGTATCATAATTAGAACCTTCCCTCAACCATAACTGAGACCTATAATATTAAGGCTTATTCCATGCTTCTTAGAAAACAATGAAAACATGACCCAGGCTGGGGCCAAATGTCTCCCAGAAACTCACCTCCAAGAACTTCATCTCCCCAAGTACACTGATTCATCATTGGCTTTCCTACAAACACTGTCAATTTATTCCCTAATACTTGTGGCAGTGTATCATTGAGGACTAAAGAGAAGGTCATCCACCCTTTGGAATTCTCCCTCACTGCAGTTTCGGAGGAACTCAATATGTGTATGACTACTGACTGTTGTCATGAATTAGCATAAATTCAGCATAAAAGCCGGAAACATTTACTGACTTGCAAAATCTATGGTAAAAAGCAATGTGACTGTCATCTGCCAGCCCTGTAACACACTGTTCTATCCTGATGACAGCAGGTAAGTGTCATGCTTTGGTTATGTTCTCCCTAGGGATGGACTGTAAATTCACTGAAGTGGGTTTAGACTTCAGTGCCAAGCAGCTTCCAGACTAAGGTCTTTAATTCTCCATGGTTTGATAGATCAAGGGCCTCTTTCCTTTGTGGGTCCTTGGAGTGAGGGCTTAGTCACATCTATACTGTGTAGCTCCCTTCAGCAGTACAATGATAGTCAGAATCTGCAGTGTTCACCAACAAACTCATGTCTCGGATGCTTGCCTTACCTGAAGACACTATTTTTAGAGGTTCTTGGAACCTTAGAAGGTGGAATCCAGCTAGCATAGTTTACTGGGGGTGGTTTGCTGAGTATAACTAAACATCCTTAGTTACTGCCTACTGTTCCCTGTTTCCTGGCTACCATGTTGTGAACTCCTATCTCCTGCCTCATAACACTGCTGCCATGATGCTCCAACCTGGGGCCAAACAAGTATGGACCAAACCCTGTGAACCTGTGATCCAAAAATAGTTATTTGTAACTGTCTCTTTTATTTCCTCTGATGAAGGGGTGAGATGAGAACCATACCTAAGCTGTGACAATATATAGCTTGGGATGATCCCAGAGTGTTTCTTTCTCTGTTCTAACCTTAGGCCCTAGAAGCTTCTTGTCTCCTCCGCACAATCTGATCTTTCAAGCTGACTGATTCAATCCAGCTTCTCCTGGATCTGTCTGGATTGCTCTGCTTGCACTCGTACTAACTTCAGCAATATATTAGAATCTTCTATCTCCTTCTCGTTCTCTGGCTTGTTCTGTCTTCTCCGGTATCTCTGCAACCTGCTTTTGTAAAACTGCCATACACAGTCACCACACCTTTTTTTCTCCATAACTGCTCTTAAGTAGCCCCACTTTTCTATACTGTTCTTGTGTGAGTTACAAATATCTTATTTCTGACTCATTGTGTCAAATCTTTCTCTGATTTGTCACTTTGTCTGCCCCTCAATTAGATGTCGCTTTCAAACATGACTGCTTCCTTCTACAAAATGACCTTGCCTTCATTGTTAGGGGTTGATGGTGTGTAGTAATAGCATGTCTATATTCCAGACAGACCATACTGTCATCCAGAGCATGTCTGCATTCTGACAGGATCATACAGACCTACAAGGTCTTTGGATGTGATCCCTTGCCAGAGCAGCCATGTTGCTGGATTACATTTCCCCTACAAATTATTCCCTTAACTTTGTTCTGTTAGGTATTGTGGTCACAGCACCACACAAGTAACTCATAGTGTCAATAGCAGAGAAATTGCCGTGACTACACCTGCCTGGTTCTTATGCCTTTGTAAAAGAGAAGTGTGGGGATGTGGACTAGTATGTCCTGAAATGTCATAGGGACAGCTTCACGTGTGGTTCTTCTGGAGCTCAGAAGACCAGGGTGTGGGCACAAAGGTGAATAATAAAGAACTGAGTTTATGAAGCTGTAGATATAAGTGAGGACTGTGCTGGGGACTGTATTGTGGACTGTACTGGAGGACTGTGCTTGGAACTGTTCTGTGGACTGTACTGGAGGACTGTGCTGGGAACTGTACTGTGGACTGTACTGGAGGACTGTGCTGGGGACTGTATTGTGGACTGTACTGGAGGACTGTGCTGGGGACTGTACTGTGGACTGTACTGGAGGACTGTGCTGGGGACTGTACTGTGGACTGTACTGGAGGACTGTGCTGGGGACTGTACTGTGGACTATACTGAAGGACTGTGCTGGGGACTGTATTGTGGACTGTACTGGAGGACTGTGCTGGGGACTGTACTGTGGACTGTACTGGAGGACTGTGCTGGGGACTGTACTGTGGACTGTACTGGAGAAATGTGCTGGGCACTGTACTGTGAACTGTACTGGAGGACTATACTCGGAACTGTATTGTGGACTGTACTGGAGGACTGTGCTGGGGACTGTACTGTGGACTGTACTGGAGAAATGTGCTGGGCACTGTACTGTGGACTGTACTGGAGGACTGTGCTGGGGACTGTACTGTGGACTGTACTGGAGGACTATGCTGGGAACTGTATTGGAGGACTGTGCTGGGAACTGTAATGTGGACTGTGCCACATTCTGGCAAAGAACTTGTCTACATTTTACTCATGGACAGAGATTTTGTGAGGCTGAATTCAAAAGTAATGGGCTAACCAACTTGACATGGAAATTTTCACAACGGCATTTAGCATTCAGGCTGTGACGTGGTTATTGCTGGCTGCTTTAAGACAAGTTGACAGTGAGAATCAGGAGCAAAAGACAGAGCGGTGAAATGTGCAAAGTCAGCAGTTTGCCCAAAAAGAGAAACCTGGGCCCTTTCAAAGTTGTGAACAAAGAGTTGTTAAAGAGATTAGTGCCGCCGAAGAGACACCTTGCAGCCTGAGTTCCATCTCCGTGGCGTGATGGTGAAAGGCAAGAACTGATACCTGCAAAGTGGCCTCTGATCGGCATCTTCCCAAACAAAACTAAAAATGTAATCTTAAAAACATTTAAGTTAGAGAGAGGAGGAGGGGGTGCACATTCACTGGAACAATAAGACAAGAAACTCAAGGGTATTTTAGGAATCGTTGAAATTCCAACATCACAGTCTCCATTGTGTAGAACTACAAACTCATCCAACAAATTTCCCTTTAGTGAGAGTATGCCTCCACAATATTGAGATCACACAGGGTGGTTTAAAAAATAGTCAACAGGCTCAACACTGAGGTGCTAAGAAGCCACCATTGCCATAAATGACCGACCCTGCTTGAGCTGGCAAGGCTCAGTGTCATCCACATGGTGTTGGGTTTAAAGGCAGAATGCAAGAACTTCAGGACCGTGCAAGCTTCCACCAGACTCTACAGGAAGGCCTGTGAGGATGGTTATGTGACAAGTCCCTGCCAAGGTGATTATGAAGCTGTGTGGGTGAAACTTAAACTGTAGAGGAGTCCCCAGCATGGTGTAAACACCAGAAACATGGAAGATCTTTCATGGAAAGCTATAGGCACTGAGCCGAGCCAGGCCAGAAGAGAGACAATGTGAGATTCATATAGCAAAGACATGCTGACTAGGCTGCCCGTACATGTTGGAACTCAAGTTGGTTCAACATACCCTAGAGGGCAGACATGGAGCTGGAGACAGGTTGTACTGCTTGACCTGCTGGGTTTTGGTATTGACTTTTGTTGAATCTTTTGACATCCTTTCATTTTTTCCCCTTTGGAATGAATATAGTTACTCTGTGACATTTTATATGGTAACAACTTAAATTTATATTTTATATTCCCTTTTGATTTCACAAGTGCCAACAGCCAGGAGATTGTCTTGGTGCTCAGTAGAGAGACTCTGGGTTCAGACTTGTGGGTAATGTTGGAACTGTTATTATTTAGTCTCAAAATTGGGCTAAATGCATTTTGCAATGTGAGAAGGGAGATCTGAGATGGAATTATGGCTTAAATCTCAAATGTCCCTCACAGGTTCGTGTTTTCGAAACTTAATTCGTGGGCACTATTTTGGGATGTTTTAGAAACTCTAGGAAATAAGACCTAGCTGGTTAGGTCTTTAGGAATATATATTCTCAGCCTGGCGGTGGTGACGCACACCTTTAATCCCAACACTTGGGAGGCAGAGGCAGGCAGATTTCTGAGTTTGAGGCCAGCCTGGTCTACAGAGTGAGTTCCAGGACAGCCAGGGCTACACAGAGAAACTGTCTCAGAAAAAAAAATGGAAAATATATTCTCCCTGACAACTTCCTCTCTGCTTCCTGGTCCATCATGGTATGAACTACTATTCTCTGTTATAAGCTCCTGTCTCTGTGATACTCTACTGAAACACATGCACACAAGTGGGAGACAAAATAAGTAACTGTTTCCTTAGGTTGTCTGTCACTGAGAATCAGAAGTAATTAACTCCATGCTCACAACATTGTGATGAAACCATGAAAGTCTTGAGAAGGAGAGAGACAGAGCAAAAAAGACCCTACGGTGGAAATCTTCGTGTCATAGGCTGTGCCTCACCTCAGACATAGGGAGCTGAGATCTACAGGTTGTTAGACTCAGACTCTCAAGAGAGAGAAACTCGGGCCTTTTCTGATTAAGACCAGAGCCTGTCTTTAGTTTCCTCAGCCCATCTTTATGACCATTCATGTCTATATATGGAAGCTTTGGTTATTAGAATGTCTTCCAGTCTGAATTTCTAACCTTGGGAATTTCTCTGACCTCATCTGAATTTGGTGGGGTGGTGACTGTGGCAGTTTTATTGCAACTTGCTAGACGGATGTTATCTTAAGGATTTTTTTTCTCCTGAACCGAGAAAATTTTCTGCAGAGTAAACTATAATTGAAATTGCATGTATAAACCTACCCGCTTGTTCAGGGTTGAGCTGAAACCTCCGGTGGGCTGGTATTCACATAACTCTGATGACCTGTCCACACAGAGATGCTGACTGTTATCCACAGACTGACACTATCACATACATGGCGATGCCGACTTGTGCTCACAGAGCACTGCCTACTGCTTCCCACACCATGGAAGCCACAGTGAGATGTAGCCTTGTGCCTTCATACCAATGCTGCCTGGTACATACATAATGATGACTGGTATCCATACAGCTCTGCTCACAAGCCCATAGAGTGGCCCAGATTTGGACTTACAATAAGATGCTGACTGATACCCACCTATAGGTGCTGATTGCCCTGGTTAGAGTTTCGATTACTTGACACAAGTTAGAGTTACCTGTGGAGAGGAAAATGCCTTCATCTAGACTACCTACAATTTCCTGATTTATGATTGATGTGAGAGGGCCCAGACTACTATAGGAGGTGCCATCCCTAGGGAGGTGGCCCTGGGATGTATGAGAAAGCAAACTGAGCAAATCAAGGCTAGCAAGCCAGTAAGCAGTGTTCTTCCATGACCTCTGCTTCCTGCCTCCAGCCTTCCCCCCTCGAGTCCCTGCCCTGATTTCCCTCAGTGATGGATTGTGCCCCGAGGGTTCTAAGAAGAAATAAACCTTTCCCTCCCTAGGTTTCTTTTGGTCATGGTTTTTTAATCCCAGCAATAGAAACATTCAATAATATTCTGATCAACATAATGTTAGAGGTTAAGTCTCCATTCACGTATCCATGTAGAATCTCTAACGTGGAAAAATCCCAACTGTTATGAAGGATTATTTGGTTTTGCTCTAAGGTCAAACACAGTAGCTTATGTACCCCCCCCACAAACATTTTGCTAAGTTTAAAATAGAAGGTAAGTATATTTAAAGTTTTTCCTCAGCCAGAATAAATGCTATTGATAGGAATATAAAAAAAATTCAGAACAGAATGAACTACCTGCTTTAGTAATGACTCCAAGTAATAAGGGCCTCTGATACCAACCTATCAGAGCCAGGCACAGCAACAAATGTTGTAACTGGTCGAGTTCCTGGTCCAGAAGTTTCTCCCTAGAAGTGTAGGAAAGAAGTTGGTATAGTCCTCGTAGTGTTCAGAACAGGCAGAGGCGGAGAGAAGCTGAGAGGTAGTCTAGAGATGGTTCAGCAGCTCAGAACCAGTTAAATCCCCAGGAACATAGCTCCGGGTCAGGAAGACATATGTGGCCTGGTCAATATTGTGACTTGGTCAACAAGTCCACAAATATTTGAATAAACACATGAATCAGATTTTTTTAAACAAAACTTTTACCCAATCTGTGAATCACCCCTTCCCTTCCCAGGATTCTGATCTACACGAATGGGGCAGAGAAAGTTGCTCTGTTATTTTTCTCACCAACTCAAAACATTCAAGTGCTAGCTTAAGGGGGGAAATGGGGAGAGCGTAATCGTTACTGTAAACGCGGCTCTGTGTGCAGAGATGGCCTCTTCCCTTCTCCTTGTGCAATGTCAGGGGCTTGGAAGGCTGTAGGGCAGCCAGGAGCTCCTGAGATGGCTGGTGCTAGCTAGCAGTCAGGGGCCAGAGCCCAGCGCCCGCTGAGTTACTTCTGGAAAAATCTGGTCTCTGGATGCATTTTCCATGTGGTGAGCAGAGCCTCTCTGTTCCAGCGAAGGAGCCAGACTTCTCCCCTAGCGGCCTTAAATATTTAACAAAGTGGAAAATATTTTTTGCTTCCTTGGACTATGTAAACTGCAGAAAATGGAAGACTGTCTTGTGCTTGGGCTGTACATTTGTTTTTCCACATCTGGTAATCTCTTAAATCCACGTGGACTGAAAGGGTTTCAGATTCGCAACTGAACCTTGCGAAACTAGAAATGTGTATGTGTTAACATTGTAAGAGGAGTCTCTTCATTTTTTTTCTGTAATACTTTGAGCAGCATCTCTTTCTTCATCTTCTGGAAGTTGCATCCATTTCTTTGCAGTAGAAGAAGGAAGCATTTTAAAGCAATGTTCCTAACTGAGAAACAGAAGGGGTGAAGAGTTAGTTAAGAGGCTAAGACAAGGGGTAGCTACCATGATTAAATTCATGTTTAGCCCTACTGAGAAATAGAAGAACAGAAGACTAGAGCAAAGGGTAGCTGCCACTTGCAGTTCTGGGGGGCAGCTGGAACCCGCTCTGAATCATTGATCATAGCCCACACCAAAACCAAACCTCACCAGCCACGCCCTCTGAGCACAGTCCTTTCAACTTTTAGCCATGCCCTCTGAGCGCTGATGTTTCAAGTGTTATTTCAAGAAATTAAAAAAAAAACATATTTAAAAATTCTTAATAAAATGTTGGTTACATAATCCTAACTAATGACCTATTAAAAATTTAGGGTTGAAATGAGATTCACAACACTCCAAATATCTTTCCAACCAATATAAGTCAGCAGAACCTACAACAACTGTTCTTAACAACCTCATTTTAGCGTTTTAGATTTTGTTTTCTTTAATTTCCCTTTTAGGTACTAAAAGTGTAACTTATTTTCCCAGGAGCTTCTCACACACTGGGTGAGCCCATCTGACCTGGAAGAATGCAGTGGTATATTCAGATGCCAAAAAGGAATGACAGGCTATATTAATTCAGGCTTTGATTTACTTTTATGGGGACTAGTCTTCTTTGAGAGGGACACTAATTTTTCAAAAGCTCTGATTTGAGAAATGGTTCTCCCCAAGTACTTTGCCAGATGGCAGCTCTCTGCAGCAGAGCTGGGACAGAGGAAGAGAGGTAAGAAGAGAAACGCTACAAACTACAATTTTCAGGAGACAAGCTTTGGACGTAGAGTTTATTTTCTCAAAATACTGTCTGGTAAGAGTGTTTATACTCAGGTCTGCATAACCAGCAGAATCAAAAATAATCATCTTTTCATGACAGCTAGGCAGATAACACTGAGGACGATACAGTCCTAAAGCTGAGTGCCTTGATCTGAACTGGCTAACTCAACCCATTTCCCACTTACTAATTAGGCCATTAGTGCCTTTGGCCTCTGCAAGAAGCTGGGATTTCATTCAGACTGCTGGGCAGTCCTTATAATTCTGTTAACAGATGGGAAAGGGGCCTTCAATAATTTGCTGCTGAGTAAGATTCAGAGATTTTTACATTTTTGTTGTTTAAATTACCTTAATTTTGAAAGTTAAAGTAGAATACACATATCACATGAAATCCTTAATTATTACCATTTAAAAATACACCCTTAAGCCAATTGTGATGTCTTGATCTTGTAATCCTAGCACTGGAGAGGTTGAGGCACAAAGATCACTCCAAATTCAAGACCTCATGGACCATAGAGTGGCATTCTGTCTCAAACCATTTATCTAGCCATCAATCAATCAATCAATTAATCATCCAACCAATGAATAAATCAATTAAAGCCCAGTATAAAGTGGAATTCGTGACTCAGAATGTGTGATTGTTATCTAGATCCAGGGTTTTTTCCGCAAAGAAAACCCATGTCTTGTGTTTTTAGCAGCAATCCCCTGCAAACCCTAAACTGAAGCCCTCTGTCTCTGGATCTGTCTATTCTGGACATTTCCCACAAATGGCATGAGGCTACATGTGGGTTTTGTGTGTGGTATCTGGCTTCTTTCATAGCCTTCTTGAGGATCTTCAAAGTCGTGGTATTCCTGTATTCTTTTCAATTTTTATTATACTTAAAATACAACTAAGACATAACCTTTAAGTGCCCATTTTTAGTGGTTTTAAAGACGTTTGTATAATGTGCAGCTATTGCTGTTATACATCAGGTTCCCTACCTAACCACAAACTCTCCGTTCCTCTCCATTCCTGGCTCCTGGCACGTTTCAGTGCGATGAATCTGCTCCAGGACATTGCATAGGGGAGCCTCTGAACACTAATAAACTTCAGAGGATAGGCTGAAACCACATTAGTTCCCTCATTGTTCATATGTTTACCATTGTGGGCATGGTTTACTGAATATCAATTTTCTCTGAAACTTCAGTTATTGAAAACCTAATCACATCTTACAGGTTGTCCCTGCTGAGGAGAAACATGGTGTGTGCTTGCTGCTAAGCATATGCTCAGATGAAGAGAAGAGCAGTGAAGCCCTTCCCTGCCCTACTCTGCTCAGGACTGAGCAGTTCCCTGACTTTGAAGGAATCGTGTGCCAAGATAAAGTAGTTTCTAGTTCATAGCTCCTGCACCTCCCACCGCCCTCTTTTCCTCTTCAACATTGTATCGAATGGTGGAAGGCCAACTTGCCAAGATGCAGCAGATTTCATTTTACCCTTTCTAGTTCTGTGTTTTATTGAGGACTTGGGCTTTTGATGATCTGTAGTTTCCAATCCCAGCTTTATTTAAATGTGATACATTTAAAAGAAGAATCATGGCGTATCCTGGTTTGTGAGGAATTTTCCTGCCATAATCTATTTTTAAAAGAGAGAAACATGTTGCCTTCCTGGAGGACACTGGCATCTCAAGTGACTTTTCTGGAGCTTGAAAACCAGCAGGAAGACCCAGGACCGCTAACCACACTCCTACCCCAGCTGCTTTGCTGTAGGAATGTCACATAAAGACACCTCCAAATACTAATGCGCTGATCTCAATGACTGATTACAGGCTGCGAGCACTTTCAGGTGGGACTACTACTTAACTGTTCGCCAGTGGCACGGGAGGAAGGTCAGATTTACATCTAAGTAAATTAAGTCTAGTTATCAGTTGTTTTAGAAGACATTTATTGAACCCGAGAATCTCTGTATCTATTCACTTAGCTTTTTTCAACATAGTATGTCCATCCAAGTTGGGCTAGGTTTTTTTGTTGTTGTTTTGTTTGTTTTTTGGTTTTTGTTTTGTTTTGTGTTTGTCTTAATTTACAAGCTGTTTCTGGGAAGTGAAGAAGTAAAATGTGGGACTTGTCCCTCACTACCACAGAAGTTTCTGCAGGAGGCCTTTGAGCTCCTGTAGACAGGAAGTGCTGACTAAAGTTCACTCACTTTCAAAACCACACTCTGGTCCCTGGTTACTTAACACACAGCCCTCGTCACAGCTCATCCTGAGACCCTGGTCCTCCCTTTGCTCACCAGCACCAAGAGGGTATCTTGGAGCGGCCTGTGGGAGCTGACAGAACAGTGGCCAAGGGAGAATGAGGCCTGAAAGGAAGGAACACAGATGTGTCCATGTGTCTGCTACTTTATAGATGCTGGGCCGGGATCTATAAAGATAGATGCTATTGGTATGCAAATGATAATGACAGCTTGGTGGTGTGAATACTCAGTTGAGGAGAGGGATAGTTTCTTCCCTTAACCTGTCCGTCAGAGGCAGTTATTTCTGGAACTCCTGTCTTCATGGACAAACTCCACCCTCTCTCACACATGGCACACACCCTTCCACAATAAGTCTTGAGTAAAAGTTCCTGTCTGGAATCCTCTTGACCCGGTCCTGGGGCCTACGGGATAAATGCCAAGAAAAGCAACACTCTAAATATGTGTAAGACTATGAAATGTTCACCAACACCAAAAGGAAGATGTGGAATTAACCAGCCTCATACCCTCTGAATTTATGATTTCATGAGTTTTTAGTATTTAAGTGTCTGGCAGACACACGCACATGTGGAATCCACATTCTTAGAGCCACGTGGGGTTTGAGTCACTGGAGCGATAGAGGTCCCAAGGATGATAAGCATGCCAGGGCACCCTGACCCCCATGTAGCAGTGGCAGCCACGGGCAGGGTGCAGGTCATGGCTCCCTGACCCTCTATCCTGCTCCTCTTGATGAGAGGAGTCATCTTATTCCCGTGTGACCTTAGCGGGGCAATGCAGCTTCCTAGGCTTGGCAAGCTATTGTGGCTCACGATGCAGCCATCCTACTTCTGACCCAGTGTTGATCTGGAAGAGCATGGAAGCCAACAGTGAATGCTCATAGCCACATACTTGCTTATATGCATGGTCTCCTAACACATGCTGTGGGTACCTACGTGTGTGTGTGTGTGTGTGTGTGTGTGTTTGTGTGTGTGTGTGTGTGTGTGAACTCACCATGTTGTCAGGGTTGGGAGGAGGCAGGCCATCATTGAGCCCAAGCAGCAAGAAGCTGAAGAGAGTGGAGACCCCATAGACTGTGAGAAGGTTGTGGGCTGGATCTGAAGCTGCCACTCTGCAAGTCTCGGTGATAGCAGCAATAGCTTCACACCCAGTCCCTTTAGTTGGGGATTTCTCTAACCATTCTCAGCCGGCTGTCCAGGTGGAGCAGGCCTATATGTGCTGTTGGTGATCAGAAGAACGAAGTCTCCTGACAACACGTCCATACAAGTTCAGAAGCAACTGTCATCAACTGGTGGCAATACAACATTATCAGTGCAATGAGAGAAAGACAAAGGAGCACCCAGCATTCTCCACCTACTGAAGCTTTCGTAATACCGCCTTGGGTCTCCTTCTGTTTTTGTTTTTTTGGTTTTTTGTTTTTTTGGTTTTTTTTGGGGGGGGGGCTGGAGAGATAGCTCAGTGGTTAAGAGCACCGACTGCTCTTCCAAAGGTCCTGAGTTCAAATCCCAGCAACCACATGGTGACTCACAACCATCTGTAATGAGATCTGACGCCCTCTTCTGGTGTCTGAAGACAGCTACAGTGTACTTACATATAATAAATAAATAAATCTTTAAAAAAAAAGAGCAAAATATTCCAGGCATAACCCAATTCTCCCATCTCCCAAAGGGGATCTGAGTGTGTAAATGTTGTGTAGAATGTTGTGTAGACATGTACACACACACACACACACACACACACACACACACACACACCTTAGGTACAAAAGCCCCTCTGCCAAAAGCCTAGAGAGTGATCTGAGTTCCAAGGGAGGAATCCCTAAAATATGTAGAAAAGAGGCTGACAGGAGAACAGGAAGAGTAGGCAGGCCTGTGACTGGCACTGTGTTTAGGAAATATTTTGTCCCCTTTTTTACCAACTCTAATAAACTCTCACAGCCTGCTCTAAATCACTAACACATTATTTCACCATCATCTGTAGAGCATACAGAGTTGGGGAAGTAAACCGGATTACAAGGCATGGTTCTTAATGTTATATCTCAGATTACGATGGATCAAAGCATTGTTTGTCACCATTGTTTGGACTGGTGTAGGTGCTACCTGAAGAGGGCATGTCCTCCCCATCATACACAAAGTGTCCTGTGCACAGTTTCTGAGGAGGAGGCCAAATATCAGCTATCAGGAAACACAAAATGAAAATTTAACAAACCAAGGGCAGTGTTACCATCGGCCAAGTCTTTAGCAGGAACTTGAACATGACTCAGAAGCCGTGCTATGTCCTGTGTCCATGAGAACGTGATGATCAGAGGCCACAGACGTGTCCAGCATTGAGCACGGCTGAATGTAACGCAGAAAGGCTCGCTGGGATGACAGCAACATGTGCACACGTTTCCGTTTCAGCAACTCTGACTGCTGCTGAAGCTTCTGCTCTCATGGCCACCTCCTGCGCTCTGAGGGGAGATTCCAGTCTCAGGACGCCCTGTCTACTTGTATTGCTTCTTGGTGAGTGTCGAGAGGCTCCTTGAAGCCCCACATTTGGGGTTTTCCAGTGTGTGTGGCCTGCGGAATTGTCAGAAGCTCAGGAACAGCACGGTGCTCCCAGGACTCCAGGTGCTCACAGGAACATTGAATTTGGGATGTTCAACACAAGGTGAGGTCAGAGCTGGTGCAGATGGTTGAATCTGCCCGCAGGCCAAAGGGATGCTAGCCTAGGAGATAAGTGCATATTAGGATGATATATAACATAACCACATTTATTATGTATGTTTTTATTCTAATACCAATTGGCAATTTTTAACAAAGCAAATAACAAGCTTACTTTTGCACCTACTTAATCAATTAAAGCGTAAGGTCCACCAATTTCTTTCAACTTTTGACAGGAGTCAACAAAATCTGTCTGTCTTAGGGTTTCTATTGCTGTGAAACACCATGACCATAAGCAACTAGGGGAGAAGAGGCTTTATTTTGCTTCTGCTTCTACGTCATAATCCATTATTGGATGAAATCAAGACAGGAATCTGGAGGCAGGAGCTGATGCAGAGGACATGGAGTGCTGCTTACTGGATTGACGCTCCTGGTTTACTCAGTTTGTTTCATGATAGCAGCCAGGACTACCAGCCCAGGAGTGGTGCTGCCCACAGTGATCTGAATCCTCCTACATCAATCAACCATCAAGAAGATGCAACACAGGCCAGTCTGGTGGGCGTTTTCTCAATCGAGGTGCCTCCTTCCCGGGTGACTCCGACTTCTGTGGAGTTGATACAAAAACAGGCAATGGTGCGTCTGCAGCAGCAAATCAAACAAAAATTACATGGGATGAAGGCGGGGTGAGGGACTTTAAAAATATAGGCACATGGGTGACAGTGGGACTAAGAGATTCCTTAAGACTTTTTCAGAGATTTATTTTACCCTCCTTCTGTGTTTCCCCCCCCCCGACTCCCTACTTAGAGCCCCCTCTCTCCATTTCTATAAGATCACTTATACCCTGCTCTTCCCCACTATTCCCCTCACAGCCCCCTGCCCCACATAACCTGACAATGGCTCCTTTTCACTCCCCTGGCTTCTGCAATTACTCCAGGATATGTACTTACATCTGAAGGTGTGAAGCTCAGAGCTTCAGATGACAGAGAACCTGTGGCATTTGTCTTTCTGGGTCTGGGTTACTTCATTCAATATGATCTTTGATAGTTCCATGTATTTACATGCAAACGTTGTTCCTTCGTTTTTCTTTACAGCTGAAAAGTGTTCCATGGCACTGATTATCATTTTCCATTCACTGCTTGAAGGATATTTAGGTTGTTTCCATTTCTTAGATCTTGCAAACAATGAACATGGCTGAGTAAGTTATCTGTGTAGACTGTCTCATCCTTTGGGCATATACCAAGAAGTGATGCAGCTGATACTCTAGAGTAATATACAGTAGTTTGTATTTTTTTTTTTTTAGTATTTTTGGAGTTCTCCATATTGATATCCAGGATGACTTAACCAGTTTGTAATCTCAGCAGCAGTGAATGAGGGTTCCCTCCTCCCTACATCCTGTCAAGAATTTGGTATTGGTTGTTTTGTTTGCCATTCTAACTAAGATGAAATTTGAGTTGTTTTACTTTCCATTTCCTTAATCACTGGGGATGATGAAAATTTAGATATTTCTTAGCCATTTTTTTCCTCTTTTGAGAACTCCCAGGCCCATTTTTTTAAACCAGTCATTCATTTTTTTATAAATCTTGAGTTCTTTATATATTGTGGATACTATGAGTGCTCTATCTGATGTATAGCTGGCAAAGAATCAACCCCATTCTGTAGGCTTCATCTTTAACAGGTTGGTTGTTTTCTTTAACTGTGCAGAGATTTTTGGTTTTATGAAGTCTCACTTGTCAATGGTTGGCCTTAATCCTGGGACAAATGGAGTCCTACTAGGGGTGTTCTCTCCTGCTCTTGTATCATGTGGGGTACTGCCTGTGTTCTTCTAGAAGTTCCAGTGTTTCAAGTTTCTCATGTCTTTGATCCATTTGGAGTTCGATTTTGTGCAAGGTAATAGATTAAGTTTCAGTCTTCATGTGAACATCCAGTTTTTCCAACACTAGTTACTGAAAACACTCTCTTTTATCCAGCTTGTTTCAAGCACCTTTGTCAAATACTAAACACCTCACATTTGTGTCTTTGATTATGATTCATTGGTCTACATGACTATTTTTGTGCCAGTTCCATATTTTTTTATTACTATGGCTCTGAGGTAAGTCAATATTCTAAATGAAAATTTCCCATCTGGGTTGACAACGCTCTCTCGAAGATCCAAAGGTCATCTAACAAAACCCAACACCAGGCATAATAAGCCTTCTTTGAGTTATTGGCCAGGGTTATCTAATATTTCCAAAACATTACAGGTTATTGCTATTGCCTTTAGTTGTATGTATGTATGTATCCCTAATACATAACTCACCTGAAAGCCTCTTCCATGAGGACTAGATCTAATGATACAAGAGTGGGGGAGGGGCACAATGCAAGCTTCCAAAGGAGGAAGCAATCAGCAGTCTTACCCAGCTATCGTGACTAAGAACCATAACAGTGACCAGCACGGCACAATGACCCCAAGGGTGAAGTAGCTGCATGCATATCTTGGCAGTGACCAACTGGGGCTATTGAATTCATGGCTCTTGGAGAACCTATGGCTTTCATTTTACTAAACCAGCATAATCCCTCACTACCTTCTAAATCTTATTCCTTATACCCACCAATAAATGTAGTCCTTACCCCTCATCAAGGAAACTCTTCTTTGCAACAGAGACAATATAGAAAACCACAACCAATCAAAATGCTGGGTTGTAAAGTCCCAATCACAATGGATACATGTACAAAGTAACTCCCACAACTAAGGCTCAGGGGTCATTGCAGAAGGATGGTGGTGATAGTGGTGGGTGGTGGTGGTGGAGGAGGAGGAGGAGGAAGAGGAGAAAAGACTATAAAAACCACAGGGTTGGGAAATTTGCTGTATGATTGTGTCTCCTATTAATGTCAGAATTACACCTATAAAATGTAACCAACACGACTGCCTAAACATGAGCTGAACAAAGACAACAATAATAGGCATGTTAATATGTACATATAAAGACCACAAAACGTCAGTCCTACACAAAGAACTACAAGTGACTTAAGCAATGCTGAGAGTGGGAGAAACAGTCTTTCCTGGGGAAGGGAAGACCCATTGGTTTTCCAATACCATACGGTCAGTCCTGAAAACAAATAACACTATACAGACCAAGCATCTATGTATTTAGGTGTGTGTGTGTGCATGTGTGTGTGTGTATGCATGTGTGTGTGTGTATATGCATGTGTGTGTGTATGCATGTGTGTGTGTATGCATGTGTGTGTGTATGCATGTGTGTGTGTATGCATGTGTGTGTGTGTATGCATGTGTGTGTATGCATGTGTGTGTGTATGTATACATGTGTGTGTGTGTATGCATGTGTGTGTGTGTATGTATGTATGTATGTATGTATTACTAAACAATAGAAAGAGGCGATGAATTTGAAGGAGAAAGGATGAAAAAATGGGAGAATTTGGAGGGACAGGGAATGGGAAAATGGTGTAATTGTGTTATAATCTCAAAAAATTAAAGAATAAAAAGAAAAAAATTTTAAGTTAAAAATGGCATTTTCTTTGTAGATTTTATTCCTGCAGATATATAAACTAGCCAGCTTCACTGCTCACTTTATCCTGAAGTAGAGTCCCTCAGGACAAGGAGGGAGAGGCGACATGTCTCTCATAACTAATAATTTTCTGGCAAAATACAAAGGAGAAAATAAGGCTGACCTTATTTCTCAGTGTGTCCTGGTGACTGAGGCAGAGAGGCCTCTGTGAGCTTCCCACGCCACCCTCCTCACACAAACAGGAGCCTCCCAGTGTCTCAGGCCTCCTGTTGGGTCTCACGGCCCTGACTGTGGAATCCTGGTTCTACCATTCTCCTGAGAATCCGAACAGGCAAGTGCTGCAGTGCGCACTCAGGACGCTGCAGTGTGCGCTCAGGACGCTGCAGTGTGCGCTCAGGATGCTGTAGTGTGCGCTCAGGGAGCTGCAGTGTGCGCACAGGACGCTGCAGTGTGCACTCAGGATGCTGCAGTGTGCGCTCAGGATGCTGCAGTGTGCGCTCAGGACGCTGCAGTGTGTGCTCAGGATGCTGCAGTGCGCGCTCAGGACGCTGCAATGTGCACTCAGGACGCTGCAGTGTGCGCTCAGGACGCTGCAGTGT